>OZ005661.1:111900860-113130860 GCA_963930645.1 Salticus scenicus | reverse complement strand
AAGTATCTCATCAAACTAATGATTTTCATGCAAGATCAGATTGAAGATGTATTATAAAAATCGAGTTAAAAGATTGAATAAATCATATTTTTTGCTATAAATTTCTCAAGTTATTTGATGATGGTGGTGTTTGGGTTCGGGTTAATGCATATGCTAGGGACCTGAGTCTAGGAAGGGGGGGGGACACCGTGGGGATGTTTCTAAGGGGTCCTAGCCCATATTCATGTGAGTTTCGGACAAAACCGAGGAGAACTCAGAGCGGCTAGGTCGACAAGCGTCAACTGGGATAGAACTCGGCACTTCCAGTCTTCCAGATTCAAGAGCAGTATCTCTCGGCCACTCAAAATTACTTGAAATAAAACAATAATATTAAATTTTTCGAAAAACAAATTATAAATAAAGAATTTTAATAATAATATTTGCACATTTCTATTGACAATAAGATAGTCTATATTCTTTACAATTTTTTTTTTCTCCTTTTTTTTCATTTTGGGTACATAAACAGAGAAAATAGTATCAATCATGCATGACTGGATCTGTAATTTTTCATGCATTCGTTATTACTTTCTTCTATATTCAATAGACGAAAGTACTGGATACGTAAAAATTTTCGACTTCCGGTTTTCAACGGATTTACACGTTTTGTGAGGTCTAGAACACGATTTGACCATTTTTAGAACATTTCTGTCTGTCTGTCTGCCTGTGTGTGTATGTGGGAGACAAAAATTTTGTGGCGACTGTATCTCCGGAATTACTGCTCAGAATTGCATATAAATTTATATGTAGATGCACCTTGACCTAAATTAAAGCCTGTCAACTTTTGGTAACAACCACTCAACAGGTGGCGCTGCTACACAGAGCTTTCTTCAGTTTAAAAAAAGACTATATCTCAGGTTCTACTGCATATCATCAAACAAAACTTGGTATGGGAGAAGGCCATTATGAGACATTATGCTGATTCAATTTGGATGCATGTCAGCCAATAGGTGGCTCTGCAATACTGCAATTTTTTTTTAGAACGAGAAAGCAATAGCTCAACATTTGTGGCATATAACGGTATACGAAACTTCATACATGGGATAACTATTATGAAAACGCATTTTTTTGAGACTTTATTTATAGAGAATAAAACTGTCTTTCTTTTCTTATATTTGGTGTTAGTCTTCTCTAAGATGAAAATCGTCTGCATTTATTATGGTAGATAATTTTAATAAATAATAGAGTTCTAACAGATGACGTCAAGAGTAGACGATATTTGTTTGCTGAGGGACAGTTGACCTCATTGACCCATTGTTTATCATTGCGGAATAGTATTACAAATTTATTGTAACACAGTGTTGTAAATGTATTTGTAAAAGTATAAAAACATTCGACTACTACGCTTCCAAAGGCATGGAAAAATTAGCGTTGTCCTTCAGAAAAGTACGGTTGCTAAGAAGAAAGTCACGCGGTTGTTAGAACTCTATAGTTTTAATAAAATATTTTGCTGAGTGAATTTCTGTAAGAAAACATAGAAGAAAGTATTGTGGTGGCCACAACATACTAGTTTTCTATTGGGAATCGTAATACACCCGTTCTTGTATTTATAAGAACACTTGATGTTTTGAAATAGCTAATGTAAAAATAACTGTGAACGAGATTATGCTAAGCGTACTTAATGTAAGTAGTATTCTAAAAATTAAAATTGTTATATTTTTTGTAATATAAAGCAAAATTAGTGAAAAATAATGCAAAATATTTTTTCTCCACATTTTTAGAGGCTTATAATTATAGGGACAATCAATATTTTCCCGTTTTATTTAATTTACGAGGGAATAAATTACAGGAAATATATGCAAATTTGTTAACTACGGGACTAGATTGATCCGTACATGCAGGGCCCGATTAACCTTTCAACTGACGGGAAGCACAAACCCATTTGGGGACCCCTACAGACAGCTTGGTCTAATGATATATACAAACTTCTCGAAAAATTTACAAATTTATCATAAAACACAAATCATAATAGTTGGAATTGGAGAAAATGTATACAAATAAATTTGCTTATCAGTAGCACCAAAATTAAATTGCTGAGAGCCTGTATTCTCTACGATATATGAAATTATTCCATTATAAATGCATAAATACACGTTTCATTGACCAGTGTCCTGTAATCTAGAAATAATAGTTACGTAATAGGGTTTTCTCATGGGCATCGGCACATAAGAGTAAGTGGGGGGGGGGGGGGGGGGATTTGCCTCCTCTTGAAAAATTCTAATTGGTAAAAATAATTATTTTTAAATTATATACAAAGGTTTAAAACTGTGTCGTTATGAGTTTTGATTACTATCCCTTTATATCCCAAATTACCTTATTTTTGGAAAAATAATTTGAAATATTTTTATTATATTTCTTTGCTGCATGAGAAACATCTCATATTAAATTTAGCTTAAACTATAGTTTAACTATAGGGAAAGCTTAAACTATAGGGACTTTGAAGTTCCAATGAAATCCTGTAGTAAATTTAGGCTATATTGAGGAATTTTTTTGATGGGACTTTAAAGTCTCGGTGGGATACAAAGGGTTAAATTACCAAATGTCATTTATATCACAGAGCCCATTAGAGACAAACCGACCAGACTCGCAGATAGATTGGCTCTAACCTTTTCCTAAGAGTAGAGTTCGAATCAGCTTGATAGTAAGTTTTTTGAAATCGAGCTGGTTTGAAACAAATTATAATTTTTTAAAATAAAATGTCTTAATGCCCCCCCCCCCCCCCCCACCAAAAAAAAAAAAAAAAAAAAAGTTTTGTTGTTTATAAACGGATTTGCTTAATCTGAAACAATCATTGGGTCGAACTGAATTTCTAAAATGTACCAAAACATATACAGTTTTCAGTCTGCCCCCTTCTGAAAATTTTTCTGACGACACCACTGGATCTTCTGTAACTTTTATAATAAGACAATGCTGTCATATAACAAGCTATACAATTCGGGGCCCCTATTTTGCTTAATTTCAGGTTCTTTCAAAATTTTCGAAGGGAAGCACGTGCTTCTAGTGCCTATTTAGTAATCAAAGCCTGCATACATAAGCTTTAAAATTTTCTCCAACATACATTACTGATAATTCTTCGAAAAAAAAAAAAAAAAAAAACAATGCTCGTGTAGTGAAGTGTGATAAACATGTTTTTTAAGTGGAAGTATGATTTCGATTCACCGTATATCTAATGTAATTTGAAGATCTAAAACTGCTACAGAGAATGTGATAAGATGTGGATTTGTTGGTTCGGTATGGAAGAGATATCTGGTGCAAAATCAGAGTTATTGCATAGAGATGGCAGATTCATAATCCATCTTACTGCTCTCCTAAAAATGTCTTCTGCTGAATTTGCTCGTAATTTTGATGGAAACGTTTGGGGTCAACATTTATACATAAAATGAATAAAAAAATAATCTGGTGTGTCACTCACACTACTTTCTCTTACCCTGAAATTTAATACTATAAATACAGGTTGGAGATTAAGAGGTATGATAACGAGTACTGTGTAAACCTATGTTAAACCATTCAAATTAGGCTTCGGAAGAGTTTTAACGAGTACTGTTATGTAAACCGATGTTAAACAATTCAAATTAGGCTTAGGAAGAGTTTTATATGATAATTAGTTCTGTGTGAAGGGGGCTACCGCCCTCCTCAACCCCCCGTTTCATTAATGTACAAAAAATAAGCGATGAATATTTAGCTTAAAACATACATTATTTAGCATATCTCTATGAGGAACTTATTTCAATTCCCGAACAGCTCTCCTGGAAATGGTAAAATATTATTAGTAAAGCACATCCACTAACAACAAAAAATCTGGAGTGACTCCACTCGACTTTCCGAACATTGAGTAATTAACAGTTTTGTAGATAAAGTAAAGAAAGAGGAGTTGTTAAACAAACAAAAGAGAGAAAACCATAATAGAGTGTTTGAGTATTTTTCTCCATCTATTACACGATGTTTTATTTAACGCTACTGAACTTTGAGCCCATAGATCATAATGATAAAGAATTTTTCGTTGTGTCCCTGTAAAAACCTATAAATGCTAGATTCACCAAAATGCTTATAGTTAGTGCAAAAGTGATTTATAATACTCATATAAATTTTCAGCTCAATTCAATAAGGCGTTTAGATGCTATCGTACTTTTAAAAATTTAGTCCCATAGGGCATAATGATAAAGAATTTTTCTTTGTGTCCCTGTAAAAAAACTGTAAGTGCTAGATTCACCAAAATCTATACAGTTGGTTCAACTGTGATCTATAACATGTGTACAAATTTTTTGCTCAGATTAATAAGGCGTTTAGACGCTATCACACTTTTAAAAATTTGGCCCCATAGGCATAATGATAAAGAATTTTTCTTTGTGTCCCTGTAAAAAAACTATAAGTGCTAGATTCTCCAAAATCTATACAGATTGAGTATTTGTGACCTATAATATGTGTATAAATTTTTTGCTCAATTGAATAAGGCGTTTAGATGCTATCGCACTTTTAAGATTTTGCTCCCATAGGCCATAATGATAAAGAATTTTTCTTTGTGTCCCTGTAAAAATACTATAAGTGCTAGATTCACCAAAATCTATAGGGTGACTTACAATATGCGTACCAACTTTCAGGTTAATCGAACAAAGCGTTTAGACGCTAGCGTGTTCACTCACAGACATACACACATACATACACACATACACACACACATACATACATCATCGTAAAAATAGTGAAAACGGACTCAGAGGACCTCAAAACGTATAGAAACATCAAAATCTCGAATTCGGATTTTTGACATGATTACAATACTTTCCTCACTATAGTATTCGGAAAGTAATAACTAGTGTGTTGAGGCCACCGAACAATTTTCTTCTATATTTTCCTTTACAAATTCACTCAGTAAAAATAATTTATTAAAATTATTACTTAAAAAAATTATCTTCCATGATAATGCACACGGTTTCCATATTAGAGAAGTAGTAAAACACTAAATATATATATAAAAAAAGTTGAATTTATTCTCCATATTACGTTAAAAAAAAAAAATTCTTTGGTTAAAAAATGAAAACTTTATTTTAAATTATCGCAAATCGATGGTACAACCATTCGTTTTAAAGGTACTGGCGAGCTCTTTTGAAAGATACCCATCATGAAAATTTACTCCCCTCGAGGGGGGACTTCCCCCCAGGGGGGGGGGGTAAGCCAGGATCCTACACACACAAATATTTTTTCTCAGTTGACTATCTCTATTACACAAAATATATATTCGTTTCATTTGGTTTAGTGCAGTCTATAAATGTTAAACTCTACTTACCTGCAATTTCCCCCCATAGACGTAATGTATTTGAATACTTTTGAGTGTCCCTGTATACGAACCATTGGCTTCATCTCAACGAAAAGCTTACTGTAGCATCCCTATATGATACACATTTAGAATACCGAGTTTGGAATTTCTGCTACTATTTGTTCTTGAGATATGCTGATAACAGACAGACAGACACACAGACCATCCGCTAAAAACATGATTTTCGTATTCGGGGGACCTCAGAACATGTAAATATAACAAAAACTCACGTTCGAAAATTTTACCCTAAAACAATACTTTCTCGACCCTATGGGTTAAGAGATTCTTGATTTATCAAATGATTTTAACAGTTTTTGGTACGATATGAGGACAGTAAACGACAGAGAATGTCTTTTAAAAGTAAGGTATGAATCAGGCATAATTTTAAATGCGGATCTATGGTGCTCTGGAAAGCAAGTTAAACTCAACTAAAGGCAGAATTAATTTAGTAATTTTGCGTACTACTATGAACATCCAGAGAACATCTACAAAATTTAAATTTGGAATTCTTTGATTTTGTTAGCTTTTAGGAGTGAGGAGGATTTTTTTTTTTTTTTTTTAACAAAACTGAGATTTTTTTGTCTATTCCTAAAGCAGCAAAAAAAAAAAAAAAAAAAATGGTTTGTCGAAGGAAACTTCTGCATTTTTATTTTTTCCCGTGACCTAAAAGTTAGAAAATGCTGAAATTACCGTATTAGAAAAGTGCATGCAAGTGAAAGGCAATTTTGGTTTATTTAAAAATATTGAGAATATCATCTATTCTGTAGGAAGTGGCATTAAAACTGAATATTGCGGGGAAAAAAAAAAAAAAAAAAAAAAAAAAATGCCTGGCAGAATGCCTAACTGTTTCACCTTAAAAAGCGGTCCCACAAAACATTAATTAAAAAAAAAAAAAAAAAAAAAAAAAAAAGATGAACAATCGGAATAAAAAAATAAAAAAAAAAAAAAAAAAAAGAGGAACAATCGAACTATCCTTATAATTGTGAACGCGTTAAAAAAATATTGGTCATATTTTAAAAATTGTCATATAGAAAAAAGTTAAAATTTTATAAATATCGTCTGTTAATGTAATTCAAATTAATAAAAAATATATTTATTTAAATAATAGTTTCCAGTGTTCAGTTAAAGCACAGATGCTAATATTTTAATTTATTTCGGAGTATTTTTAGTCCCGCCTTCATTTCACACCACTTTATTAACAGAAAAAAATTCTCCAATGTATAACTTCGAAGAAATAAGAAGAATTTATCCTTAAAAAATAAGTGGTATGAAAAATAGGCGGAGCTAAAAATACTCCAGATCCAGAATAAATTAAAATGTTGGCATTGTATGGTTAGAATAGAAAAAGTGGTGTCTTTATACTTATGAGAACCAGTGCAGTCAACATGATGTGTAATAAATATATTTATCTAAATGCAATTATTAAATACATAAAATGCAGTGTATTACACGTGCAATTTAAGAGCGGACAATACCTAATCTCGCCGGCAGCCTTGTCTCATGTTATTCTATGGGAAAATTTGTTTACATAATTACTCATTACCTAATGAATATTTTTTCAATTCTGTTTTCACATTTAGAAAATTCATAAGCGTTCAATTAGTACTTGATTTTCAAAAATTGATTTTTTTAAATTTTAGCATTTCATTTTGCGACTAGAAAATGAGAAAAATGCATTTTGTGAAAAATCGCATTTTTGAACTCAAAATTAAAACGAAAAAAAAAAAAAAAAAAAAAAAAAAAAAATGAATTTTTCAAAAATGAATACTCATTTAACGGTTATGAATTTTCTGACTGCGAAAACAGAATTAAAAAATATACATTAGGTAATGTGTAATTGTCGCAACAAAATTTCCCATAGAATAGCATTGTCCACGGCTGTTCGCGGGATTAGGTAAATGCAAATTGGAAATTATTTTAATTACAGTAAAGAAAAAATGCATATCTATAAAACTAATAACACTAATAATAATAATAATAATAATAATAATAATCCTATTTATAAATGAGAGATAAGTTGCCTATTTCTTCTATGTTTATGCTTTATGCTTTAAGCTTTAAGCTTTAAATACCGTAACAAAATAATTAATACTTTGCAAGATCAGATTCGGGATTTTCTCACACACAATAAAATTCGTGATAGGGAATCCGATGAATCATCATGTCTTGCAATAAATTTTCAATAAACATATTCGAAATGGAATAAAAATGCCATATATTAGAAAAAATAAATTATAAAATAAAAGTTTTCGTAACACATTTTTGTATATCTGTGTTCATCAATGAAGTTTGTCTAGTCCACCATTCGTTTATTGTTTCAACTTTCCTTGTAAGCTAGAAATATAATGTAAAGACAAAAGACATTATAGAACCAATTACTACTCCTCACGAAATTTTTAAGTGGCTTGCGATGGAATTTCAAAGTTATAATGTCACTGTACATAGTACTAACATCACACATACACGCGCACACACACACACACAAAAAAAAAAGGGGGGGGGGGTAAATTTGTAAAGTATTAGTGTTCTCGATTGACAAGTGAACGAATCTAAATTCGATTGAAAATGTTTGGGGGTATTATTTGTCATAAAAATTATAAAAACAATCATAATTCCTGCTAGGGCCTGATTATTACACGGGTATTCGGGGCACGTGCCCTGACCATAAAATTTTTTAAGGGGCACAAAATTTTATTAATAGTTAAAAAATATCTGGTTTGAATATTGAAATTAATTTTATTTATGTTTTCCATGCGTGCATTTCAGATATCAGCAGACATTAAAAAAAAAAAAAAAAAAAAAAAAAAAGTATAAAAGAATAAACACCGTAAACTGCTAGAAGTCGCCTGCGTTGCCGCTTTGATTGCAGCACTCGTGCCTACTTTGTTCGCCTGACGAAGGGTCGTGGCTTCTTTCAACCCGAAACAATTGTTGCAACTTCTAGCATTTTATGGTGTCTATTCAAAGTTTTATACTTATTACTTTTAAACGCCGGTCTATACTGCTTTTTATGTAAAAAAAAAAAAAAAAAAAAGGATAAAACATAAAAGTCGGCAAACTTAAAACGGACCCGTCACAAAAAATCATCGAAGTTAAAACAATGAACTTACTATATTGGACTTTTCATAAAAATCGGATGATTAAAAAAAAAATCGGTCGAATGTGTATGTATACGTATATTTGGAAATCAGCCGACAAGCTTGCTAAAAAGTAGCTTGTAAGGTAAAAGAAACGGCCACTGGCGGTTAAGGGGCCTCTCTACCTATCGTCTCTGAAAGCCGAAGCCAATGTTATTCTATGGAAAATTTTGCCCCATTTTAATTCATTAATACATATTTTTAAATTCCGTTTTCACGTTCCGAAAATTCACATGCATTAAACAATTTATTATTTTCTAAAAATTGAATTTTTATTTTTAATATTTCATTTTTTAGTTCAAAAATGAAAAATTTAACATTGTGAAAATTCGTATTTTACGACCTCAAAATAAAATATTAAAAATTTTAAAAAGCGATATATTATTTAAAAGTTGTGAAGATTCTGAATGTGAAAGCGGAATTTAAAAATATATTAGTTAATAAGTTATAATGGGACGCAATTCTCCACAGAATAACATTGGCTCTGGCTTCTGGGGACGATAAGTGGAGAGGCCTCTTAACATAAAATTTTAATTATCACTGAAATGAATTAAAATGAAGTGTTTCCACCTAAATTTCATACTTTAGTTAATTTTAAGAAATTTGATTGTCGTGTCGAGA
Organism: Salticus scenicus; assembly: GCA_963930645.1. NCBI lineage: Eukaryota > Metazoa > Arthropoda > Arachnida > Araneae > Salticidae > Salticus > Salticus scenicus. The sequence goes on along the minus strand of OZ005661.1, from coordinate 113,121,752 downwards.
AACTGTTTGCTTCCCTGGATTCAGAAAAATCGCCCTTTTCATTGGGTACCGAATTTGTAGCGATAGGACTGATATTTCTAATTTATTTTGGTGCTGCACAGAACTAGTCTTCAAAAACTTCCAGATTGAAACTAACAATCTTCCGTACTAAAGAAAAAAAAAAAAAAAAGAAAAGAAAGAAAAAAGTTTATTTAATGAGTAATTCTGATAAAAAATTTCTCCATGGAATAACATGAGGTTTGGCTGAGAACGAGCAACCTCTTTAATTGTATGGGAGGGGGTGGGAGTGGGGGTAATATTTATATCAGTTCAAGGTATATGAGGCAAGGTCAGATTCTTTATTTATCATACACAGATTCATTCATGTCAGGGAATCCGTTGAATCATCATTCCTTGCATGCTTTATTACAATTTAAAAATCAATAAAATCAAATAATATCTATGTGCATATTAGATAAAAAATTCAAAAAACATGACTTGTTATTGTTTGAGCATTTCTATTTCTATAAATATAGACAAATCTCTTATATTATTAAAATCTGTACGCGTGTGTGTGTCTGTCTGTCTGTGAGAAATGGCTTGAAGCTGCTAAAGCTCGGGAGCTAATGGTCGCACGGACTTCGGACAGGTACTGTCGGACGGAGAATTTATCGCAGATGTTCGTTATCTAATTCGCTAAACGATGCGACTCTAATTCATAGATATAGTAATAATATATAGATTGATCATTGGGAAGAAAAAAATTATTCCTTTTCGCTTGGGAAAAGACGACGGTTTTACCAAAATATGGACGCCTTTCCCAGAGTGAATACACTCGGGAATACACACGAATATTTTAGCAAATAAAATTTATAAATAATTTATTTAATAAAGGTGAATGAAAAACTACAGATACAGTTTCAAATTCATTTTTCTTTTTTTCAATACCACTTAATGGCTGATTCCAAAGCTTTTATTTCGGCATCAAAAATCTTTGCATGATAACATGGGGATGATAGATCTATATATATTACTATATCTATGCTCTAATTAGCGGAGATATTAATGACATAAAAATTTCCATTAAATCTTAACACATTCACGACCACTGACGTGAATTCACGTCATTTTAATTTCTATTGCTAGTTGCCGCTGGCGTAAATTTACGTCTCTTCAGATTCTGTTCCTGGTTATCGCTGACGTGAATTCACATCATTTAAAGAATTCCTATGGAAACAATACTTAAATATTATTTCGATAGTATTATAGGTTCGTTCTAATATTACATGACTAATCTTTTTTTTAAGCTTCAGATAATTACATTTCAAAATATTATATCTATTTTTTTATTCATGTTTAAATATCAAAAGTTTGCGGCAACCAGCTTGAGTTTACTTCTGTATTCCCCAGCAATCAGTTTTAGAAAATGGAAAAGTATGCCGGTCTCGAAAGTATTAATTTCTTACAGGAGTTTTGTCATGTTCTATCTACTGCAAAACTACGAGGATGGGGATGGGAGTTCATAGGATACTTCCCAAACCTCAATATGGATTTTTTCTATCATCATGACGTACCGCACACTCACATAGGAGTGCTTGTTTGGGGTTTGCACCCACATTTTATTGCCCCTGGGGGAAGGAAGGTCGCCCACGAAATGTTTTCGAATACCCGCCACTTGTTGATCTGAGAAGTACCATTCCGTTATCAGTGAAATCCCCTGCTAAAACATTTACGACGGCATCTTGTAAGAGAGATTCAGTTTGCAGCAATGTAAACAAAAACTATTTTCTCAAAAAAGAGGGAAAATATAGTGATCATGTTGATATAGCACCAAATTTTTGAGATATTAAAAAAAAAAAAAAAAAAAAAAAAGAACGAGAAATCTTTTTGTTTTTATTTCTATTTCATTATTCTTTTCCAGAAAGCGAGGAGCAATGGTAAGAAATGCAATCAATTGCTTTTTGAGTATAAATTGATTACCAAATAATCATTAAAAAAAAAAAAAAAAAAAAAAAACGAAAAAAAAAAATAAAGAAATAAAGAAATTATTACATATGTATTAATTAAAATTTCGAATTCTGTTAAAGACATCTTTTTCTTTTTATTTCTCTTTTGGAGCCAAATTTCTAGAAAACAATATAAATTTAATGAAATAAAATTCAAAATTTGAAATTTTGAAAAAAAATTTTTAATGCTTCCTACTAACAAATTTTTAGTTGCCTCTTCGATTTTGCATTATTATAGTTTAAGAATCTATTCTAAAATACATTTTGGATACACGGGTAAGTTGAATTTTTTACTTTCTTCTATATTCACTAAAAGAAAGTATTAATTTCATAAAAATTTTCGACCTCGGGTTTTCGATGGATTTGCACGTTTTGAGAGGCCAGGATTTGACTATTTTTAGAAAATGTCTGTCTGTGCATGTGTGTGACAAAAATTTTGTGGCGACTTATCTCAGGAACTAATGCATAGAATTTCATATAAATTGATACGTAGTTGCACCTTGACATAAGTTACTGTCCATTAACTTTTGGTGAAAATCGTTCGACAGGTGACGTTGCCATCTCACTTTTTCAAAATTTTTAACATGGTGGTATAGGACAAAGTTTCGTATAAATGTACATAAAGAGATTATTTTAACCACTTTTAATTAATAACCGCTAAAATCATGTTTTTATCGGTTGGTCTGTCCCTGTGTGTGTATGTCTGTTATCAGCATATCTCAAGAACAAATAGCGAACTTGGTATTCTAAATTTATATCATTTTGCGATGCTACACTAAACTTTTCATTGAGATCAAGCAAATACTTAGTGAGGAATCAAATACATTACGTCTATGGGGAAAACTTCTGATAAATACAGTGTAAACATCTGTAGATTGCTTTAAACAAAATGGAATGAATCAATTTTTTTATACGCACAAAAGCATGTTTTGTGTAGATTGTGGAATGGATATCATTCATCATCTGTGTTAGGCTACTCAAAATGTTTGGATATATTGGAGATACTTGGATATACTTGGAAACTGCTGTGCTGTAAGTGTATTCCATTTTGTGTTAGGTTTTTTCATACAAGACAAAACACACAAATTGACAGTTTATAGACAGTATACAGGTCTAGTCAAAATTAAGCTAAACATTCTTTTCTATTGAATGTAAATGATGAAAGCGCTTTGCCACCTTTCATTATGTCGGCGAAAACTGCTCAGGAAGGAGAAGAAATTTTTCATATCTATACAATAAGCAAATTATTTTTTGACTTTCTATTTTCAATTCTGTTTTTTTTTTTTCTTTAAATAGTATTACGTTTTGAGGTTCCTTGGATAGGAAAGTTCAATTTTTAGCGGTTGTATGTATATTTGCAAGTATATCGGTTACCAGAATAATAATAATAATAAAAAAAAAAAAATTACTGCTGGAAAATTAAAATTTGGTATTTTGAAGCTCGTATTAGGTTACCATTTAAAACTAGTTAGTTTTGGCCACCACATCACTTTCTTCTATATTTTCCTACACAAATTCCCACAGTAAAAATAATTTAATAAAATTATTATTTAAAAAAAATTATCTTCCATGATAATGCAGACGATTTCCATATTAGAGAAGTAGTATAACACTAAATATCAAAAAAAAGAGGTCAATTTTATTGTCAATATTACATTAAAAATGAAAAATACTGATAACTTTATTTTAAATTATCGCAGATCTATGGTTCAACCATTCGTTTTAAAGGATCTCTCTTTTGAAAGATACCCATCATGAAAATTTACTGTCCCCCCTTAGGGGGGAGGCGAGGCTCCTACACATACAAAAAAATTTTCCCAGTTGACTATCTCTATTATAAATAATTCTGGTAAATTTCATAATGATTATTAAAAAATAATTCCCTTTATGCACAATTATACAAAATTTTGTCCTCTACCACCATGTTAAAAATTTAGAAAAAGTGGGATGGCAACGCAACCTGTAAGACAATTTTTACCAAAAGTTGATAGGCACTAATTTATGTCAAGGTGCAACTACATACCAATTTGTATAAAATTCTGTTCAGTAATTCCTGAGATACAGTTGCCACAAAATTTTGTCACACACACACACAGACAGACAGACAGACGGACAGTCAGACATTTTCTAAAAATGATCAAATCGTGTTCTACAGCTCTCAAAACGTGTAAATCCATCAAAAACCCGAGGTCGAAAATTTTTACAAATCCAATACTTTCTTCTATTGAATATAGAAGAAAGTAAAAATTTATCACCATTGACAAGTTTGAAGGCAAAATAATAACAGCCTTTATTTTATTTTTTTTCTAAATAAATGTAGGCCGTATAATTGACCGGGGAAGAGGGTTGAAGGAGACCAGAAGCTAAATTATTATTAGAAACAAATTAATACTGCGGGATGAAATGCTAATGATAATCAAACCAATACTATTCACGAAAGGTTTGAAAATAAAATTCATGTTTGACGACCTAATTTTCGCACTTTTTAAAGTTTTGTCACCATGTTGGCAATTGACGACCTAATTTTCATACTTCGCGAGGCAGGACACACTAAGTATAGTACCCCCATGGCGATTTTTAAATTTTTCTCAACATGTTGGCGATACGTTTTTTTTTTTTTTTTTCATAATTTTGTGTTAAAAAAAATTTAGTACCTGTTTTGATTATACTTTATATTATTGCGGTTTTTAGTCAATTTATGACAAAAGTTCACATGGGGATTATATCATTAAAATATTGCTAGATTTAAAATGACGCTTGCAAAGATTGTAAAAATGCAACTTTTAAAAATACATTTTTCTATAAAATGATCTCATCGGACAAATGCCTTCATTTTTTTTTTTTTTAATTAGATTACTGAACCGAGTCCGCGGGCTTAAATATTGCTTATGTATTATTTTTATTCTCGCATATTTTATTAAGGCACTATCGTATCGTTTCTAAAAAAAAAAAAAAAAAAAAAACGTAACTGGACCACGTTAGAGAAATATTATTATAGACTAGCAAACCCATGCGAATTTTTCGCATTTTATTTCTTTTCTCATTTAACTTTAAGATTTAAAACTTATAAATATTATATGAATTTCACCATTTAATTAAAATTTTAATTCAGCAGTCGCCAAATTATTATTAGAACCAAACTAGTATTGTCCAAAAGTGAAACTACGATCATGCAAAAAAAAATTCAAAATAAAATTCATAATTAACTACTCAGTTTTTATACTTCCGCAAGGCAGTACTGTTTTAGTATAGGACTCGCATGAACGACTTTTAAATTTTTGTCGCCATGTTGGCTGACTTCATGACACTTGCAAAGATTCTTAATATTAAACTTTTAAAAATACATTTTTTTCCATAAAATAGTCTTATCAGACAAATGCCAGCATTTTTTCTTATTAGATCATTGAGCTGCGTCCACGTGCGTAAATAGTGTCCATTTATAAATATTATTTTTTATCCTCGTGTATTTTATTAATTGCATTGCTATCATATCGTTTCGACAAAAATTAATTGTAACTGGACCACGTTAGAGAAATGTGGACTAGCAAACCCGTGCGAAATTTCCGCACTTTATTTCTTTTCTTATTTACCTTTAAAACTTGAAATTCATAAATATTATACCAATTTCACCACCTAATTAAAACTTTAATTTACCAGAAGTCAAATAAGTATAACCAAATAAGTGTTATGCAATAGTAAAACCAGAATCATTCAAAGAAATGTTTTAAAATAAAATTCATGGTTGATGACCCCAGCAGTTTTCATACTTCCGCAAGCAGTACAGTTTTATTAAAGAACCCCCATGACGCCTTTTAAATTTTTATCGCCAAGAGTGCGATGACATTTTATTTATTTTGGCATAATTTTTTGTTAAAAGAAAAAAAAAAAAAAAAAAAAAAAAAATTCCTATTTTGATTCTACTTTTTATGAATGCGTTTTTTTTAGTCAATTTATGATGATGATTCATATTCTTTATATATCTTTAAAATGATGCTAGGTTTAAAATGACGCTTGCAAAGATTCTGAAGAAGATACTTTTGAAAATACATTTTTCCATAAATAATGTCATCATACAAATGTCGTCATTTTTAACACGCTTTTATTAGCAACACCTGTATGTATGTATGTTTGTTTGTATGTTTGTAACCGCTCTGCGAGCAAACAAAATATCTATATTGTAAAAAAGAGACTTTCCGTACGTGAACGCCGCACAGTGGATCGAACAATGTTAAAATACGAACATAGGCCCAAAAATCAACCTCTAAATAACTGATATTTTGCAGTGAAATAATTTAAAAGAATGTCTAAAAAATACAAATATATGGTTATTTCTTCAATTACACGAAGTTTTGTTGTATATAAATAAGTTCAAAACGAAAACTTTCAGAAATAAGATTTTTCGATGAATTTCAGTGACTTTATTTGAATAGGCATCAAGTCATCATCACTTACGATAACTATGAAAAAATACGAAATAAAAATACTTTTAATAATGTCCTAATAAAAGTTTAAGGTACTTCTGCCAACATTTTTTTGGTTTTTTTATGTTGTGATTCACGCATGAAATGTGAATATAAAATTAACAACAAAATTAAATTTATAAGTTGCGTAACTTTTTTTGTCCAAAATTGTCCAAAATTTCAAACACATTTTACTACTCCCAAAAGTATGCATTTTAATCTGTGAAAAGGATTTGCGCCATAAATCGCCACTTTTAGAGTAAAATAAATTTTTATTCTGTTTACCCTCAAATTATCAATCGAGAAATTTATCTTGAATAACTGTATTCATTAATGACAGAAAATATATTAAAAATTTTATTGTGAAAATATTATAGAATTTAGATGATTAAAATAAATTTAATAAATCAGAAATTAATTTTATTTTTTTTTAAATATTTAATAAAATAATTAATTTTACTTTAATGATACTGAAAATTACCGTTGGACCCAAAAAAGGAGGGAAATGTAAATAGTTGCCGTGATATGTCATAAAATGTTAAAATTAAGTAAATGTTTAACGTTAAATAATCAAATGTTAAAACTAAATAATGTAATAACATATTACGATTTAAAGTAAAAGTTCCTGTGTTTCAGGAAAAAGTTCCTTCCTTTGCACATTTCTTTTATTCGTTCTCATGCTTGAAATCAGGGAGTCAGATGTTAATAACAAGTGATGTTGCAAATCTTCGTTACAAGCTCTTCGATTTATTTTTCTCGTGTGGTATTCTCTGTATTTACGAAACTCTTTATTTCGGGCTTCGCTAGCCTCTTCTGACAATTGTCCAATTGGAATAGAAAAATTTTCTATTATGTCTTTTCCATGAATCAATAGTTTGTGAACTAAAGCTGGCATATAGTACCACACATATTTTGAGACACATTGTTTCGCTGTTTTCAGTGCAAATTTTCCAAATTTGTCTCCTAAATTTGCCTTCCAAAATTGTCCTTCTAAAAATAACAGAACCTAGAAACAACGTTTTTTAAAATGTCTTTGATAAGAATTCACTTTATTTGCTTATTTGTTTAAAAATTATTTCTGATAGCAAAATAAAACAAATAAAAAATCCAGTTCAATCAAAAAAATTCATTAATTATTGATCGCCTGCCTTCCATAAATCTTTGGTAAAATAAAGACAAAAGTAATTTTTTTAATAGAGTTTGTCAGTAAATGCCTGCATGAGTTTTCTATTGAAAAACTACATAAAAAAAAGAAAAGAAAAAAGAAGCGGTAATCTAATGATATATTTATCATTGTGTGCTAACTTAATTGTGTTACAAATATAGATTTTCATCCCGAAATTTTTATTTATTTTCTTTTATTCTCTTCTTTTATACAACATTTGTTTCTTTACCAGGTATGTTTCTAAATACCTATTTGCAGCAGAAAAATATGATACCGCTTAACCCCTTTATTAAACCATTTTTTCCTCAAATGGTACATTACACTATTTTCACGAATAAAATTTGCTGTAAAGTAAAAAAATTCACTTAGCCTATTAGAAATAATTAATTTTACTTTTGTCATCTTATTCTCTTAGTCAATCGCATACTTCTCACAACCCATCGTATTAGCATAAGCAGGATTGTCACAAACAACTACTTTTTAATTTTTTTCCCACTAGAATTATCAAAATAATTTTCATATTAATGTTTTTCCAGAAAAATGATACACAGGAATCATTATTTAAAAAAATTGGTGCCAGGTGAATAAAACAATAACGAATTTGGTGGGGAAAATATTCCCTCGGCCTCATAAAGGGTTAAAAAAAAGCATGGAATCGCTTTAACTATCATACATATATACATATTTAAATCGAAATGTGACAAAAAAAATCATACATAGATAATAATAATACCATAACGTTCCTATGTTCGCCTCTGCCTATACTTCGATCCACTGTGCGCCGTGGCTGTGAGGTAAAGAGCCGCGCTACGAACCTAAAGGTCTAGCGTTCGAGCCCAGTCAGGGGAGATTTTAGAGAAATGGTTTTTGTTTAATTCTAAATTATTTTAATTAAAGATTTAAATTTATGTAAATATTATGGTGTGTCACTCACCCGATTTTCTCTTATCCTGCATTTTAATACTAAGATAGATATTTTGTGCTTTTTAGTTTACATTTCTATAAAAGCATGTTCTTTAATTTTTTTAAACTATAATATTATTTCTTGTTAATAGTTGATTAAGCTGAGTCCGCGTGCATTTGTTCATTTCTAAATATTATTTTTTTAATCCTCGCGTATTTTATTAATTTCACCACTATCGTATCGTTTCGACAAAAAATAATTGTAACTGGTCCACGTTAGAGAAATATTATATAGATTGTTGTACTGGCAATAAATAATAATGAGAAAAGGATGTAATATTAAAAATATAAAAGCATTATTTAAAAAACTAATAATTTAAAAATACTTTTTCATTAGATATTAGTTACTTAAAAAAAAAAAAAAAAAAAAAGATCATCTGCAGATGTATGATAATAATAATAAACTGGAGTGACTCTACTCGCTTTTCAGAACATTTAGCAATCACCAAGTATTTAACCAAATAAATAAACAAACAATATATTAGTATATAAACATAAATGAAAATTATAATAAATATAGTTGGATATTTCTAATCAAATTTGTATATTTGTAGAATGGGCCGAACGTATCCGAATTCTTTACACCGTATCCGAATTCTTTTTTGTATTCCTGTAAAAGAACTATATACATGGTAAACACGCATTTTGTAGAAAGTTCATGCCACAGTGAAATTAGCAAAGCAAACAATCAAGGCAATCATATTTTTTCTTAATTTAAATAATTTAACATTTTAAACAAACTTCAAATAATTTATGTCCATAGACATACATAAGAATTCTACTGTATTTCTCTGTAAAATAATATTATAGTTTTAAAAAATTAAAGAACACGCTTTTATAGCAATGTGAACTAAAAAGCACAAAATATCTATCTTAGTATTAAAATGCAGGGTAAGAGAAAATCGTGTGAGTGACACACCATAGTATTTACATACATTTAAATCTTTAATTAAAATAATTTAGAATGAAACAAAAACCATTTTTAAAAAATCTCCCCTGACTGGGATCGAACGCTAGACCTTTAGGTTCGTAGCGCGGAGCTGTACCTCAACGCCACGCCGTTCACATGCAGGAAGTCTTTTTTTACAATATAGATTTTTTGTTTGCTCCCAGAGCGGTTACAAACATACATATATACAGGTGAAGCTAATAAAAGCGTGTTAAGAACTGTAAGTCATACACTCACGAAAATCTATACAATTTGTGAGACGGTAAGCGTAAATTATACCATATACCTACCAAATTTAAGCTCAATAGAAAGCAGCATTTAGAGATTATCTTGTTCACAAACACACACATAGATACATCACCGTAATAATAGAGAAAATGAATTGGTGCTCTCTCCAAACATATGCTCATCCCCGGCAAGAAATATGACACAGGTTAAAAATGGCAATTTTGTGTTTTATGCCACTGAAAATGTGTATGAAGTGCATCAACGTGCACGAAAAGCATTACGTTTCTACCTCGAAAATTATCCACTTGAGAGGCTGTTGTGTCAGTTAGGCTAGTCAAAATGCTTTTCTTTATCTTTAAGCTGATTTGTTGTGTCACTTTTTTTTTTTTTGCAGGGGTGCGATATAGATACATCAAAATCTCGAAGACCTGTATTTGATGATTACAATACTTTCCTTACAAAGTATATATCCGGAAAGTAAAGAGAACATCAATAATTGTTATTAATCCATTAAGTTTTAAATTGGCTTGTATTTGTATGAAGTGTTTTTTTTTCTTTTGTTTTTTTTTCTTCTATTGACTGATAATTTTTCACTGAAAATATTTTTATTACCACATAGCATCTCCTAGATTTCATTCGAATGAAATGAGTAGAACTCTATTAAATAGATTTTATTTTATTTTTATTTTATTTTATTTTATTTATTTTTTTTTGGGGGGGGGGGGGGGGAGGGGCAACATAATTAACTTTCTTCTTAGATACTACAAGATAACTATAACTAAAGAAATTATGGCTATGATATATACATCTATATTGTGGCAAGTGTGTTAACCTGCTAACGGAAATGCTGACACCTGTCTCTTTTAAGATTGCCTTTTACGCACATAGTGCTTAAAATAAGGTCTCTCAACCTAACAGAAAAGTAATTTTTTGTTAAAATCACTTAACAGATTATATATGTTTATAATAAAAAAAGGAGGGCAGAAAATGTACAATTCAAAGTAAGAAAAACAAATAATTTCTAGTTTGTTAGAATTAGTTTTTTAATATCAGATATTCACTATACCGAGTATTTTAGAATAAATGTAACTGAACTTTAATAAAAGGAACATTTCTAACTCAGAGTTTTCGATATCTCGAAGTTTATTGTAATTGATTCTTTTTTTAACAACGAAATTTTTTTTTATTTTCCCAAACAATTCAATATTTTAAAACTTTTAGTGGGAAAAAAAAAAAAAAAATCCGAAGCTAGTTTGAGATATCGAAATTCGAATTCAGAATAGCGCAAAATGCTTCTCGTTTCCGTATTAATGATTTTCAGGAATTAAATTTCCTGACTGCGAGGCATGCATAAATAATTTAAATACTCACCTCTGGATAATTGATTATCTTCATAATCCACTGAAGAATTATATCTTTTATTGGTGATTAAAAAAGCTCGAGGCATCTTAACATATCACAGTAATAACGGGTTTCACTGCACTAATATCTGACGCAATTTCGAAGTCCCTTGACTACAAAACAAACACAGAATCTACTGTAGTGGCATCTTGCACACGGGATGAGACAGATGATGCACCAGCCAACTTGGAAGATGGCACGACAGTGACTTGAGATTTAAAACTCCTGCGATGCTTGCCAAGAAGGGTAAGCAGTGGTGGTAGAGGTGGGGGTGTATTTGCGCCACGTGGGTAAGATCTGTGGGGGTCTTCTTCCGGTTAAATTGAAGATAGTCCTCCCCCTTTTTTAAACATGTTTCTTCCGGTGATATACTTTTTTTTTTTTTTCACTTCTCCAAGGAGTTATACTTTTTTTTTATTCGGTTTTATTTCTCTAAACACTTTCTTATAAAATAAAAAGCGTGATTAGTATTAAGTCTCAACAAGTGTCGATCCATTTTTTTTCCTCTTCTTTCTTTTTCTTGTATTGTTTGTTGTCTTTCGTCACAATTATCGTCTGTAGCTTGATATGTTCGAAGAAAAATAAATACCAGCAGCCTTCTCAGATCTCAGATATGATAGAGGTTTTTCGTTCTTAAGTTTTGATACATGTTTCCAGATTTTTAATGACTTATTTATTTATTACGTAGATTTTTTTTTTTTTTTAAATAAAAAAGCTCATTTATTTTAAAGAGACAGATTTCGGGACGAAAAATCAAATTTCTCACATTTCTAATTAACTGTAGAATGCTTTGAATAAAAGTGGCTCATAAAAATAAAAAATATTATTTGTAAACAAATTAGTGTAATGTTTACATGTTGCCAAAACGTTAAAAAAAATTTAATATATTTTTTTTTCAGTAAAGATAAATATAATTGATGCAAACGATAATTATTTTAAAATATGAAAATTTAAAAATTAAATTTATTATATTTTTTCACCTGCTACAATTTAGAAAATATTTTTGTATTATTAAAATTATTAAAATTATTATTATTATTATTATTAAAATATTAATAAACTAGCAGGCCCATGCGAAATTTTCTCAGTTTCTTTCTTTTTTTTATTTACCTTTAAATTTGAAACTTATAAGTCTTATAACAATTTCAACCATTCAATAAAAATTTCAATTCACCAGACGCCAAATTATTATTAGTTTTTGTGTGATGAAACGATAATGATAGTTAAATCAAATCATTCAAAGAAAAGTTTCAAAATAAAATTCACGTTTGACAGCACAGTTTTCATATTTCCCCAGGGAAGACAGCTTTAATAAAGCACCCCTATCCGCGATTGTAATGAAATGCTCGCCCTCTGGTGGGCTAAGGTGAAATTACAATTAACATGCTTTAATTCGGCTTTCATTAAGCCACCATTGCTTGCCGATGTTTAGTTTCACATATATTTATTGAATAAAAAGGAATAAATCCGGTAAAAAAGATAACACATACTGTTGTGTGCTACAGTGTAACTCCAAAGGATCAAGAAATCCAGAATTAAGCTTCCATTTATTTCCAAATGACAAATTAAAAAATTCAGTTGCTTCGGCTAATGGAAGTAAAGAATTAATCAGATGATTTGAAACTAATATTTGTTCAACTTCAGTTAAAAATCTACATCCGATCGAACTTTGAATAAACTGAAATATTTTTTTCCAAAAGCAATCAATTTTCCATGATGTAATGGCGGAGAAATTATAGTACGAATATTAAGTAGAATAACAAAAAGAGCAATAATAAATGCACGTGGCTATTATATTTACTAACAACAAAAGCTGAAAGAGCGCCACCTATCGATCATTACAAGCGCGGATAGCGACTTTTAAATTTTTTCTGCTATGTTCGCGAGATCTCTTTTATTTTATTTTTTCATTATTTTTTTCTTTTTGGCATAATTTTTTGTTAAAAAGCACTTATTAGTACCAAGTTTGATTATACTTTTTATTATTGCGTTTTTCAGTCAATTTATGAAAAAGTTTATATTTTGTTTACATCTTTAAAGTATTGCTGGGTTTAAAATGACGCTTGCAAGGATCGTTAAGATGCAACTTTTAAAAATAAATTTTCTATAAAATGGTCAAATCAGACAAATGTCGTTTATTTTATTTTATTTTATTTTATATTTATATTTATTTTGTTTTATTATATCACTGAACTAAGTCCGCTTGCTTAAATATTACTTGTATATTATTTTTTATCCTCGCGCATTTTATTGTCACTATCGTATCGTTTCCACAAAATATAATCGTTATTGGTCCACGTTAGAGAAATATCATATAGATAACTAGCAAATCCGTGCGAATATTTCGCATTTCATTTCGTTTCTTTTTTACCTTTAAAATTTAAGCTCATAAATCCTATACCAGTTTCCACACCCAATGACCCAATTTAAATTTTAATTCGTCAGAAGCGAAATTATTATTAGAACAAAATTAACATTGCGGGATGTAACCCAAAACGCTAATGATAATTAAACCAAAATCATTTATAGAACTGTTTTAAAATAATATTTGCATCTTTGACGACCCAGTTTTCATACTTCCACAAGCAGTATACCATTTTATTAGTATATAGCACTTCCATGGCTACTTTTAAATTTTTGTCGCCATGTTGGCGATTTTTATTTGTTCTTTTTATTAAAGACTTTTTTTTTTAGCTTACATTCTCTGTCATAAACCGCCTGTCGAATAAAGGTTGAAAACGGAAAAGGGGGAAAATAAATTAGAAATGTTAGTCATATCGTTACAAATTCGATACCAAATGAAAGGGGCGATTTTTCTGAATCCTGGGGTGCAAACAGTTTTTCGACACGACAATTAGATTTTTTAAAATTAACTAAAGTATGAAATTTAGGGGGGCAATACTTCATTTTAATCTTTTCATGCTTTTTAGTACGAAGTGTGAATCAAACATCAAACTAACAGAAAAAGTCTTTAATTTAATTTTTTTTAATTTAATTTAATTATTATTGTTATTATTTATTTTTTAACCTATTACCTATTTTGATTATATACTTTTGATTATTGCTTTTCTTAGTCCCTTTAGGACAATAGTTCATATTTTGTTAATATCTTTAAAGTATTGCTAAGTTTAAAATGATGCCTGCAAAGGTTGTAAAGATGCAACTTTTAAAAATACGTTTTTCTATAAAACGATCTCATCAGACGAATGTCTACATTTTTTGTGATAATTGAACTGAATCTGCTGCTTAAATATTGTCCGAGTATAAATCATAGATATATCAATACTGTTTTTTTTTTTTTTTTTTCCTCGCGTATTTTATTAATTATGTCATTATCGTATCATTTTGACAAAATTTAATCGTAACTGGTCCACGCTAGAGGAATATTTCTTTAGATATTGATGTTATTATTATTATAATTATTATAAATATTAATTAATATTAGCAGGAGACTTGGCGTTGGAATATTAAAACGTGAATAAACTACTACGTCAGAAACGCCAAAGAAAAATATATGAGATGCATACAGCTGTTTCGGTAGCCTTAAGCGTACCGTCTTCAGTGCAAAAAGATCTTTTTGCACTGAAGACGGAACGCTTAATGCTACCGAAACAGCTGTGTGCGAAACAGCTGTATGCATCTCATATATTTTTCTTTGGCGTTTCTGACGTAGTAGTTTATTCATGTTTTAATTAATTAATATTATTAAAAAATACTGTAAAATATTACTCATCGTTAAAATTACCAAAATTAAATAATTAAAACGAATTGTTATATTAATCATCAAACAAACATTACATTAAAACTTTCTTCCTTAAATAAAGTCAACTGTTTTTATTTTAGAAAGCGACGCAATATCGCAGAAAAGTGTAAATTTTTATTTACAAAGGAAATGAAACTTTTTACGAAAATTTCAACATATTTTTATTGTTTTTTATGAGTTTTTAATTATTTACGCATGAATTATAAAGAAGCAGTTTTTTTACTGAATAAATTAATTAAAGAATGTATATATATAAGAAACAGGTGTTTATTACCAACGAGATATATAAATTAGAGTGCTGATTCAATGGATGAAGGATTAGCTTTCTGTGGTTCAAGCTTAATCACGTGACATGCTCCAATAGATTGCTGTGTTTGGCCCTTTATCGCTATTTTGACATTTAAAATATCAGTTCGACAAATTATCATTATTATTAGGTAACATGACAGTCCTATGACCGAAATAAATAGTTTTTTTTTTTTTTTTAATAATTTTAATAAATAATAAAATATCTTTTTTTTTTCATCGTTTTCCAACAACGTTTTTAAAAGTGTTTATAAAAGAAAATTTAAACTTTTAAAGAGCTAAATTTAACAACAAATAATAATTTTTCAATTATTTTTAAGCATTTTGCCGGTTAAAGTTCAATCAACTACATGAAATAAAAAAGAAGTAAAATCAAAATCAAAATGATTTAGAACAAAAGAATATTAAACTACGTAAGTAAACAAAAACATTGGCGGTTATAACTTATGCGAAGAACAATCTCCAAACCGTTGCCATAGAAATTTACTGAAAATAAACTGTTACCAAGGGAACCACCGAATACGCAGGTGCAAGGAGAGCATGTCACATGACTCATCTTGGACCTTCTCAAGGGTTACCATTTATCACTCTACTTTATATATCTCGTTGTTTATTACATATAGCGTATTTGGTATCTATGGCAGCATTGCCAACCGTACGAAAGTTATTGTGTACATAATTGCCAAGTCTCTGATTTAGGCGGGAAACTTCATACCAGAAATTTTCTATATAGTAATTTTCCCTTTATTTAACCGTGGAAAATTAATATGAAATATTCATATATATATATATATATGTATTTAAAAATAAAAAAATACTGGTGGGAAAACTGATTTAAAAATTAGAAATGTTCGAAGTATTATCATACGGTTTGTAACGCTGATCTATGGGATTATGCATTAAGGTAGTTTGACTATGTGAGAGTCCCAGGCATGGATGAAATGCCCTCTACGTATCATATTTGTACTAATTTTAGGGAAAACACAGAAAACTACAAATGGCTGACAGTTTTATTGGACTGTTTTAAGAATATTTATTGGTTTGACAGATTTGCTGGACTGTTTGAAGAATATAGGTTGATTAAAATGCATTCATCGATTAGAACCTGTCTGTTTCTTTACTATACTTACTACTTTCTTCATACAAAAAAGTCGATATTTTCATACACAAAATTTTCTTACTTTTTTTTTTGACATTAAATAAATGTTGAGATATTATTATTATAGCTGTCATGAAAAACATGAAAGCTTTGGCTTGGTAGTCTTCCCTGTTAGGTAATTTACGCCAAATTCTAGATAGTAACAATTGCTGTTGAAATTCAACTTAAAAAAAAAAAAAAAAAAAAAACTTTTTATGAAATTTCATGCATTAGATTTTGAGTAATAAAGTTCATGAAATTTCGATAACATACAGACACATCAGCAGACAGAGACTAAAAAAAAAAAAAAAAAAAAAAAAAATTGTTAAATCGAGTCTAGGACTTCCGAATGTCTCTAAGGGTCCAATCCCTTCCTCCGAATGCAAATAATTTTTACGTTATTAAAAATTTATAAGCTATTAACCCGAAAATAAATTTACGTTTTTTTTTTTTTTTTTTTTTTTGTGTGTGTGTGTGTGTGTGTGTGTGAGTGTGTAATTCACGCAGATAAATAGTAAAAATTGCGAAGATAATCTTATTTGTACAAAAGTTTCGAAATAGCATTTTTAAAATTGCAAAATTTATATCATTAATATTTGATATGTCTTGACATTTTGCAAGACTAAACAGACCTCAATGAAGCCAAAGAAAGTTCTTGTTTCTGGTAAACAGTTCCACGGCCCTTATGATAAGTTCACACTAAAATATTCATAAATTAGAACTTTCTTTTTACGTTCTCTTACCCATAAGGTAGAGAAAGTATTGTTTTAGGGTCAAAATTTCGAACGTGAGTTTTTATTATATTTACAAGTTTTGAGGTCCCCTGAATATGAAAATTGTGTTTTTAGCGGTTGGTCTGTGTGTCTGTCTGTGTGACTGTCTGTTATCAGCATATCTCAAGAACAAATAACAGCAGAGATTCAAAACTTGGTATTCTAAATGCGTATCATATAGAGATGCTACACTAAGCTTTTCGTTGAGATGAAGCAAATCGTACATGTACAGGAACACTCAAGAGTATTTAAATACATTACGTCTATGGGGGAAATTGCAGTTAAGAAGAGTTTAACATCTATAGATTGCACTAAACTAAACTAAATGAAAATTTTTATATTATATGCATAAAAACATGCCTCGTGTAGAATATGGCAGGGAAATCATTCACTGATCATTTACAGGGCTACACAAAAGAACTAGATTACAGTGCGGCATTAGCTGAAAATTGATAGAAGAGCATTTCAGGTTGTGCCGTATATTATTACTATAGGATTATATTTAGGTGCACTATGTGGTTTGTACATATTCTTCAAAATATATACTGGTTTTCAAATATTTAAGCGATGACATTCTTTTTTATTTTTAGTGGAAATGCTTTATACTATAATATTTTATCATATCCAGGAAAGCTGCTCAGAATTGGAAATGAATTCCTCATAGACATATGATAAATAATGTATGTTTTTAAGTTAAATATTCATCGCTTGTTTTTTGTGTATTTACACGTTTTGAGGCTTCCTGATTACCAAAGTCAAGTTTTTTAAAGTTTACTCTTTGTTTGTGTCTCTTAAAGTAACTTAAAAACGAATAATTTCAGGAGATCCAAAAGTTGTATTTTCAAATTAATATAAATTTGTTGCTGGAAAAGTTTTATCAAGACTAATAAGTTTCAAGAAATGTTGCGTGTGAAAGTTGTCTGAATAATTTTAAGTAAATTTTTAATTTTAATAATAGATTTAAATTCTGTATAAATATAGGTGCAGTAATGAAATGGGGGGTTGAGGTGGGCGGTAGCCCCCCCTCACACAAAGTTAATTATCATATAAAACTCTTCCGAAGCCTAATTTGAATTGTTTTAACATAGGTTTACATAACAGTACTCGTTATGTTACCTCTTAATTTCCAACCTGTACTTATAGTATTAAATTTCAGGGTAAGAGGAAGTCGTGTGAGTAACACACCAGATTATTTCTTTTACTTTCCTTTCTTTTCTTCTTCTTCTTCTTCTTCTTTTAGTGCTAGAGGCCTATTTCAGTCGGTACAGTTGTCGAATTTTTATACGTCACTCTTAATTAGTGCTAGAGGCCTATTTCAGTCGGTTTATTGAATGGGGATTTATTGAATGAAGTCCCCCCAAGGGACAACTTTGACATGAGTCCCCCCCAGGCCCAACTTTGACATGAGTCCCCCCCCAAGGTACCCCTATTTCAGTCGGTACAGCGTTGTCGAATTTTTATAATACAATCTTAATAGTGCTAAGGGCCTATTTCAGTCGGTTTATTGAATGGGGATTTATTGAATGAAGTCCCCCCAAGGCCCAACTTTGACATGAGTCCCCCCCCAAGGTACAACTTTGACATGAGTCCCCCCAAGGCCCAACTTTGACATGAGTCCCCCCCCAGGCCCAACTTTGACATGAGTCCCCCCAAGGCCCAACTTTGACATGAGTCCCCCCAAGGTACAACTTTGACATGAGTCCCCCCCCCAAGGCACAACTTTGACATGAGTCCCCCCCAGGCACAACTTTGACATGAGTCCCCCCCAAGGTACAACTTTGACATGAGTCCCCCCCCAAGGCACAACTTTGACATGAGTCCCCCCCCAGGCCCAACTTTGACATGAGTCCCCCCAAGGCCCAACTTTGACATGAGTCCCCCCCAAGGTACAACTTTGACATGAGTCCCCCCCCAAGGTACAACTTTGACATGAGTCCCCCCCAAGGCCCAACTTTGACATGAGTCCCCCCCAAGGTACAACTTTGACATGAGTCCCCCCCCCCAAGGCACACCTTTGACATGAGTCCCCCCCAAGGCACACCTCCCCCTCATTGGGAAAAAGAGAAAAAACATTGTTTTGCGGCTATAAGACAGTTTAGACTTCCAACGTTATTTGTTACAATATCTGCAGCTGAAACACATTGGTTTGATTTAATGAAAACTTTATCATGGAATTTAGATCGTCACGAATTAACTAAAGAAGAATTTGTCGATATTAACAAGTTTAGCAGTAGGCCTCTGGCACTAAATTAAAATCTGTCAATGTCAGATTTTCATGTTTTAAATAATGAAATAAAGTCGTGTCTGTATATATATATA
Organism: Salticus scenicus; assembly: GCA_963930645.1. NCBI lineage: Eukaryota > Metazoa > Arthropoda > Arachnida > Araneae > Salticidae > Salticus > Salticus scenicus. The sequence goes on along the minus strand of OZ005661.1, from coordinate 113,102,302 downwards.
TATATATATATATATATATTTTCCTTAAACGAGAAAAGGGAATAAGCAATATAACATGGATATTTGAAATACTGTCGATGGGAATCACCATAATATTTTAACTTGATACTTTCATTCTTCCGGGAGATTTAAATAGAAATCTTGACTTTTTTTATTTAAAAAATATACTGAGATAAATAAATAAATAAATTTATGAAGTAAAAATACAGCCAAAGATTTAAAATTGAATTTTTCTTCTTTCTTTCTTTCTTATTTTGTTTTATTACAGTGCGTTATTATTAGAGTATTTTTATTACCATGTTTTTATTAACCTCAATTTTTGTTTGTTTTTTGTCCGGTACAAATCTTGATATCGGTTTTTAACTAACTTCTCTACTAGCTAGACATTTGAAACTTTCATAGTAGCTCAGAACCCGATGATAACACAATACTTCGAAGCCCGATTTTCGAATTTTTGATTAGTTTTCTTTTAATTAATTAAAATATGAAGATAATAACCTCGTAATAGCTTTAAAAAAAAAGCATTAAAATATTAGCAATAATTTAATTGTTGCCAAAAAAATTTACGAGTTCATTTTCTTTCGACATAAAAATAGATACATTTAATTAAACGTGAACGTTAAAAAATTGCAAAAAGTTAAATTATGCATCTCATAAAAATTGACGGCATTATCCCTTTAAAAAATTTTATGCGCATTGATAAAGTGCTAGTGTAGTTCTATAGCTATGATTCAACAGAAAATTTAAAAACATGTACATAAAAAGTTTTTTATCTTATAATTATTTGATGACACGAACATGTGGGAAATATATTATTTGAGACAATCTAAAATTTAGGAGCTCATGTTTTAAATCAGCGCAAAACAGTACATTAACCTGCCATTGATTTAGACGACATATTTTACTTAAAATATTTTTAATTAACAACTTCAGAAGATCAGCTTTCTCCCTTTTATCAAAAGAAAAGTAAAAGAAACAATTTTTGCGCTTGTCACTCAGGGCTATGCACTCCATGATATGAATAAGCGTGCATGCATCGGCCGTTGACAGATCTCAGCGGACGGCCCGGCACGCGCTTGCATCGGACCAGATGTCGTAAGAAGCGAAGCTGGTTATTTTTGGATGGCATCTCTCCCTTTTTACTTTCTTCTATATGTAATATAGAGAAAGTATTGGATTCGTAAAAATTTTCGACCTCGGGTTTTTGATGAATTTACACGTTTTGAGAGCTGTAGAACACGATTTGACCATTTTTAGAAAATGTCTGTCTGTCTGTCTGTCTGTCTGTCTGTCTGTCTGTGTGTGTGTGTGTGTGTGTGTGTGTGACAAAATTTTGTTCCAACTGTATCTCAAGAACTACTGCACAGAATTTCATACAAATTGGTATGTAGTTGTACCTTGACATAAATTAGTGCCTATCAACTTTTGGTAAAAATTGTCTTACAGGTTACGTTGCCATCCCGCTTTTTCTAAATTTTTAACATGGTGATATAGGACAAAATTTTGTATAAATGTGCATAAAGAGAATTATTTTTTAGTAATCATTATGAAATTTACAAGAATTATTTAAAATAGAGATAGTCAACTGGGAAAAAAATTTTGTATGCGTAGGAGCCTCGCCACCCCCCGTGGGGGGGAAGTCCCCCCTCGAGGGGAGTAAATTTTCAAGATGGGTATCTTTCGAAAGGTCTCGTCAATACCTTTAAAACGAATGGTTGAACTATAAATCTGTGATAATTTAAAACAAAGTTATCGATTTTTTTTACTTTTAACAAAAAAAAACTTAGAAAAAAATCTTTTTTTTTTTTTTTTTTTTTTTTTTTTTTAACGAAATTTAACCAGACTTGGTATTTAGTTGGCCCCTGACATAAACTGAGGCTGATTAGATTTGGGGATCAATCGCTCAACAGGTGGCGCTGTGATCGTATTTTTTCTAAATTTTTAACATGGCAGTATAGGAAAAAATTTCGTATAAATGTACATAATGAGAGTTATTCTTAACCTGTGATTGTGAAATTAATATGAATTATTGATAAAAGTAGTAGTTAATAGGGAAAAAATTTGGGGCATCGCTTCCCCCCCCCCCCCGGGGTGGGATGTAAATTTTCAAGATCGGTCGAAAGATCTTTCGAAAGGTCTCGTCAATACCTTTAAAACGAATGGTTGAACTATAAATATGTGGTAATTTAAAACAAAGTTATCGATTTTTTTTTACTTTTAACGAAAAAAAAAAAAAAAATGAAAAAAAATCGTTTTTTTTTTTTTAAATATTGTTACTGCGTGAATTTGTATAGGAAAATATAGAAGAAAGTCTTGTGGTGGCCACAACATACTAGTTCCTTATTGGATATGGTCTTTGTGGTATCTCCGCCTTCGTGGATGTAGGTTGGCTCGTTTCCCGGGAGATCCTCTGGGTGGATGTAGGCATACGTCATCAGTGATCTCCATCCTCCGCAGCGATTTCTCTTTCCCTGAGGTATCACAGCACAGTTTTGTATTCGCAGCGGTCGGGTAAACATAAGAGAGCAAGTGTCCGTGACCACAGTTTTTGCAAAATGCTGTCAGAAACATAGCATTTTTTTTTTTTTTATTATTGAAAAGAAAATTTAATAATTTATTATGTTTCTTTTTTTTTTATTATTGTTATTTATATAAAAATATTTTTATGAAGGATTTTTGAAATGAAATTAGTAACAATTCTTATTTTGTGGAGGGAATTTTTGAATGTCTTAAGAAGGGATAGTAGTCAGATTCCCTTTTTCTCTCTTCCCATATGGATGGGATTTTGGTTGTTTTGAATTATAAAGATATCCAGATCAAAAATGAAGTTTTTCGAATTTGAATTTTTAAACAAGTCGCCTTTTACTTTCAAGATAAATAATATATATATAATAAATTTAAATATTTTATTTCAGAAAACAAACTTAAAGCTCTAAATTTCAATATCAGAAAAAAAAAAAAAAAAAAAAAAAAAGATAAATATGAAGTTACCTATACTTTGTCTGCCCCGAGCAGGATGAAGTAATTATCATTCCCAAACTGTTTTCCAGTATTTGGTAAAATTTAGTAAAGCAGTTCCGTGAATTACATTTCATAGAAAAGAATGTTTCGCTTTATTTTTGGTAGCCCTGTATATTATCGATAAATTATATACGTACCACAAAGTGTACTTAAATTTAGCACAGTGTGAAAAATGCACAAATCAACTCCAAATGTACTTACAGCAGGTTCTAAATAACTGCTTTAATATTTCCAAATTCTTTCTTCCTTTCTTTTTTTTTTCTTTTTTTGTATTTGTAGCCCTATAAATGAATAGTGAAGGATTTTTGTATCATATTCTGTACCAAACATGTTTTGTAAATGCATATATATATACAGTCGAACCTCGTTAACGTGAATCTTAAGGGGGATAAAAAATTTGTTCGTGTTATCAGTAGTTCATGCTATCAGTAACTAATCTTCATATAACTAAACCCATCTTCATTTTGACGGGGATTGTGGAAACAGCTCATGTTAAAAGTAATTCAAGTTAACAGTACGTTCACGTTAACGAGGTTCGACTGTATATATATATATATATATATATATATATATATATATAATATTCATATCATTTTGTCTAGTGCAGTCTAAAAAATTAAAACTCTACCTATTAGAAATTTGCCTATAGACGTAATATATAAGAATTCTCTTGGATGTCGCTGTACACGAACCATCTGTTCGATTTTAACAAAAACTTTTAAGTAGTATCTCTATATGATGCAGATTTAGAACACCAAATTTGGATTTCCTGCTAATATTTCTTCTGAAATTATGCTGGTAACAGGTTCACAGATAGGCATATACATACACGCATATACAAAGCAATTTATTTTATCGGCTTTTTGGATTCGAGGCTAAATCACCTACTTTTTTTCCATCCCAGCTGATTTCTCATTCTGCATTTCCCTGTGAATTTTTTCACAGGGTAAAAACATTTCCTTATAGATTACCAAATACTTCCCCAAAGAATACAATCATACAGTGCGGCCAAATATCCTAAAACTAGTAATGAGGACGCGTCCAAAATGTTGGAGGGATGCCAGCGAGACCGACAGTTTGAAATTTGGAAAACATCCAGTAATTCCGCGCTCTGTTATTGCTCATTTTCTCTGAGTCAGATGACTGTCACCCTTATTTTAGCATTGGACTCGTTGAGTTAGCACTTGCGCAGATGCTTCCATGGTTTCATAAAATGTGGTCGAAGAATAAATATGATAATACGACAGTTTTCCCTTCAAGAATTTGATCCATGAACAATAATATTTTCTTTACCATGTACGGTTAAGAGAAAGTGAAAATAAAAATAATGTATAACAGCAATCGGTACCAATTCTTTTCAATAAAATGTGCAAACGAAGTAAGTGTTAATTAATGCCGATGCCATATTTCCACGAATACTTTTTAGAACTTATCCATTTTAGGACTAAGAGGACTATTAGTTTGAGTCTAGGTAAAAACGTCGCCGCCAGTTTTTGTAGACCAGTTTTGTGTAACACCAAAATAAATTAGAAATATCAGTCCTACCGTTACAAATTCGGTACCAAATGAAAGGGGCGATTTTTCTGATTCCAGGGGTGAAAACAGTTTTTCGACACGACAATTAGATTTTTAAAAATTAACTAAAGTATGAAATTTAGGTGTCAACACTTCGTTTTAATTCATTTAATTTATTTTAAAAAGTACGTGGCTCGTTACAAAATTCGGTATCAAATAAAAGGGCGCTAGCGAAAACGGACCAGGACAGGATTTGAATCTGGGTTATTCGGGTTAACGTCCCAATGGGACTAATTCATGTTAACACCTTCGGGTTAACATGAAACAAAAATAAATAAATAAATAAATAATCGATCATGTGTATAATCGGAGTGATTCACTGAAAGAGAATTGTAAAACACTAATTGTAACAGGTTCAAATCCTGTCTTGGTTACTTTTTGCTCTTTTAAAAATAGTTCAGCCAATATATCAAAAATCTATTGTATAAATGGTCGAAGTTATTATAGGACTATTAGTTTCATTCTAGAGTTTTTGTTTGTAGACCAGTTTTGTCTAACACCAAAATAAATTACAAATCTTTACAAATTTGGTACCCAATGAAAGGGGCAATTTTTCTGAATCCAGGGATGCAAACAGTTTTTCGGCACGATGCAATTAGATTTCTTAAAATTAATTAAAGTATGGAATTTAGGTGGCAACACTTCGTTTTAATTCATTGCAGTCATTTTAAGAAGTACGTAGCCCAGTTTTACGGTCAAAAAATGAGATAAAAAATAAATAAATAATAAAAAATAAAAATTTTACGGATTAAAATTACTAGTTTTCCGTACTAAACTAAATTCTGTCTTTGACAGAATTTTTATTTTTAATATTTTTATTTTATTATTTTAATGTTTTAAGGTTTATATAATTGTTCTTAGTTATTGATTATTTTCTCTCAACCACAAGAACTATCACCTCTATTTTAAGAGTGGACTCGGTGAGTCAGCACTTGCCAGACGTTTCCATGGTCGCGAGAAATTTGGTTAAAGAATAAAATACCACTTCATTTAATTATCACTAATTACCAAGATTTTATAATATTTATGATTTCTATTAACTATATCATTAAAAATTCTCTAAAGTAACTAAAATAATAATAATAGTCTTGTATCGCTAAAAAAATGTTTTGCATATTTCACAATGTAGTAAATAATATTATATACTTTAAAAAAATTAAAGAACACGCTTTTATTGAAATTTGAACTAAAAAGCACAAAATATCTATCTTTATGCTATTAAAATGCAGGGAATGAAAAAATCGTGTGAGTGACACACCATAATATTTACATCTTTAATAAAAATAATTTAGAATTAAACAAAAACCATTTTTAAAAAAATCTCCCCTGACTGGGCTCGAACGTTAGACCTTTAGGTTCGTAGCCTGGAGCTTTACCTTACAGGCATAGCGTTCGCGTAGGGAAAGTCTTTTTTTTACAATATAGATTTTTTGTTTGCTCCCAGAGCGGTTTCAAACATACATACATACAGGTGAAGCTAATAAAAGCGTGTTAATAAGTGATTAAAAGTAACAAATATTAAAATATTTACTTACAGAAAAAAAAAGTTGATTTTTATTTGATATTCGTTTGTCTTTTTGCATTTATTTTATCCGAAATCTACGTAAATGACTTTTACGGGTTTTATTTTATTTATTTATTTATTTTTTAGTGTAAGAACCACAGAATACAATAAAATGTCGCCAACAATCCGTATTTTGCTTTGTCTTATAAAACAATTCATGATGCATAAGTTTCGAAAACCTGAATTTGGAGTTCAGATGGCAGATTTCTCGCTAATGATGGCAGAAAAGTATCTTCAACTTCTGCATCCTATGTCCCTCCTATTATTTACAACGAGCAACATGGAGGATGACATAGACATTCGTGCACACGTTCACCTGATTTCTTCCTAAAATAAACTAAGGTGGATAGCTCATTTATGACATCTGGCCTGTTTGGAATCCCCCTCTGAATGATCTTTCATCATTCCGGTATCCTGCCTCATTTTTGTGAAGGTAAGATTTTTCTTGGTGTAGGGGACCCAGACCCTAAATTTAGGAAAAGCGTCGGAAACAAGAAAAGGTATTTTTGTCTATGTTTGGCAATGCACCGTGACGAAGGAAAAAGAAGGATTATGGGGCACCCTGAGTATGATTCTATCACGTGTTCTGTGTTTTCCTTCTTTTTAATTTAATAGATATGTACTAGACATTACTTGTTAGAAAAGATTAAATGGCAAAAATTACTTGACCAGCAAAACAAGGTTTTTTAAAATCGTATGTTTCTAAAAATTTATTGATATTGTATGATGTATTTAATGGAATAATGTGTGAGTCCTGTTTGTTCGTCAGATCTAGATCTAAATTTTTTTGTAACGAGTAATTATTTCAAAAATATAAAGAGCCAAATTCCATTTTTTCTGTAATAATATACAGGGTAAGTCAAAATGAATATAGCGATTACAAACGGCTATAACTATTTAATGGAAAAGAATTTATCGATAAGATTAACACAGAATGTAGATGGAACTTCAAAATTTTGTATACATACGTCATAGATGTTCTAACTTCCCTTGGTCACACGGACAACATCTAGGCGGTAGTTCATTTCACGCCATACATTCTGAAGCATTTTTGTTCAGTCACCGACGCAAGCGCATTACAAATGCGTACTTTGAGTTCTTCAATTGTTTTGGGCATGGGAAGCACATACACCCTGTCTTTCAAATAAACCAATAGATAAAAATCGCTGGGTTTCAAAGTGCGCATTTGTAATGCGCTTGCGTCGGTGACTGCAGACATGCTTCAGAATGTATGGCGTGAAATAGACAACCGTCTAAGTGTTGTCCGTGTGACCAAGGAAAGTCACATAGAACATCTATGACGTATGTATACAAAATTTTGGAGTTCCGTCTACATTCTGTGTTAATCTTATCGATAAATTCTTTTTCATTAAATAGTTATAGCCGTTTGTAATCGCTATATTCATTTTGACTTACCCTGTATATATTTTTAAATTCTATATTTGGGCTGAGAATGACGAACTTTGATAGTTTATTTTTACGAAAGTATTGGAACTATAACTGGGTAAACAAGAAAATATCCCGGATTATCGAAAATCTTGTACATATGTCTACAGTAGAACTCTGAACGTGATATTTTAATACCTGGTCATAAAATTATACAAATCATGTCGTAAATTAATATTGTATTCGAATATATTTAACGTGTTATGTAATAAATATGTGTTAGAAAAGATGTCATTTGCAAAAGAAATTTTTTTGTTGAATATATATATTAGGAATTCACCCACATTTGCTATGAAGTTAGTAGATAGATGACAATATATTGAAATATTTTTTATGTGTCTCTGTAAAAACAACGTCAACTATTTTTGTTATGTAAAAATGTCACTGGAAAATTAACAACGGAAGATATGTCAAGAGCAAGTTGAACTTTGACAAAACACTCTGACATTTTATAATAAACTAGCAGGCTACGCCCGCTTCGCTGGTCACTATTTTTAAATGAATCACTATAGTTAATGAATTCTCAAAAATGCATTAATTTTTATCATGCGAAAAAAAAAAAATCTGGTGTGAACCAACCACACGACTTCCATTACCCACTATTACACATATCATATACATTTTTGAGAGATAATGCGATCAGAAAACATAAAAGTGAACTAAAGAGAAAATCGTTAGAGCCGTTTTTGAGATACCAACTTTTACAAAAAATCAATTATTGACCGGAAAACAATAATTACATACAAAAGGATATTTAAAAGTGAGTTAATAGGGCGAATTTGAAAAAAATCCGTACAGCTGTTTTTAAAGGAATGCACTTGGGAGACGTGAAATTGAGCTATTTATATAGGACGCCTATCAATTTTCCTGAACTAACCAACTATATCATTCGAAAGGACATCTAATAGAGTGTTTATATAGCAAATTTGAAGAAAATCGTTAGAGCCGTTTTTGAGATACGGACTTACGGTCCCACTTCCGGTTTCCGATGTCCCACTTCCGGTTAAACTCAATTATTGACAGGAAAACAATAATTACATACAAAAGCATATTTAAAAGTGAGTTAAAATGGCGAGTTTGAAAAAAATCCGTGCAACCGTTTTTAAAGAAACGCCTTTGCGAGGCCTGAAATTGAGCTATTAATATAGGACTCCTATCAATTTTCCTGAACTAACCAACTATATCAATCGAAAGGACATCTAATAGAGTGTTTATATAGCAAGTTTGAAGAAAATCTTTAGAGCCGTTTTTGAGATACGGACTTACGGTCCCACTTCCGGTTTCCGATGTCCCACTTCCGGTTTTTCAATTTTCACCAAAATTTGGATATTTCATCTGTACACCAGACTTATTTCAATTCTAAAGTTTCGTAGCTCTATCTTTATTAGTTTCTGAGCTATAATAGCCAGATGATTCTCCACACACACACACACACACACACACACACACACACACATACATACACACTGACCAATTGCCAAAAACCACTGTTTTGGACTCAGGGGACCTTAAAACGTGTAAATCAGGTGAAAACCCGATATCGAATTTTCAGACCGAATACAATACCGTAGGTAATGGAAGTAAAAAGAGAGAGAGAGAGAGAGAGAGAAAGAGAGAGAATTCTCATTGGAAAAAATGTCGCACTGGGTCCCCGCTGCTTTCGGCAGCGCAGACCATTGTGCGCTGCACGTGCGCATTTATGTCCGACACTCTTAATGAATCACTATATTATCTTAGGAGAAAAACATAAATAATAATAAAAAAAAAATTCTTTCATAGGTGTAATAATCGGCCCCCACTGCCTGCGTTAGAGTATACAGGCACACATGTTCCTTCACCTACCGTTCCCACCCCTACTAATTATTTTAAATTTTAAAAAGTACTCACAATCGTCCTCTCGAACTTTTAAATCTAATAATACTAATTTCCAACATTCTATCTGAATTTCTTTATTTTTAACCCTGCGCTCGCCCCTCGTAATAATTCTGTACTTTCGAAAATATCCGTAATCGATTTATCGGGCCTCAAAACGTAACAACACTAATTTTCAGTGCTCTAATTATTATTTATATATTTTTGCCCCTTTATGCCCCCCTCCCGTCTATCCCAATAATGTTACAAATTCGAAAATATTCGCAATCGATTTGTAGGTATCAAAAACATACATGTACCAATTTTGAGTGACTAAACTCAATTATTATTTTTCTTCCCCATAGCCCCCCCCCCCCTTTCTCACCCCACCTGGGACGAATTTCTAAAATTAAAGAAATTAGTTTTTATGTATTTGTGGGAGCTATATTTTAGAGCAAAAATCTTACATATATCTTTTTTCTGTTTGCGATATAAAGGATTATTTCAAATCATTTTGCCCCTTCTCCCCCCTCTTGGGGGCTGAATTTTAAAATTCCAGAAATTAGTTTTTAGGTATTTGTATTAGCTATATATCAGAGCAAAAATTTCCCGAATATCTGTTTTTTTGTTTGAGATATATAGGAGTATGTGAAACCCCGTTTTCCCCCCTTTCCCCCCTTGGAGACCGAATTTCTAAAATTCCAGAAATTGGTTTTTAGATATTTGTGTTAGCTATATTTTAAAGCAAAAATTTTACGGATATCTGTTTTTTTTTTTTTTTTTTTCTTTGAGATATGAAGATTTTTGTGAAATCACATTTTGCCCCCTACTCTCCCTTGGGTGGCGAATTTCGCAAAATCGCTTCATAGGGGGGTGCTTACACTATATGTTCTATAATCTGACCCAGTTTCGAGTCAGTGGCTCCAGTAGATTTTGCTATGCGTTGATGAGTCAGTGAGTGAGTGAGTGAGTGGAAGTACTCTTTTATATGTATAGATAAATAAACTAAAGCTCTTTAAAATGCAGTATTTAATTTTAAATTAAGGGAGACCGGGGTTAGTTGGCATAAGGACTAGTTGGCAAGAAGCATCTCTGCCACCGTGTAGTTTGAACTCTGTCTTCTTGTTAGTGAGGAGTGTTTGTGTAGGTGTAGCATCCATCGTAATTTAAATTCATCTGGAAGCATCTCGACGAAAAAAATCTGTTTCATCGTTCTTGTGACTGCTGAGTAAATTTTTTCATCGCAATTTTTTTGTAAGTTGAATTAAAACATGGCTTGTGGCGGATTTCGAAAGAGTGATTAATTGTGGTTGCATGCATCGATTCTAATCTTTTTTTTTTTTTCTGATGTACGGGATTCTGTGGTATCCATCTTGTGTTAAATATCTCTATGAGGCTAGTTGGCATATTTAGGTATGGGGTCAGTTGGCATAGCTATGACATAACTATGGCATAGCTTGACCTTCTTCAATGATAGTTCATAGACTGAAGGTCTTAATCTATGGTGAAAATCTTCCATCCTTTGCATCCTGCGTCCCACCAAGACGATGGTGGGAGTTTTCATTCGACAGTTCCCTCGAAACCTCGAGAACCTAAAAAATGCCAACAGATCACACAGCACAAAGGCCAACATCGAATCCCCTATAATATCCCCTGATCTTCCTAAATGCAAAATAAATGGATTTTTTTTTTTTTTTTTTTTTTTTTTTTTGTGAAAAGTCAAGTCCGATAGTGTATTGGAAAAATTGATGGCAATGATATTTACTTGTCTACCATAATCAAAATAGGAAAAGAAAAATTGAGATGGTTAGGCTAGGCTGATTCAATTTTGTATGACTAAAATAGAATTGTGCAAAAATGTTTTTCTTCGAAAATTGCTGAAAATTTTACCCAAGTATCCCTATCCATATCACGTTATGCCAACTCATCTCTACGGGTATGCCCCACAGTTGCAAGTTTCTAGGCAAAGTGGTTTTTTTTTTTTTTTTTGAGATTATTTAAAAGCATATTTATTTGGTGAACCCTACATGATTTATTAAGCTTTCCTATGCATTCGTTAAAAATTTTCTGAGTATTGTACACACACACACGTTAAAAAAAAAAAAAAAAAAAAAGCAAAAGCAAAATCTATTACAACTAGCCCGATCTCTCCTACTCGAATATAATGTTTTAAGCGATGATCTAGAAAATATAGGCGTAGTGTAAAGATGTTTACAAAATATTTTCTATTTAAAAAACAGGTACAGTGAAACCTCTCAAGTTGGACACCCCTCTAAGTTGGACGCTTTGTCTCGGAACGGAATGTATCCATTAACATTACGTCTAACCCCTATAAGTTGGACACTTTTTTCTTGGAACCGTAGGTGTCCAACTTAGAGAGGTTTTACTGTATATGCATAATATTTTTTCTTAATCTTAAATCTCCTCTGTAAGGCTCGATTCGGATTTACAACCTCACCCCTGTTCATCTTTCCTTTATCTTCTAATTGTAATCTGAAACACATTTACTTACTTTTTATTTTTCATTATACATATGTATAGTTCCCGCCGCTTATTAAAATCACATTCGTTCTGAGCCAAAGTGATTTTATTAAGCGGCTGTTTTTATATCCGACGAACGTTCCTGTACTTAAGAAAAGGGTATTACTTCCCTGAATTTGGAAAGAAACTTCAAAAAGTAATGAATAATGGAATTAGTAAACAATATTAATTAATTTTTGATAGGTAATTAATTGTTTCTTCGATATAAATAAGTACATGCATTCCAAGTTAACATGCACTTCCGTTTGAGGAAAATCATCATTACTTTACCAAAAGTTTACGTTGTTCTCATAAATTTAAAATCTTTTCGTTTAAACCTCAGGAATTATAGTAATTTTTAAATAAGAACTAGAAATTATCTTTTAATAATTAGAAATTAAAAAAATATATATCATTTCAAATCAAATTTATAACTTATTACTGCGCTTTGAAGAATACTTTCCTTGAAATTGTTACGGAGATAAGTGATGGAGCGTGTTTAATTTATAACTGTGCTGCAAGTGTAAAATTTTCGACAATGATCGATAACGGAGGGATTGTTTTGCTTTTATTTCTTTTCTTATTAATAAATAAATAAATATATAAATAAATAAATAAAATAAAATAAATAAATAAATCGCAATGTAAGTAAAAGAAAAAATTTTAGTGTGCATAAATGATAATTTTGGCTGCTGAGGGGATATTTTTGAGTTTATTAATTAGCGATGCTGATTTTATTAAACGGCGGCTTTAAAAGTAATTTGTATTGATTTGATTTCGATCCTGGCAATTTGATCAGATTAAATGGCTGATTTTATTAACCAGTGATTTTATTAAGCGGCGGTTACTGTATATATTATTTCATTTGATATTTCCATTTTGCTAATAGCATGATCTTTTCTTAGTTTTGTCAAGCTAAAGGGAGGGAGAGTACATATGCTAAACCTGGCTGAACCTCACAATTTTGTCTTAAGTCAACATGGCTTGCTAATTTTTAGAAACTAAGAATTCATTCATAGTTTTTAATGTCAATTTAAATTTATGATAATTTATGATTAAATATTTATGTCAATATATAATATATATATATGTATATAAATCCTTATTTGCAAAGGTGTGTCTGAATTTTTATAATGGCTTGAATATCATTTTTACAATATAATTATACAATAGTATAAGATTAGTACGCTTAAATTGTTTTTGTGAAAAACTTCTGGGTTAATGAGTGTTTTTAGTACTGAAATAATTCTTATTTTAAATCTCCATCCAGATGATTTTCTTAAACAGAATCTTAAGATTTTTGTGAATCCCTAAAGAAAGTTATTAAAATTAAATTTTCTATAATTATAGCAACGATAGTAACAATGAAAAATTAAATTGGGAATCCATCTTTTATCAGAACTTGGAAATCAGAAAGAAAATAGAGGTGTTCTTTTTTTTTTTGCAAAAGTGGGATAGAAGGGGCTTAGTTGAGGGGAAGGGGGCTGTTGAAGAGAAGTTTGAAGTAGTTTTAGCGTAAACGGTAGCCTATATACGTTTGTCCTACATATGAGGTTTATATACTCGATCAGTCTAACGGAAGTCGTAATTTAGTTGAGTCGAGACAAATGATACACTGAAACATCGCATCTCATCTCACCATCTATATCGTAGGGATGCAGAAAACCGCCCCCTCTTCGCAGCTCGTTAAAGGAAGGGGATCGGACAGGAACAAGGGATCGTCTACACACCCCCATCCGACACGTGCTGCCAAAAAGAACAAGGTAAAGAAAAGAAAACGAGGTGAAAAAAGGAAGTGTGAGAGGATGTTCTCCAGCAGGTACAGGGTGATGAGGAGAGGGTGATTTTAGTTTGGAAGGAAACGATGGAAAATTCGATCCTGTCGATTTTGTTTTCGGTGGGTATAAATAAAACACTGGATGAAGAATTCTACGCCGGAGATCTGTTTATCTATGTATCTAAACAGACAGGTTAGAGGTCAAAAGCTGATCAAAGAGTCAAGCGACTATTATCTTGGTACACTGAAATGGTGGAGCCTGAAAGACTTGTGCCAGATTCGACTCACTTTTTAAGAATTTTGCAGAATTTTTGTTTTTCTTTTTAAAGATAATGAAAAAAAAGATCATACCACTTTAGGATTTCGATTAGTTTCACATAATTTACTTTTGAAAAAGTATTCAGACAGAATATTTGCTGCGAAATTATAGATAATAATTGCATAGATTCCACTTTAAACACTTTATAACAAAATGGAAAAGTGTTTGAAAATTCGATTCGTCTGTCTGTCAGGGCTCGAATATCTGAAAATATTTATCGAACGCTTTAAAGCTGATATAGAAAATTGAGATTCACAATGATGAGTTTCCTATTGAAAATAGTATAAATAGCACAACAGATTATAAATAATATAAAGTGACTCACAAATGAGTTCAGATACATTATGATCCATGAGAATTATAGTTTTAAAGCATATTTTATATTTTATTATCCCGACACATTGCAAAAGATAAATTAAAATATATAATTCAAATTCACAAATGCACATTCACTATAGAATTAGACATGATTAGCATCAATAAATGTTTTTCATTTTATAGGACTTTTTTTTTTTTTTTTATAGAAACTATATTGTTAGAGCTTTTACCAAATAAAATTTTTGATAGAAATATTAACTTACCTTGAATTTTAAGGGATTAAAACATTAACGAAAATTCTCCATTGAAATCTAATGCAATGCTCCTGTTTTAAGTTACACCCAAAAGAGAAAAAAAAATCAGCAAACAACATTAGCTAAACTTCTATGTTGTCTATTGACGTTATATAAATTCTACGAGATAATAGCTGTAGGAGAAACAACGCAAACCCCTTTATCCTAAAAAATCAGAAAGCACCAGGTGTTCTTATAGAAGAATTTAATCAAATATCAAGATTTACTTTCACATATGATAATAATGATAATATTTTGTTTTTAGCAATATTCTTGAAATTCAAGGAGAAAAATAATTGTTTGTATGAAGGGAAAACTAGAATGTTGTGGCCACCACATGACTTTCTTCTATATTTTCCAATACAAATTCACTCAGTAAAAATAATTTATTAAAATCATTATCTAATAAAATTATCTTCCATGATAATGCAGTACGATTTCCATATCAGAAAAGTAGTATAACAATAAATCCCAAAAAAAAGTTCATTTTATTCTCAATATTACATAAAAAAAAAAAAAAAAAAAAAAAAAAAAATCGATAATTTTATTTTAAATTATCGCAGATCGATGGTTCAACCATACATTTTAAAGGTATTGGCGAGCTCTTTTGAAAGATACCCATTATGAAAATTTATTCCCGTCAAGGGGTGACCCCCCCCCCCCCCCTAATTTTTTGTGTATGTAGGAGGCGATGCTCCTACATATACAAAAAAAAATTCCCAGTTGACTATCTTTATTATAAATAATTCTTGCAAATTTCATAACGATTATTACAAAATAATTTTCTTTATGCACATTTATACAAAATTTTGTTTTATACCACCATGTTCAAAATTTAGAAAAAGCGGGATGGCAACGCAATCTGTTAGACAATTTTTACCAAAAGTTGATAGGCACTAATTTATGTCAAGGAGTAACAACCTACCAATTTGTATAAAATTCCGTGCAATAGTTTCGAGATACAGTTGCCATAATATTTTGTCACACACAGACAGCCAGTTTCTATAATGGTCAAATTGTGTTCTACAGCTCTCAAAACGTGTAAATTCACCAAAAACACGAGTTCGAAAATTTTTACGAATTCAATACTTTCTTTTATTGAATATAGAAGAAAGTAAAAATATAATAACTCTTCCATATTTCAGAAAATTTACATTTAATACTGAAATTTTAATAATATTTACAGTTTTTTTTTCTGTATTCTGGTTTTTAAAATATTGAGATGTAATAAAAAAGTGTAACTAATAAACTATCGCGTTTTTCTTTTATAGCTATTTTTGTTTTCTTTTTTTTATTTCGAACAAGCAAAAGTTAAAAATTCTAATTATACTACAGCAAAAAACAGAAAAAATTATATAAAAAAGTTTTTTTTTTTTTGTAAATGTTTAAGATTTTGCTTATAAATAAATAATTTTGCACTCATTTAAAAATAATGATGCATATACATTTTATATATACATCATATATACAATTATATATGTATTTTTAATTTGTATTTCATGACTGAAACTCAATTCTCTCATATCTAAAAACATTTCTGTTTTAGTAATACTATTTTCATATTTAATTACTCATATATTTAGGTAAAATATCCAACTCTGATTTCTTATGTATTTCTTATAATAAAAACAATGTTGCTTGTTCCACAGATAATCACATGATTGGCAGACAAATTTGACTATTTTATGCCGTTTCTAATATCATTGAATCGGTTTGTTTATCAACTGTAAATTCATCATCAGCAGAATTCTTGTTGCTGAACTTCGAAAAACACAAATTGACTGGCTCTTACTTGAGTTGAATAAGACTAAATATAAATAACGTTGTCAAATTAACATTTGTCAAACTTCAAAGATATTTACTCACAATTTAAAACACGCAGACTTTTTGGAAATAAAGTAATGCTTGTAGTAAAATTCCTTGTTAAATTTTAGAATTTTGCTTTTAAGTATTTTCTCTAGAATGTCTTGAAAACAATGTTTAATTTATTATCCATTAAAACTTTTTCTTTTTTAACATAATCTTTTATTTATTGAGAAGTAATTTTCATGCTTTGAAAGTTATCTTTCAACATGGGAATTTAATTTTAAACTCATTCTGAACTCTTTCAATTTTATTTTAAACTATTCAGCATTTCAACAGCATTTAGTGTAGCATCATTTAGTTAAATGTTAAAGCAAAAACTAGTATGTTGCGGTCACCACAAGACTTTCTTGTATACTATCTTATACAAATTCATGCAGTAAAAATTATTTATCAAATTATTATTAATTAAAATTATTTTCCATGATATATATATATATATATTATCTCAGAGAATTATAACACCGTACCGAATAAGTGCCGAAAGAAAGTCAATTTTTTGTCGATTTCGTTAAAAATGAAAAAAATCGATAAATTTGTTTTAAAATATCACAGATAGATGGTTCAACCATTCGTTTTAAATGTATTGAATTTCTTGCATTCGTTCGTGAGATAAGCGTCCACAAAACTTTTAATACACACACACAAAAGACATTTTCTAAAAATTGTCAAGTAGTATTCAGGACATCTCAAAATGGGTAAATTTGTCGAAAACCAAGCTGGAAAATTTTCATGAATCCAATACTTTCTTCATATATATATATATATATATATATATATATATATATAACATAGAGTAGGGAATTAACTTTTTTTTCTGACACCACAATGTAAAAATAATGCATATGTTCAATTCGACTAGACAGAAAACATTAATCTGTTTTTTTAACACGCTTTTATTAGCTTCACCTGTATGCATGTTTGTATGTATGTTTGTAACCGCTCTGGGAGCAAACAAAAAAAATCTATATTGTAAAAAAAGACTTTCCCTACGTGAACGCTGTGGCTGTGAGGTAAAGCTCCGGGTTACGAACTTAAAGGTCTAACGTTCGAGCCCAGTCAGGGGAGACTTTTCAAAAATGGTTTTTGTTTAATTCTAAATTATTTATTTCTCATTCCTGCATTATGTTACTTTTAACATTCTTTTATTAACTTGATATGATGTAACTATTAATGTATATAACGGAATCTTGGAATTCAATTTTCGACCACTTCTGTTCGTTCGATTATCCTGAAATTTTGCACACGCCTTCATAGTCGATGACAATACTACATACAAGTGTTTCCAGGCTCCTATCCCATCAGGGGCAAACAAAAAAATCTATATATATATATATATATATATTAAACTCTATTGTATGTGGCACAGGATTTGGCCGTATTTGTATAACGTTGAGTGGCAACGATTAATCAATTAATTTTTTTTAATTAAAGATGTAAATATTATGGTGTGTCACTCACACGATTTTTTCTTACCCTGCATTTTAATACTATAAATATAGATATTTTGTGCTTTTTAGTTCACATTTCAATAAAAGCGTGTTCTTTAATTTTTTAAAAATATATTATTATTATTATTATTATTATTATTATTATTATTTTCAGATTTCCTCTTTTCGCATGGTGAATTTCAAAACATTATGCTGCCGTGGCTGTGACGTGTTTAAACCACTCAAAATATTTGAGAAATTTTTTTTCTCGAAACGGGCATTATGTGTTATTTCCGTTGGGCAGCGTTAGAAATTAATTTTTGTTGCAGGTTTCAGCCAATTATAACTGTTCCATTTGCTTTCGTCACCTATTTCAAGATGTGTAAGCACCACGTTTTTACACAACAGTCCACCATTTATATATATAATGCTTTCGTATATTAGATATAATATTTTCCTCACAAAAGCACATTTTTTGTTTAGATTTTCGCATTTTCTCTTTCCACTTGTTAAATATAAACGTATGATTAAATACTGCTAGACATTTCACGACGCCGTGACGTTTTAATACCTCTCAAAATATATTTTTCTGACCGAAATGAACAATATGTATTAGTTACAATAATCGATGATAGAAATATGATTTTTTTTCTATCGTATGCATGCGACAATTTCTTTCACCACTATTTCTTTCATCACTACATTACAAAGAAATGTAAGAATCACACATTTATACAATAATCCATAATTTACATGTGTATTACATTTGCATATTAAATATATTTCTTCCCATCTGCATACAAGTTAATCAAATAAAAAGCTCAATATTGCCATTCTGAAAATAAATTTGAGCATTAAATTTGGTAAAAGTATCTATAATGCCGATTTTACTGAAACGTAAATACTCACTATGTTCTTTTAAAGACTGATATCTTGTGACGACAAATAATTATCGGATACTGCTACTAAAGTGATAACCTTGACACAACTACATTTTGTATTACTTTTATCGACTCAAGTTATCCGTTATCTTTTTATTGGTAATTTGTATTTGTTATACACTTAAGATTCGCAAAGTTTAAAAAGCGAAACAATCAGAGAGATTGTGTTATTCTAAATGTAAAATTGAACTATTGTAGAAAATGGAGAAAAAATCGCCGAAATATTGTTGTATGAATAAAAATTTTAGTAAAAAAAAAAACACCATAAATTTGAAAAATACGCAAAGATTGTTTCGGTTCGGAATGATTAAGCACGATTCTTCATTAAAAAAAAAAAAAAAAAAGAAAAAAGAACTGTGTGATAAGACAACTGCTGAAAAAAAGGTGCACCTACATTTTTAATTTTATCAATCAACAACAATGTAATATGCACGTTGATTCAAAATGAAAATCTAGTACAATTTAGTATACTGTATTTTCATTTTAGTATACTAAATACTACTTTATATTATATTTAGTGTACCTTTATAATTTAGTTTCTCTTTCACAGTATTTGAATTTCAACTAATTCTAAAGACGATATCTTTACAGATTTTTTCAGAGTAACTATACATATTTGACAAATATACTCTGCAAATATATATATATATATATATATATATATAATAAAGATGATCTATTAAGCATAGTAGAAGCCAAGCAACAGATACAAGATCACTGAAACACCAATGACCAATAAGATTAAAAAAAAAAAAATCATCAGTGGATGAAATACACTAATGTAAAGAAACCAGATCTATTAATTAACAGTCTGCAAAACAAACGAATCAATAAAGTATAACAATAAATCTTAACTTAAAACTATAAACTTATCAAAATTAATGAAAAAACAACCCAAGAAACACAAGATAGGAAGAAGGAGGCAGGCGGCAAGACTTGTGACTTGCCTGTGGGGTTACACTAGTTTTACGCCGGCAACACTCCCCCAGCCTGCCACAACCAGAACCATATGGATTTAAAAATGCAAAATTTCAAAGCAGATGAACAACAATGAAACCACAAAGCCACAATGAAATTCACCGATTGATCACATTGTGTTTAACAGCATAATTAGAACATTAAATATAGTTGACAACTCAAAAAAGGAAAAATCTGAAATTTTATTGGAAAATGAAAGTTTGCATAGTAATACAAAGCAAATGCGACAAGCCTTCTACTTTTTTTTTTTTTTAAATTTAATTTCACAAACCCACCCAACCATCCAGCCTTACAACACCACCCCACCTCCGTAATCAAACATCTACCCACCCAACCGCCACCTTTTTTATTGTCTTTTATTATTTTATAATTTTTTTGTTGATATACACAAGAGTGTACACAGCTTTTTTTTTTTTTTTTTTTTTTTTGTACTGACAGAGACATGGTTAAAGATATAAAATAGAAAATACAAAGTTTTTAGGAAAACCCATTTTAGCAGTGGCTGTGATCAGTTTATTAATATTCTTGTTTTTAAACTTTGCAGAGCATAAATTATTAATTCGAAATAAAAAGTTAATAATGATGTTTCTAAATACCGAAAGATGCAGACATGAATTAAAATGTGTAAATAAGTTGACATTAAAACAAAAATCTTGCCGTTTGTCATAGATATCTGTGTAAAGTTTATTACCATCGATGATTATTTTGAGATCTAAAAAGTTAATTGATTGATTAGTCAGAGTATTTTGAGTTAGCTTTAAATTAGGTGGATAATTGAAAGAAAAGCCATTTTGTGAGTTCTTGTTCAGATAAAATACAATAATATCATCGATGTAACGATAAAATCGAACATGATCATTGCAAATTTGCTTTTCATAATAATAAAGATAGTTATCTGCCAAAATACTGGAGCTACAACCTCCTTGTGGGATGCTTAATTGTTGCAAATAGATAGTGTTGTTGTGGAAGATATAATTATTATGGATAACAAAGTTAAGAAGTGTTTTAAATTTTTCTGCTTTAAAATTGTAAGGAAGATTAATTTGAGCTTTATATTCTTGAAAAAGACTGTAAATGATATTACTAAGATCTGATAACTCAATATTATTGAAAAGATCTTGAAAGTCAAAAGTCATAATATTGTCTATTGAATCGAGCGATTTTATGTATTGAATTAATTGAAAGCTATTTTTAAGACGGTGTAAATTATCAACTTTGCAAGTACATTTGTAAATTTGTTTTAGAATATCCAGTAGAGCTTTATTAGCATTGTTGTTATAAGTGTTACACCCAACAGTGACAGTGCGAAATTTAATTGGAGATTTGTGAAACTTAGGTATGAGAACTATATAAGGATAATTAAAGTTATTGAAGGGAAGTTGAAGTAGTTTATATAGTAATTATGTATTTTTCGGTTATTAATAATAAGGTTATTATTAGTTAAACTGAAGATGTTACTATTATTGATTGAAGAGTTTAAAATAGAGAGATAGTAAGATTTACAAATAATGGCATAATTATTAGGTGATTTGATTTGTCAACATAAGTGATCACAAAGTCATCCTGTAGTGATTTGATTGAGTTAAGAAGTACAGATTTTTTAAATAACACCAGATTTGAAGAATTGATAAATAATGCATTTTTGATTTTTTGTAACACTAAAACTTTCCATTGAGTGAAGTAGGCAATAGGTTTATTATGAGTAATAGATATTTTATAAATAAATATATATATATATATATATATATACGTATATCTAGTATGAATATATATATATTTACTATATTTTTATTTATTTGATTATTAATTTAATTAAGTTACTTTAATTAAGTATACGTGCTGTATTTTTATTTATTCACTATTAATTTAATTCTGTTTTTGAATTTCGTTGATATTCGATTTTCCATTTATTGGAAGTATGCTGGTTTCGCCATGTTTCCAAAACCTGTTAGGCCTTTTTCATTTTCTTAAAAAATTGTCTTTTCTGCTGCTCCGACCCACTGAAAAGGAAACAGATATGTGCTTGCACATGAAGCGTTATTTTGCAAATGTTTTTTCGTTTCTTTAATTCGTTGTTTTCGTATTTATTAACATTTTTAATTTTTTTTTTAACCACTCCCACTTATCTTAAACTTTTACACCTATTTATTACTTTCTATTTAAAACTATATAATTTTTGGTGCTGCCTTTGGCGCTTTTTTTATACAAATATACTTTAATTAATATGTAAACAAACAATATATATATATATATATATCTTCTTTTTTTCATGCTTGCTCATGTAAAGTTAAAAATTACTTAGTAAGAATGATCATATTTCATCAGACAGTAAATATTTTTATATTTCAATTGTTTTATGTTGTGTCTATTGTATTTATGTCAAGTTTTCTGAAAATGACACTGTATTGGTTTAAAAATTCTGCATGTTATAAACAAATCATTCAGAACCTGATTTGACCATTTTTAAAAAATATCTGTCTATGTGTATGGGTGATAAAGATTTTTGGCAGCTCTAGCTCAAGAATCAACGTACAGAATTTCCCATAAATTTAAATGTGGCTGGATCTTGACAAAAATTAGTGCCTGTCAACTTTTTTTTTTTTTTTTTTTTTTTTTTTTTGGGGGGGGGGGATCGCCAACAAGTGGCATTGCCATTCTGTTTTTTCCTAATTTTAAATATGGCAGTATAGGACACTATTTTCTATAAATGTGCACAATGAGAATTTTTTTAACGAAAATATATTTGATATTAAAAATAATTATTTATAATAATAATAGTCAGCTAGGAATTTTTTTTTTTTTTTTTTTTTTGTTTGTTTATGTAGGAGCATTGCTCCCCCCCTCCCAAGAGTATGTAAATTTTCAATGTCAGTATTTTTCAGAATAACTCGCCGATATCTTTGAAACTAATGGTTGAACACGTAGATCTCTGATAATTTAAAATAACAAAGTTATAATTTTCTTTTAATTAAAAAAAAAAAAAAAAAAAAAAAAAAAAAAAAAAAAACTGATGTAATTTTTAGGAAAAAAACATAACTTTTTGCAGACATTTAGTGTCATACATCTGTGAGATGAAAATCATCCGCATTCATCATGGGAAATAATTTTAATAAACAGTTTGCACTGCGTGAATGGCCGCATTATACTAGTTTTGAACTTTTTTAAAAAGTATTTTGGAAAATTTGAAATGTAATAATTCTTAATTTACACACTAAACTTAAACTGTAATAGTATATCGATATGTAATCTTCAGTAAGAGAAAATAGTGCAATGCCACACCAGATAATTTTATATTGAAATTAATGCCTGTAAATGCAAAATAGCCTGTTAAATCACTAAAAAGTTTTTTCCAATATGCAGTGTTATTTGTTAGAAAACAGGTGTGAAGTATGAAAGTGGAAATAAAAAATGAAAGTGTGGTTTAGTGGCTTTTGTCAGATTTTCTGAGGGACAGGATTTGTTAGACAGGATGCAGGGTACAAGAATAGAATGAAGATGATAGTGCTGGAAAGGAAAGAATTACGCAAAATCCTTGATGCGACTGCGTGCGGTTTGCTCTGAGGTTTTTGCCAAGAGCTTCTGGAATTAATAAATCTGTTTTCGCGCATCAAGTAGACACTCAAGATTATATTCCAGTCAAAAGTTCAAATGACTAATTTTTTTTTCTTTTGTTATTGTTGTTTATTTATTTATTTTTAAATAATTCTTTTGGTATTTAATTAAGAAAAACTGAAAGTATTTTGTGATACATTTAAACAAACTAGGTATTAATCGTTACTTTGTTCTATATCCATAGAATAAAACAATTTCGACTTCCACTTTTTGATAAATTTTCCCATTTTAAGATGTACCGAATACAATTCTATCATGTTTACAAAATGTCCATCTGTGTCCAAGTATGTCCATGTATGTATGCGACAAACATTTTGCGGAAGCTCTAGCTCAAGAATTAATACACCGATTTTCATTAAAAAAATCTGGAGTGACTCCAGTCGACTTTCCGAACATTGAGTAACTAACAGTTTTGTAGATAAAGTAAAGAAAGAGGAGTTGTTAAACAAACAAAAGAGAGACAACCATAATAGAGTGTTTGAGTATTTTTCTCCATATATTACACGATGTTTTATTTATCGTTACTGAATTTTGAGCCCATAGATCATAATGATAAAGAATACTTCGTTGTGTCCCTGTAAAAAACTATAAGTGCTAGATTCACCAAAATCTATAGAATTCGTACTATGTTGACTTACAATATACGTACCAACTTTCAGCTTATTCGAACAAAGCGTTTAGACGCTAGCGTGTTCACTCACAGACATACACACATACAGACACGCATACATACACGCATACATACACACATCATCGTAAAAATAGTGGAAACGGACTCAGGGGACCTCGAAACTTATAGAAACATCAAAATCTCAAATTCGGATTTTTGACATGATTACAATACTTTCCTCACTATAGTGTTCGGAAAGTACAATATATATATATATATATATTTAGCTGCACTTTGAAATAAATGTGTGCCTATCAACTTTTGATGCAAATTATCCAACACCATCTGCTAGACTGCGATATCTCACATTTACGGGAAGGCTGTATTTCAGTTTTTGTTGCATATAGTTACATAAAACTTGATATGAGAGAAAGCTACCATGAAAAACTATGTTGATTCAATTTGGGTGCATATCAGGAACTGTTATACTGCAATTTTCTTCTTGTACAAGAAGCTATATCTCTGCTTCTATTGAGTGCAAATGCAGCAAACTTCATATGTAATATGATCATTATGAAAGAGTATGCTGACTCAATGGTATATTGGCTCTAATGATACGAAATTATTTTCTGTGTCCTTGTAAACGAGCCATAAACATTATATATATCATAAAAACCACACAACTTATTCTGTGTCGCTCATAATTAATTTTTCGAAATTTGACATAATTTTGATGATTGGGTGACGTTGTCGAAAGGCAGTGTTGAATGCAGAGTATCCATGTTAAAATTCGTTTAAATGAGATCCTGCCCATAGACCGTAATGATAAGAAAAACCTTGGTGTGTACACGTTTCATGACACCAAAAATTACACAGCTATTTCTGTATAGTGCCTAAAACGTGCGTACCAATTTGCAAGTCCATCGGGAGTTTCTGCAGCCGATATTGCGATATATACAAATTCTGGGGCACATGGTGAAAATGGGCACAGACGGTGCTCAGAAGTTAATGTTACTCGCTAAATCATTGTAACTGATATTGTATATATTAATTGTAAATTTGTGTTCGTCATTAAATAGATTAATGTGTAATAGAAATTCATCGTAATTCTTATAGTGATTCCTCGTTTTCATTTTACTCTTGTGAATTTAATGGCAAAAATAGTATTATTAACGATTACGAGTATTTCACATTCTGTATTTTGTGTGAATAGTACTTACATATATATATATATATATATATATCAAATATGACTCCTAAAAATTATTGGTGAGTATTGAATAAAAGAGTCTCCAATTTTGGCAACATAAGTTAGAGATACATTTATTAATATCACACAATCAGTAGACTGGGAAGAAAATCATATATCTTGAAAATTTATTTTTCCGACTGAGTTTTCCAACTTACAAGGTCAAATTGACCATGTAAGTGAAAGATCTGGAGTTCGACTCCCGGTCCGGGCATTATTTTCACTCAGTTGGAAAAATTAATTTTCAAGATATAATAAGTTAGAGAGTTTTAGAGCATTAGGGCCGGTAAAAGATTAAGATATCTTCATAGATAAAGGATTAGTATCCTTACCAATTTTTTTTTTTCTTTTATGCCATTCTCTAACTTTTTCTGATACTGGAACTATTTTATCCTGTTAACATCTGAAAATGCATTGCAGAATATCATTTAATAGTTCTCAAATCCAGAAAGTAAAATACATATGCTTCTGAGGAGTTATAATATCTTGTTAATCGTCAAGAAGTATAAATAAGATAATTTTATCATTTCTTCTCTTCTCTTACAGACATCAGTTGAATTATAAATTTCTATTTGATCTCTCTGAAAAAGTTCTTGTACTTTTGCAAACCATAGATCTGTCATTAAAGCTCATCTGCACTTTCAGAAAATCTTCATATCCTATTGCTCACGGTTTGTTCAAAGATAGTGTTGACAAGCTAAGAAAGAATATAATCTCTACCAATCCAAACGGAAGAGCAATGGATATAAATCGGACTCAGAACCTCTTACCACTGACACTTTCCTCACCGACAAAGGATAGGGAAATCGCATTGCTTCATATCGCAACATCTTCTCCTAGCTCTTTATCACCAGCAACTCACTTTCTGAAAGATATTGAAAGAGAAGATGGAGGAAAAAAAGTGTGCAATGAAAAGCAAACTTTGATGATGACTCTTTCCTATCCTTTTCTTTCTTTCTTTCTTTTTTTTTTTTCTTTTTTTCTTTTGTTTTTTTTTGTCGATGACGAATCGATTTGTTGACAAGTTTATATAGTTGTCAAAGGAGAGGACTGAAACTGGACAAGGAAGACGAAACGGAAAGAAAATTTCCATTTCAAACAATTCACCCAAAAATGTCATTTATATAGTTATTTTTCCCTTTTTCTTTTCTTTCTTTTTTCTTTCTTTCTTTCTTTTTACTTTCTTCTATATGTAATATAGAGAAAGCATTGGATTCGTGAAAATTTTCGACCTCCGTTTTTTGATAGATTTACACGTTTTGGGATGTCCAGAACACGAATTAACAGTTTTTAGAAAATGTCTGTCTGTCTGTCTGTATCACTTTTTTGTGGACGCTGTATCACCCGAACCAATGAATGAAATGTAACCAAACTTGGTATCTAGTTGGTCCCCGACATAAACTGGTGCTGATTACATTTGGGGATCAATCGCTCAACAGGTGGTGCTGTGATCGCATTTTATGTAAACTTTTGACATAGCAGTATAGGACAAAATTTCGTATAAATGTACATAATGAGAGTTATTTTTAATTTGTGATTGTAAAATTAATATGAATTATTGATAATAGTAGTAGTTAACTAGGAAAAATTTTTTGTGCATGTGGGGCATCGGTTCTCCCCCTAGGGGGAAGTACCCCCGGGAGGGGTAAATTTTCAAGATGGGTATCATTCGAAAGGGCTCGTCAATACCTTCAAATCGAATGGTTGAGCTATAAATCTGTGATAATTTAAAACAGTTATCGATTTTTTTTTTTTACTTTTAACGAAAAAAAAAACTTTTTTTTTTTTTTTATGTTGTTACTAAGTGAATTTGTATAGGAAAATATAGAAGAAAGTCTTGTGGTGGCCACAGCGTAATAGTTTTTTTTTTTTTTTTTTAACCTTTCTAAAAATCTACTTGAATTCAGTTTATACAATTTCTTGTATTCCTATTATTTTCAACTTTTAGCTTGAAATTTACTTTGAAAAGTAATATATAATCAAAACATAAAATGTTTATCGTTTTAAATATGCAGATACGCATATCATGGGCTTAGCAATTCAAAAATCGTAGAAGGAACTTAAAACATTTCATTTTAAAAGGACTCAAAATTATTCTTAAAAAAAAAAAAAAAAAAATAATAATAATAATAATAATAATAATAATAATAATAACTTAATTTTAATTAATATTAACTAATGATTAATATTAATTACAAAATATCACTGAGTATAAACATTTATAAAACTTTAATTTTGGTTTTAAATGGGTGCTTCTTTCATTTGCCATTAAAGGAAATTTCGTGATAAACAATAGAAGGGGGGGGGGGGACTTGAGTCCCCAGAGCCTCCCTTTTTCGTTACACTTCTATCATAAACGCGAGTGAAAGTAGCTCGATCACGTACTTTAGAGAAGAATTTTTAGGGATAAATGTCTTTTATATATTTTTTTTTCACTTTGAAATTTTTAAATAGTAGTAGTCATTTTGACACGATAGGTCCTACTAAGCTGTTAAAAAAATTCGATCAATATTTTGATACGTCTTATACGCATATAAAGTTGGTTTTAGGAAAAAAAAAAAAATCTCCGGAAATACATTACAAAATTTTCGAAATTTCATCTTGCAGAACAAATTACTAACGAAGTTTATTTATTATTCTAAATTATAAATTAAATTATAAACTAAATTATAAATAAAACATAGTATGATTTGGCTATCTCAAACTTTCTTTTGTATCCTTTTAAATAGAGGTTAACATGCACAAACATAGGCGCCGACTTAAAATTTCATTGGGAACAAACACAACAACTAGTCTTTCCTTTTTCTGAGAGGCAATGTTTTGTTCCACACCTTCCCACTTCTCCTTTGTTTCCCAGTCAAGTTTTACTTGATTAAAATAGAAAAAAATCTGGAGTGACTCCACTCGACTTTCCGAACTTTGAGTAATTAACGGTTTTATAGATAAAGTAAAATAAGAGGAGTTGCTAAATAAACAAAAGAGGAAATTATAATAGTGTTTGGGTACTTTTCTTTATATAGTACACGATGTTTAGTTTAACGCTATTTTACCAAACACGTAGATCATAATGATAAAGAATAATTCATTGTGTCCCTGTAAAAACCTGTAAATGCTAGATTCACCAAAATGCTTATAGTTAGTGCAACAGTTGCTTATAATATTTATATAAATTTTCAGCTCCATCGGATAAGGCATTTAGACGCTATCGTACTTTAAAGTTTGAACCCATATACTACAATTATACAGAAATTTGCATTTTGTCCCTGTAAAAAGTACCATAAGTGCTAGATTCTCTAAAGTTCATAAAGTTCATAAAGTTCGTGTGACGGTGACGTATAACATGTGTATAAATTTTCAGTTAATTTGAATAAGGAGTTTAGTCGCTGTCGCACTTTAAATAATTTAAGCTTATAGGTCTTAATGATGAACAATTTTTAATTGTGTCCCCGTAAAACTCGTTAAACGCTAGAATCACCAAAATCCATACAGTTTGTGTGATGGTGGCCTATAACTCGTATATAAATTTTCCACTAAAACGGATGAGGCATTTAGATGCTATAGTACTTTAAATAATTTCACTCTATAGGTTATAATGATACAGAATTATTTGTTGTGTCCCTGTGAAAAGTGCTAGATTCACACAAACCTATTTAGATCGTGAAACTGTGACCTATAATATGTGTGTAATTTTTTTGTTCAATTGAATAAGGCGTTTAGACGCTATCGCACTTTTTAAAATTTGGTCCCATAGGCCATAATGATAAAGAATTTTTCTTTGTGTCCCTGTAAAAAAACTATGAGAACCAGATTCTCCAAAATCTGTACAGATTGAGTAACTGTGACCTATAATATGTGTATAAAGTTTTTGCTCAATTCAATAAGGCGTTTAGATGCTATCGCACTTTTAAGATTTTGGTCCCATAGACCACAATGATAAAGTATTTTTCTTTGTGTCCCTGTAAAAAAAACTATAAGTGCCAGATTCACCAAAATCAATAGGGTTCGTGCTATGGTGACTTGCAACATGCGTACCAACTTACAGCTCATTCGAACAAAGCGTTTAGACGCTAGCGTGTTCGCTCACATACATACACACACACACACATACATCATCGTAAAAATAGTGAAAACATACTCAGGGAACCTCAAAACGTATAGAAACACCAAAATCTCGAATTCGGATTTTTGACATGATTACAATACTTTCCTTAAATATGTATGTTCGGAAAGTAAAAGAAAGAAAAAAAAAATATATTAAAGATAAGGAGTAACTTTTTCTATTCTGGGTACTCTGCTACGTTTTTTAGGCCATTGTCAAGTGAAAGTTTTTTACCACTTACGAGAAAATGGCTTGATTGGACCCGGAACGAAGTTTTTCCCGATCAGTTTTTTTTTTTTCCTTCAAATGATAAAAATTAATGCAATTTTGAGAATTCATTAATTATAGTGATTCATTTAAAAATAGTGACCAGGGAAGCAGGCGTAGCCTGCTAGTTTATAAATAAAGGTGTTTTATGTCTAAAATTTACACACCCACGTACACAAAATAAATAAATAAATAATAAAACATAAAATAAAATAAATATATAAATAATAGTGTAATTAGTATAAACAAGGACTTACTCTTTTGTTACATAACTAAACGAGGTATTTAAGCTCTTGTTGAATAGACATCTTTGAAAAGTGCCAGACTATCTAATGATTTGTACGTTTGCTTTTGTCTTAAGAAATGTTGATACAGAATAAAAGAACAACAAATAGCAAATACCAGTTCTGTAGAAACATGTAACATATTTTCCAGTGTAAATAATTAAGTACGATCCTTCATCATGTGATAAAATGTGGCCTCGAGTGCAGCTTGAAAGTTGCAATGGACAATGGTATATTTTAATGCTTTGAAAATTCAGATTTCAGTTTTCTGTGATTAAACAATATTTTGCTCAAAGTGATATTGTTCCTTCAAATATTTTGCAGAAGGTCTCCAAAGTTATTAGCGCCGTCTTTGTATTATACTTTAATAAACTAAAACTGTTATACAAATAGAAAAAAATCTGGAGTGACTCCACTCGACTTTCCGAACATTGAGTAATTAACATTTTTGTACATAAAGTAAAAAAAAGAGGAGTTGTTAAACAAACAAAAGACAGAAAACCATAATAGAGTGTTTGAGTATTTTTCTCCATCTATTACACGATGTTTTACTTAACGCTACTGAACTTTGAGCCCATAGATAATAATGATAAAGAATTTTTCGTTGTGTCCCTGTAAAAAACTGTAAGTGCTAAATTCACCAAAATCTATACAGTTCGTGCAACTGTGACCTATAACGTGTGTACAAATTTTTTGCTCAGATTAATAAAGCGTTTAGACGCTATCGCACTTTTAAAAATTTGGCCCCATAGGCCATAATGATAAATAATTTTTCCTGGTGTCCCTGTAAAAAAGAACTATAAGTGCTAGATTCACCAAAATCAATAGGGTTCGTACTGTGGTGACTTACAATATACGTACCAACTTTCAGCTTATTCGAACAAAGCGTTTAGACGCTAGCGTGTTCTCTCACATACATACACACACACACACACACACATACACACATACATACACACATACACACAGAAGACATTTAACAGTTAAAATAATTATTGTTCCTCTCCAAATCAAACTGATGGGTATAAAATTACCAAACAATGATAAAAATGAGGGAGGGGGTGTATCTGGAAAACGGTGGGTGATAGAGCAAAATGGTGGTCATACTCAGATTCAGGAGGTCATTTTACATAAGAATATGCTGAAATGATGCCAAAGGCAATTTTCATGCCGAGCAGTGTTATTAACAATTAATAATTTTTTTTGGTGCTTTTATGATTTTATAAATATGTGTATAACGGTAGTTTCTTGAATGCAGTAATCATAAAATAAAATGTTTGAGAACCAATGCTTTAAGAAAGTTAAGAAAAAAAGAAAGGGCATGCATGTGTTCTCCCCTCACTAAGATAACAAAGTAGCACCTGTTGAAACTGTAAAAATGGGATATAGTCCAAATATTTACCAACAAAAAAATTCTTAAAGGAAGACGGAAAGAGCTGACTTCTTTCCAGGGATCGTTATACTTCAGCAAACAACGGCTAAGATTTTACGATTTGTCCCTCCCCCCTTCGATGTGGGAGGTTCAAAATGTTATGACATGCTCAAGAAATAAATGTCGATGACACTAGTAGATGCTAAGTACTTTGGTTGGGTACTTCAGTTCAGTTTTGAACGATTCCAGAGCAGTTATAAAAGGTATACTGTTATTTGGAAATTAGTAAACAGAAAGGCAGCATTATAAAATTAGTATGTAATTTTGTATATAAGAAGATAATATATTTTCACATAGAAGATCAACTGATTGTTGTTAAAATTTGAAATCTAATTTTAAAAAATCTCTGTTAACGGCCTTCTTCACTTACCGTCGCCGGAAGCCCGAGCCAATGTTATTCTATGGGGAAATTTTCTTTACAAATAACTTATTAACTAATACACATTTTTAAATTCTGCTTTCACATTCAGAAAATTCCCAACTGTTAAATTGACGGACCTTTTTTAAAAATGTATTTTTTTAATTTTTAATATTTTATTTTGAAATTGCAAAATGAAAAAAATTCACATATTGAAAATTCGTATTTTGCAGCTTCAAAATAAAATATAAAATAAAATAAAAAATAAAAAAATAATTTTTTAAAAAAGGTCCGTCAGTTTAACAGCTGAGAATTTTCAGAATGGGAAAACAGAATTTAAAAATATGCATTAGTTAATAAGTTATTTGTAAAGAAAAATTTCCCATAGAATAACATTAGCTTCGACTTCTGGCGACGGTGAGTGAAGCGGGCCCTTAATTATAAAATTGTCTGTATATACGCAAGTCTATCGAATGCGTCAAAAGTCCCTTAAAACATTAAAAATACATTAAAAAAGAACAAATAGTGATGAATAAGTTGCGGTTTGCACAAATAACAATAGAGATTTTTTTTTTTTTTTTTTTTTTTTTTAAGAACAAAAAAATTTGTAGTTCAATAAATGATCGAAAGGCGGAACTGATATTTAACCCTTTCGAGGGCAAACAGATTTTCTTCATTTAAAATCAACGGCTACCAGAAGTCACCAACAATAGTAAAAGACAAAAAAAAAAAATAAATGAAGTTGTTCGTCTAAGTTATAAAAGAAAAATTTTGTAAAAAATTTTCGGAAAAAGTTTTTGCAATGTTGAATTAAAATTTGTGATTGCCCTATGCAACCACTGTCCCAGAAAGGGTTAATATGAAGCAAACACAGGCAAATCAAATTTCCTGCAAAAGACAATGACCAGTAAAACAGTAACAACACATGCATCCAGATGCTTTATTAATAGCTTCATATGCATCTTTCACTTTATGAATGACAGTGCCGTTTACCGGTCATTTTTTGAACTAAAATTTTTTTTGCTCTTTAAAGGGAAAAAAAAAAAAAAAAAATCTCATCTCCCTCTAATGCCATTGCTGGAAACCACATTCCCCTCCTCTCCCCCCTCCCCTTTAAATCACGATTTTTTCTTTTTTAATGAATTTTTTTCGAGTTGTAACAGCCTTTTAGCACATCTAGTATTTTTCATCAAATTTTCGCATAAAAAGAATGACCGAGAGATTCACGACATTTGTACACATGCGTATCTTAAATAAATCTTATCGTGTGCAAAAATCAGCCTTCTATTTTATTTTTGAATTATTATATTTTTCCCTATATGGTGGATTTTTGTCAAATCCGATGGAAATATTTTCATGGTAAAGTAGAAAAATGTACACTAAGCGACAAAAAAAAAAAAAAAAAAAAAAAAAAAAAAGCCGCACTGTAGAAAAAATGATTTTACCTTTTTAATTTGTAATAACTTTAAAATTAATGTTTGAAACAAATAAAACTGTCTTGTTTGCATAATACCAAAGGTATGAAATGATACCTATGTATATTTTCGATTTAATAGTTCGCTTTATTGCACTTTACGAAGTACTTTTTAAAAATCTGCATAAAACTTTCTTTTTGAACATAATGCAATAACCATACATTTTGCATTCTATTACGATTTATTATATGAAATAAACAAGTTATATTTTAATATATGAAATAAAACTATTAATTTGTTAGATCTAAGCAATTTTTTGTTATAAAAAATTATTCTGCATTGGGTTAATTCCACCTTCATATGGAATTACTGCATTAATGCGCAATGGCATAGTTTTATACAGTGTTTTAATATAAATCTCAGAAATTTCAATGTGTCAAATATCACCAATAATTTTTTTCTACTTCTGGAAGAGTTATAGGCTGCAAATTTCGAATCCTCTCCCCTCTCCCCCGCCTTTTTATAGACGAAACATTTTCGAGCGGATCGCGATTTTGAATATTTCCATGTCTGGTAAAGAAGAAATTCTACTATATCCTTTGTAGTATTTAACTTAAAGTGAAAAAAAGATATGATTATTTACAAAATTATAGGTTCTCATGGGAATGTATAAGAAATTTTGACAATTTGAAGTGAATAAACTTACCACAGACGCCGTGTAGTAAGGTGCCTTATTATTTTCAAATGCTGTTTACGGAAATGTCCAAGATACCCCCAAAATAGTCGGTCAGGCACCACTTTTATGCAGATTGTGTTTTATTTCGAGTTAATTGATCCCTTGAGCATAAAAATTTTCCCGAGTGTTTGATAAGTTATGCACCTCCGTACCGTAATGTACGGAGAATGTGTCACTGTTTTAAAAGTGTGATTTTCATTAAGTCGGTCATATTTTCGTTGCCAGATCTGCTTGTTTTCGTTAAATCGAAATAAGTTAAACTTGACTCATCAGACAGAACCAGTTCAGCCCAATAATTAACTAATCATTTTTTAATTTTTTTAGCCATCTGAGGTCTTGCTTTCCTACTTCTCTTCACTAGGAATGGAATTTTTTCAAATTTTCTATCATTTAACCCTGCTTTGTTTAATAGTTGTTGTACTGTAGTTAAAGAAATTATGCTACTAAACACTTTTTCTGAAGCTCTTTTATGTTCTAAATGTAATACAAACCGATTTTATAAGCAATGGGTTTTTAACTTACGGTCATCTCGCTTGGATGAGCAGTGTGGCCACCTAAAACCATATTTCCAGTTTAAACGGCCAAAAAATTTTATATCTTGCTGAAAACGCTTTTACCAATATTTCGTTAACATTTAATTATTTTACCATCTCACGTATTAAAATATTTTTTGATTTTCATTCAAAAATTAATACTTGTGGCATCGTTAACTGCCTTATTCTTACCATTTTTGAAATAAATTCTATAATTACAATTTTCCTGACAATTGCATTTTGTTTTTAACACAGGACTCAAAGCTAAAGTGTATGTGGAGGACAACATAGTAAAATCTGTTCGAAAATTTGCTTTTTAAACGATAAAATTGGCGGTTGTATAAGGCGAAAAGGAAAACATACAAGTGCGGCTTTTTTTTTGTCGCTTAGTGTATTAATATGTGAAAAATGAACGTAGAAAAAGCATTTTGTGAAATTGGCGCTATACTTAAAAAGAAAATTATACGTTTGCCCTTGCCTTTATTTTTAAACAATTTATAAAACAGAAATTTTAATTATAATAAATAATTTATTTTTAGCATAATTTTTTTCCTTTTTATTTCAGGTAGTAAGAAATGATTAATAAATAAACCTGGTGTTTTTGATGCAATACATCGTGCTAAAGATATTAGGAAGTGGTCTGTTGCACCTTCAGATTTTTCACAAGACGCGAATAGGCTGATGGTGTCTGCCAAGGGCAGTAGGCGCCGACAGCACCTACCAGCGTGAATTTGTGTTGTCAAGATTTTCACGGGACACAGACAACCTGGTAGTGTCGGAATTGTTTAAAGCAACATATGGGATTGCACCACAGGCGCGACCGAATAGAAGTTTCTTACGGTCGGAACTTTCAGTGTCGCAAACCAGCTGGATGTTGAAAGCGTCTAAGAAATAAAATAATACATTTTCGTGCAGAACATTATTTGATTAATATTATAATAACATAGGAATACTTTCAAACCTTTTTAACAGTGGTCTTTGGAAAATTGTGGATGGTTTTACCGTTTATTCATGAAAGAAAGTATTGAATTCGAAAAAATTTTCGTCTTTCGAGGGATCTGTACGGAGAGCTGCTGAAAACGATTTAACCAGTTTTAGAAAATGTTTGTCCATGTGTTAGGGACAAAAATCTTATGGCAGCTCCAGGTTAAGAATTAAAAACACATAAATTTATACGTAGTTGCACTTTGACATAGACATAAATTAGTGCCTATCAACTTCTGTTGCAAATAACACAGAAGGTGGCGTTGCTATCCTTCATTTCCATAATTTTTAATATGGCAGTAATAGCAGAAAATTTCGTATAGATGTACAAACACACAGTGAGAATTATTTTTAACCGATCATTGTGAAAGTGAATATATATATATATATATACTAGCTGACCCGACAAACGTTGTTTTGTCATATAAATTATTTCATGAGAATATTTTGCTAAAAAAAAATAACTGACTTATTGTAAGTGTGTAAGGATGTGGTATATAAGTGAAACAGGTATGGAGCGCGGTGAACGGTGACTGAATTCCGATTATAACGTAAAAGACATAATTACCGAAATTTTCGCTACTTGCTTCTTGCTACTTGGTACTTTCTACTTGCTACTTGTTATTTAAAACCTCCGCTGAATGTTGAACAACACAAAATTGTATTTCATACGGCAAATTTTTCAATTTATGAGAGAATCTCTGATAGCAACGAATTTCACATAAAAATTCCGTCTTTTTTGAATAAGCTGTAACAATCTGGACCGATTTGATGAAAATTTTTATCAAAAAGTTATTACAATATCTAACATCATTACATGTACATTTATCACAATTCAATCAATCGATGCATGTGAGTATGTGTATAGTATGAGCGAAGTGAAATGTAGAGTTCGTATTAAATAAAAACTTAAACTCGTTTTAATTAAAGGTGAAAAAGTTGAAACTCAATTTATTTTATAACAGGTATATTTTTTTTTAATCTACAAAAACTTAATTTATCGTAATGCCATTGGATGTGCAATATTTTTGGTTAATCCTTGAGGAGTATACACAAACAAATTTGAAGGTTTTCCAACCCTGGAACACGCAACATATAATTGGCCGTGAGAAAAGCACGGATTTTCTATATCTAAGCCACAAATTGGGACCCCTTTGGTGACTTTAAATATTTTAAGCCATTTTTGCAATGAATTGAAATGGCTATCTAAATTGTGGAACTAAAGATCTTGGCGAGAAGCGTCCGAGCTACTTCGGTGCCAAATTTCAAATTTTGCCAAAGGGATCCGATACTATGGGTGTTCCATACAATAAATAAATAAATAAAATATCAGTGACATACACACGCACAAAAGTATGGGACCCCATTGGTGACTTTAAATATTTTAAGCCATTTTTGCGATGAATTAAAATGGCTATCTCAATTGTGGAACTAAAGATCTTGGCGAGAAGCGTCCGAGCTACATCGGTGCCAAATTTTCCATACAAAAAATAAATAAATAAAATATCAGTGACATACACACGCACAAAAGTATGGGACCCCTTTGGTGACTTTAAATATTTTAAGCCATTTTTGCGATGAATTGAAATGGCTATCTCAGTTGTGAATCTAAAGATCTTGGCGAGAAGCGTCCGAGCTACTTCGGTGCCAAATTTCAAATTTTGCCAAAGGGATCCGATACTAAAAGTGTTCCATACAAAAAAATAAATAAATAAAATAAAATAATTAGCTACACAAATAAATTTGTAGGTTAGGGTGGTTGTTAATCAACGCGCGTGTAAATTTGATAGAAAATTATATAAAATACTCACTCTAATTCCGCACTAAATTTGCAAAATGTATAATTTTTTATGCACACTTCAAAACTCTTCAAACACTAATTACATCTTGATGTAATATTTCAATTAGGACACAATTTTTTGTATAACAATAATAACACGAAGTTACAAAATATTTTCCTGAAGTTGATCGCAGCACCAACTGTCGGGACAAACTGGAATTACAATAGAATATACGCAAGCGAAGTGTGACGTCACTGACCGTCAGTGGATGCAAGAAAAAGATTTCCTATGTTAATCTCCCATTGGATTTTTTATAAAAAAATATTAAAAATTTAGGAAAATTATTTCTCGATTTTAATCCCCGTATTTGGGTATAGATATGTATTAGTTATCGTATGCATGTGTTAGATTGAGTTATTTTGCTCTCAAATTGACAAAATTTTAATTTTAAATTTCAAAACTCTGTCTTCCTTGGCGTTTTTTGTATTTGGCGATCAAAAACGTAATACGAAAATATACATGCCAGATGTATATTTTCGTAATATGTATTGTCCGAAATTGTTTCATATTATTCATTACTCTCTTAATATAAGTTGTTGAAATAACCATTATTTTTGAAAGAAATTAAATATGTTAGCCAGATGATATGGCGATACTTTTTGTTCCGCCAAGGATGACAGAGTTTTGAGATTAAAAATTCAAATTTTATCAATTTTACAGCAAAAACAACTCTATCTAACGCATGCACATGATAACTAATACATATCTATACCCAAATATGGAGATTAAAATAGGGAAATAATTTTCCTCGATATTTAGTAATTTTTTACAAAAAATTCAATGGGCGATTAACATAGGAAATATTTTTCTTGCATCCACGGACGGCCAGTGACGTCATCACTTCGCTTGCGTATTATTCAATATTCGATACTACGATCGTAGGGCAGCCTGCCGGATCAAATGTGAAACATTCCAAAATCAACAGCAATTTATAAGTGATAAATTAATTAAATAAACAATTTAAATTGGACTGAATTGTAAATCTAAACCATTCTCGAATCCACCTGAAGACACACAAAAAATTTCATTAAACTCGGTCCAGCCGTTTAGGAGGAGTTCAGTGACATACACACGCACAAAAGAAATATATATATAAAGATAAATACAAAGGCACAGCTTTAGTATAGGCCTCCCCCCCTCCTTGTCGACTTTAAATATTTTTGGCCATTTTTGCGATCAATTAACATGGCTATCTCAATTGCGTAACTG
Organism: Salticus scenicus; assembly: GCA_963930645.1. Lineage (NCBI taxonomy): Eukaryota > Metazoa > Arthropoda > Arachnida > Araneae > Salticidae > Salticus > Salticus scenicus. The sequence continues at coordinate 113,063,777 of OZ005661.1, read as the reverse complement.
ACGATCTTGGTGAGAAACGTCCGTACTACTTCGGTACCAAATTTCAAATTTTTCCAAATTAAAGCTGTTCCATACAAAACAAAACAAACAAACAAAAAAAAAAAAAAAAAAAAAAAAAACTGCTTTATGATATATACAAAATAAAAATAAAAAATTCTAATAAATTCAAAATTATTATTATTTACAATTAAGGTGAAAACATAAAAGAACCTTTATAAGTTACATATAAAGTATCAATTAAAACGAAAAGTTTTGTTTTACTGTAGAAAAGAAAAGTACTACTAAATTAAATAAAAATTTTAAGCTAATACCAAGTATTCTCTATGAAAATATTTGTTTACACGCGAATATTTTCATAGTATATTAATTTTTTTTCTATTTTTTATTGTTTATCACGCGAAATTAAAAATATTTTATTTCCGGAAAAAAAAATAAATAAACGTGAATTTTGTTTATTTTGGCATCAAATATATTTTTCTTTTTAATCATTTTAAAGTTAAAATGGAGTTTTTATTTAATATCTTTTGATCCAATTATCCGATTGAACTGAATTTTAAATCTAAACCATTCTCGAATACACCTGAAGACACACAAAAAATTTGATTAAATTCGGTCCAGCCGTTTAGGAGGAGTTCAGTGACATACACACGCACAAAAGAAATATATATATAAAGATATATATATAATAGTAATATTCAAACAGGACATTTTTTTTGTGTATACGTCAGTACCGTATTTGCATCTGTATTTGACATCCACCAACCATGCACGGTGTAAATTTTTCAAAAGAACTCAACAACACTTTTTAAAAGAAATTGTTGAACCATGTATTTGTGATAATTTGAAACAAAGTTATTGATTTTTTTTTCATATACAGGGTGTCCCATAAGTCTGTAGACATTTTAAAAATTCATAACTATTGAATGAATTGATAGAATGGACTCTTCCCAGTTTCGTCTGCTCAATCATGTGATAGAGGAAAACGAATGATCGAATTCTGAGAATCGAATTCAATTAAATATTGTTCGTAAGAACAAAAATGTTAATATTTAATATAAAATAAAATAAAAGTAATATTGTGCATTTGGAAACAGTAGAATAGTTGTATTTGTAAATTTAATAATTTTTTAAAAACACTTTATGTGTTTGTTTATTTTCGACTGTAAGATTCGATTTTTGTATGTTCTAGTGTAACTGTTACATTAACTGATCTAGTAATAAATAATAGCTTGTTCTTGTAGAATGTTTAGGGATTATAATTTGAATTTTAAAATGTTTTCACTTAATTTAATTGCATAAAGGTGATACAACAAGTTAATTAACTTAGTTACTGGTCTAAATGGATTTACGCACTACGATATTGCACTGTCACTGACTTAAGTACCAAAAATCAGAGTATTTAACATGTTCTTCATAAACATCAATAACGAATATAAACTAAATGATGATCGTTAATGTATACAGCAAGCAAAAGAAGACGAATAATGATATAAAATGGATTAAAAATGATGATGTATAAAAAATAACACAGATTAAATACGATTGATCAAAAATAAGAATAGAAAATATGTTATTTCAGCAATCGCTGTAGATAAACAAGACTTCGTCTGCTCTTTGTTTTTCCTCTATCATGTAACTTCTGACGTCAGGTGGGAAGAGCCCATTGAAAGCGGTTTGCGAAAAAATCGTTCTCGTGAAAAAGGATTTTTTTTTTTTTTTTTAGTAAAGAAAAAACATAGTTAATTTTTTATGCCGACGATAGTTAGACAAATAGTTAAATTTTTCGCACGGATGTGAAAGAAAAGATTGCAAATAAAAGTCTCATAAATTGCACAATTTTGCGATTAGAACAGTTTATTTGTTATTTTGCCTACTACTTGTGCATACATGAAGTTTTAATTGCGATGCTGACTTGGTGGATAGTCACTCTCGTTACCTTCTTTGCCACAAACATCAAGTTCAGAATCAAAGTCATCAACAGCTCTTTACCCACCAAACAAAACATTTCAGGAGAGGCGAAGTGACTTGGGCACTACGGCTGCAGTCCTCGATGACCCTTGATCCTATTCCTATAAGGCGTGCACAGGTATAATTTGTTGTAATTGTAAAGTTCAATGTGCGAACAGAAAGTGCGGTTGCAAAAGGTCAGACTTGTCGTGTTTAAATTTTGTTACTATAATGGCCCATGTCTCAACTTTCGCGTCCTGACTGATGCGTCAACTGATTAGTAGTCTATAGTGAGTTGAGTGATAAAAGGTGACATTATGTGATGGTTAATTCAAATCAAATACTCCATTTAGAAAATATAACATTATTAATAAAAACGTAACGAAAGTAATGCCGGGCAGTGAATAAGCGGCTTACAACAGAATAAGAACCAAAACTAACTTCTTTCAAATAAGCAGTTACAGTTACAGTTCAGTAGTGAGAGTGTAAGTAGTAGTTGTTTTTAACTACGCTAGTAGCGCCATACATTAATTGCACCAAGGAAGATACATACATCACCCTAGAGCAGCGATTCTCAACCTGTGGGGCACCCCCCTCCCCTAGTAGGAAGCCACTAATAATAGGAATTATTCCCTTATTAATTCCCCTATTAGGAAGTCACTAATAATAATTATTAGTGACTTACTTAGTTGACTTCCAAAATACTCAATATACATTGTTGTTGTATACATTTTATTGTAAGCGAGGGGCGCGATGAAAATTATGATTGAAAACTGGGCCGCGAATACTGAAAGTTTGAGAAACGCTGCCTTAGAGTATACCCCAGTGAACAAAGTGAACGGAAAGAGAGGGAAAAAATGATACAAAAGAATAATACAAATATATGAAATAATATAATACAAAAAATTCAAAACAGAAATATAAAAACAATGAGAAGTACAATAATAAAAAAAGTTCAAAATATTATTTACAAAAGAATTATATTACACATTCAGTCACCAAATGCGTAGGAAAATGGACTTTACGTCCAGAACTTGTTGTAGATGGTTTAGCACAAGAAGACGGCTCAGTTGGTGCCTTTGGGATAGGAAGAGATTAACACGTTCACGCCGGCGTGACACACCGGTGAGTCACAGCAAAAGTATCTGAGCACTAGCAATAATCCTTTTACAAAAAAAGTACACTTAATACTGCTTTGTTAAATAAATCCTTATCGAGTCATGATCTTAGTCAGTCTAAGAACATGATTCGACTAGGCTTTATTGAACAAAACAGTTTTAAGTATACTTTTTTGATATCGGAATTATTGGCTAGTGCTCAGATACTTTTAAGAAGAATGCACCGGCGTGAACGTGTTAATTATCCACAACAGTGTCTGACATGCGATATGCAGGTTTCTCGCGATTTATTGTTGTTTTGTTTCCATCTAGGTCAATAATAAAGTTTTTATGCGTTCTGTGTAGAACGAGGTGAGGTCCAATATATGATGGTGTTAAAGGGCGATTTACTTTGCCAGATCTTAAAAATATGTGTGGACAAGTGGATATGGATGGATTTACAAAAATAGCAGAATTTACATGTAGAGAAGTGGAAGTGGGATTTAAATTCTGCATTGTTTTCACTAATCTGGTCACATAATTGGGATGAATTGTTCGGTCAATCTGCTTCTTATCTACAGTCTGCAGTAAAAGTTTCCGAGCACTAGCAATAATCCCTGTCTAAAAAAAGTACACTTAATACTGCTTTGTTAAATAAATCCTTGCTGACTCATGTTCTTAGTCAGTCTAAGAACATGATTCGACTAGGATTTATTTAACAAAACAGTTTTAAGCGTACTTTTTGGATATCAGAATTATTGACCAGTGCTCAGATACTTTTGATGCCGACTGCACAATGAGATCAGAGGGTAATCTTAAGGTTGTACCGTATACTAACTGCGCAGGTGGGGCGTTAATATAATTTTTGAGAGTTGAGCGTAAACCTAAGAGGATAAATGAAAGTGTGTCTGTCCATTTAATGCGATTATGTGATTTTAGAGCATCTTTCAAATGTCTGTGATATCGTTGTAAAATTTCATTAGCTTGGGGGTGGTATGCCGAGGTTAGAATCCGGTTGCAGTTTACGATATGCATAAGTTTTCGATATAAAGTGGATTCGAAATTACCCAAGTAGCACAAGAACGTTCTTTGAACGTTTAATAACGGTTACAGTAGTTCAAACACCGTGTTTCGTGTCAATAGAACGTTCTATTGTACGTTCAAAAATAGTATTATTTAAAACGTTCTGAAAATGTGTGCTTTGTACCATCTATAACACGTACAATTCTAGTTCTATATAGAACGTTCAACTATATGACCGTCATAACACGTTCTGTAACAGTGTAATTATAACGAACATGACAAAAGGATTTTTAAGTATACTATTGGTAGGCAAACTAGTTTAATCATGAAAATTTTAGACTTCGGTTTTTGAATTTTTTACACGTTTTGTGGTGTGAAGAATCCGAAAATCAAAGGTTGGTATGGTGCCTGTTAATGGGTATCGGTGCCTATTAGTGTGTTAGTCTGTTAGTCCAGGTAAACGAAATCTTAACAACAAATGATTGCAGAGAAATCGGACCAGTTTTAAAATATCACGTATGATATCAATCCTATTCAGAGATTTGCAACATTCTAATTTAAAATCTTCGTCAGTTATTCGAAATTTATAATTTTTTAACATGATAGCGGATAGGGCCTTTTTTATATTTTCAGTTTAACGTTTTGTTAGCACGTCAATGAAGAATGCTCAACTAGAAGTAGTAGCGGTGAAGTGAAAAAAATTACAAAATTTTAAATTGGTGAAAATAAAATTGTGGATATTTTATTTCAAAAATCAATGGACAGAATTTAACGAAATTTGTTATATAATTGGAACTTGCCCTCAATTGGTGTTTTTTTTAATTGCATATGGGATATTTCGCCTGATAGGTGGCGCTGCTACGTAGTGAATCCCACCAGTTATGTGATGGTTATATCTCAACTTCTATAGTGTACAAATTCATAAAACTTGATACACGGGGTGTATGTATAAGGAGGTGTATATACATTTTGAATGTATACATTGGCCAACAGGTGGCGTTACTAATCTGCAATTTAATTACGTTATCTGAAAGGCAATATTTCAGCTCATGTGATTTAAAACAAAACTTAAACTTCTAAATTTTGTAATATACTGAAGTTATATGTGAAATCGATTTTATGTAAAACGTCACTGATGCACATCGGCCAACATGTGGCGTAGCTATGTTGCAATTTAATCCCATAACGGGAACGAAATATCTCAACTTCTGTGATTTATAAATGTTGTAAAAGTTGTACGTAAAATTGCTAGTATATAAAACTCTACTGATTAACTTTGGGTGCTTATCGGACGACAGGTGGCGCTGCCACGTTCCAATTTATAGCAAGCCTATATTTTCTATTTACGGAAAGACTATATCTCAGCTTCTATAATGTATATACTCATCAAACCTTGTGTGTGACATACATTTGATATATTGTTGATACAACTTGGTTGTATAACCAGTAATACTCAATGCTTTTTTTTTCTTTATTTTATTTTATTTTATTTTTATTTATTTATTTATTTATTTATTTTTTTTGGGGGGGGGGTATTCATCGGACATCAATTTCTCTCCAAGGAATAAGTATCCATCATTCCCGAGGGAGGAGAAGGGGTGTATGGAAGATTTTTCAATATGTTTACCTTTAAAATGAATGGTTGAACCATCGATTTCTGATGATTTAAAAACAAATTTATCTACTTTTTTATCATTTTTCATAATAATAACAAAAATGAAAATCTTTAGAAAATTATGTTTTCTAAGATTATATTTTCTAGATCTAGCATAAAACTGATTGTATTCTGATTTATGAAAATCGTATGCATTCGCCAGAGGAAAGTATTTAGATAAATAATAAATTTAATAAATAACATGTTCTGTACTGCAAGAGTTTGAATGGGAAAATATGGACGAATGTTTTGTGATGGCCTCAATGTACAAGTTTTAAAAATGTTTAAGATTTGAGTCTAATGGAAATCGTGAACAAAAAAGAAAATCCCGGATGTTATTGAATGAGTAATATAGTGCATGGTCAGCAGAATTGCAGTCACAAAGATTTTCGCGCTTTAATTTGCAGCTGTTGCGGGAAGTCAAACCAAACGGTTTGGCAACTTTATCGCTAATTTGGCTATATTTTCTCCTATCCTTAATTATTTCTTTTCTTTTATGCATTTTCTTATCCTTAGATAAGATAGAGAAAGTATTGCTTTTTGGGTTAAATTTTGAAAACTGCGTTTTTTTAATACTTACGCGTTTTGAGGTCCCCTGACTCCAAATATCAAGTTTTTACGTTTGATCTCTGAGTGTGTATGTGTGTCTTTGTGTATGTCTATGCGTGTGTGCCTGTTATCAGCATAGCTAAAAAACAAATAATTCCAGAATATGAAAACTTAACATTCTAAATCAGTGTCATATAAGGATGCTGCACTTAGCTTTTCGTTGAGATCATGGAAATGGTTCGTGTACAGGGATATCCATAATAATTCAAATACATTAAGTATGTGGGTAAAATTTTTTGCTATTTACAGTTTAACATCTATAGCCTGTACTAAACAAAATGAAATGAACATATATTTTTTATATGCATAAAAGCATGTTTTGTGGAAAATATGGTATGAGAATCGTTCTCCTTTCCTTTACAGGTCTACCCAGGAATAAAAATTTCTTTATACCTATGCAGAGAACAAAATAAAAAAATTTTAAAGTGAAATTTTTAAGGCTTGTTTCGCGCATAATTACACGTTTTGAGGGTCCCTAAATACTAAAATGTAATTTTAAAATGTTAATCTTTGTGTATGTCTGTTATCAGCTAACTTTAGAACATATATTTGCAGACAATTTAAATTTTGTATTTTGAAGTTGATTATGAGGTTGCTACTTAAAATATTTGACTAAGATTAATAAGCTTCAAAAGTGGTGAGATCGAAGTTGATTGAATAATTTCAAATGAACTTTTAAATTTAATATCAACCAAGAATTATTTATAGTAAGTACTATATTTAACCCCCTCACTAAGAGAGTTATTCATCAAAATTTATTTGTTCCTAAAAGTAGTTTGAAATATTTGAAACGTAGATTTATATATAGTACTTGTTACCTTACACCTTAATCCGCAATTTGTGTTTATAGCATTCAAATGCTAGGTAAGAGTAAGAAAAAGTCGGATGAGTGCCACCAGATTATTATTAAAATTTAAATAAAAAACAGTCTTTTTTTTTTAAATATTGATAATATATAATTAACTAGTTAGTTGGCATAGGTGGACTCTGCTCAGTTCCCCATCTTATTTATGTTCTCATATATTTCTAGTGCGAGACATATTATAATCATGTTAAAAGAAATGAATTTCGCCAAAGCTTGATAGAGTGACAGAATGAAATCCCCGCCTAATAGGCTATCCTTCGTTCACTTCGATATATTTATCTTATTCTAATCTATTAATTTATTTTATCAGGGTCAATTCCGTTGTTTAGTTTTCATGCTACTATTTCCAATGCAATAATCCTCAAAATTCATATTTGTATGAAAAATTTACAATTTCGCTATGCTGGTAAAATCGTAAATTACGAATAATTTACGAAATTTTCCTATTAGAATATTTGTATTCAATCATGTTCAAAAAAAATATTATAAATGTAATTTTGAAGTTGTCTAATGTATTTATGATCCTCAAAATGGAAGTTTATGCTCAATTTTACCCCATTCTGTCATTTTAAGTAAATCGTAAATTCCAAATAACTTACAAATTTTTTAAATTGGAAAAATCATAGTCTATGATATTCATGCCAGTATCCTAAATAATATTTCGTAAGTGGTTTGACATCTTTACGATGAAAACATCCCTCAAGATTGACGTTTATGCGAAATTTTGCTCTATCCTGCCATGTTAAGAAATTTGTAAATTTCCAATAACTTACGAAATTTTTATATTGGAAAATTCATAGTCAATAATATTCATGCCAGTATCCTAAATAATATTTCAAAAGTAGTCTGACATCTTTACGATGAAAATATCTCTCAAAATTGACATTTATGTCAAATTTTGTCCTATTCTGCCATGTTAAGAAATTCGTAAATATCCAATGACTTGCGAAATTTTCAAAGTAGCTTATTTATAGTTACTGATGTTCATTCCGGCATCAAAACTATTTTAAAACTGGTCTGACATTTTTACAGTAAAAAGTTTCCATTTAATGCACGTTTAAGTGAATTTTTGTCCTATTCTCCCATGTTAAGAAAATCGTAAATTTCTAATAACTTACAAAGTTTTTAAATTCGAATGTTGTAAATGAATAGGGTTCTTGCCAGTGTCGAAAGTAATACTTTAAAACTGATTTGACCTCTCTGCGACAATTTGTTCTTGAGATATTGTGTACACAGACTAACACACTAACACACTAACCCACTAACAGACACCCTACAGACAGACACCATACAAATTTTGTCATTTTCGGATTCCTCACACCTGAAAACGTGTAAAAAAGTCAAAAAACCGAGGTCGAAAATTTTCACGATACCTAAGTTCCCCATACCTATAGTATGATGGGGAACTAAAAGTAATTTTTATTTCATTATCTATTTATTTATTTATTTGGGTTTGGAAAGGGTCTGATAAATGAAAAAAAAAAATATGTTTTATGATAAATCTATATTAATAAATCTGACTTTTGTCTGTACATTTTTCGTAATTAAAAAATTTTGCGATATCTTGAAGTTCCACACATCATGAGAGCCAAAAATGATTTCAGAAAACTTTCTCTTTCTATATGTGAGTGCATGTGTGTGTCATTGTGTGTATGTTTATAACGCTATTTTTGTCAGGATATTACATGAGAATGGCATCATTTTCCATTAATAAATTGCTTAGCCTCTGAATAAAAAAATTCTAATCTAATAAAGCCTCTGAAAATTAGATACAAAATAATAATACTAATACTTATTATAATAAATAGCAATAATAATAAATAAATAAATAAATACAATAAAAATAAAATAAAAATAAAATAAAATAAAAATAAAAAAGCGTAGAAATGCATGCAATTTTTTCTTGTTGTTTTTATTCATTTTCCCCCTTTCTTCATCGAGCCTGACTTTATCGGTTTTCGTCCGGACTGGGCTCAGGCCTTAAACTTTCGGCTCGTGCAGACCTCTGGTATAACATTTTGTATAAAAATGCACAGATTTTTTTAAACTAAGGATTGTGAAATGAATTTTCTTTTGTTCATATAATATTGATAATCATTCAAGAAAACTTTTTATACAATCGGCAGCAAAATTACTGAACACATCCACATTTTTCATATACCATTTTTTTTTTTTTTTTTTAATAGTTTGACCGTTATTTTTTATCACAAACTTACTTTTCTATGAACAGCATAAGACTAAGACCATGACTCGATAAATATTTACTCAAGAAAACAATAATGTGCACGAAATTTTTATACGATATAAGAGCTATATAAAAAATAACCTATTTTAAACTTTTATTTTCCATATAAAGCTCTAAAGATAGATTTCAGGAGATTTCTTCTTCTTCATTTGAAATCAAGCATATTTTAAGGCATTAACTGTAGGGTTTATCACTAAATTAAACAATATAGTGAAGAAGAGATGGAAACTTTTTTATAAACAATGAGATTCGAATTATTTTTCTCTTTTGTTAATTACGAAATTTATTACTAAAAAATAAATAATTTCTGTATTATACTCGTATCAATAAAAATATAACTATTTTTTCTTTGAGTGACACAACTATAATACAAAATTAGTTACGCTGGGACCATCACAAAACTTTCTTTTATATCATTCTATATGAACAAAGTTAGCTACGATTAGCATTTACAGAATTTTAATCAACTTACCATCATATAAAAAACTTTTTATATATGTAATTTCGTGTAATTTTCAGCAATAGATGCTGAAATGTAGACTGTAGACATCTAGAAATCGTAAAAAGTAATAGCAGCACAACTTGTTTGCCAATTTGTATCCGAATTCAATCAGAATAAATTTTAATAATATATTTTTCACATACCAAGTTTGTGGTATTTAAATGACAAAAGTTGAAATAAAATTTTAACTAAACGGGTAAAACTTCAACGTAGTAGCGCCACCTAACATAGCCGATATGGAAAATTAATTTATTTAACTTTACAATAGCCATCTCACAAACGAAATGTGATGCTTTTAAATATCATAGAAACTGATATACTGCCTTCCCGTTAACAAGATTAAATTGCAGCATAGCAGAAGCACCTGTCGACCGATATGCACCCAAATTGAATCAGCAGAGATTTACATAATGCTGATCTCATATATAACTTTAGTGCATTTATGTATCATACAAGTTCTGATACAACCTTTCCTTATATGGGATCACATTATATCAGCGCCACAAAATGGACAATAATATCTTAAAAGCTAATAAGCACTAATTTACTTCCTGGTCCATTCAAATGTTATGTTACTTTGCGTCAATTGCTTCTAGAGAAACCGCGTCCACATTTATTTATTTCTATTTATTTCTTTATTTTTTAACGAACTCACAGTCATTTTCAAGTGAAAAAAAAAGCCAAATCATACTCAGAAGTCACAAAACGTGTATATTTATCGAAAACCGGAAGTTAAACATTTTCACAAATCTAGTGCTTTTTTCTTATGTAAGTAACAAACATAATAATAATAAACAGTGAAGTGATCATACGTTGTAAATAATCTATGATATTGTAAATTTAGAAGCTGAAACAATAAGAAAAAAATAATAAATAAAGTAGCTAAAAATTTTGTTTTCCTTATTTATTTATTACTTTCTTCTATAATAAAAAGAAGAAAGGTTTGATTCGTAAATATTTTTGGCTCCCGCGTTTCGATAGATTTTTCCCTTTTTAAGATGTTCTAATAAAAAATTGATATTTCTTAGAAAATGCCAGTTTGTCTGTGTGTTTGGACATGTGTGATAAGAATTTTGTGTCATCTCTAGGTCAAAAACTAATGAACAGAATTTCCTGAAAACTTATATTTTGCTCCCCCTTGATATCAGTTAGTGATTATTACCCCCCCCCCCCTTTTTTTTTACACATATAACGCTCAACAGGTCGCACTGTCATTTATTTTTTTCAAAATTTTTAATATTACAATAAAGGAAAAAATTTCTTATAAATACACACAATAGGGATTTCTTTAGTTGAACATTGTCAAACTGATTTTTTAAAAAATATTAACGGTGAACAAGACTTTTAACAAGAAGAATAGCAATCCTTCCCCCCTCCTCGGGTGTGTAAATTTTTATAATATTTTTTCAAAATTACTCGTTGATATCTTTTAAAACGAACGGTTGAATCAATTATCTGTGATAATGTAAAACAAAGTTATCGATATTTAAAAAAAAAAAAAAGTTAATATTATTATTATATATATATATATATATATTTTATTTTGTTTTTCAATTTTACTGTGTAAAATGTGTGATTTGATCTAAACTATGTGAATTGTATTAGAAAATAAAGAAAAAAATTGTGTGATAGTCACAAGACACTAGTTTAACATTTCCTGTAATTTATTGTAATTGATTCATATAAGCAGGCATGCGATTATTTTAGTTGCGATCAAATTTTTATATTTTACTTCATAATAAACGTCAATTATTTTGCAAAATATTATTAAATAGATACGCAATAACACGTAATATTAAAAAAAAAAAAAAAAAATCTGAATAAAAATCTTGAGTTTTGTATTTCTCACAAAAATAATAAATATAATTAAATTAAATTCCTTTTCAATTAATAATATAAAAGTGATATACATTTTGCTGAATCTTGAATCTTAAAAAAAAAAAAAAAAAAAAAAAAAACGAAAAAATTCGCCAAACTGTGAAATTTTTATTGGGTTTGCCAGTTATGACAACGGAAGCACTTGGACTCCAAGGTCCAAGATAGATAACGGTAACTTTTTCTGTCATTATTTTCATTGCGTGTGGTTTGAGAATTGAGATTTCTTCCTGACATTTGGATACACTATCTACAGATAAGTTTATTCTACACAATTTTCATATGTCTAGTCTAGGATTTCCATAGTTTTGCCCAAATCTGCATTCAAATTTAACAAAATTAAATAAATTAAAGTTTTCAAAAACCATAAAAAATAAACAAATAAATAAATAAATAAATAAATAAAGAGTAATAATAATAATTTGAAAACATTAATTTTTTAAATTTTTCATGCTAACTACCTTTTAATTATTTATTATTATTATTTTTTTCCCCATTCGATTTTGTATTATTACAGTTTAATGTTAGATATATTTAAGTATATTTGTTTAGATTTTATTGTTAGACTGTAGTATTGTAAAATCAAGGGAAAAATAGTTAGCAGCCGGCTCTCTAAAAATTTTAAAAATATTTTAAATTTTAAAATTTATTTATTTTATATTTAAAAGATTTTCAAGAATTTTTATCGTATTTTATATTGTTATATTTCAATGCATGTGTAAGTAAAATTCATAAACTCTAAATCAATACTTTAAAATTAAATCTTCACAAAATCGATAATAAATAGATTAATTAACTAATTTTAATTTTTTTTTTAATACTTCTCTTAAATATTTTTATTTTCTCCCATCATTTGTACATTATTACTCTTTATCAATAGAATATATAACATATCTAGGTATTAATTTGTGAATTCATTGATAAGTTAAAGTTTTAAAAATAGTTCTATGTTTGAATGCCAAAAGTTTGCAATAAGTTTCAGTATTTAAACATATACAGTCGGTAACAAAAGTGTCCGAACACTAGCAAAAATTCCTATGTAAAAAAAGTACACTTCATACGGTTTTGTTAAATAAATCTTTATCGAATCATGTTCTTACACTGACTAAGAATAGGATTCGACAAGGATTTATTTAATACAACCTTACGAAGTGTACTTAATTTACATAGGAATTTTCGTTAGTGTTCGGACACTTTTGTTACCGACTGTATATCTCTCTCTATATATATATATATTTAACTTAACAAGAATTTCGCAAATTAATTACCCAAATATGGTTAGGTTCTATTGTTAAAATATATTAATGCAAAATCAAAGGGAAAAATAATAATTAGTCAGTAAGGAGCATCTTAAAACTTTTCAGTTTTCTTTAATTATAGTTTAAAAAAAAAAAAAATGAAAATACTGTATGTTATTATATTTGAAGACATGTACGTAAAATTTTATAACACAAAGGCACACATACATACAAATGAATCACAAAATCCAAAGGGAAGAAAAATGAAAGAAAGAAAAGAAATAAAGAAAAAAAACAAACAAACATAGACAAACAATATGAAGGTGATTCTTAATATTTCTAAATGTTTTAAATTATTTTATTTTATTTATTATTATTATTTTATTATTTGTTTTGTTTGCAGAAACAACTTTTAATTAATTATTTATTTATTGTTCAAAAAGTTTTACCACATTTTATACTGTTATATTTCACTGCATGGTGTATGTAAAATTTATAAACTCAAAATCAATAATTTAAATAAATTTTGCATACACATGATTTGAAATATGAAAATATTAAGGAAATTTCACGGAATCTATTTAAATATATATTTATTTATTTATTTATTTATTTAACGTATTTAAAATACACCGCTGTTCAAAATTAAAGGAACAAACCTGCTTTCCTATTTTCTTCTTTTGTACATAACTTTTAAACAAATAAACACATGGACATAAAATTTGGCTGGCATGTTCTTTATCATACCATTATTCGAATTTTACATAACTTTAGCATAAGCAATAATTTTAAAGTAATAATTATTAATTTTTCTCAAAAGTAAGCTTTGGAAAGAATGAAAAATTTCAACAATTTTAGTAAAGAAAACTTAATGAAAAATTGTGTTAATGATGCATTATAGACAAGTGAACACGCACATGCCCTCAAATGTTAAAAACAAAATCCTGATTTTTTCTTTCTGTGTTCATTTCTCTTTTACTTTAATAATGGAATTTTTGAAAAAAAAAAAAAAAAATAATAATAATAATAATTACTAATTTGTATAAACTGTGACCATCACTAGAATAATAAAAACGTCGATAAATAATTTAATAATGAACGTTTTATCCGATTTTCATGTTTCTATGTAAAATTAAAAAAAAATATTCACACGCGAAAAAATAAAGAAAGAAAAAAGAAAAAAAAAAAATTACTACAAGAAAAAATTTTCGGTTTTAATCTACAAATAAAATATAGATGCACGTACATCTTTAACCTATCTGTAATGCACCTTCATGACCATTTTTCATTAAGTTTTCTTTTCTAAAATTGCTGAAATTTTTCATTTTTCCAAAGTTTATTTTCGAGAAAAATTTACTGATTTTTAGTTTAAGAATTATTACTTATGCTAAAGTTATATAAAATTCGATTCATGGTATTTTAAAAAACATGCTATCCAAATTTTATACTTCTGTGTTTATTTGTTTAAGAATTATGTGGAAAAAAAGAAAACGAGGAAACAGTTCATTGTTTTAATTTTGTACACTTGGGTACTTCTTTTAACTAATTTTAATTTTTTGTTTTCCATTGACTCTGCATTATTATAGTTTAAAAATAGAATATGTAACATATCTGGGCATTAATCTGAGATTCCATTGATAATTTAAAATTTAATAAAAAATTTTTGTGTTTGAATGCTAAAATTTGCAGTAAGTTTCAAAATTTAGACATAAAAATATATTTAAGTTTTTTTGCTTAACTTATTAAAATCAATATCAAAATATGGTTATATTCTATTGTTAAATTATAATGATGCAAAATCAAGGGGGGAATAATAATTAGTTAGCAGGGGGCATATATCTTAAATTTTTTCAAAATATTCCAAATCTTGAATTTATTTATTCGTTTTTGAATTCAAATATTTATCCAGAATATTCAAAATACTTGATCGTTTCTTATACCATATTACAATGCACTACACAAAAAGGAAAAAAGGAAAGAAAAGATAAATAAGGAAAGGAAGGAAAAAAAGAAAAATAAAATAAGTAAATAAAATAACAAGTGCAGAACTTTGAATAGACACTATAAAATTCAAGAATTCGAAGAAAATGGAAGAACTCGCAACAATTGTTCCGGGTCGAGAAAAGACATAACCCTTCATCAACCGAACAAAGTAGGCACGAATGCTGCAAAAAAAACTGCAACGTAGCTCTTGTATTTTCAGCACTCGTGCCTACTATGTTCGTCTGACGAAGGGTCGTGTCTTCTTTCGACCCGGAACAATTGTTGCGAGTTCTTCCATTTTATGATACAAGACATTTTTAGCACGTACAAAGAACGTTCAAAAATTGTTTACATAACGTTGTGAGAACGTGTGTATAGAACGTTTTCAGAACGTTTCTACACTATTTTAGAACGTTTACAGTACGTTTTCTAGAACGTTCTGAAAATGTGTATAACGTTTTGAAAACGTTCTAAAAACGTTTAGAACGTTCTGAGACCGTGTACATAGAACGTTCTCAGAACGCTTCTATAACACCGATGGTGATAGTTACACGTTCATTGAACGTTCTCTGAACCGTACTATTGTACGTCTTCAAGATGGACAGATAGACGTCTATAACACGTTCAGAGTGAACGTTCTTAGAACGTGTTTGCAGAACAATTTTTGAACGTTCAGAGAACGTTTCGGTGCTGCTTGGGTACGGCCTTGATCTGTAGTCCTAGTAACTGGGCATACAAATATGCAGATACAACCGTGTAATAAGGCACGAGCAGTTGTTTCTGCAGTCATATCAGGTTTTGAGATGACCTCAGGGCATCTGGTAAATCTGTCAATGACTGTTAATGCTGATTACCATCCGATGGAACAAAAGGACCAGCGAAGTTTAAATGAATATGGACAAAACGAGCTTCAGGTAAGACAAATGTACCAATATCTGTGTTATTTTTGGTTTTTCGGCAATTAATACAACTTCGAACCATAGATTCAATGCCTTTATGCATGCCAGGCCATACAAATCTCTTAGAAATTAAATTAATAGCGGCTGACATACCGAGATGCGAGAAGAAATGCAAATTTTCAAAGACTAGCTGTCGCATATTTTGTGAAACAAAAGGACGGGCATGTTTTAGAGACATGTCACAATATAAAGAAATATCTTCAAGAGTAAAATAATGTTTTTCTAATTTTAAGGTTGTACTATTGGATTGCAAAAGTTTTTGAAGTCCCTGGTTAGTTGATTGAGCGGAAGCAAATTATTTAAAATCAAGGACAGTCGGGGAAATTTGGTTAATCTCAGTGCGGGATAAGGCATCAGCAACATGATTATCAGAACCTTTCATGTACCTGATATCAGTAGAAAGTTGCAAAATGTAAACTAGATGCGTAGTTGCCGTGGGCTGCACTTTTCATCAGGATTTTGTTTTAAAGCATAAATTAAGGGTTTTTGGTCTGTGTAAATGAAAAAGTTTCTGCCTTAAAGTAAGTACCTAAATTTTCTTATAGAAAAATAAATGACATACAATTCGCGGTCATATGTCGACCAATTCTTCTGAGATTTATTTAGCTTTACAGAATAAAATGCAATAGGTTCCCGTTGATTGTCAGACATTTGCATAACAGAGCCATCTACTGCGACATTTGATGCGTCGACCTATAAGCTTAATTGGGCACCGGCAATAGGATGTTTTAGAAGCGTTGCATGAGAAATTGCTTCTTTAGATGTCATAAATGCAAGATTTGCTTCGTCGTTCCATTGTAATTGCTCGTCTAAATTTGAACGATTGGAACGAGGATGTTTCTTTTTATTTTTGTGCCCTTCGAGAAATTTAATAAGGTGTACTAAAATATCAGCAGCTCTAGGAATGTAAAAGTTAAAAATACTTAAATATTTACGAAGCTGGGTAACAGTTGTGGTTCTCGGGAATTTTAAAACGGCTTCAACGTGGTCAGAAATTGGTGAAAGACCATTACATTAAAACCTAAAAATTCCAATTCCGGAACACCAAATATGAATTTAGAAGGCTTAATTGTAAGGTCATAATGATCAAGTTTAGAAAATAGAGCTTTAAGATGTTCAATGTGTTCTTCAAGAGATTTTGATGCAATTAAAATATCATCAACAGATGCATAAACACCTTTTAAATTTCTGGTTACTTCATCAATACATCTCTGAAACGTATTTGAGGCGTTGCATAAACCAAGTTTCATCCGATTGCTCTCGAAGAGTTCGAAGGGTGTACAGATAGCAGTTTTATGAACATCTTCGGTAGCAGTCGGAATTTGATGAAAAGCTTTGACTAAATCCCTATGCGAAAATATATTGGTTCCATGCAATTCACTAGTAAAATCGATAATGCCGGGGATAAAATATTTATCCTTTCTAGTTTGAGCATTGATTGCTCTGAAGTCGCCAACATGACAAAAGTCCTCGCTGTTCTTTTTTAGAACCATGTGCAGTGGTGAAGCATTAGTTACTGTTGGATAGACGCATATGTCCTAAATCCAACACATGCTGAAATTCCAGTTTAGCCATTTTTAACCGATCAGGGCCAAGACAGCGCGACATTGTTTTGCATATACTGGAGGGCCAAAATTATCTATGTGAAGCATAACAGAATGCTGTACAATTTGGTTTGGACAAGGGAGGTTTAGTGATGTTAGGATATTCATTTAAAAAGTTTAAAAAAATATATATCATTATTTACAATAGATTTAACAGAATATGTATCAGAACTATGTACAACACATTGTGAATTTAAATTAGTAACATTATCAAACAAAGAAAACTTTCTGAGATCTGACTTTAAATTAAAATAATGTAAAAAAGCAGCTCCTATAATGGGAGAAGAAACCTTGCATATAAAAAAGGGATAAACAAATTCTTTTCTTAAACCAAGATCAATCGATAATAATTTGCGATTATCAACATTAATTATTGTGCCATTACACTGTAAAAAATAGGTCCTTAAAAATAAGTATATATTGTCTCAAAATAGACCCGAAACAATATATACTAAAATTTGAAAACCCATTTACTCATTTTTGAATACATTGACTTGTGAAACATGGGGATATTGGGATTCTTATTGGTCAATCCCATTTTTGAGCATGTCAGTATACTCAAAAATGAGTACATGGGTTTTCAAATTTAAGTATATATTGTTTCGGGGCTATTTTGAGACAATGTATACTTATTTTTAAGAACCTATATTTTACAGTATAGTTGCAATAAAATATTGAACAGGAGTAATAATTTTATTTAGGTAATAAGTGCAGTGTGAAACTAGTAATATAAATGTAGGATTGCGTAAAAATATATGACCTAATTAAAAAAGTGTATATTTGTTAAAAATAAAAGAATGTAATAGGGAAACAATAACTGCAAATTATTATTATTATTTTAAAGCGATGCAGTAGCATTACTAAGAGAATTCATGTAGAATTTGTCTAGAATGTCTCATTAAGTATAATTAGGTAAGTTATACATACCTTGATACATTTGGTATGATGTATATAAAGAAAAAAAAAAAAAAAAGAAAACTTTGTAAGCAAACACCATAAATTAATATTACAAAAACACGCCATTTTTAATTTCTCTTACCCATAGGGTCGAGAAAGTATTGTTTTAGGGTCAAATTTTTGAACGTGAGTTTTTGTTATATTTACATTTTTTGAGGTCCCCTGAATACGAAAATCATGTTTTTAAAGAATGGTCTGTGTGTCTGTCTGTGTGTCTTTTATCAGCATATCTCAAGAACAAATAGTAGCAGAAATTCCAAACTCGGTATTCTAAAAGTGTATCATATAGGAATGCTACAGTAAGCTTTTCGTTGAGATGAAGCAAATGTTTCGTGTACAGAGACACTCAAAAGTATTCAAATACATTACGTTTATGGGGGAAATTGCAGGTAAGTAGAGTTTAACATCTATAGACTGCACTAAACCAAATGAAACGAATATATATTTTTTGTAATAGCGATAGTCAACAGGGAAAAAAATTTGTGTATGTAGGATACCCGCCTCCCCCCTGGGGGGGGGGGGTTAAAGTCCCCACTCGAGGGGAGTAAGTTTTCATGATGGGTATCTTTCGAACGAGCTCGCCAATACCTTTAAAACGAATGGTTGAACCATCGATCAGCGATAATTTAAAATAAAGTTATCGATTTTTTTCATTTTTAACAAAAAAAAAAAAAAAAAAAAAAAATGTGATATTGAGAATAAATTCAACCCTTTTTTCATATTTAGTGTTATAGTACTTCTCTAATATGGAAATCATCTGCATTATCATAAAAGATAATTTTTTTAAATAATAATTTTAATAAATTATTTTTTAAAAACAAAATTATTTTTTAATAACCTAATTAAATTCTGTATAAATGTAGGTGCATTAATGAAACGGGGGGTACCCCCTCACACAGAACTAATTATCATATAAAACTCTTCCGAAGCCTAATTTGAATTGTTTAACACAGGTTTACATAACTGTACTCGTTATCTTATCTCTTAATCTGCAACCTGTATTTATAGTATTAAATTTCAGGGTAAGAGAAAGTCGTATGAGTGACACACTAGATTATTTATGTCGAAATAATTAATAACTGAAGCCAGTCAAAAAAAAAAAAAAGTGCAAGTGCGAAAGCAACAATATAAATGTATGACCGTATCAAAAAGTGTAATTTGTTAAAAATTAAAATAATTTAGTAGGTAATCCATAAATGCGGTTTTTTTACATTTGTTAAAGATCTTCTCTTTTGAAAATCGACAAAAATTATCAGCAATTGACAAAAAGAAAAGAAAATATAAAGAAAGAAAGAAGAAAAGAAAAATAAATAACTGTTGAGAAAGCCAAATGGGAACGTTTTAATACTTCATACTGCAACCCAGAGAGAGAGAGAGAAAAAAAAAATTGTTGACGCTGAAATTTTTTGGATTGAAGTCAAAAGAAAATTTTTCAAATCATAAAGTTTCACCATTCTCAACTAAAAACTTGCTCATTTCTGCAGAAACGCAGCAAGTTGCTGGAGAGTTTGTAACGTAAAAGAAATGGTGGGTGACGTCTCCATTGGCAAAGTTCCTACACAAACGTTCGTCGGAAATTTTTATTTTGCGCAACCCTCTTTCTAAATTCGTTCGATTTTACAGGTGGTGCGACGCCTTCGTGGGCCATGTGGACGTGCAGTTTTTTTTTCTTCTCAAACCATTTGCGCCTTATCGTCTTCAGAAAAGAATCAACACTGAGGCATGTGAAACGTTACGTAAACGTTATTTGCTACATTCTAAAAGTTTAAGCCACGAGTCAAAAATATATGACTTCCTGGCAAAGAAATTTAAATGTAGCGGGGAGAAATATTATATATAGATATTAATAATGGGAATTCTAATATGGCATTTAAAAATCCCCAGATAATTGGGGGGGGGGGGGAGAAAAGAAAAAGCAAAAAACATTTCATTAAATTTCAATTGTGTACTAAAATGTAACGTGATGGATATAAATGGCACATTTTATATTTTCTAGAAAAGAATGGAGTGGGTGGGGGCAGCGTTCCTATCTTTTATAATTTATTCACGAGGATTTTTAGCCTCGCCTTCTTTTCGAACTAGAAATTTTGTAGATTATTTCTCTTTAATATGTGACAACGATTAAATAAGAAGAAAATCATTTTTCAAAGTTTCCGGTATGAAAAAGAGGCGGGGCTAAAAATATTCGTGACTAAATTATAAAAGTTGGGAACTCTGGGTGAGGGACTTAAATTATATATTATCTATATAATTTTTAGAATATTATAAATATAACTGCAAGATTTTAAATTCAGACTTTCATTAATAAATTTACAAAAAGGAAAAAAAAAAGCTCTTTTCAACCCATTAAAATGTAAAGCAAAAGTTAAATAATATAGTTTAAAATATTAGAATAAAATGTAAATAATTGTGAAAAACTGATTATCTGATTTTGATAATAGCTTTTTGATAATGGCATAGAATTCACCAAATATCAAATATATCGTTGTTGTTCCATTCTTCTAGGAGAGAACGAACCTTTTTCAAACGATCCTCAACAAAAATATCGTGTTTTTTTACTCTGAAGTTCAAGTTCTTTCCAGTAAATGTTCAATGGGACAGTTACAGACGAAAACATGTGCTGTATATTTGGGCTCAGCGTTCTATTAGATGTAGATGCTGTTGCGTACATGAAGCTTATGGGTTACTTTGTTGAGAATTATGTTCAAAGATATTCATACACACGTTCTAGACCAGTGATCGCGAACCGGTGGTCCGTGGATCACTAACAATCTGCAGAAAAATTTTGGCATCATTTACATTTTTAAATATTTTTGACACTTTCCAACAAGGTTTAAGTGTTAATGACATCGGTTTTGCTGTCTGTCTGTTTGTCCTCACTCTAAATCCCGTAAATATCCATGGGATTTCTTGAAACTGATACATGTTATTCAAGTCACTATCGGATGTTCCCTATTCAAAATAGAGTGAATGCCTCCTCTCTAAAATTTCTGGAGTGAGAATCTCTCTCCTTAAAAAAGTGACCCCTATTTTGACACCAATTAAGGTGAGAAAACAATATTATCACTCTGGAAAATGTGACACTTCTCACTTTTTGTGAAAGAGTGACGCATAGTCACTCTGTCGCAAAGAGTGAGGTCGTCATCTATTGCAAGATGAAACTTTTGTAGAGTGAGAAATTGCTGGCGCCATCTGGTTATCATATTTCGAAAGAAATATGAAGGACTATTTCCGAACGATCTCATGTATCTATTTGTTTAACAGAACGTATTGAAGATTTTTGAAGAATAAAAAAAAAAGAAAATAATTATGTTAAAAGATAGTTTGGTAAATTATTTTTTCTATACGATTGACAAAATCGAAGTAATATTATTAATGGAGAATCGAAAATCACAAGAAACATAACGAAATTAGTCTTAGAAAGTAAATAGTTTTATTTAGAAATATATAAGGTATAAAAGAAAATATCAATGCAAATATTTAATGCACAACGCCTTAAAATCTGTAACAGTTTATATTTTTATTATATTTATTGACAGCTAACACATGTGAAATATTCAAAAATTTGGCTATAATATTTTACTAATATTTAAAATCAACAGCAAGTTTTATACTTCTGAACAGGCGACTTATTCAGGAAACTCTGTAGATTTGTATGCGAACAGTTATTTTTTTTTTTTTTTTTTTTTTTTAACATGTACACTTGAGTAACTTCTTTTCCGCATAAGCTATTTTAAATGACTGCTTGTCATTAAGATTTTTTTTCAAGTATACAGCTTTTAAAATAATTCTAATGTTAGCAATTTCAAAATAATTTAAATTTTAAAATATCCTTTAGAATTCTTTAATTTTATATTGTTGATAAATGAAGTAAAAATTTAAAAATATGATTGATCACGTATGAGAATGACTTAATAATGTAAATTAAGCAGCTTGTATATGTGCTCAGTGGTTCAGTGGATAAGATACTCGCTTGCTACGGGAGCGGCCTGGGTTCGATTCCCGACAGATCCAAACTGCATTCTTTGCACCGTTGAATTGGAGTCGATTCGCCAGGTTAAATGAAGCAACATCGTGTAGTGTACACAATTTTTTAAGGAAAAATAAACTGTCATATTCTTTAAATTGTTCTGAATAATCCCACTCTTAATAAAGAGTGAGAAATCTCACTCTTTCGAAAAGAGACTTTTCACTCTTTAGAGGTTGGCTCCATTTTGGCATGTTCAAAGAGTGATATACCACTCTTTGAGAGTGAGATCTCACTCTTTATATTTTAGAGAGTCCACTTATACTCGTACATCAATATTATGCCTCCACTTATACAACGTTGAAAACGCCAATGTAAAAAATTGTTAAGTGCAGACTGACGTTTCGGTAGCGTAAAGCGTACCGTCATCAGTGCAGAATGATGAAGTGGATTTTTGCTCATATATATATATATATATATAGGTAGGGAAGCGGATTAGAGTAGCAACCAATAGAAATTTAGGAAACTGGAGCTGTAAGCCAATAGGAATTTGAGATGAAGAAAGCTACGTAAAAATTAAGAATATGCAGATTTTATGTAATTCTTCCAACAATCCGAGAGTGGGGTACAGTAAAATCGCAATTAATGATATTTATAGATATGGAAAACTTCTAGAAAATCGAGCTCATGTAAGTGTTTAGGCTGATAGACTATTTTAGCTGAATTAAAGTTGAAATTATGGTTATTTTCCCAACAATGTTTAGCAATGGCCGATTTTTTAGTTTCTTGTTTCTGAATATAACTCATGTGTTCTTTAAGGCGAAACTTAAGTTTACGTTTTGTTTGACCAATATATGATTGTCCACATTGACAAGAAATACTATATATACCCGAAGAGTTGTGTGTATCAGTAATTTAATTTTAATTTAGAAAGGGTTAATTTATTTATGGGTGAGAAAATTATTTTAAGGTTATATTGTTTGAGAACTTTAGCTATGACAAAGTTAGATTTAGGGAAGAAAAGCAAAACAATACTGATGTTGGAAGAGGACTTAGATGTAGAAGTACGAGAAATATGGGGATTTTGTAATTTAAAAAGCGCTTTATCAATAATGGAAGGGTTGTAAACAAGAATTATATACAGTCAAACCCCGATTTAGTGCCATCATCGGTACGTATAATAATATGGCGTTATAACGGATTTGGCGCTATATTGAATTATAATCCTAACTGTATAATTGAAATAAAATTAAATATTCACTTACTTCCTTATATTACAAATATCAGAAAAATTGAGTATCATAGCACTGAATATGTGATATTTTATTTCGATCTACATAGTATTTGTATTTAAGAATGAGAAAAATATTTTAAAATAGCTTTTTTTTTTTTTTTTTTTGTTACAGAAATGTTCTCAGTGTCTTTTTCTAAAATTAAAAGATTATCAATCATATTTTTATCGGTTGAATTTTTTTCTAAATAAGATCCTTAGTTTTTAAAGCAGTATTTTGCTCCATAAGATTTAATTTCTTCTTCTTTAATTTGAATTTCCTCTTCAGATGAATCTGAATTTGGGTTGTTATTTGTTATCAGCCCAGCAATTTCCTCTTGACTCGTTTCTTCAAATGCTTGAACATTTTTGTCTACATTAATATATTCAACTGTAGTGAGAGGATGCTGCATGCTAGTTAAATAGTTTATGTCATGCTGTAAATCTTTAATTTCTGCAGTGTTTAGTTTATTAATTGATTTTTCACAAAGCCAGTATGGCTCCAGAAGTTAACTACAGTCTCCGCATAGAAACTTCATCCCACGCTCTTTTCATAATCCGAATCGCATCTTTTAGGGAGAGAGCAGAAAAATATAATTTTTACTGATACGGTCAATAATGTGCCTGATATGGTATTTCCAGTAATGCACTTTGAAAGAATTTATGATTAACGTCTCCAGTTACAGTAACCTTTTTCGCACTCATCTGAAATATTCACATGTAAAGAGCATCTTATAATTTTTCATATTTAGCTGATTTAAGTTTTTTATATTTGACCGAGGATTGTTAAGATTAAACCATTTTTCCCGTTGTCATAATATGTCGCCAATACAACGTCTACGAATAGGATTTTTCCACAAGAAAGTAAAATGACTAGATATGCTTTGTTGAGATGCATTTGGATTCATCTCTGTATATTCACAAAGTTGCCGTTTTTCAGAAACTGAAAAAGTATGTTTTTTTGACATTTTGAAATAAAAGAATAATAATAATAATAATAATAATAAGCAGAAAGTTTTCGCTGACGTAACAGTTTGAGTAAATGCGCATTAAATTAGAAGAACCTTTATCTTATCTCTCAATAAAATTTTATTCCTCCTCATTTCAATCTATTACAGCGAGGAGGTTTACATGGCGTAATCGGCTGCGGTAAGAGCGCTAATAACATAGCGCTTGACTGGAAAAAAAAAAATAATAAAATACGAATTTTAACAAAAAGTTATAATATTTTAGGAAATGTAAGTTGGCGCTACATCGAGTTGGCGTTATAACGGATACTTTACATTGTAGTTCCTATTCAGAAGATTTGTTCACCCATACATGTGGCGGTTAAACGGGTTTGGCGGTATTTCGGGGGGCGTTATATCGGAGTTTGACTGTATGTATCAATAATGGGTCTATGTATCAACATATATCTGTACTGATAAGTATAAAGGATTTAAGTTCAAAAATGTCGATTCTGAGTTTAAGCACATAGTCAGACTCAGAAAACAATTCTCTATCGATTGGTGTAAAGAATTTACATCCATGTCATTTAGTCTTTCAGAAAACCAGTTGGTAAAAAAAGATTCAAGTCAGTAATTTAGCATTAATTTTTGGTATAAAATATTTAATTCAATGTTTTCCCTTTATTAAATGAATATTGACAATCACTAAATAATATAAAGTGTATAAATCAACATAATCCCTTTTTCCTAATCGATTCTTCTGAATAGTTTTTAGTTAGTTTAACTTTATTTTGCGTTTCCAAAAAAATGAAGAAAATGGACTTAAATGCTTTATACTTATCAGTACAGATATAACCATTTTAAAATTTCGACTACGTTGAAATCAATTTAAATAATAACTTCGACCATTTATACAATAGATTTCTGATATACAGTCGGCAGCAAAATTATTGAAGCACCCATCCACATTTTTTATACATTTTTATTTTATCTTATTATTATTATTTTTTTTAGCTCTGTCGCTAAATTTTATCATCAACTTACATTTTTATAAACAGTATAAGACAAAGACCATGACTGGACAAATATTTACTTCACAAAACAGTATTAGGTGCCCATCTTTTAAGTAGGAATTATTGCTAGTGCTTCAATAATTTTGCTGCCGACTGTATTGGCTGAACTATTTTTAGAAGAGCAAAAAGTGACCAAGACAGGATTTAAACCTGTTACAATTACAATTACTATTTTTTTACAATTTTCTTTCAGTTAATCTCGTGTACACTAATGGTGGCTGGTGCACGTAAAATCTGTCGTGGCCGCAATGTCCTCCATGTTCCCATCAAAAATCATACCGCTGGGGGTCACCAAAGCGGGAGAGCCATCCCTTCCGTCGAGGATCAAAATTGTGATGGCATATCTCCGGACCACCTACAGGGGTGTGTCCCAGAACGTCGCCAATTGCCCATCTGCGCAGCACTAGTGCGACGTAAAACCCAACCATCCAACCATCCATCTTTCAGTTAATCACTCTGATTATATGTATGGGCGATTATTATTATTATTATTATTATTATTATTATTATTATTATTATTATTTTATTTTTTTCATTATTCGTAGTTTCCCTTTTTTACTAACAATTCTAAAAATTCGACTAAGTAGAAACCAATTTAAATAAAAACTTCTACCATTTATACAATACATTTCTGATATATTGACTGAGCTATTTTTAGAAGAGTAAAAAGTGACCAATACAGGATTTGAACCTGTTACAATCACTGTTTTACAATTTTCTTCCAGTGAGTCACTCTGATTATGCACATAGGCGATTATTATTATTATTTTCATCCGTAGTTTCTCCCATATTTACTAACCATTTTAAAATTTCGACTGAGTAGAAATCAATTTAAATAAATAAATTAAAAATTCTGTTAAAGACAGAATTTAGTTTAGTACGGAGAACGAACGCCAATCTGTAAAATTTTTATTTTTTATTTACTTTTTATCTAATTTTTTGACCGTAAAATTGGGCCACGTACTTTTTAAAATGACTGAAATCAATTAAAATTAAGTTTTGGCACCTAAATTTCATACTTTAATTAATTTTTAAAAATCTAATTGTCGTGTCGAAAAACTGTTTTCACCCCTGGATTCAGAAAAATCGTCCTTTTATTTGGTACCGAATGTGTAACGAGCCACATACTTTTTAAAAATAAATGAAATGAATTAAAATGAAGTGTTTCCACCTAAATTTCATACTTTAGTTAATGTAAAAAAAATCTAATTATCGTGTCGAAAAACTGTTTTCACCCCTGGATTCAGAAAAATCGCCCTTTTATTTGGTACCGAATGTGTAACGAGCCACATACTTTTTAAAAAGTAAATGAAATGAATTAAAATGAAGTGTTGTCACCTAAATTTCATACTTTAATTAATTTTTAAAAATCTAATTGTCGTGTCGAAAAACTGTTTGCATCCCTGGATTCAGAAAAATTGTCCTTTTATTTGGTACCGAATGTGTAACGAGCTACATACTTTTTAAAATAAATGAAATGAATTAAAATGAAGTGTTTCCACCTAAATTTCATACTTTAGTTAATTTTAAAAAATCTAATTGTGCAGGGATGGAACACGGGCGCAGAATTCATACCACTATCAATGTAGGAAAATTTCTACTTCTTAAATCAACGATATTATAGGTAGAGAAATTTGTTAAACGGATTCCGGTATAAATTCTGCGCCTGTGTTCCATCCCTGATTGTGGTGTCGAAAAACTGTTTTAACCTCGGAATCAGAAAAATCGCCTCTTTCATTTGGTACTGAATTTGTAACGACAGGACTGATATTTCTAATTTTTTTTTTGGCGTTACACAAAACTGGCCGACAAATAAAAACTCTAGATTGAAATTAATAGTCCTATAATAACTTCGACCATTTATACAATAGATTTTTGATATATTGGCTGAACTATTTTTAAAAGAGCAAAAGTAACCAAGACAAGATTTGAACCTGTTACTATTACACAGGTCTACAAAAAAGAAGTTGACAAAATTTGATTTGATGATTTTAGCTGATCTTTATATTTTTTTATGTGCTGAAACCGAAAATGCAACCAATTTTTCTCTATCACGTATAGATCTTTGTCAATAAAGTGTGTTTACTGACACAATTTCTTACATATACCATCATAACAATAGGTTGGTTGGTTGGTTGGTTGGTGTGGTTTTACTTCGCATTAGTGCTGTGCAATTACAATATTAGTTATCCATGATTAATTAATTAATCATGGAAATATTCTATAAAACTTACCATATAATTATATTGGTAAAAGATTAATGGAAGTAATTGTATAGGTGGGCACCCCGTATTGACAAAAACCTATAGGTGATAGAGAAAAACTGGCTTTATTTTCGATTTCTGCACACCAAAAAACATAAAGATCAGTCAAAATTATAAAATCAAAATGTTACATGCCAACCTGCGTTATTGTTTTACAATTCTCTTTCAGTGAGTCACTCTGATTGTACACATGGGCGATTATTATTTATTATTATTTTTTGTTGTTGTTTGTTTCATGTTAACCCGAAGAGATTAACACGACCGGAAGGGGTTAACATGAATCAATCCCATAGGGATTTTAACCCGAATAATCCCATCCTATGAACCCGAACCAATCCCTATGAACCCGAATCTATTCCTATGAACCCGAACCAATTCCTGTGAACCCGAATCAATCCCATAGGGATGTTAACCCGAATAATTTCCTTTCAGTGAGTCACTCTGATTATACACATGGGCGATTATTATTTATTATTATTATTTATTATTTTTTTTTTTGTTGTTGTTTGTTTCATGTTAATCCGAAGAGATTAACAAGACCGGAAGGGGTTAACATGAATCAATCCCATAGGGATGTTAACCCGAATAACCCAGATTCAAATTCTGTCCTGGTCAGTTTTCGCTATCGCAAAAATAAATTGGCCAGTCTATCAAAATTCTCAGCAGTATTTGTCCAGCTACTAATGCTACTTCAAATATGAGCACACTTCGAAGAATGGTCGTCTAATCAAAAATAACTGCTGAAAAATATTGGTGATAATTGAATAAAAAAGAGTTTCTAAATTTGGTAACACTAACAGCAGGGTTACACAATATAGCACAATTCACATAAAACTCAAAAAAATGCTTTCAGTTTTATTTTTCATTTATATGGGCTGAAAAGTTCTATTCACTTTTGTAAGTTTATATTAATTTTAATATAAAACTTTTTAGTTATCTTTATAATATAAATGATATATGTTTTGATAAAAGTAATGGATTTTGAAATCTTCTCCTTTTTTATTTATTTTATTTACTTATTTATTTATTGAGAAAATGCAAAGTATGTCTTCACCTATATCTATCACTGCATATGTTAGTTTCTCTAAAAGATGTAAAGACCGAAAAAGGAGCTACGTGCTTGTTCAATCTAGAGATTTTTAAATGATGCACATGATTTATTTTTTTACTTTCTTCTGTATATAAAAAGAAAGTTATAAGACTCGTGAAAATGTTTGAACTGTGGTTTTCGATGGATTTACACGTTTTGCGATTCCTGAACACGATTTGACAATTTTTTAAAAAATATATCTGTTTGTCTGTGTGTCTGTAACTCACGTACCAATGAACGAAATTAAATCAAACTTGGCATTTAATTGGACTTTGCGCTAAAACTTTCCGATAGCGAGGGTAACTAAGAGAACACACAGACACACGCACACACAAAGAAAAAAAAATCATATACAGTTACCGCCGCTTAATAAATTCACTGGTTTATAAAATCAACCGCTTAATCTGATCAAATTGCCAGGATCGGAATCAAATCAATACAAAATACTTTTAAAGCCGCCGTTTAATAAAATCAGCATCGCCGGTTAATAAACTCAAAAATCATCAGCAAAAAATATCATTTATACACAGTACACAGTAAAAAAAAATTATTTGCATTGTGATTTTTTTTTTTTTTTTTTTTTTTTGAAATAGAAAAAGAAATTAAAATACAATAAACCCTCCTTTATCGCTCATTTTCGAAGATTTGCAGCACACTTGCAGCACAGTTACAAATTAAACACTCCCCATAACTTATCTCCGTGAAAAATTTAAGGAATGTATTCTTCTAAGTGCAGAAATAAGTTACAAATTTGATTTTTTTTTTTTTTTTGGTAATTATGAAAAGGCAATTTCTAGTTCTTATTTTGAAATTACTATAATTCATGAGGTTTAAACGGAAAGATTTTAAAAGTATAAGAACAGCTAGAACTTTTGTCAATGTAATGATGATTTTCCTCAAAGAAAAGTGCATGATAATTTGGAATGCGTTTAATTTACTTATATAATATAGAATGAATAATTAATTATCTCTCAAAAAATAATTAATATTATTTACTAATTCCATTATTCGTAACCTTTTGATATTTTTTCCAAATTCAGGGAAGTAATACTTTTTCCTTAAGTGCAGGTACGTTCGCCGGATATAAAAATCAGCCGTTTAATAAAATCACTTTGGCTCAGAACGAATGTGATTTTAATAAGCGGCGGAAACTGTATCTCATACAACATCTAGAGGAGACCAAAAAAAAAAAAAAAAATAAAAAAAAAAAACCTCTTGAAATAACATACTTTTGAAAATCTTGAGGTATAAAAATGAAATAGAGGAAAAATCTTATTAACAGTTAGCTTTCCAAGAATGCTATCTAACCACCGTTTCTTTCTTTCTTTCATTTTTTATGATCGTTCACAAGGTTTTTAAACGGCCAACTAACTATTTATCAACAACTTGTAAAACTCCGAAATCACTGTTATCAGGAGATATCGGCACATGCTGGCAATAATTTTTTTTTTTTTTTTTTTTTTTTTTATAAATCTCAAAAAAAAAAAAAAAGTGCACGTTTTCTTATCACCAGGGCTCGTGCTACTGACAGTCATGAGGTGCCGTTTAATAAAAAGGTAAACATCCGGCTGTTTGGCCGGAACTGACGTCACAAACACCGCGAACTCTCTGGAGTGCAGACGATGATACCATAAACAATTTTTGAAGATTTTTTTTTTTTCATCCTGAGCTAGTTAAAGCTCTGGTGAAATTTAATGCGGTGTAGGCCGGATATGTGCATGTAAACTTTTAGTGGGTGTTTGGTAGGGAGAGGTAGGGAGAGGTAGGGAGAGGTAGACGATAAAATTGTACTTACAAAATCATAAACTGACATTTGTTAAGCGGATAATTTTTATTTTGTTATCTTTCCTAATTAATTAAAATAATCTGGTGTGTCATTCACACAACTTTCTCTTACCCTCAAATTTAATACCATAAATACAGATTGGAGATTAAGGTGTAAGATAACAAGTACTGTTATGTAAACTTATGTTAAAACAATTCAAATTAGGCTTCAGAACAGCTTTATTTGACAAATAATTCTGTCTCCCCCCCCCCTCACACACACACACACACACACAACGCTAGAATTGAAATTCGTTATTAAATTCAAAAGTTCATTTAAAATTACTCAGGCAACTTTCATATGCAACATTCCTTGAAACTTATCAATCTTAATGAAACTTTTCTTATAACAAACGCATTAACTTCAAAATACAACATTTGGATCGCCTAAATTTATTTGATTTAATTAAATCTAACAAAGACAAAGTCCAAACGTTAAAAACTTGACTTCGGTATTCAGGAAACCTCAAAACATGTAAATAAAAAAAAAAAAAGTGATGAATATTTAGATTTGAAAAATGCATTATTTACCATATGCCTACGAGGAATTAATTTTAATTTCTGAGCCGCTTTCCAAAAGATGGTAAAATATTACACTAAAGCACTTCCCCTGACAATAAAAAAGAATGTTATGGTTTAAATATTGGCAGCCCTGTATATATCCTGAAAGTTATGCACACACCACATGGTGCAAATAAATATAGTCCTATATTAATAACACACGGCACAACCTGAAGTACATTTCCACCAATTTTCATGTATTGTCGCGCTATAATATAATTCTTTTGTGTAACCCTGTAAATGAACAGTGAATAATTTCCATACCACATTCTACATGAAATATGTTTTTACGCATATAAAAAATATATATTCTTTTCATTTGGTTTAGTGCAGTCTATAGATGTTCAACTCCACTTACCTCATTTCCCCTATAGACGTAATGTATTTAAATTCTCTTGGGTGTCCCTGTACACGAACCGTTTGATGAATCCCAACGAAAAGTTTAGTGTAGCATCCCTATATGATACACATCCCTATATGATACCAAGTTTATATATATTATATAAACTTGGTCAACAATATTTCTGTAATTATTTCTTCTTTAAATACTGATAACAGACACACATGCACAGACAGACACACAGACTAACCGATAAAAACCGTGATTTTTGGATTCGGGGGACCTCAAAACGTGTAAATATAGCAAAAACTTGATTTCGAAAATTCGACCTAAAAACAATATATTCTCTACCTGTATGGGGTAAGAGAAGGTAAATATATATATATGTTTCAAAAATATTATTAACATATTCTTTCCGTTTGCCATAAATTTGATAAATTACACTAACCAAATAGAACAACAGATGCTTTCAAACTTTTATCGTAAAATAATGAATGTTACTAAAATTTTCAGAGAAATTAAATTTTACTTCCAATGTGCCTATTAGAAACAAATATTATAAATTTTTACTTCATATGTATCTATTAAACCAATATTATTGATATACTAAATAGTGTTATAGTAAAACGTACATTAAAAAAATTCTTATATATATTATGACTTTATACAAACTTTTCAGATTTATATTTGATATTTACTTAATTTATACGCGTTATGTCAAAAAAAAAAAAAAAAAAAAAAAAAAAAAGAAGCCTCTTTTATGCCTCTTCTTATATATAAAAGCATTCCTATCAAATTTTGCGAGAAAAGGATTAATATTCGTTCCAAATTCTGAATTTGGAATCTGTATCCACTATTGGATCTGGTCTCAAAACTTCAATGAGCCAGTACTGGACAGGGCTGTCCGTTATGATATTTTGTGTACTATGTAGTGGATACTCATAAAAGTATTATATGCTAATATAAAACTAGGGAATCTGCGGACCAACAGCCTCATTGTCCTATTTGCATCACTCACTAATCAGAAGGTCATTTTCATTTATTCCATATTATTTAGAATAATTTTATATGTATGATAATAATTAACTCGCTACATAACAATATGCGTTTCTTAAGGACGCATCTGACCCCGTCAACCCCCGTTGCATCAGTCTGTTTGTATCTATCAATATATATGTGCATATATATATTTCCTTGTTAGATCTTTTTTCATTCTATGCCCCTGCAGACTATATTGGTACCTCCTTTGATGGTGAAGTTGTGGCGATACGTTCAGCCTTAAAGCAACTATTTACTGTCCATTGCAAGTTTGAAAGGGCAGTCATTATTTCTGATTCTCAGGCAGCCATCCAGTCAATTAGCGCTGTTGATCATCCTTCAACACCTGAAATTTCCCAATGTAAAGAATCATTAAAAACTCTCACTTTAAAGGGGAAACAAATTGTTCTCCAGTGGGTGCCCGGCCATTGTGGCCTTTGGGGCAATGAACAAGCGGACTTCCTTGCAAAAAGAGGTGCCACCTTACTACAACATCTCAATAAAGCCATTTCTTACTGGAGGATTAAACAGTTTTTAAAGAATTTATCTGCATCTAATGCCTTACGAGATCTTGAGAATCGTACAGCTCTAAAGAAATGGAAGAATTTAAGTCCTTCTCTTATTCCTGATAAACCAAGACGTAAAGCAGTTGCGACTTTCCGCCTATCTACAGGACATGACTGTTTTGCCGCTCATTTGAAGCGCATAGGTATCTTAAATGACCCTACTTGCCCACTTTGTGATTCTGGAGAAGTAATGGACAGAAACCATCTGTCCCGTTGTAGGGCTCTTCGATGTTCTACAGAAGAGTCGAGATATTGGGAGGCAAGATCGCTCCTTAGGCAATGACTTGGACTTCGGTCTTTTGTTCTATGTTATACTGTCTATAATTTGTCTTGTAACTTTATAGTTCTCTGTAACTTTTGCCTAGCCATTGAAAAAAAAAAAATATTTCCTTGTAACTCATAGATAGTTACACCAAATTTGATGCCAAATGATTGCATATATTTACAAAAAGGCCAAATAAATTGCATTATTTAGTGTAGCTATGCAAACTAACTACCAATTCTATCCCTACTATTTTCCACAGGAACCATGATTTTAAACATTCTAATAACATATGTTTATTTTATTATGTTTCATGGAGAGTAACCATCATAAAATACAATTATAAGAAATATCGTCTATAGATTGTAATAGACCGTAATTCATAAAATAAAATAAAATAAAAAAAAACTGTTATAAATGTTATGTATTTCAATTTGAGATGGGAATTTCTATAATATTTTCTGTTTTCGTCTTGTGTTATGCACTATTCATATTCCTGTTCAGTAGAAGGCAAAGTAGCGAATAGACAGGCAGAGGCCCGCAGGGTTTAACAAGTAAAGCGAGTCGGGTGATGACGAAGCCTCCCTCGGGGCTGGTGAGCGGAGTGAGCAGAGGGCAGAGCCTCCTCGTGATTTAATGAAATATTAGTTTTCAAGAAACTGCTACAAATTGCTTTTATTTGTAACTATCCATGTTCTGCAACGCATAGGTGCAGAACACGGCACATCTTCGTGGCAAATGCGTAATCATCCTCCCTTGATAAATGACCCACTTTGAGCAACCTCATTTCCATAAAATTGGAAATGCTAATTGTTAGTGTTTTTATAATACTTTTATACATAACTATCATTAAAATGTCGCGGTGTATAACTTTTTGTGCCCTGCCTAAGGAGCGTGCTCCGTATATCCGTCCGATTGTCAAACCCTTGCTAACGGTCCACGAACCATCGGTTAATAATTTTCACTTTAAATCAACATTTTCAAAACGTGCATACTTTTATTTGAAGATTTGTACTATGGATATGGTTCTATCAATGTAAAAACTAAAATAGAGAAATATGATAATAATTACAGAACTTTGGATAAACACCATAAAATGCAAGAAACAAATCGGATTATATTTCCATAGCCTCCTTAACTAGATGCCTGTCGCGTGGCTCAAAAACTTAGCAACAGTTGAAGCGGTAGACAGCGCCACCTGGTACAGATTGCGTGACTTTTTTATTCAACTGTCACCAACAATTTTAAGAAGTGATATATGATATATATAATCGACGTTTCTTCGATTCTATTCGCCTTTTATGTATATCATATCCCACTTTTAAAATTTTTTGGTGGCTGTTGAATAAAAAAGTCGCGAAATCTGTACCAGGTGGCACTGTCTACCGCTTCAACTGTTGCCAGGCTTCCGAGCCACGCGACAGGCATCTAATTTAGGAGGCTATGATATTCCCCATGTTGAGTCGATGCTTAATTCAGGTCCCTATTCAAAACTTAAGAAGGATCTGTCTAATGAACATCTCGATCAAGTTAAATATCTCGTTAAAAATTCTGTTATCCTTAATGATCATATTAAACGCATGGTAATACCTTCTATTGCTAATTGTGCTCGTTTCTATGCTCTTCCGAAAGTTCATAAACCCACTCTCTGCTTCCGGCCGATTGTGTCTAATATTGGTACGGCTACTTATAATCTTGCTCGTTTTCTTTCAGAATCTCTTTCTCATTTATCTAGTACTAATTTTTACACAGTAAAAAACTCGTATGACTTCGTGGACAAACTTAAATGCATCTCTCCCTCTAACTATACTACAGCGTCTAGAATAAACAGGGTGGCAATCGCCTATAACCGTGATGTTAAAATGATGCTACAAAAATTAAGCTTACCCAGATGTCGCTGTGATCGAAGCTATTGCTCAAATCGAAGACCTGATTGGCTTTTCCCAGTTTCGTCAGTTTAATCACGTGATCTAAGCATATAATTAACCAATAGGGAGTCTCGGTTTTGTTGTCGTGACACTAGCTTCGATTACAATGACATCTGGTGACAGGCTTAATTTTTTTAGTACAATTTTATTCGCCGCTTTCCACACTGTTTATTCTAGACGCTGTAATTATACTACGATTTCTTTGGACGTTAAATCACTTTTTACGAATGTTTCTATTCAAGGTGCTCTGGTTTGTGTAGCGAAGAGATTACGTGAATTCCATTATTCTTCTATTGAAATTGAGGAGCTTGTGAATTTAGTTCAATTATGTATCAGACAAACTGCCTTCATCTTTAATGATACTTACTATTCTCAAAATGAGGGTATGGCAATGGGCAGTCCTCTCTCTCCGTCTCCTTTGTTGTACGACATTTATATGCACTATTTTGAAGAAAAAATTTCCGTGTGTATAAATTTCCTCACTGATTCAGGTATGTGCATGACATTTTTGTCCTTGTTCCTCCTGATGTCGATTTTTCCAGTTTACTATCTTTGATCAATTCGATTGACCCATGCATTTAATTCATTTTCGAGATTGAAAAGGATTGTTCTTTGCCATTCCTTGACGTTTTTGTATCTAAAGGCAAACATCGGTTCTCAACCACTGTCTTTAGAAAACCATTTTCTGTCTCTCTTCCGCCACATGCTCTCTCTAACCACGCCCCTCAACAGAAAATGTCTGCTTTTTATACTTATGTTTTTCGTGCCTTACACATTTGTTCTGATTAGTCTATTCTTTCGAAAGAAATTAATTATTTGAAATCTCTTGCTTTTTCTCGGGCTATAATCCCTCTATTATCGATAAAGCTCTTTATAAATACAAGAATCATAAACGTTCTGCTTCCAATTCGAATGATCACAGTCTCCTCCCAGTTGCTTTGCCTTTTCATTCATCTCTTTCCTTTAAAATTTCTAGAATTCTTTCACCATTTGATTTTAAAGTCATCTACAAACCCGTTAATAATATTAAATTATCTTCACTTAAAGATCCCATTCCTACAAAATACCGTTCTGGCATTTACTTTATCCCATGTTCGTCGTGCAATTTAGGTTACATTGGTCAAACTAGGAGGCGTGTGAAATATAGAATAAGTGAGCACCGTCGTAAAGTTCGTAACGAAGGGATTTCTAAGTCTTAATATTGCTTCCCATTGCTGGGCTCATGGTCATCGTTTTGATTTTTCTAAAACTAACATAATTTCATCTCTTGTCTCCTCTTCCCATTTAGATATGTATGAAGTTTTTTATATATTTAAAAATTCGAAAAATCTTGTTAATGATATTTCTTCTACTCCGTTCTTGGCTGACGCTTGGAAATTACTCACATGAGTTCGTTTTTCATTAAATTTTGTTATTTCTTAGATTTTTAGATTTTGTTACATGTTTTAATGTTATTTATTTAGTTATGTTCTTCTTTTATTTGATAATTTTGCTCACACCAGCATTTGTATTTACAATCATCTTTATATTATAAATTTTTACTCTTCCTTTTAAAACGATTTTGTGCATTGCCGCTTTGATTGCAGCACTCGTGCCTACTTTGTTCGCCTGACGAAGGGTCGTGTATTCTTTCGACCCTTAACAATTGTTTCGAGTTTCTTGCATTTTATGGTGTTTATCCGAAGTTCTGTAATTATTACTTTAAAACGCCAGTTCTGTAGTGCTTTATTATTATTTTTAGAGAAATATGAGCCTCAGGTGCTCTGTATATTATAATAAATCACATATCTCTCTGCACTCTTTGATGACTTTGCTCTTCAAAAACTGAAAGAGGGGAAAAAAAATACAGAATGAGGGAGTGAATATACCGGCGCCACCAACTTCCTCTCAGAAGAAGAAAAAAAAAGTCAAGAAAATGAAGTGCAGCACCCAACCTACTACGTATATCCAGAACAGGTGCAACAAATTCATACTTGGTAGAAAGTTGGGGACACTTTTGCTCACTTTTTACAATTTGTTGCAAACTTTTTTCTTCCTCTTTAAAAAGTTATTCATTTTACAGAACCACACGGGGCAAGCACGTTAGCGCACGCGTTGCACAGTTGCTTGTTTACAGTCATTTTTAACCCCGTCGCGGGGATTGACTAGAAATAGAATGTCATGCGGGGTAGGTGTTATAATAAAAGCTCCACGGGACTTTTCATTTCTTTATTTCATTTATTTTGTTTAGTTTTGTTTTGTTTATGTGGGTGGGGGGTAACGCGGCGTGAATGGCAGACAGGTATGAATGAGGATTGACCTAAGACTGTTGCCATAGTTTTTAGATTAATGGTTTTTCGAGGCTTAACAATTTGCGCTTTCAGTTATGTGGTTGTTAGTAAAACTGAAAGTTGAATTTGAAAATGTCCCTTTTGGAAGTTAGTTAAAATAAGTCTGAATAAACTCTAAAGTCAAATAATTTAGGTATGTTTACATAACATATTTCAAACAGTTATCACGCATTGAAAAAGCAAACATAAAATATTTTTGATTGTACATAAAAGTCTTCATACTTCATTGACAATATTAAGCCAATGTTCCATAGAACATTGCGAAATATTTAAAATGAATATATAAATAATTATAAGATAAAAATTTTTTTATAAACCATGTTTTTAAATTTTCTGTTGAATCATATAAACGCTACTGAAGGCAGCCGGAACACCAGCAATTGGATAAGAGTATTAAAAAAAAATGCATTTCCACCGTGTTCTGAGCTATCCTGAAAGTTTCAAATATCTAGCTAGTCGGGAAGTTAGTGAAAAATCGATTGCAAGCTTTGTACTGGTAACGCTGCCGAAGGCAGCAGGAACCCGAAACAGTTGGCTAAAGGTATTTAAAAAAATGCATTTTCACCGTATTATGAACTATTCTGAAAGTTTCAAATGTCTAGCTAGTAGGGAAGTTAGTTAAATAAATTTTCTGTCGAATAATATAAGCGCTGCCGAAGGCAGTGGGACCTGAAATAGTTGACTAAAATTATTAGAAAAATGTATTGTCACCGTGTTATGAGCTGTCCTAAAAGTTTCAAATGTCCAGATAGTCGGAAAGTTAGTGAAAAATCGATTGCAAGCTTAGTACTGATAACGCTGCCGAAGGCAGCAGGAACCCGAAACAGTTGGCTAAAGGTATTAAAAAAATGCATTTTCACCGTGTTCTGAACTATTCTGAAAATTTCAAATGTCTAGCTAGTCGTGAAGTTAGTTAAATAAATTTTCTGTCGAATAATATAAGCGCTGCCGAAGGCAGTGGGACCTGAAATAGTTGACTAAAATTATTAGAAAAATGTATTGTCACCGAGTTGTGAGCTGTCCTGAAAGTTTCAAATGTCTAGCTAGTCGGAAAGTTAGTGAAAAATCGATTGCAAGCTTTGTACTGATAACGCTGCCGAAGGCAGCAGGAACCCGAAACAGTTGGCTAAAGTATTAAGAAAATGCATTTTCACCGTGTTCTGAACTATTCCGAAAGTTTCAAATGTCTAGCTAGTCGGGAAGTTAGGTAAATAAATTTTCTGTCGAATCATATAAGCGCTGCCGAAGGCACCGGGACTTGAAATAGTTGACTAAAATTATTAGAAAAATGTATTGTCACCGTGTTGTGAGCTGTCTTGAAAATTTCAAATATCTAGCTAGTCGGGAAGTTACTTAAAAATCGATTGCAAGATTTGTCCCTGACAAACACACAAACAAACACACAAACAAACAAACAAACAAGCAAGAATCGAAGTTAATAAAAACATGGTAAAATAAGAATAAATAAGAATATATTATGCACTTTCACTTTAGATCCATATCTATTTTAGTGTAGGAATATTTTATGACATGTCTTATAATCCAGAAATATTATTACAGAAAGTTCCTCGTCAGTCAGATATCTTTGCTATATGGAAGACAATAATTTTTTTACTAAATAAATCTTCCTCTGGAGAGACTGGAACATCGTTCAATGTAACAAAATAGTCTAGAACAAAGCGCTGTAGTTGATTATATGCACCTACAATGTCGACTTTTAATCCTTTAATACGTTTTGGTTCAACGTTTTCTAAAGACAATTGCAGCATTCCCCAATCATGAAAATTTCGGGTTTTTGTCGAAGAAAATTTAGAACACATCTCGAAATTTTCGAAACATAATTCATTTGGAACATATGGTCGGTCAGTCATACGTAACAGTGAATGGCAAGCAATATTTTTGCACGTTTTTGACTTTATAAATGTTTTTATTCCTCTCTGTAAGTGGTTTATACAACTTCGCGCACTAGAATATGGAATAAATTCATTCTACACCGGCCTTTTATAATATTCTGTTTGACAAAGAGACACAAAAAAAAAAAAAAAAAAAAAAAATGCGGGGCAGTCTTTGGGGACTGCCGATAGAAGTGAAAACTAAATAACTTGTGAATTGTACCGTCGAGCTAATTAGATTATTATTTACGAATTATTTTTTGTTTGTAAAGAAGTGTTAATGACCAATTTAAACTTTAATCATTTAAACTTTAAATTTATACTGAAAGCAAAAAGAAGAATATAACAGTCTGTATAAAAACACGTGCTTGTACTTTGTGAAGTATGTATATACTGTGGAAAAAGTACATACATACATAGAGTATAGAACTAGAAAGAGACAGATGCCAGTAGCCAGTATACTACTCGTATTAATATACATTTTATACATATATGTATATATATCTGTATATATATATAAATTACGTGTCACGATGTTTGTCCGGGGTAAACTCCTAAACTAAGGAACCGATTTTAATGAAATTTTGCACACTGTGTGCAGTTTGGTCCAACTTGAGAGATAGGATAGTTTTTATCTCAATTTATTGTCACAATATTGTTTTATTGCAATTATTTGTTAATTATAGACCTTTATTAAAGTTGCTCCAAAATATCTGTGAGTTCCATTAATTTAATTGTTGCCAAAAAAAAAAAAAAAAAAAAAAAAAAGTTCATTTTCTTTCGACATAAAAATAAATACATTTACTCAAACGTGAACGTTAAAAAATTATAAAAAGTTAAATTATGCATTTCACGAAAATTGACGTCATAATCAATTCAAAGATTTTATACACATTGATAAAGTGCTAATGTAGTTCTATCATAGATATAGTAATATATATAGATCTCTCTTCCCCATGTTATCGTACAAAGATTTTTTATGCCGAAAAAATAAATAAATAAAAGCTTTGGAAACAGCCATTAAGTGGTATTGAAAAAAAAAAAAAAGATAGAAAAGAAAAGAAAGAAAGAAATATGAATTTGAAACTGTATCTGGAGTCTTCCATTCCCCTTTAGCAAATAAATTATTCATAAATTTTATTTGCTAAAATATTAGTATGTATTCCCGTGTGTATTCACTCGGGGAAAGACGGCCATATTTTGGTAAAAACGTCGTCTTTTTCCAAATGAAAAGGAATAACTTTTTTCTCCCCAATGATCACTCTATTCTATATATGCTATACTATATCTATGAGTTCTATACGCTCGCGAAGTGTGACTCTCTGACCGTCTGTGCAGACAATTAAAAGATTTCCTATGTTAATTGCCCACTGGATTTTTTGTAAGAAATTATTAAAAATCGAGGAAATTTATTTCCCGATTTTAATCCTTATATTTGGGTATAGATATGTATTAGTTATCGCGGGTGTTAGATTGAATTATTTTGCTGTCAAATTGACAAAATTTTAATTTTAAATTTCAAAACTCTGTCGCCCTTGGCTTTTATTATTATTATTATTATTATTTGGCGATCAAAAGCGTAACACGAAAATATACATGCCAGATGTATACATTGTACGAAATGTAATATGTATTATTCATTGTACGTATGTATGACATGTAATATGTATTGTACGAAATATTGTTTCATATTATTCATTACTCTTTTAATATAAGTTGTTAAAATAACCATGATTTTTGAAAGGAATTAAATATTTTCGCCAGATAATTTGGTGATATTCTTTTTTTTTTCGCCAAGGATGACAGAAATGAAATCTATTCCGCTGCAAAATATTAGTATCTTACATCAGATAGTTTATTTAGACATTTGAAAACAAATTTGACTTCAAACTATGATAGAATATTTATCATTTGCCTTTTAATTAATATATTATTAGTATATTAAAATTTAAAAGCATGGTATATAAAAAGTTTTTTTTTTTTTTTTTTTTTTTTTTAATCTTATAATTATTCTTATCTTAATCCTCAATGTTTCCCATCTTTATTAACTTGAATTTACTATTAAAATTTTAACATACTCAAAAACTTCTCATCACTTCGTTAAAATACACTAAACTTTTCCAAAATCTTTTTCTATTTAAAATGATACATGTATTTACTTTAAATGTCCAATATTTCATAAGATTTCCAATTTTAAAGTTTTAAAATATTTATCAAATTTACTTATTTTTCGTGTTTAGCCTTATTGTTTTCCTTTTTATAACTACAGCTGTTGCCCTCTTTAAAATATTTAAAATGATGAGGTCATTTTATAGTAAAATTATCCATTATAGCATATATTATATTTCACTCCTCCATAAAAATTGATTTTAAAATCGTCTGTTTCTTTTATACTTTTATTTTAATAGAATTTTAATAGAATT
Source organism: Salticus scenicus (assembly GCA_963930645.1). NCBI lineage: Eukaryota > Metazoa > Arthropoda > Arachnida > Araneae > Salticidae > Salticus > Salticus scenicus. The sequence goes on along the minus strand of OZ005661.1, from coordinate 113,021,444 downwards.
TAATTTATATATTAGTCATTTTAGCAATTTTATCCAAAGTAGCATTAGAAATAATATATATCACTTCTCCATTAAAATTTATAGGACCCTACAATAAAATTAATTTGTGCTTAATATCAACACTACGAAAATTTTTATCAATCGCTTCCAAATTTTGACCTAAGTTTCAAATCTCAACCCTGTGGGTTTTTACATCGGCTACAACGTTTTCGTCTTTCTTCGTAAATAATAATTTGACTGTACTAAATAGTTTACAGCCGTATAATTCAACGTATAACTTAGTCACAGCAACGCGTGGCCGGGTCTGCTAGTATATATGTATATCTGTATATATATATAAATTACGTGTCACGATGTTTGTCCGGGGTAAACTCCTAAACTAAGGAACCGATTTTAATGAAATTTTGCACACTGTGTGCAGTTTGGTCCAACTTGAGAGATAGGATAGTTTTTATCTCAATTTATTGTCACAATATTGTTTTATTGCAATTATTTGTTAATTATAGACCTTTATTAAAGTTGCTTCAAAATATCTGTGAGTTCCATTAATTTAATTGTAGCCAAAAAAAAAAAAAAAAAAAAAAAAAAAAAAAATACGAGTTCATTTTCTTTTGACATAAAAATAAATACATTTAATCAAACGTGAACGTTAAAAAATTATAAAAAGTTAAATTATGCATCTCACGAAAATTGACGTCATAATCAATTTAAAGATTTTATACACATTGATAAAGTGCTAATGTAGTTCTATCATAGATATAGTAATATATATAGATCTCTCATCCCCATGTTATCGTACAAAGATTTTTGATGCCGAAAAAAATAAAAATAAAATAAAAGCTTTGGAAACAGCCATTAAGTGGTATTGAAAAAGAAAAGAAAGAAAGAAAAGAAAGAAAGAAATATGAATTTGAAACTGTATCTGGAGTCTTCCATTCCCCTTTAGCAAATAAATTATTCATAAATTTTATTTGCTAAAATATTAGTATGTATTCCCGTGTGTATTCACTCAGGGAAAGACGGCCATATTTTGGTAAAAACGTCGTCTTTTTCCAAATGAAAAGGAATAACTTTTTTCTCCCCAATGATCACTCTATTCTATATATGCTATACTATATGTATGAGTTCTATACGCAAGCGAAGTGTGACTCACTGACCGTCTGCGCAGCCAAGAAAAAGATTTCCTATGTTAATTGCCCACTGGATTTTTTGTAAGAAATTATTAAAAATCGAGGAAATTTATTTCCCGATTTTAATCCTTATATTTGGGTATAGATATGTATTAGTTATCGCGGGTGTTAGATTGAATTATTTTGCTGTCAAATTGACAAAATTTTAATTTTAAATTTCAAAACTCTGTCGCCCTTGGCTTTTATTATTATTATTATTATTATTTGGCGATCAAAAGCGTAACACGAAAATATACATGCCAGATGTATGCATTGTACGAAATGTAATATGTATTATTCATTGTACGTATGTATGACATGTAATATGTATTGTACGAAATATTGTTTCATATAATTCATTACTCTTTTAATATAAGTTGTTAAAATAACCATGATTTTTGAAAGGAATTAAATATTTTCGCCAGATAATTTGGCGATATTCTTTTTTTTTTCGCCAAGGATGACAGAAATGAAATCTATTCCGCTGCAAAATATTAGTATCTTACATCAGATATTTTATTTAGACATTTGAAAACAAGTTTGACTTCAAACTATGATAGAATATTTATCATTTTCCTTTTAATTAGTATATTAAAATTTAAAAGCATGGTATATAAAAAGTTTTTTTTTTTTTTTTTTATTAGTGCTAGAGGCCTATTTCAGTCGGTACAGTTGTCGAATTTTTATAATACACTCTTAATTAGTGCTAAGGGCCTATTTCAGTCGGTTTATTGAATGGGGATTTATTGAATGAAGTCCCCCCAAGGCACAACTTTGACATGAGTCCCCCCCAGGCCCAACTTTGACATGAGTCCCCCCCCCAGGCCCAACTTTGACATGAGTCGCCCCAAGGTACCCCTATTTCAGTCGGTACAGCGTTGTCGAATTTTTATAATACACTCTTAATAGTGCTAAGGGCCTATTTCAGTCGGTTTATTGAATGGGGATTTATTGAATGAAGTCTCCCCAAGGCCCAACTTTGACATGAGTCCCCCCCCCCCCAAGGTACCCCTATTTCAGTCGGTACAGCGTTGTCGAATTTTTATACGTCACTCTTAATAGTGCTAAGGGCCTATTTCAGTCGGTTTATTGAATGGGGATATATTGAATGAAGTCCCCCCAAGGCACAACTTTGACATGAGTCCCCCCCCCCCAGGCCCAACTTTGACATGAGTCCCCCCCAAGGTACAACTTTGACATGAGTCCCCCCCAAGGTACAACTTTGACATGAGTCCTCCCCCCAAGGCACACCTTTGACATGAGTCCCCCCAAAGGCACACCTCCCCCTCATTGGGAAAAAGAGAAAAAACGTTGTTTTGCGGCTATAAGACAGTTTGGACTTCCAACGTTATTTGTTACAGTATCTGTAGCTGAAACACATTGGTTTGATTTAATGAAAACTTTATCATGGAATTTAGATCGTCACGAATTAACTAAAGAAGAATTTGTCGATATTAACAAGTTTAGCAGTAGGCCTCTGGCACTAAATTAAAATCTGTCAATGTCAGATTTTCATGTTTTAAATAATGAAATAATGTCGTGTCTGTATAATTTTTTTTTTTTTTTTTTTTTTTTTTTTTTTTTAATCTTATAATTATTCTTATCTTAATCCTCAATGTTTCCCATCTTTATTAACTTGAATTTACTATTAAAATTTTAACATACTCAAAAACTTCTCATCACTTCGTTAAAATACACTAAACTTTTCCAAAATCTTTTTCTATTTAAAATGATACACGTATTTACTTTAAATGTCCAATATTTCATAAGATTTCCAATTTTAAAGTTTTAAAATATTTATCAAATTTACTTATTTTTCTGGTTTAGCCTTATTGTTTTCCTTTTTATAACTACAGCTGTTGTCCTCTTTAAAATATTTAAAATGATGAGGTCATTTTATAGTAAAATTATCCATTATAGCATATATTATATTTCACTCCTCCATAAAAATTGATTTTAAAATCGTCTGTTTCTTTTATACTTTTATTTTAATACAATTTTAATAGAATTTAATTTATATATTAGTCATTTTAGCAATTTTATCCAAAGTAGCATTAGAAATAATATATATCACTTCTCCATTAAAATTTATAGGACCCTACAATAAAATTAATTTGTGCTTAATATCAACACTACGAAAATTTTTATCAATCGCTTCCAAATTTTGACCTAAGTTTCAAATCTCAACCCTGTGGGTTTTTACATCGGCTACAACGTTTTCGTCTTTGTTCGTAAATAATAATTTGACTGTACTAAATAGTTTACAGCCGTATAATTCAACGTACTTAGTCACAGCAACGCGTGGCCGGGTCTGCTAGTATATATATATATATGAGGCATGCCGCGCCGTGCGCTACAGATATGGATATATATGTAGAGAGATATACTCTTTGTACATATAGATAATGTATACTAATAACGCACAGAGGTATATCTATGTACATATATACACAGTATACATATAGCTCATAGAAAGCGTTCGGTGACGATGACGCGAGTTCCCTGATTTTTATTGAAATTTTATTTTTCCGACTGAGTGAAAAAAATGCCTGGACCGGTAGTCGAACCCCGGATCATTTAACTTACAAGGTCAAGGCTCTACCAATTGAGCTATCCAGGCCGACAACCGGTCAGCATTACTCACTCAGACAACCTTTAGGCAGAAATATATATATAAAAAAAAATTGTATCCCTGATTTTTGTTTACCCAAAAGTGCTCAACGCGACTAAAGAACTTTCCACTTCAAAAAAAAAAAAAAAAAAAAGGGGGCAATAATGAATTTTATACACTAAAGAGAATGAAAAAGTTCTGATCAAACGAAAAAGGGATATTTTATAATACAATATTATAAAGTTAGGGGGGGGGGAGGGGGATAGACTTGGCAAAGTCCCGGTTTGTCCATGTCATAACATGAGCCTGAGTTGTAGTATAATGTTATTTTAAGTGTATTTGACTGTAGTTTTATACATAAAAACAATCTTTATGATCAGCTATATTAAGTAATTCTCTGTTTAACCCTTTCATTCCCTGTGATGCCAATTAAAATCATAATATTTAAGATTTTCATTCTTACAATCGAAAACGCACACTCATTCAAAACATCAATATTATATGTATATATATTTTCCTGCCGAAAAATATATAATTTAGATTAGATGGTTTCACTATCCCTGTTGATGAATGAAAGGATGTTTTCTTCTATTCTGATAATAATATCGGATTCATCAAATATTTTCTATTTTATTTTTTAATGTTTATAATTCGTGTTTTAATTAAATTTAACATGTATTTCTTTCAAAATTTTGATATTTTTATTTATTATAAAGTTACAATTTTAAATGGCATCAGCGGTTATATTAAGTACAAATAAGCATTTTTTAGTTGCTTTCTTAATTATATTAATTCGTACTCTGCTATTACTTCTATTTTTAATATAATATATATATATTACGTTTGAAATATATTTATGACTAAATATAACATTTATTGTTTTATGGATGAAAAAATCGGGAATAATAATGCAAATCATAATGCAAATATCGAAGTATATATATTTTGCACACATTCTAGAAAATCTTGATCACCTTTTTTACAAGATCAAATGATTTGACATTAATCTATTTCGCTTTGCTGTAAGAATTGTACATTCATTTAAAAAAAGCATTTTTGATACTTAAAAATATTGACAATTGCGCTACATTATGAGTTATAGAATACTTTATTTGTAAGATCAAGGAATTTAAATTCAATAATTTTCTCTTTATTGTAAGACTTTTAGATTTATTCAAATTTCAGTTAAAATACATTCGTGATAGGGAAAATATTCGAAAAGTATATGTGTTACATTCTAGTTTTTAATACAATTTTTTTATTTCTATTACCCGACTACCGTAGTAAATGGGAGCATTGTTTACAGTCAAAACTTCTGATATCAAATTTTTCCCTGATTTACATGTTTTAAGGTCTTATGAGTCCGAAAACATGTTTTTTGGAAATTAGTCAGCGTGTGTGCGGGTGTAGGTGTGTAAAGGGGAAGGGCAAGTCTTCTGACTATCATATCTCCAAAGTAAGAAAAAGACAGTACGAAGGCCTTTGAGCATTGAGAAAGATCTGGTTTATAGACGATTTTACCAATTTTTGGTATAAAGTAGAAAACTGAAAACAGGATCGTGAGTTCGTACCTCAAAATTGACTCTAACGATTTTATTCAAAGTTGCTACATAAACTCTTATTTTAGATATCCTTTCGTATATATTAATCGGTATGGAACCGAAAACCGATATCTCAAAAATAGCTACAACGATTTTCTTTTAACTCGTTACATAAGTCTCCTTTTAGATGTTCTTTCGCCTGTTGCTACAGAAAAATTAATAGGTGTCCTAATTAGGTAGGTCAGTCAACGGTGGTTTCTTCTGCTAACGCCTCTACCTATTTTCTTTAAACTCGATATTTAAACTACTTTTTTTATATGTCTTTTTGACGTATGTATTAATTTACTAATACAGGGTGATTCAAAAAAACGTGGACAAAATGATATGGCAGATCAGTCATACAACAAGGATCAAAAATTGCATAGGAACAGAGGGTCGCAAACGCCTGTAGAAGGCGCTAGAGCCACGAGAAGGCGTTGCAATACAAACACGAACTGAGCAAACGGAGATTGTCTTCATTCGAGTTCTGGATGCGTTGAGCGTAACATGGCTAGTTACACGCACCGCAAAATGGCTGAGATGCCTTTAATTTACGGTATGACCAACTGCAATGGACGAGCAGCCTTGCGAATGTATCGTGAGAAATATCCTGGTATAAAGATGCCTAGCCGCTCATTCTTTGTCAGTCTGCATCGACGATTGTGTGAAACCGGCTCGTTCGACGTGCACAAGCCGGAAGCTGGTCACTAACGAATAACTCCGACAGTTGATGTTGAAGAAAGAGTTGTCCAAGAACTCCAGCGTAATCCTTCAATGAGTACACGAGTTGTATCCCTTAAGACCCATATCCCCCAAGCTACCGTCTGTTGCGTTGTACATGACGAAGGACTACATCTTTATCATTTACAACACGTCCAGGCACTGGTTGGTTGGTTGGGTTTTACGTCGCATTAGTGCTGCGCAGATGGGCAATTGGCGACGGTCTGGGACTCACGCCTAGAGATGGTCCGGAGACATGCCATCGCAATTTTGATCCTCCACGGAAGGGATGGCTCTCCCGCTTCGGTGACCCCCAGAGGTATAATTTTCGTCCAGGCACTGGAACCGGGAGACTACAACAATCGTATGGATTTTGCGTTTTGGTTTTTGCAAGAAAGTGCTGCAGACCGAAACTTCGCAGCAAGTGTTTTCTTTACGGATGAGGCTGCGTTCTCATTAGAATGTGTGATGAACTTTCACAACCTGCATACGTCCACATGGAGCACAAAGAAAATTTTCCGTTAACTTGTGGGCTGGCATTGTAGGAGACTGTTTACTTTGTCCGTACATTCTCCTAGGAAGACTTAACGGTCCTTTTTATCTAACATTCTTGCAAGAGGTTCTACCAGAAATGCTGAATGATGTTCCGATGCCTATTCGTCAACGCATTCGATTTCAGCACGACGGAGCTCCTGCACATTTCAGCACAGATGTCAGAGCGCATCTGCAGGCTACTGGCTACTTTTCCTGGCGGCTGGATTGGTTGCGGTAGACCAATCGCATGGCCACCACGATCACCAGATCTATCTCCCTTGGATTTTTTCTTATGGTGATTTTTAAAAGGACTTGTGTATGAAACACTTGTTGTAATGCCGGAAGACTTGGTAGGAAGAATCGTTGTGGCAGCAGGATGTGTTCGAGATACACCTGGTATCTTTGAGTAGGTGCGGCGTTCTATGCAACGTAGATTCGAGGCGTGTCTCGATGCATCTGGCAAAAACTTTGAGCATCTCCTGTAGGCTGAACATTTGGCTTGCATAAGTTGCATGTGAGTGAGTAATTATCAATAAAATGATCTGTAATGATTTTGTTTCTTCTCTTTGTGTTATGTATTATTTTAGACACCCTGTAGCGGCTCCGGATCGCAGTTGCGACCCTCTGTTCCTATGCGATTTTTGATCCTTGTTGTATGACTGATCTACCATGTCATTTTGTCTACGTTTTTTTGAATCACCCTGTATAGGAAAATTCTAAGGTGTCCGATAAGTTAGGTCAATTTTGTGTTTTGTGATTATACTTTGTATCTCTAAAAAGGATTTATAATACGTGTAGTAGTGTGTAATGAAAGTCGTGTGTTTGTTGCCAGGACTGGGTAATGTATCGATTCATCGAGAAATATTGATTTTAATACCTTTATCGCTAAATCGGTTTAAGTTTATGCTAATACTTGTCAATATCGATTTTAGATCTATATCGCTAAATTGATTTAAGCTTAAGCTGATTATTGTTAACATTGATTTTACAACTATATCGCTAAAACGATTTAAGCTGGCACTGATCCTTGCCTATATCAATTTTACATCTCTATTTCTAAATCGATTTATGTTTAGCCAGTTTTTGATGTATACATCATTAGTTGTGGAGGTAACATTAGTGCCATGCATCATGTTGAAACCAACTGCTACTTGTACAAACATGGACATCGATTTATCTTGATTGCTGATGTTCTGACCGAAGGTTATGATGCGATTCTTACGAAATTTTGAATTTAGACTTAGTTGGATAAACGCATGACAAAGGAAAAAGGAAAGGGGAGAGTCAGAGCATCCATGGTGACATATTTTGAAAAGATTGACATATTTGAAAAGAAAGACATATTTGATTGAGTGTTAGTATGACATAGACTGCACAGGGTCTTACCCTACCCACGGGGCCTTATCTCAAGAAGTTACGGTCGTAAATTTGCGAATTTTTAAATTTGGACTTGTTTGGGCGTTAGTGTAACAATGATTGCATCTTGGAATGCAGAGGGTCTGATCCTCCCACGGTGCTTTATCTTGAAAAGTTGCAGTCCTAACTTTATGAAATTTTAAATTTGAAAGTTAGTCGGATGTTAGTATGACAAAGACTGCGCCGTAGGAATGCGGGAGGGTCTGACCCCCACGTTGCCTTATCTCGAAAAATTATGGTTTGAACTTTACAAAATTTTAAATTTGGAGTTGGTTGGGTGTGAGAATGACAAAGACTACACCGTTGGAAGGAGGGGGGTCTTGCTTCCCACGGTACCTTATCTCAGGAAGTTATAGTCCTAACTTTACAAAATTTTAAATTTGGAATTGGTTGCGTGTTCATATGAAAAAAACAGCACCATTGGATGATGGTAGGGTCTGACCTCCTACGGCGATTTATCTCGGAAAGTTACGAAGCATACATTACGAAATTTTAAATTTGGAGTTGATTGCATGTTAGTATGGCAAAGACTGCACCGTTGGAAAGTGAAGGTCTGACACCCCGTTCTCCCCCCACACAACCCACGGTGTCTTCTCACGGAAAGTTAAAGTCAGAACTTTTCAAAATTTTAAATTTGGATTTTTTTTAGAGTTTGCTTGATGGAAACCGCGTTATTTAATGGATAGCGTTTGACCCCCCTCTCTCCCACGGTGCTAGGTATTTTAGAAACTTATAGTCTGATCTACACGAAATTTTAAATTTGAACTCGGTTGGGTATTGCATAACGAAGACTACATCGTTTGAACAGGAAGAAAACGGATTATTTAAACTAAGAAGAGGTAAAAGATTAAAACGATAAACTCGCGATGCATTACAGACGATTGATGCAATAGTTTTCATAAGTCACAAAAAATTTTATTGCTCTGCAAATGATATACACTGTTAAAAATTTCTGTAAATTTAATGTAAATATTTATCCAGAGTCTCTGTAAATTTACAGTAATTCTTAGTTAAAAGTGAATAATCTAGATTCTAAATCTTTATTCTGTATTTTTACCTAATTTTATTATTTAATTTTTTTTAATTAAAATTAAAAATGACTGTTTCTGCTTTAGAAAAAGCATTCTATGTCCGAAATATGTTCTCAACAATAAATTAATTAAATTAATATTTGTTATTAAAATGAATGTATAAAATACGTTTTTTAACATCTCCGTTTATTTTTCTCTGTAATTTTACATAAGACTTAAGATAATAGATTACACAGAGTTTTCTGTTGAAATTTTTAACAGTGTAATATGTTGTGTGAGTTTTTTCACTACTCTCTATACTCCTCTATGTCCGAAATATGTTCTCAACAATAAATTAATTAAATTAATATTTGTTATTAAAATGAATGTTTAAAATACGTTTTTAAGATCTCCGTTTATTTTTCTCTGTAATTTTACATAAGACTTAAGATAATAGATTACACAGAGTTTTCTGTTGAAATTTTTAACAGTGTAATATGTTGTGTGAGTTTTTTCACTACTCTCTATACTCCTCTATGTCCGAACTATGTTCTAACAATAAATTAATTAAATTAATATTCGTTATTAAAATGAATGTATAAAACACGTTTTTTAACATCTCCGTTTATTTTTCTCTGTAATTTTACATAAGACTTAAGATAATAGATTACACAGAGTTTTCTGTTGAAATTTTTAACAGTGTAATATGTTGTATGAGTTTTTTCACTACTCTCTATACTCCTCTATGTCCGAACTATGTTCTCAACAATAAATTAATTAAATTTATATTCGTTATTAAAATGAATGTATAAAACACGTTTTTTAACATCTCCGTTTATTTTTCTCTGTAATTTTACATAAGACTTAAGATAATAGATTACACAGAGTTTTCTGTTGAAATTTTTAACAGTGTAATATGTTGTGTGAGTTTTTTCACTACGCTCTATACTCTTCACTATATTATCTATTACGACGTCCAACATTTTTTATTTCAAATATAACAAGTATTTTCATAGTTAGTTAATAAAAAATCTCAATCACAAATTTTTAGGAAAATCTGTATGGGGTTAGGAAAAATTATTTTACACTTTTTACACCGTTTTAGAAACGTAGTGTATTAATTTATATTTATTTGTTTAAATAATTATCATGTTTGAAATAAGAATCGAATCTATCAAATGACGACTTATTTAGATTTTTGAGTTTTACTAGAAATATTTATTTAAGTAGTTTTTAATAATTTTATCGAATATATATATATATATATATATATATATATATATATATATATATATATATATATACTGTTAAACACAATGTGATCAATAGGTGAATTTCATTGTGGCTTCATGGTTTCATTGTTGTTCATCTGCTTTGGGGTTTTGCATTTTTAGATCCATATGGATCCTGTTCTGGTTGTGGCAGGCTGGGGGAGTGTTGCCGGCATAAAACTAGTGTAACCCCACAGGCAAGTCACAAGTCTTGCCGCCTGCCTCCTTCTTCCTATCTTGTGTTTCTTGGGTTGTTTTTTCATTAATTTTGATAAGTTTATGGTTTTAAGTTAAGATTTGTTGTTTTACTTTATTGATTCGTTTGTTTTGCAGGCTGTTAATTAATAGATCTGGTTTCTTTACATTAGTGTATTTCATCCACTGATGTTTTTTTTTTTTTTTTTTTTTTTTTTTATATATATATCTTATTGGTCATTGGTGTTTCAGTGATCTTGTATCTGTTGCTTGGCTTCTACTATGCTTAATAGATCATCTTTATTATATATATATATATATATATATATATTCAAATCAAAGTAAAACACTTTTGTAAATGAATTTTTCTAAAATAATTTTAATTTAAACATACTATATACTGTTATACGCATTAAAGTAAAAACATTCCTCAAATGTTAGTAAATTTTCTAATGTCGATATACCGTTAAATCACGATATAAAACCGGTTACATATCGCGATGTAGGACTTTCAACATCGCCTAGTTCTAGTTGTTACACATTAGATTTTTTGTATAATCGAGGGACATAATATATTTTATTTACTTTTTATTGAAAAAAAAAAGTGTACATTCATTTTAAATTTAGCAAAATGAATGTACATTTTCCTAAATGTACAGTATCATGTACACTGGCATGTACAGTCGGTAACAAAAGTATCCGAACACTAGCAAAAATTCCTATATAAAAAAAGTAGAGTTAATACTGTTTTGTTAAATAAATCCTTATCGAAAAATGTTCTTAGACTACCATGATTAATACATGATTCGATAAGGATTTATTTAACAAAACAGTATTAACTATACTTTTTTTTTATATAGGAATTTTTGTTAGTGTTCGGATACTTTTGTTACCGACTGTACATGATAGTGAAAATATTGAAAAATTAGTTTTGGCACATTCTAGAATTTCCAGAATATGTTTTTGCAATAGTAATTTAACATTTAAGTTTTTTTCACTTTATTACAAGAATTGTACAGTTATTTAAATTTCAGTAAAATGCACTTATTATAGTAAAAATAATGAAAACAAATTCTAGAGTTTCTAGAACATCGTTTTATAAAGTTGAGATATTTGACCTAATTTATTTTCTATTAATTGTAAGTATGGTACATTCATATAAATTTCACTAAAATGCATTTGCGATAGAATTGGGAATATATATATTTCTTGGGAATATATTTCATTGGGAATATATATATTTCTTAAACATTCTAGAGTTTTTAGAAGACTGCAGGATTGTAAGATTTAATATAATTTATTTTCACATTGTTATAAAAATTGTACAATCATTTAAATTTCAGTAAAATGCATTTTGTGATCGAAAAAATAGTGAAAACAAATTTTGGAGCTTCTAGGACATCTTTTTTAAGCACTGAATATTTAACATAATTTATTTTCTATTAGCTGAAAGTAGTTTACATTCATTTAAATTTCATTAAAATGCATTTGCGATAGCGAAAATATTGAAATATATATATATATATATATATTTTAGCTCAAAAAAAAAATAATAAATAAATATATAAATATATATATATAGGATAGGTGCTTCAGTGATTGGCATGCTCCAGTAATTGACATCTACTCCGAAATAATCAATAAATAAGAAAAATAATAAAACCATATATTTTACATATAAGAATTTCAACATTTTATGACAAACACTGGAGTATAGAGTGCTAATAACTGGTTAAATGAATAACTAGCAGTGTCAAACACTGGAACATAGGGTGCCAATTACTGATAAAAAGAAAAACTGGCAATTACTGGAACATTGAGTGGGTGTCAAATAAAAATTCATTAAAAAAATAATAAAAAAGTTATCAAATATATATTTTTTAACATATATGTGGTTCTGAATGTCTTTCATACCATATGCACTAACTTAAGATTTCTAAAAATATTTTCTGATAACTTGAACATTAAAAACATCAGAGATTGCTCTAAAAGTGTCAATCACTGGTGCACTTACCCTATATATAGAGAGAGTTCAAAATATTTAACATAATTTATTTTCTATTAAATGCAGTGGAATCCTGTTAACGTGAAGACGCTTAACGTGAATTACTTTTAACATGAACTGTTTCCACAATCCCCATGAAAATGAAGATTAGTATAGTTATAAGAAGATTAGTTACAGATAGCATGAATTACTGATAGATAACATGAACATTTTTTTTTATGTCCTTAAGATTCACATTAACGAGATTCGACTGCATAAGAGAAGCGCATTAATTTAAATTTCCTTAAAATGCATTTGCGATAATGAAAATATTGAAAAAATTATTTCTGAAACTTTCTAGAGTTTTCTTTCTAGAAACATCTTTTTTGCAAGATTGTAAGGTTTAAGATCATTTATATTCTTCTTGCTGTAAGAATTGCACATTCATTAAAATTTCTATAAAATTAATTTATGATACTAAAAATAATGAAAAAATATTTCTGACGCATATCAGAATTTCTAGAATAACTTTATCCTAAAATCGAAGAATTTAACAACATCTATTTTCTCTTTATTGCACGAAAGGTACATTCATTTAAATTAACTGAAATTCATTGGCATAATGTAAATATTGAAAATAGATATTTTCTATATTTTTTAGGATATGAAAATCATCTTCCTCTTAAATTCAATGAAGTTACCATTATTTATTTGATCTTTATTTTAAGAAAAGTATACTAATTTTAATTTCAATATAATATTTTTTTTAAATGCTAATCTGAAGGGAAAAAATTGAATACCTTCTATAGTTTCAGGAATGCTTATTTTGTAAAATTCAAGAGTTGATCATAATTTATTTTCTAATAATTATAAAAATTGTTCATCCATTTAAAACTTTTTAATATGAATTTGTTATAATATAAATATGAAAATATACTGCTCATACTTTCTAGAACTTCTAGAATACTTTTATTGTATGATCGAAGGATTTAACATTGCTTTATCTTTATTGTAAGAGTTGTATGTTATTTAAATAAAAAATAATTGCATTTGTTATAGTAATAAAAGGGTTATTTCTGGTACATTTTAGGTTTCTAGAAAACCCATTTTGTATATGCCGAAGGATTTAGCATAATTTATTTTGTTACTGTAAAAATTGCACACTCATTTAAATATCAATAGTATGCATTTCTTAAAGTTGAAATATTAAAAACATTTCTTACCTTCCAGTTTCTGGAATATTACTTTCTTTGTGAAATTGAATGATTTAACGTAATTAATTTTCTCTTTATTTAAAGAATTGTACATGTATTTAAACTTCAGTAGAATAAATTTGTGATAGTGTAAATATATTAAAAAAATATTTCTCACATTCTAATTTCTAAAATATCTTTTTAGAATCATAATCATACCATTTTAGAATTATAATCTTTTAATACTACCTTACACTACAGGGAAAATATGTATCTTAAGAACGTATGTTAATTGCCTCATTTTACGTGCAGTATAAAGAAATGAAAAATAAATACTCTCATATAACATGCACGCTTTAAAAGACACTTCTCATAGACTTATCGCATTGGAAATTTTCGGATGTTTCTGAACACAAGCTCTTTGCACTATTTATATCATTTTCAATAGAAAATATAACATAATAAAATCTCGAACAACAAGCATCCGTTTCAAAACCTTCCAAAAATATTTACAGATATTTGTTAGCGAATAAAGACAAATGGAAGTCATAATTCTTTTCAAACTCTATTAAGAAGTTTTTAAATGCAGAACAGAACTCAAGATGTACTCTCTCTCTCTCACAGCAATTTCTGTTTATTCAATTCTAATTTATCTGAATGGTTTTGTGTGTTGGACATTTTAAACCAGTGGTTATTGCAAACCATATTATCTTTTATAGCAAACATTCAAACCGTTTTTTCTCCTTCGGATACAGTTTTTTCATACAACACAAAAACTATTAATAAATAACTAAACTTAAAACCTAATTATCGTTTATTTAGATGTATTACTAGATACTAGGAAAATATGCAGAAATATCTAAGAAGTTGTGTAAACATACATTTTTTATGCTAAGCTCAAAGCAAAATCACTAACTTAGTTTTTATTGTTTTTGAAGAAAACACGGTTTGAATGTTTGCTCCTCATATATGAATAACGTTTGTTAATTTTATTATGATTTGCGCAGTACAAAGGCATTAAAATATGCCATATAGAAATACATCTCATATAACTTATTGTATTAGAATGCTTTTGGGTGTTCCTGTGCACAAACCAGTTGTGCTGTTTATGCCGTTTTTAGTAGTGAACACACTTTAGTGAACGTGGAGGGCAGACACACCGACAGATAGATAGATGAAAGTAATTTAGATGGAATTGTCATCTTAAAATCTCCTAATATCAAATTTTTATTAAAGTAGGTCGAGAAGTTTCCTAGAAAACTAGGTTTCTGCGATATTTTGCCTCAAGCAAAGCACAGTACGGGTTAGTTGCGAACGTTAATGTTTCTCAAATTTCCTAACATTTTTAAAATGGTGTAAATGTTACGTTCGTCACTATGGAATGGTCGTATAAACATATATATTAACATATGTACATAAAGACAGTATGAAAAAATATATATATATATATCGTAGATGTCTTTCCAATGGAAGATGATGATGTTGTGAACAAAAAGGGAGCTGCAGATGTACATGTTACATCCATTCTGAATGCTGTATTTCAATGTTCTGTGAATATCCTTTTTAGTTAAGCGAAATATACACACACACATTATTATATTTAAGTACAGAGTTAATAAAAAATCTATCCAAATCATGCATTTCTTTCCAATGGAACGTCATGCATAGAAAAAAAAAAAAAAAACTGCAAAACTGCATGTTATACGAATCTTTTTTATAAAAATCTAGTCAATTCGTAGATGTCTTTTGACGGAAGGACATGTAGTGACCAGAAAGAGAGTTGCAAAACAACATTTTTGACCAATCTTGGATGTAGAATTGTAAGGTTCTACAAGTAACCGTTTCTGTGTTGTGAGAGATATATACACATATATAATTTAAGCGCGTAAAAACATTTTATAAAAATCTAGTCAAATCGTAGGTATCTTTATAGCGAGAAGACGTGCAGTGTTTAAAAAGAGAGTTGCAAAACCACATGTTATACCAATCCTAAATGAAAATTTTAAGGTTGTACAAGTAACTGTTTTTGAGTTATGTGAAATACTAACATATATACAACTTAAGTATTTACAAACTTTTTATAAAGATCTAGTTAATTCGAAGATGTCTTTTTTTAACGGAAGAACATATAGTGAACAGAAAGAACGTTGTAAAACAACATTTTGTACCAATTCTAAATGCAAAAATTTCAAGGTTCTACAAGTAACGGTTTCTGTGTTATGTGAGATATATGCACATATATACCTTAAGTGGGTAAAAATATTTTATAAAAATCTAGTCAAATCGTGGGTATCTGTATAGCAAGAAGACATGTAGTGACCAAAAGGAGAGCTGCAAAACTACATGTTAATCCAGTCCTACACTGTTAAAAATTTAGTGTTAGTTTGAACCAAAACTTGGTACTGAAGTAGCTGCAACTACCTTTATGGTTTAACCTTTTACCATGATTTGGTAAATTTTTGTTGAACTAAATATTGGTATTATGTTTTAAATAAAAAAACATTCAAAGCTCGACCAAAGCGGGTATCGAATTGAAGACCTTTGTGTCTAAAGTCTAACACTCTGGCACCGTGCTACGCTTGCTTGCCCGAAAACTCTGTGTTTTGTTGATTTTGATAAAAGGAGCTAAATTTTCCAGGGTCTTATCTCAACCCATGCGTGAGTTGTTGCACAAAATTTGCACTTTACCCAACATTTTCGACCACGCTCTTTAATTTAAGCCTGGTTTGGTTTCAAAAAAATTTTTATAATTCACATTTCCTGGAGTGTATAATAGATTGTTCTCTCTTCTTAAAAGGATTATACTTCAATAAACTATCATAACATCTGTTTAGCGATCATTTGAATAAAGAACTCTTATTTCTTGTAATGAATGCTGGTTTTGAATGACATAATCACACGCGATATTACTTCACATATTTTATTTTCAATCTCCGGTTTACAACCGGTGATTTTCAGCGCATTAGTGGTGCCATCTCCTGGATGAAAGGGAATTACAATTGCATGTGCGCCGAAACACTTCTCTAAGTTTTAGTGCAACTGAAATTCAATCGCAAGAAGTAGAAAAATAAAAAGTGTGGTTGAATTATATTATAGTACTGCTTATAACTTTACTTCATGTAGTGGTTTAAATTTGAACTGAAATTTTTAACAGTGTAGATGCAAAATTTCAAGGTTCGACATGTAATCGTTTCTGCGGTATGTGAGATCACTGTAAATACAAGTGTCTGAAATTCAGATACAATTGTATCTAAAATGGGTGTTTAATTTTAAGATGCTAAAAAGTGTCTTATTTATTTCAGACACTTGAAGTATCTTAAAAGGCACATCGTTTCACACTCGAAGTGTCTGAAATTCCGCCATCTTTGATCCTGTCTACAGTGAATATTTTTCATAAATAAATAAATAAAAAGATGCATTTTATACTGTTTACCTATGAAAAATAGATTTTAGAATCGCCTAGAGCCAGTGTTGCCAGATTTGGGAGCTTTTTTATTCAACTATCACCAATAAACTTGAGAAGTAATATTTGATATACACAATAGACAATTAATCTTCGAACCTTCGAAGTGATTAGGCAACCTCTACAATTAAAATCTTTTACGTGTCTAAATTGTAATATGTCTCAATTTCAGACATATCAATCTTATTCAGACACTTAGATCATTTATAAAAAAGACACTTACGTGTCTTAATTTAAGACAGCACATGCGTCTGAAATTTTGCATGCGTAAGTGTTTCAGGCATATGTGTCTGAATTGGCATTTCAGACACATTTCTGTCTTAATTTAAGATGATTCTATTTACAGTGATACAGGGCTCCAGGAATTTCAATAAAAATTGGTCGCCAGCAAAATTTGCTGGTAACCAAAAAACATACCCCCACTCCAACTTTTTATTTCCCAATTTTGAAATTTTCTTGAATATAGAAATTAAAATTCTATGCACAAAAACCAAGTATTTTCTATGACTGAATGATACATCAGGAAACACCTGCTAAAATTCAACACCATCAAATCGGTTTTATTTTCTCCAAACCCATACACCATCGACATTGATACATCATTACATCAGCACAACGATTCAGCACCTGGTCGCAAAGCATGTGCAAACGGAAACGGTATAAAGCAATTTCCTAAAACGTTGCATCGGTTCAACATCAAATTGCGAAATATGCACTGAGGAAAGTGGTGTATATTCCCTAATGGTGTATCGCTTCATCACAGTGTCTCAAAACGGGATGAGAAAAGCAGGAACATGAGGCCAGAGCTTCTAGCTTCATGAGCAGGCATCAAAACAGTGTAAGTTAAGCCTACATCGGGTGGGGAATCTGAACTCGATTCTGGGACCAATTTTTCATCAAAGTAAAAAAAAAAAAAAAAAAAAAAAAAAAAAAAAAAAGAGTTTTTTTCAAAGTTGAAAACATTGTCGCAGTTAAAATATATTGGTTGGTAATGGCGACTAAGCGAGCATGTTAACTTTATTTTTTTTACAACATCAAAAACGAAAGCAAATTTATACAATTTTCAATGTTCAAGTTTTAAAATAACAGAGAAATTTTTACGAGAATTCGCTCAGTTTCATGTAAATTTGTTAAAATTTACAAGTTTCAGATACTTGAAGCAGATTTCATTATTCACGCTTTCAAAGCATTTAGCTGGATGTCGAGATCACTTGGTAGTCAATGAAACTCGATACTTTTCTGCTTGTGGGTGGGCTGTTTTCGTTTGGGGAACGCTATTGCATTCGATTCACTACAACACATTATCCGATGAGACGGAAATTACAAGATGAGCGTTAAACGAGGGCAAAAACCACAGTTAGATGCTTTCAGGATGCTTTCTGTTTTAACTTAAAATAGAGGCTTTTAGGATGACTTATGTTTTAGGAAACTGAAAAGAAAATATGTCGCCATGCAAATGATTTGTATAAGATTGTCTACGCCCCCCCCCCCCCTCTAAAGTTTATGATATATTGAAATGAGCGAAAGAGAGAGAAAGAGCAGTATTCTTTTAAATCATGTGAGTTTTAATTTTCAAAGCATTTTATACATAGATATAGTAAATCCTATAGATCTATCATCTCCATGTTAACGAGCAAAGATTTTTGATGCCGAAGCCGTTTTTTGGCATCAGCCATTAGAGAGAATAAAACTCTGAAATACAGTAGAACTTGGATAATTCGAAATTGAAGGGACCAGAGAAAAATTCGAAATATCCAAAAATTCGAATTACATCTACTATTTTGTCAAAAAGAAGAGATAAATTAAAAAAAAAAAAAAAAAAAAAAAAAAACTGTACGCTCAAAGATTTAACACATAAACTTTATATCTAAGAATACTGCCACATTAACATCCACCCCCCCCGCACATAAAACAATAGTTTTTTACGAGCTTAATTATTCAACACTTTTTAAAAAATAGTTAGATATTTTTTATTGCTTCTTTAAGTACAATCTTTGTGTCATAGCATATGACTTCAATCTATCAATTGATGCAAAAACAGAATATTCTACATCAGGCATGACTTTCAATTTAAAAAAAAACCTCGAAGTTCATGTATAGCTTCCTCTTATGCATAGGTAGTAAATACTCTTGTATTTCCTTATCCTTTTTTTGAAAGACTATTAAAAAAAAATCTGGAGTGACTCCACTCGACTTTCCGAACATTGAGTAATTAACAGTTTTGTAGATAAAGTAAAGAAAGAGGAGTTGTTAAACAAACAAAAGAGATAAAACCATAATAAAGTGTTTGGGTATTTTTCTTCATATATTACACGATGTTTTATTTAACGCTACTGAGCTTTGAGCCCATAGATCATAATGATAAAGAATTTTCGTTGTGTCCCTGTAAAAAACCTATAAATGCTAGATTCACCAAAATGCTTATAGTTAGAGCAACAGTGATTTATAATATTCATATAAATTTTCAGCTCAATTGAATAAAGCGTTTAGATGCTATCGCACTTTTAACTAGTATGTTGTGGCCACCACATGACTTTCTTCTATATTTTCCTATACAAATTCACTCAGTAAAAATAATTTATTAAAATTATTAATTAAAAAAATTATCTTACATGATAATGCAGATGATTTCCATATTAGAGAAGCAGTATAACACTAAATATCCAAAAAAAGTCAATTTTATTGTCAATATTACATAAATATATATATATATATATATATTTGTTACAAATGAAAAAAAAATCGGTAACTTCATTTTAAATTATGGTTCAACCATTCGTTTTAAAGGTACTGGCGAGCTCTTTTGGAAGATACCCATCATGAAAATTTACTCCCCTCGAGGGGAGAAGGCGAGGCTCCTACACATACAAAAAATTTTCCCCAGTTGGCTATCTCTATTATAAATAATTCTGGTAAATTTCATAATGATTATTAAAAAATAATTATCTTTATGCACATTTATACAAAATTTTGTACTATACCACCACGTTAAAAATTTAGAAAAGCGGGTTGGCAACGCAACCTGTAAGATAATTTTTACCAAAAGTTGATAGGCACTAATTTATGTCAAGGTGCAACTACATAACAATTTGTATAAAATTCTGTGAAGTAATTCCTGAGATGCAGTTGCCACAAAAGTTTGTCACACACACACAGAGACTGACAGACAAACAGACAGACATTTTCTAAAAATTGTCAAATCGTGTTCTACAGCTCTCAAAACGTGTAAATCCATCAAAAACCCTAGGTCGAAAATTTTTACGAATCCAATACTTCCTTCTATTGAATATAGACGAAAGTAAAAATTTGGCTCCACAGGCCATAATGTTAAAGAACTTTTCTTTGTGTCCCTGTAAAAAAACTGTAAGTGCTAAATTCACCAAAATCAACACAGTTCGTGCAACTGTGACCTATAACATATGTACAAATTTTTTGTTCAGATTAAATAAGCGTTTAGACGCTATCGCACTTTTTAAAATTTGGCCCCATAGGCCATAATGATAGAGAATTTTTCTTTGTGCCGCTGTAAAAAAACTGTAAGTGCCAGATTCTCCAAACTCTATACAGATTGAGTAACTGTGACCTATAATATGTCTATAAATTTTTTGCTCAATCGAATAAGGCGTTTAGATGCTATCGCACTTTTAAGATTTTAGTCCCATAGACCATAATGATAAAGAAATTTTCTTTGTGTCCCTGTAAAAAAACTATAAGTGCTAGATTCACCAAAATCTATAGGGTTCGTACTATGGTGACTTACAATATACGCACCAACTTTCAGCTTATTCGAACGAAGCGTTTAGACGCTAGCATGTTCACTCACAGACATACACTCACAGACATACACACACACACACACACACACACACACATACACACACACACATACACACATACATACACACACACATGCATACATCATCGTAAAAATAGTGAAAACGGACTCAGGGGATCTCAAAACGTATAGAAACATCAAAATATCGAATTCGGATTTTTGACATGATTACAATACTTTCCTCACTATAGTGTTCGGAAAGTAAAAATAATACACTTTAGCTGAGAAAAATCTCGGGAACAAATTTCACTGTAATATTTTAAAGGTAATCGCATGAAAAATTCGAATTATCCAAAATAGAATTAGAATTATCCATGATTTTTTAACGTTATTTTAATGCAAAATTCAAGGGACCGAGTAAAAAACACGAATTATCTAAAATTTCGAATTAAACAAGTTCGAATTATTCAAGTTTCACTGTAGTAACAGAATAGAATGTTGACGAATTTTCAAAATGTTGAAATGTTGCTTTTTAATTGTTTTAATATATGAAAAGAAATGGGATAAGTTATCAAAAGTAAATTATATTTGACTAAATCAGGAAAAATATAATTTTTATAATCAGTTGTTTTGTTATTATTATGGTTAAAAAAACTGTTTTGATTTTTAATGGAATACTTTTTTAACAGTTTGATATTTTTTAAGATTTTTTATTAGCAAGTAATATGGAATTTTCATTTTTTTTTTTAGATATAGTAAGCAGCGGCGTAGGTTGGTTGGTTGAGTTTTACGTCGCACTAGTGCAGCGCAGACGGTCTGGGACTAACTCCTAGAGGTAGTCCGGAGACATGCCATCGCAGTTTTGAGCCTCCACGGAAGGGATGGCTCTCCCGCTTCGGTGACCCCCAGAGGTATAATTTTTGATGGGAACATGGAGGACATTGCGGCCACGACAGATTTTACTTGCACCAGCCACCATTAGTGTACACGACGGTCTTTGGCCGGCTCGAGTACCGAACTTGCAATCTTCCGATTACGAGGCCAGCGCTCTACCGACTGGGCTACCGCGGCCCAGCAGCGGCGTAAAGAACGCTAGTTTTAGCATATATAAAAAGAGTTTAGCTTTAAATATTAACTAATTTAATAGATATTGATATAGTAAAAAAAAGAAAGAAAGAAAAATGAATTTGGAACTGTATCTGGAGTTTTTCATTCACAATTTTTACATAAATTATTTCTAAATTTTATTTGCCAAATTATTCGTGTTTATTCCAGTGTGTATTTACTCGGGGAAAGAAATCCATTAGAAAGTCCTTTCCCGAATAAAAAGGAATCACATTTTCCTCCTGGATGATCAATCTGTATGTCTTATACTATATCTATGATTTTAAATAAATGATTTTATATAAATGTTGTTAAAAAAAAAATAAATAAATAAATAAAAGAGGAAATAAAACAATTTATATTTTTCAAATAATTTTAGTTGACATTTTTGAAGCATTTCTTAAATACTCTTTCTCTCCCTCCCTATCTCTCTCTGAGGGAAGGTGGGGGGGGGGGGGAGAGATAGCAGAGGTCTTTTAAAAACATTTATGTTGTTATCTTCGAAATATTTCGTAAAAGGTTTTAAAAAGTTTATAGCATTTCTTGAAAAATCCTTTAAATTGATGTTTTGGAAATATTTTTCAAAAGTGTTCATCTGTAATTAAATGAATAAGGTATAGCGATCTATTTTTAGTCCGATTTAGATGTCATTTATAAACTTTTCATAAAACATTAAAAAAAAAAAAAAAAAAAAAAAAAAAATTAGGTAATTTAAGTTGTTATTTTCGAAACATTTCTTAAACGTGTTCTTTCTCGCTCGGTCAGAACAAAAAAAGTTATAGCAAATCTTTTAAGAAGAACATTTATATTGTCATTTTCGAAATATTTTTTAAAGGGTAAAAACAAGAAAAAAAAAAAAAAAAATTAAAAATTATAATAATAATAAATGGTCTTTTACGAAATGTTTTTAAAAGTGTACTTGAATAAATATATATATATATATAAATATAAGACATAGCAACTTCTTTCCAATCCGTTTTAGTTGCAACTTTCAAACTTTTCTTTAGGGTGCTTTTTTTTTAACTTTCTCTTACCCATAAGGTAGAGAAAGTATTGTTTTAGGCTCAAATTTTCGAACGCGAGATTTTGTTATATTTACACGTTTTGAGGTCCCCTGAATACGAAAATCATGTTTTTAGCAAATGGTCTGTGTGTCTGTGTGTGTGTCTGTGTGTCTGTGTGTCTGTCTGTTATCAGCATATCTCAAAAACAAATTATGGCAGAAAGTTCAAACTTGGTATTCTAAATGTGTATCATATGATGCTGCAGTAAGCTTTTCGTTAAGATCAAGCAAATGGTTCGTGTACAGGGACAATCAAGAGAATTCTAATACATTACGTCTATGGGTGAAATTGCAGGAAAATAGAGTTTAACGTCTATAGACTGCACTAAACCAAATGAAACAAATATATATTTTTTGTAATAGAGACTGTTAACTGGGAAAATATTTTTGTGTATGTTGGAGCCTCGCCTCCCCCCCTGGGGGGGAAGTCCCCCCTCGAGGGGAGTAAATTTTCATGATGGGTATCTTTCAAAAGAGCTCGAAAATACCTTTAAAACGAATGGTTGAACCATCGATCTGCGATAATTTAAAACAAAGTTATCGATTTTTTTTACTTTTAACGAAAAAAGAACTTTTTTTAAATATTGAGAATAAAATGGACTTTTTTTTTGATATTTGGTGTTAAACTACTTCTCTAATATGGAAATCGTTTGCCTTATCATAAAAGATAATTTTTTTAAATAATAATTTTAATAAATTATTTTTTAAAAACAGAAATATTTTTTAATAACCGAATTAAATTCTATATAAATGTAGGTGCATTAATGAAACGGGGGGTTGAGGGGGGCAGTAGCCCCCTCACACAGAACTAATTATCATATAAAACTCTTCAGAAGCCTAATATGAATTGTTTAACATAGGTTTACATAACAGTACTTGTTATCTTACCTCTTAATCTCCAACCTGTATTTATAGTATTAAATTTCAGGGTAAGAGAAAGTCGTGTGAGTGACACACCAGATTATTAAGACATATATCAATTATTATTATTATTTTTTTCTAATAATTTAAGCCATCACTTTCAGAAACATTTCATAAATATATTCTCACTTTCTAAATATATAGATAGATAAATAAGTAAAAAAACAAAAAAAAACAACAACAAATAAATAAATACACAAAATAAAATAAAATAAAATAAAATAACAAAATAATAATTAAATAATAATTAAAAATAAATAAATAATAATAATAAAAATTACTGCAAATATAGTTTAAAAGCATTTATCTTATCGTTTTCAAAATATTTTTAAATAGTGTTCTCGAATAAGTAAAATATAAATAAGGGAGAGCAACCTCTTTTCAATCCACTTTAGTTTCTATTTAATAAAATTTCTTTAAAATGTTCTAATAACAAGCACAAAAACAAAAGGTTTTTTTTTTTTTTTTTTTTTTTTTTTTTTTTTAAATAATATTAGCTGTCATTTTTCGAAACATTTCTTAAATATTCGCTCTCTCTCTCTCTCTCTCTCTCTCTCTCTGATTGTCTTAGTATAACAATGTCTTAGTATAACAAATTTCACTATATGTTTTTTACAACATGCTGAAATGAAAGTTATTATAAAATAAAAGGCAATATTTAATGATAAACTTAAAAGATTTTATATATAATTTTCACATTAAAAAAAACTGACTGTTTTATAAAAGAATAATATAATGTTATTTTCACTATTTTCACAATATAATGAAACGAAAACTATCATAAAATGAGATTCAAAATATAGCTATACATTCCAAAACAACTTTATAGATGACCTTCACATTTAAAAAAAAGAAAAAAAAATGTGGAGTTTAAAATTATGTGTATATTATTAAAAATAATAATAATAATAATAATAATAATAAAAAATCAGTGATCAGCGATGATATAGTCATAGCCTCCTTAACTAGATGCCTCTCGCGTAGCTCGGAAACTAGGCAAGAGTTGAAGCGGTAGACAGCGCCACCTGGTACAGATTGCGCGACTTTTTTATTCAACAGCCACCAAAAATTTTTTAAAGTGGGATATGATATACATAAAAGGCGAAAAGAATCGAAGAAACGTCGATTATATATATCATATATCACTTCTTTAAATTATTAGTTGCAGTTGAATAAAATAGTCCCATAATCTGTACTAGGTGGCGCTGTCTACCGCTTCAACTGTTGCCTAGTTTCTGTGCTACGCGACAGGCATCTAGTTAAGGAGGCTATGATATAGTCACAAGCTTTAACCCTTTCAGAGCCAAGGCAATTTTGCTCATTTTAAATCAACTGCTACCAAAATTTACTAACACGTTTAGAAGCCAAGAAATAAATGACGAAATTAAAAAAGTAAAATTTTATGGCAAATTACTGGGGCGAGTTTTTAGTAGTTTGGAATTAAAATTAGGTGTGATTTAATATATCTCACCACCCCTGAAAAGGTTAAACACTGAAGAAAAATATTCTAATAGATTCCCTATAGTAAGACAATGAACATAGCCTTTTAAACAATGAACATACTTGTTGTCTGGAATTTTAATAAGGTTTCTATCAAATCTAAATATCACACTAAATTATATAATATTTGAAATTTCTTACCATGATTTGTAATATTTCAATGCTACATACACTCAAGAAAAGAACTAGAAATATGAATTTCCGAGTTATGCGTATAAAGTAAGCAAATAACCTGAGTAGACGAAATGATCGAGAATTTCTTGTCTGTACTTTTCTAGATGATGAAACTATATTATGAATATTTATTGAAATTTTATTTTTCCGACTGAGTGAAAATAATGCCTGGACAGGGACTCGAACCCCGGATCTTTGACTTACAGCGTCAAGGCTCTACTAATTGAGCTATCCAGGCCAACTCCCCAGTCAGCATTACTCACTCAGACAACCTTTTAGGCAGAAACATCTCTGGTCTATCATGTAGATAGCTCAACAGAAAATAAGCCGCAGGAAATGGAAAACACCATTAAATAATGGGAGAAAGAAATACAATTTTTATTAAAATCACACAATCAACTGTTTTTTATTTTATTTATTTATTTATTTATTTATTTTTTTTTTTGGAAGAAAATCATATTTATTGAAATTTTATTTTTCCGACTGAGTGAAAATAATGCCTGGACCGGGACTCGAACCTCGGATCTTTGACTTACAACGTCAAGGCTCTACTACTTGTCTGAGTGAGTAATGCTGACCGGGGTGTCGGCCTGGATAGCTCAATAGTATATCCTTGACGTTGTAAGTCAAAGATCCGGGGTTCGAGTCCCGGTCCAGGCATTATTTTCACTCAGTCGGAAAAATAAAATTTCAATAAATATGATTTTCTTCCACAGTTGATTGTGTGATTTTAATAAAAATTATATTATGAATATTATGAATCTTTTGTATTGCTCGAAATTCTTGCTTGATTTTCTGAAATGGGACTGTAACCAAGATTATAGTTCTTAAAACTCGTCTCTTCTGTTCTCATTTATTTACAGAGATTTTTAAATAGGTTTGACCATTTTAATACAGGAACACGATCTAGAATTCTAATAGGGATTTTTAGAATTCGCTACTAAAGGGAACTAGAATTTATAAGGATAACATGGTCACAGTTTTTTTTTCAATGTTATATATATATGTTAAAGTATTTTATATATATATAAAGTATTTTGGTGGTTTTAAGGGCATTTTTATATATATTTTTTAAACTGAAAACGAAATTTCCAGCCACCAAGTTAAAAGCACCTGGTCTACGACACAGTTGGTCTGCGCGTTAATCAGTCTTTGTAGCGTTGCTTACACTGCACTTGTGCTTCCACGCTACATTCGTGGTTAAATTTTCACTTAACGGCCCTCATCACTCACCGTCGCCGGAAGCCCGAGCCGATGTTATTCTATGGGGAAATTTTCTTTACAAATAACTTATTAACTAATATATATTTTTAAATTCTGTTTTCACATTCAGAAAATTCCTAGCTGTTAAATTGACGGACCCTTTTTAAAAATGTATTTTTTTAATTTTTAATATTTTATTTTGAAATTGCAAAATGAAAAAAATTCCCATATTGAAAATTCGTATTTTGCAGCTTCAAAATAAAATATAAAAAAATAAAAAAATAATTTTTTAAAAAAGGTGCGTCAATTTAACAGGTGGGAACTTTCAGAATGTGAAAACAAAATTTAAAAACATGTATTAGTTAATAAGTTACTTGTAAAGAAAAATGTCCCATTGAATAACATTAGCTTCGGCTTCCGGCGGCGGTGAGTGAAGAGGGCCCTTAATGAAGAATCGTGCTTAATAGTTTCAACACAAAATATTTGTTGTATGTTTACAGTGAGAAAAAATTCTGTAACTGACATCTAGAATCTAAATTGTAGCTCTAGAAAAAATAGTTCCATGTCATCCTTATAAATTCTAGTTCCTTTTGAAAGCGAGTTCTAGACACACCAATTAGAATTCTAGAGCGTTTATCTATAACATCGAGATCAAACTTATTTAAAAATCTGTAAATAAATGAGAGTACAAAAGTCGAGTTTCAGAAATTATTATCTTGGTTTATGACAGAATTCTAGAAAATCAAGCAAGAATTTCTCGCAATACAAAGGATTCAGAATATTCAGAATACTGTTTGACCACCTAGAAATGTATAGACTAGAAATTCTCGATCATTTCGCCTATTCAGCTTTTTGGCGTGCTTTATACGCATAGCTCGGAAATCTATATTTTTTGTTTAGGGATTTAGAAAATGATCATTTATTCGTTCTAGATGAAGGCGGTATATATTTTTTCTCAGTGTATTCAACACCAGTTTTCGTTGCATTCTACTATAAAATAAGACTTGTTTAAATTATGAATTAGTGTAGATCGAAGAAAATGGAACTTCTTTTATTGAAACAGGTACTTATGTATAGTTGTGGCTTGACACTACGATGATTTCTGCAAAATAATATATATGTTGAACATCATATTCAGGCTACGCAAGAGGCCTAAACATTGAAATTGTAATTTTTTTCCACAATTTGTACTAAAAAAATAATTTTGGGGTAGTTTTAATAGAATAAGAATAGATTAAAAAAAAACCCCAAAACTCTTTCTTTTTTCTATCACTTTTCAGGTTTTGCGTGCGGTTTAAATTTTGGGACTTTTGTTATTTTTAAGTTATTTTGAGAATTTTGAATTTTGTCGAAAGTTTTGGAAAAAACTTTTGATTTGAAAAAAAGCTGATTTTTCAAAAATTTTGGGAAGGCTGAATACGATGTATAAATATAAATAAAAAATAAGTAGTAAGTACACAAAATATAATATAAAAGAAGCAGAAGGGTTATTCACAACTATTGGTAAGTACCCGTTTTCGACTGCATATAGATTAAGATTATCGAAAACCAAGAGCGTGTCGTACAGTATCGTTACAACTTAAAACACATTTTGTCTGATATTCAAAGTGATATTGAAGATCAAAACACACACACTGACACAGAGAGACAGACAGACGGCCATTTTCTAAAAATGGTCAAAACGTGTAAATTCACCGGAAACTGGAAGTCGAAAATTTTTACGAATCCAATACTTTCTTTTATCGAATATAGAAGAAAGTGAAATTGTTTTAATGGTGTGTATATATATATATGATATAAGAAAACATGCCGTAATTTCCAGTGTTTAATCCTCAGGTCAGATAAATCAGTTTTGCCTCAGAAATTTTATTTGATAGATAAAGTCATATTTGTTCGTGGTGTTTCTTTGAAAGCATATAGATTTTTCTGTTAAATAAAATTTCAGGTGAAGAAATGACGTATCTTACATGCGGATTATACGGCGGAATGTACGGTGTATGTAATGTAAGAACTGGAAACTATGTGAAACAAGGGCAATATGCAAACAAATGAAACTGAAATAACAATAAGTAGGAGCAGAGACTACCTACCACGTTTTACCTTCGCCAAACTTTCCCTCAAAACCTCTGCAAGACTATATGATAAGAAAGAAAAAGTTAAGATGAAAATTTTTTTAATTAACAGGTGAGAAAGAAATTATTTTACAATTACTGATATTTACAATTCAATTTTATTATATATATAAGCTGCAGGCCCTGACTAACGCCAGGGCATGTGGGGCAGTTGCCCTGGGCCCCCCTTCTGAAAGGGGCCCTCAACAGGCATAAGCAGAAATTTTGTAACCTAAAGACCTCTTATGCCACTGCAAGGCCCCCTCCCCCCCAGAATAAGCTTGCCCCGGGGCTCCAGGTAGTCTAAGTCGGGCCCTGATAAGCTGTTATTGATTAACTTCATAAAACAGAAAATGAATGAATATAGTGAAAATTTCATTACATTCGTCCACTTTTTGTTTTATGGAGTTAACCGAATTGTCCCGTGTACAAGTACTCCAAGTCTATATATAAATAGCATTTCGAGTCAAGTAAGTGAACATCCCTTTATCAAATTTATATAAAAATACAATACGTGAAGAATGACTGAATTTATATCTTCCCGCACCCCCCTTCCCCCCGAAAAAAAAAAAAAAGTTACATCGCATGTAGTTATCTGTTTCTTACATGTCGTCATCGCACGCGCTGGAATAGCCACATGTTATCCCGTATGATGATGGAATTGAATAAACTGTTTGCTTTCTCTGCCCAGTTTGTTGAGAGATAATTGAACGGTAAATGACATTAGCAGTGATTTGCGAGCTGTGATTAATATAGATCGCAGAAATCTGGAGAAATTACTACAGGATGCTTGTCAAACCAAAACCAAACGGTTGAACAATGTTTACGTAGATTGCAACATGTTGACTGTAGGTTACAGTTGTTTATCAATATCAGTGTAAGTAGATACCCTCTCTTCGTAGAAATCGCAGAAAACGGCTGATAATACAGCTGTATTTGACTATCTCTCTGCTTATCTATCTATACATACTGGGGATAGAGTATCGGAATAAACTACTGAAACACGAAAGTTTATGTTTAAATATTTATCTTTACTTTCGCAAAAACTTTATGAGCTGAAATGCCTATGTTAAATTTCTACGCTACACGCTGAAACAATTAACCTAGCATATGAATATTTGTGTGTGAAATATTTTTTTCAAAATGTGTGTTTATGTGTTTACAAACTATGATATGTATTCCAGAAAGAGTATCCATATTTAAATGAGTGTATATACCTGATCAATAAGAGCATTCGAACGGAGTTTTCGAGGCAATTGACCAATAGCGAGATTAAAAAAAAAAAAAAATAATAATAATAATATACAGTTATACAATCTTAAAAGTCAAACCCCGATTTCAGATATTAACTTTATCCAAAAACATATAGTTCAAAATTTTTATAGAAAATATGAACTAGTTGAATAGTGTATTTTTAAAAATTAAAAATTGTATAGCGAATAAAAATACACAATTAAAAATGAAAACTAAACGTAAATCACAAAAATTGTTCAGAAATTTCAGAGCAGAATTGGTTCCATACATGCGTAAATAGCATGCATGGGAACAATTCTGCTCTGAAATTTCCGAACAATTTTGTGATTTACGTTTACTTTTCATTTTTAATTGTGTATTTTTATTCGCCATACAATTTTTAATTTTTAAAAATATTATTGTTATTATTATTACAAATATTATAATAACGCTTCCCACTTGGTCTTGGGCTTATGCCTACTTCTTCAAACTCAAAAAAGTAAATCGCCAGGGAGGGTGATAATAAATGACTGATAACAAATAACGCTATGACAAAGGGGATTGTTAAAAAATGCTGCTTTGCTTCCAGCATTCGTGCCTACTTTGTTCGCCTGACGAAAGGTCGTATCTTCTTTCGACTCGAAACAATTGTTGTGAGTGCTTGTATTTTATGGTGTTTATTCAAAGTTTTGTACTTATTACTTTTAAACGCCAGTTCTATGGTACTTTATATATATATATATATATATATATACTAGTGCTGGGCGATGTTGACATTTCTTAAATCGATATATCGTTCATTTTAAATACCGATATAAGGATATATCGATTTAATGTAGCGTTACCAACTGTAGGAATTTGTCCCTACACGTAAGGACTAAAAAAAATCGACCGAGACAGGGATTGAACTGAAAACCTTCTTGTCTCAAACCAAACAATCTGGCACTGTACCACGCTTTTTTGCTCACTAATTAAGTTTCGATCATTTTGATAAAACAGATTAAATTTGCTAAGGTTTTATCTTGGCCTATGGGTGAGTTGTTGCACAAAATTTGCCCTTTATCCTATGTTTTCGACCACACTCTTTAATTTAAACATAGTTAAATTTCAGTAGGAATTTTACTGATTCATACTTCCCTTTGTAAGTGGATGTATGGTAGATCAAAATTTTGGTGTAACTTAAATTCAATCGCAAGAAGTAGAAAACTTAAAAAAAGAGGTTGAACCATTTTATGATATTGCTTATAATTTTATTTCCTATACAGTTGGCAGCAGAAGTATTCGAGCTCTAGCAATAATGCCTATATATAAAAAAAAAAAGTACTCTTTATACTGCTTTGTTAAATAAATCTTTCTAGAGTCATGTTCCCACACATTAAAGAATTTTATCCTAGTTGACTATTACTATTATAGAAAATTGTTTTTTAGTTTCACAGTATTCCTTACTGTTATTTCGTACATTTATAGAAAAAATTATCATATACTGGAAAGTATTTATTATACACATTATATTTATTCGTGTACATAATGTATACGAATCTTTCATGTGATCCTGTAAACAAAATTTTAATGGTAATCCAACCATATTCTACAGAAAAGAGGCTTTTGTACATGCTAAAAATGATGCTACTTCCATTCAGTGCACTGGAGAAAAGAAAAAGGAGTTAAGAGAAAAGTTACAGCGGCAGGAGTTTTATAGCCTTCATACCACCTAAACTCCACAGATCACAGGGCACAAAGCCTTACACACAGTAACGTATCTAGTTTCTTTTGTTTGAACATGTGCGCAAACTAGTAGTGACATGCATACTATTTTGAATAGGAAACCATTTAATATTACTTGAAATAAAATATATTATTTTCGAAACATGCTAAAAATATTTGCGGAAAATCAGATCGCGAACAGACAGACTGATAAGCAATTAAATTGAAGTGACAGACATTTTTTAACAAAATAAAATTTTATGTGATATACCAGCCTGTAAAATTATGTGAAATAAATGACTGAAGAAATATTTTATCATTTTCTTTTTTCGTTGATTAACGATGAAACCAGAAAAAGATTCGGGTCGACACGGCCCGGAAAAAATTTCATTCAGGCCCGGCACGGCCCGAGCTTGCAAAAAAAAATTGTAAGCCCGGCCCGGCCCGAGAACAGATTGAAATATTCGCCCCGAGACCGGCCCTCGGTTAGAATAATCATATCTAAGATGATGCTGTTGTTTAAATTAATTTATTTTTGACTAGCAGGCTATGCCCGCTTTGCTGGTCCCTATTTTTAAATGAATCACTATAATTACTGAATTCTCAAAATTGCATTAATTTTTATCACGTGAAAAAAAAAAAAGAGAAACAAAATCTGATTAGGGAAAATGTCGCACCGGGTTCTTACTGCCTTCGGAAAAAATTCCCAAAATGCTCTAACTCTTATTTCTTTATTTTCCCCCTTCGCCTCCCACCTCCCGTCTATCCTAATACTTTTACAAATTCGAAAATATCCGCAATCGATTTGTAAGTATCAAAAACCTCTATGCACCAGTTTTGAACGATCTATCTCTATTTTTATTTTTTTGCCCCTCCGCTCCCCCCCCCTTCCAGCCCCTCCCAATAATTTTAAAAATTCGAAAATATCCGCAATCAATTTGTAGGTATCGAAAACCTCTATGTACCAATTTTGAATGATCTAACTCTATTTTATTTTTTTGCCCTTCCGCCCCCCCCCTTCCCGGCCCTCCCAATAACTTTACACTTTCGAAAATATCCCCATTCAACTTGCAGGCCTCTAAAACGTATCTGTACCAATTTTGAACGGCCTAACTGTATTTCTATTTGTTTTTGCCCATAGCCCCCCCCCCCCTTTACCGCCTCACCCCCTTCCCACTCCTCCTAATAATTTTACAAATTCGAAAATATCCGCAATCGATTTGTAAGTATCAAAAACCTCTATATACCAATTTTGAACGATCTAACTCTATTTTTATTTTTTTGCCCCCTCCTCCTCTCCCCTCCCCCCTTCTCGCCCCTCCTAATAACTTTACACTTTCGAAAATATCCCCATTCGATTTGCAGGTCTTTAAAACCTATCTGTACCAATTTTGAACGGCCTAACTGTATTTCTATTTGTTTTTGCCCCATAGCCCTTGCTGCCCCACCTGGGGGCTGAATTTCTAACTTTCCAGAAATTGGTTTTTAGATACTTGCATTAGCTATATTTTAGAGCAAAAATTTCACGTATATCTGTTTTTTTGTTTGAGATATATAGGATTATGCGAAATCACATTTAACGCATGTGAAATCACGTTTCGCCCCCCCCCCCTTCCTTGGCGACCGAATTTCTAAAATTTCAGAAATAGATTTTTAGACATTTGTTTTAGCTATATTTTAAAGCAAAAATTTTACAGATATCTGTTTTTTTTGTTTGAGATATGAAGGATTTTGGGAAATCACGTTTTGCCCCCCTTCCCCCCTTGGGGGGGAATTTAGTAAAATAGCTTCTTAGTGGACGCCTACGTCATAGAAAGAATATTGTCACAAAATTTCATGCTTCTAGGTCCAGGGGTTTGGTCTGGGCGATGATGAATCACCCCCCTCAGGAAGAACGATTTTATATATATAGTCATAGACAATATGACAATGTCATAGTCTTCACTGAAATTAATAAATTTAATGAAAGAATATAATTAATTACAGGAAATATAAATAAAAAATAGTTAACTATTCACTTATCTAATAAACAGAAACGAGTATCTGATTTTTTAATTATTGGAGAGGAACTATAATAAAAATAGCCGAAGAAAATACTAATATTGATAAAGTTAATCTCCAGTAATCAAACGAATTTCGAATGAATGAATGAATAGATCTCATTTCTCGGTTTTCATTTCGTTACTACGCATGCGTTCCTAAAACCGTAATTCATTCGAAAGAATGTGCTTTCTGGGGTCGGGTCTTAAACCGATATTCTCTTCCCAGTACGCTTGCGCAACACTAAATCAAAACGGCTAAATATTACTCTCTTGATTCTTTGCGGTTTGATTGAGTAAAGATTTTAATGATTTAGCTGTTTATGGCGGCGCATGCTTTACACTAAACCGGTATCCGACTGAATGAATGATCGTCTGGCTGGCATTATTCCAGCATTACTGAATCGGTTTAGCTTGGCATCAGAGGTTCGCGTTTTTTTATGTTTCTGCATTGATATTTCACGGAAGATGAAATATTTAAATCGAATAAACGATATTAGCGTTAAATCGATATTTGATTTTACATCGATATAAAGCCCAGTCCTAATATATACCTTCATTCATTTCAAAGTTATGCGCAAAAGAAGTAAACGAGAAAACAGGTTATACCTTAATTTTTGGGCACCTGTATAGTTTATATCTATAGTAGTGGGTAAATGAAGTCGTGTGGTTTCTCACACACTAGGTTTTTTATAATTTTAATCCCTGTCTAGAAACTGAGATTGAATTGGAATATTTAAAAAGAATTAATTATTTTATTTAAAAAATATAATCGTAATAATTTTATTTCATCTACATTCTTTCCAGATGTTACTTTTTAGACATTGGTGATAACATTTGCATATAAATATTGCTTTGTAGACTTAGATACAATCAATAAATAATGCAATTTACAATCTTAAATAAAAATATTGCATTTTTTTATTTTTACTTTGTTTTTTCAGTTCTCTTTTTTGACTTTCAATGAAATCTAATGTCCTGAACTTTCTTTTAGGTTTTGTTGGAATGTTAAAATGTTTAACCCTTTGCCGGTCCTATTTAATTTAGCTCCTTTGGTCATCGTTCCCAAACTTTGGGACTTCTATCTACCACTACATTTTAACTTTAACGGTTGCCTAATCACTTCGAAGGTTATTCGCCCATTATGCATATCAAATATCACTCCTCAAAATTATTGGTGGTAGTTGAATAAAAAAGTCCCTTAATTTGGCTACACTGTTTAGAGCGTTAGGGCTGGCAAAGGGTTAAGATGTAAAGTGATATGTTGGAGCGACATCTCCTATAACAATGACTCTAAACGGAGCTTTGCGTCCTGGAACATTGGCCGATTTCATCTAATCAGCACTTCCTATAATATTTATGGGAAGGTGTGGATTGAATATAATCAGCCGGGACGTAAAGATCAGCTCGGAGCCATTATTATAAGATGTATTAGTTAAAGCCACACAGAAAAGTTCATAATTCTGTAATGAATTGAGATAATATAAAAATTTAAAAAAATCACGATTCATAAAGCTTTTCACTACTCAACTTACGTATTTCTTGATGTAATGTATACAAGTATAGTAGTTCGAGGTTATACTTGCCTCAAACCATGGGGTAAGTGCGGAATTACGAAGCACAACATTCCCATATACAGGGTGATTATAAATAAAGTTACGATTTCAAAGCGCTATAATTTTAAAAGTAACGGTCAAAATGACTTGATATTTTACCAGAACAATCGTGAGGCAATGGAATTTTGTTTGGCTAAGGAAAAAGTATTTATAAAATGTGCGTATAGATGGAGCTGTCAATGTAATCTCAAAAGAAATGCCTAAATAGATTCATTATACGCAGGAATGTTGTTAGCAATAGAATAAGATAGCAGGAAACAATAGACTTTAAAAGTTTACGACAACTTTTTTAGCAAAAAAAAACAAGAATACGTGTTTACAGCAAAACAGCGATAATGACAAGATAAACGAAGAGCTTCATTAAACAAACATCTTACGAATGGTTAAAAGTACATTTTGGGAAATTTTTTTTGTACTTTGCCAAACAAAATTCCATTGTCTAACAATTGTTTTGGTAAAATATCAAGTCATTCTCAGCGGTAGTTTTAAATTTATAGCGTTTTGATTGAAATCGTAACTTTAATTATAATCACCCATTATGTATATATTTTTACTTTCGCTTACCCATAAGGTAGAGAAAGTATTGCTTTAGGGTCAAATTTTCGAAAGTGAGTTTTTGTTATATTTACATGTTCTGAGGTCCCCTGAATACGAAAATCATGTTTTTAGGGAATGGTCTGCATGTGTGTCTGTCTGTGTGTCTGTTATCAGCATATCTCAAGAACAAATAGTAGCAAAAATTCCAAACTCGGTATTCTAAATGTGCATCATATAGGGATGCTACAGTAAGCTTTTCGTTGAGATGAAGCCAATGGTTCGTGTACAGGGACACTCAAAAGTATTCAAATACATTACGCCTATGGGGGAAACTGCAGGTAAGTAGAGTTTAACATCTATAGGCTGCACTAAAACAAATGAAACGAATATATATTTTTTGTAATAGAGATAGTCAACTGGGAAAAAATATTGTGTATGTAAGAGCCTCGCCTCCTCCCCTAGGAGGGGAGTAAATTTCCATGATGGGTATCTTTCAAAAGAGCTCGCCAATACCTTTAAAACGAATGGTTCAACCATCGATCTGCGATAATTTAAAATAAATTTATCAATTTTTTTTTCATTATTTTTATTATTATTATTATTTTTTTAATATAATATTGAGAAAAAATTCAACTTTTTTTTGGGGATATTTAGTGTTATATTACTTCTCTAATATGGAAATCGTCTGCATTATCATGGAAGATTTTTTTTTAAAAATAATAATTTTAATAAATTATTTTTACTGAGTGAATTTGAATAGGAAGAATCACACCAGTTATTTGCTGTTAGTGGATGTGCTTTACTAATAATATTTTACCATTTCCAGAAAAGCTGTTCGGGAATTGAAATAAATTCCTCATAGAGATATGGTAAATAATGTATGTTTTAAGCTAAATATTTATCACTTGTTTTTTGTATATTTACACGTTTTGAGGCTTCCTGATTACCGTAGTCAAGTTTTTTAACATTTGATCTTTGTCTGTGTCTCTTAGAGTAACTTAAAAACGAATAATTCTAGGAGATCCAAATGTTGTATTTTGAAGTTAATACACTGTCAAAAAAAAAAAAAAAAAAAAAAAAAAAAAGTTCTGTTTGCTGCCAGAAGTTTTGTAATTCAGAAAAATACGTTCTATCAACGTAATTTTTCCGTTGATAAAACGTATTTTTCTGAATTACAGAAAATTTCTGGCAGCAAACTGCAGCAAACGGGACTTTTTTTTTTGACAGTGTATAAGTTTGTTGCTGGAAAAGTTTGATCAAGATGAATGCTGCCGCTGCGTGTGAAAATTGTCTGTATAATTTTTAGTAAACTTTTAATTTTAATAACAGAATTAAATTCTATATAAATGTAAGTGCATTAATGAAACGGGGGGTTGAGGGGGGTGGTAGCCCCCCCCCTCAGACGGAACTAATTATCAAATAAAACTCCTTCGAAGCCTAATTTGAATTGTTTAGCATAGGTTTACATAACAGTACTCATTATCTTACCCCTTAATCTCCAACCTGTATTTATAGTATTAAATTTCAGGGTAAGAGAAAGTCGTGTGAGTGACACACAAGATTATTTTCTTTAAGTTGCACATCGTTAAATTATAAAAAGCTCATACTTTTAAAAAGCGAATCAGTTGTAGTTAATGCCGAATTATTTTCAAAAGTGTAAGTATGATACCAATTGAGCAAAATGAGGTTAAGTCTAGCCTAGCTGTGCCAAAAACTTTGTTACATTTAACCAGGGGCGCGCCAGCATTGTCAGACGCCTGTGTGCAGAGTTTCAGTTGGCGCCCTATATTACCCACCCACCCCCCCTTTTTTTAAAAATCATTTTATAAAATTTTATTATTTAGCAAGTCAATTGAATCTCGAACCTTAATAGTAATAAGTTTATTGAATGGCTAGTAAAAAGAGAAATGTATCAAACAAAATGAAATTTGAAAAGAAACAAGTAAAAAGTGCATCTTGCACAAAGAGAAAAACTCCCTTATACAAGAAGTTGCAAAAATTCGATGTACAATTGTGAAGGTAAGCAGAGGAAATTAAAATAGGCAGATTTAGTGTTTATGTGGTGCAGAAATGCGTTGAGGCATTACAGTAGATGGCTTAGATGAAAGCTGTAAGTGTAAACGTTTCTATTTGTTTGGGTCTAATTTTTAAGTAAATATTTAAACACACTCACACACACAAAAAAAATCTTAGTGAACTAAATCTTCCTTCACTTCATTGCAACTTTTGCGAGTATTACGCATATTATACTGATCCAATATATCCGTCTCTATCCATATTGTTACCAAAATGTCGATTTTCTTATATGAAAAAAGTAATTGTAAAGAAACGGACAGTTTCTTGTCGAAAGATACATTTTATTCAAACAGTTCTCGAAAAAAACCAGTAAATTATCATACTCAAATTCATACCTCAAAAAAGTCGTAAAACAACGTTAAAAACACCACCGAGTAGAATTTCGCTCATTTAAGAATAAATATAAACCATTTAAACGAAAACGAACGTTCAGAACAGATGTCCGATGCAATTGATCTTTGGGTGTGTCTCTTCTGTTTGAATAATTTCTGTCGTGATTTGGCGAACTTTCGAGATTATTCTGCACCAGAAGCCAGTTGACGAACCCAGAAAATTTCAGAAATCGGCTCTTATTGAAGGTAGAGCTTCTAAACTTCGGAAACACTAAACTATTACTTTTCACCAAGTTTGGTCGCCATGTCGCAAAATTCATCGCTAAGTTGCCCAGTCTGTATCCAAGGCTGACAATCACCTCCTATTCCACTCCCGTTAAAATTGAATCAACCGCTCTTTATTTGCACTTCAATTGTAAATCTGCTTTTATTGCAACAACACTTTTCATTTAGGAAAGTGGTTTAACTCTTTGCAAACAAAATTTTTGATTATTCGTACTATTGCAGTACGTTTGCACATATAAATGAGTTTAACATTTTGCACTAGTACAGATAAAGGGAATTTATAAGTATATAAAATTAGAACTCACAATAGTAATAATAATAATCGCGTAGTGAGTTCTATTTTTTTCAATTTCGTTGTTTAAAACTCTCAAAATACTCTTAACATCAAATAAATATATGACTATCGATATAACGACAAGATTTGACTTGGTTAATTATGGAAGTTTTTTTTTTTTTTTTTTTTTTTTTTTTAAGGAACAAATAAATTTATAAATACATAAAATAAGAGTATATAATAAATATTACTTGGTAAATATAGAAAAAAAAAATACTTAATAGGGAAAGAAAACATCTACTGAAAGGAATTTTGCCCATTTTCATTATCTAAACTTTTTATGTAATTTGTATGTAAATTTATATGTGTTTTTCTATATAGTAGTAAGATACAAAAATCTGTTTTAAACTATTTTTCCGCCACGTTTGTACGTTGCACAGATATAAATAATAGGTACATTTATAAGTAAATAAAATAAGAATATATAATAAAAATTATTAAGTTTTAAAGTAGATTATATGAACATTTAAACAGATAATATTATTTAGTGAAATGTAATTCATTTGATTAATTTTTTTTAAATTCTGGAATAATATATATCCATTTGATCCAAAGTATCTTATGCTATCGATGTAATTACAAAATTTAAAAATCTGTCTGATGCCGTTGTAGAGCGTAAGTATTTTTTGATCATTTTAAATTTAGAAAAAGATTGTTCCACTGATGCTACTGGTAATTATGACAGAATAATCTCCAAAATATTTAATGATAGGATAATTTGGAGTAAGGTTACGCTTAAAAACGTGTTTGAGATCAAGGAAGAAAAGGGGGGGGGGATTTCGTAAAATCAATTGGTGTTGGATACATAGAAACAATTTACGCACTAAAATCTGTGATTGCAGCTCCCATAGATCTTACATGACAAATTTCGCGCTAAAAGGGGGGGTGTGTGTGTCTCAAATTCACCCCATCTTTACGTCCTCCCCCCCCCCCCCCAAAAAAAAAATAAGTAAATAAAATAATAATAATAATCGAAAATTACAAAAAATACAATAAAATAAAATAAAATGGGTTTTGGGAAAAATCCTAAAGACGACGCATACCTGTTTTCAACATTTCAACATCTCTGTACCATTTTTAGTAGAATTCTTTCGATAGAATCCGGAATTTGCGAATTCCCCCCTTTCCCCTTAAAAATAAAAAATTCCAAAATTGCATTTTTTTTTTTTTTTTTTTTTTTTTGTACTTAAGTCTAGTCATCCCATATACAATTTAACCACCGTGAAGTAACTTGGAGTCGAGTTATGCATAAGCGTGTTTTTTACTTCCTTTCTTTGGAAAAGGTGAAAGGGAATTTCGTAAAATCCCGTCAGTATAGGCATCGAATGCATCTAAACAATGCACGCACCAAAATTCGTGACTGGAACTCCCATAAATTTTCCTGGACCAATTTAACGCTAAAAGAGTGGTCTCGAATTTGCTCTTTCGTAAACCTCCCCCCCTCCCCCACTCCCCAAGATCGAATATCATAAACACCAAAAATGGATTTATGGAAATATCCTTAAAGAGATGCATGGCTGTTTTTAACATTTTTGTTTCATTTTTGGTGTATTTCCACTCAAAAATCCGAAATTTACAAATATCCCCCCGAAAATTGATTTTCTTTTTCACTTCTTAAAAATCAAAAATTCCAAAATCGTAGACAATGATTATTATATTCATTTGTACTCAAATCTAGATTCATATGCAATTTCTTCACTGTGAAATAATTTGAAGCCTAGTTATGCATATAAATGTGTTTTTGTCTCCTGATTGGGGATTGGGGGATTTACAAAAGTTAACAGATATAATTTTAAGTTGGGTAATTCCTGCCAAGTGTTGTATTCTGTCCAGCTGTTCTCGCGTGATACCCAGACAAAAATGTTTTAAACATGCAGACACAACGACCGCATACGCACGCACACACAGAGAAAATTTTCTGAAATCGGATTTGGCTTTCACGATGTGTGAAACATGAAGATATCGCAATGTTTTTCGAATTTGAGACATTTACTGACAAAAATCTGATTTTATTAATATAGATGTTGCATCGATATTGCAAAAGGTAAAAAACTACTCTGAATAAAATCTCCGGTTCTATGAATTTTCACTTTTGCAAACCAGTTATGTTGTCTTTTTACTAATCTAAGTGGCCTTTTTCCGACAGAAGAGGTGGGGGGTGAGGGGGGATTAAAGCGCTCTTTTAAATTTTAATAGAATGCTTTGATATGTTAAAAAAGTCAAAGAAAATTTTGCTGAATGGAGGCGCACCTTTAAAAAGTTATTCCACTTTTAGTGTGTCCTTTCACAAAAAACACCTAAACTGTTGAGAACCACATGTTTTGCTAGTATATATTTCAAGGCGCCTCATTTAGCCACACTAGTCGCATGACGTCAGACCGGCATTATAAAATCAGATTTAATAAAGCAATACATATATATATATATATATATATATATCTTTATATATATATTTCTTTTGTGCGTGTGTATGTCACTGAACTCCTCCTAAACGGCTGGACTGAGTTTAATGAAATTTTTTGTGTGTCTTCAGGTGGATTCGAGAATGGTTTAGATTTACAAATGACAGTTGTAACTTAATTAGTTCTTTCTTAATTAATTTTTAACCAACTCTTTCAACAACTTTTCCACCTAGATGGCGTGAGTTGTCGTAAACACGATGTCAGAATTTATTTAATGTTGAAATGAAAAATGAATTTTTAACCGTATCTTACGAAGTGTTTAAAATATTTTTTCAAAATTAATATTTTTAGAATCGTAACCGTATCTTACGAAGTGTTTAAAATATTTTTTCAAAGTTAATATTTTAGAATCGTAAACACGATGTCAGAATTTATTTAATGTTGAAATGAAAAATGAATTTTTAACCGTAAGTGTTTAAAATATTTTTTTAACGTTAATATTGTTAAAATGTTAAAATTAGTTAAACTGGTATATTCTTTTAAAAAATTCGTCAATATCCGACGGAGTTATTTTATGTTAAAATGAAAAATGAATTTTTAGGCCATTATTATTTGTGCAGATGGAAAATGTACTAAAAGTTTTCCGAAAAATTTCACGATCACAAATGTTGACAGATATCCAATATATCATCGAAGAAATCCCAATAATGGCGGACAATCTTATCATCTAAGGCGGTCTTCTATGTCAACAACATAGATATTGACATTGATAACCGTTGGGTGGTCCCATATTCGCCTCTGCTGAGCAAAACATTCAATGCTCATATTAATGTTCAGTTCTGCAGTTCAGTGAAGAGCATCAAATACATTTGCAAGTATGTGAATAAAGGCAGTGATATGGCTGTATTTCGAGATGAAAATACCAATGTGAATGCTCCTCCGGTGAATAACAACGATGAAATAACACTTTACCAAATTGGCCGGTACGTCAGCTCCAATGAAGCTGTTTGGCGTATCTTTGGTTTCCCAATTCATGAACGGGATCCAGCAGTTCTTCATTTAGCCGGCCATCTTGAAAATGGCCAGCGCGTATATTTCACGAGCGAGACAACGATTGATCGTGCTATAAATCCACCAAAAACTACACTCACCGAATTTTTTGAATTGTATAATCGTGCGGATGCTTTTGGTGCTTTTGCACGGACATTACTCTATTCAGAAGTACCACGCTATTTCACATGGGCTCCAACAAAAAAATGGATGCCCCGAAAGCAAGGCACGCTGATTGATGCATGTCCCGGTTTATTCAAATCAAACACCTTGGGACTAGTATTTACAGTCAATCCAAGGCAGACTGAGTGCTTTTATCTTCGACTGTTATTGGTTAATGTCATCGGCCCTTTGTCATTTCAAGATTTACGTAAAGTGAATGGACAACAGTATCCAACGTATAAAGATGCATGCCTTGCAGTCGGCTTGCTGGAAGACGACAACCAGTGGGAGTGTATGCTTGCTGAAGTAGGACTGAACTGTACAGCAAAACAAATTCGTCTACTATTCGCTATAGTGTTGACTACATGTTTCCCGGCCCGAGCAGAGATATTATGGGATAATCACAAAGGTTCAATGAATGATGATATATTGCATGAACATCGTTCACGGTGCAATGATCTAACGATAGTATTCAGTGACGCTATGTACAATGAAGCATTGATTGCTATTGAAGATCTTTGCATTATCATTGCCAACTTACCACTCAGTCATTTCGGTATGCAACCAACAAATCGAAATGCATCTGATTTAAAAAGCACTGAATTGAATCGTGAACTACAATACAATACTGTACAAATGGCAGCGATTGTTGCTCGCAATGTCCCACTAATGAATGAAGAACAAAGAACCATTTACGACCGCATCCTGCTCGCAGTTTTGGCAGGACAAGGTGGATTCTTTTTTTTTTTGGGTGCACCAGGTGGAACTGGCAAAACATTCCTTATTTCGCTAATTCTCGCCGAAATACGATCAAATAATGGCATCGCATTGGCTCTTGCATCATCTGGCATTGCGGCAACTTTATTGGATGGAGGCAGAACAGCTCATTCATTATTTAAACTGCCACTAAATATTCAAAATAACCCAGACGCAGTGTGCAACATAAAAAAACAATCGTCCATGGCCACAGTGCTGAAATAGTGTAAAATTCGTATCTGGGATGAATGCAATATGGCACACAAACATTTGATTGAGGCGTCGAACAGGACATTGAAAGATATAAAAAACAACGACAAACTATTTGGCGGCACTCTGTTACTCTTTTCAGGTGATTTCAGACAAGCACTTCCCGTTATTCCGCGT
This sequence comes from Salticus scenicus, assembly GCA_963930645.1. Classification (NCBI taxonomy): domain Eukaryota; kingdom Metazoa; phylum Arthropoda; class Arachnida; order Araneae; family Salticidae; genus Salticus; species Salticus scenicus. The sequence goes on along the minus strand of OZ005661.1, from coordinate 112,977,534 downwards.
TCAACATACGCTGATGAGATCAACGCGTGCTTAAAATCATCGTCATTGTGGCGTAATGTTAAAGTACAACTGAAAGTAAATTTGTGCGTTCAAAAGCTTCAAGATCCATCCGCTGAAACATTCTCAAAACAATTGTTAGATATCGGCGATGGAAAAGTTACTACAGATGAAACTGGATGCATAAAATTACCGACCGATTTCTGCACAATCATTGATTCTCAAGATGCTCTTATTGACCAGATATTTCCCGATATACACAGACGATACACAAATCATGAGTGGCTGGCAGAAAGAGCAATTTTAGCAGCAAAAAATGTGGACGTCAATGAATTGAATCTCCAGATACAACATTTGTTACCAGGAGACTTGGTGTCATGCAAATCTAATGATACAGTTTGCGATGCCACCGAAACTGTAAATTATCCAACAAAGTTTTTAAACTCATTGGATTTACCAGGCACGCCACCGCATATTTTACAACTGAAGGCTGGATCTCCGGTTATTTTGCTTCGTAATTTGAACCCACCACGGTTGTGCAAAGGCACGCGATTAGTCATAAAAAAATTAATGAAAAATGTTATCGAAGTCATCATTTTAAATGACAAATTCCGAGGTGAAAATATATTACTACTGCGAATCCCTATTATACCCACAGATGTGCCAATTCAATTTAAACGCCCTCATTTTCCAATTAGAGTGGCATTTGCAATGACTATCAATAAGTCTCAGGGCCAAACGATGTCTGTCTGTGGCTTAGATTTGAGCACATCATGTTTTTCACACGGACAATTGTACGTGGCTCTCGAGTGGGCAAACCATCCAGTTTGTTTGTATTGGCGAAAGATGGGATGACAAAAAATATTGTACACTCTGTTGCATTAAGGGATTGATATTGTTTTTTAGTAATATTGTTATAAGTAGCGATATGTATATAATTTTAAAGAATCAATTTTAATAAATTAAAAAAATAAATGATTGGTGTTTTGTTATTTTTATATTCTTTCACCGTTCACAGCGCTCCATACATCTTCCACTTATATACCACATCCTTACACACTTACAATAAGTTAGTTATTTTTTTCTAGCAAAATATTCTCTAGAAATAATTTATATGACAAAACAACGTTTGTCGGGTCAGCTAGTATATATATATATATATATATATATATATTTTTTTTTTTTTTCAAATAATTTATTCTCGGCTGGCGCCTTTCTTTACCTGGTGCCTGTGTGCGCCGCACACTTCGCACACCGGGTCGGCGCGTCCCTGCATTTAACGCACTTCATCCTACAGTCGGCAACAAAAGTGTTGAAGCACACATCCACATTTTTTACATATTATTTTTATTAGTTTGATCGCTCATTTTTATCATCAGCTTACTTTTTCATAAACAGCATAAACACTAAGATCATGACTCGACAAATATTTACTTAACAAAACTGTATTAGGTGCACATCTTTTAAGTAGGAATTATTGCTAGTGCTTCAATCAGTTTGCTGCTGATTGTAAATGAAATATTTCCATAATAAAGTACAGCTGTAAATATATAAAATTCACCATTAAAAACTGTTTATATTACAAGCTATTAGGACTGGGCGACGTATGCTTTTAAGAAATAATCTCATAAACCGTAATGCATCCGAATTATCTTTTAATCCCTGTACAAAAATCAGTAATGCTGTACATTTAAACCTCTCTAAAAATCCACCTCTAATGAAAAGCAAGTTCTTCCCGATCTTAATTTTTTCCCATAAGACTAAATACTAATTTATCCCTATAAAACTCCCATGTACAATTGTGTTCATTTCTTTAGAGGTTACACTTTACGAGAGCAGATATTTCCATGACTTGGAGTGACTGTCTCTATATAACTAAAGTTAATCTTTACCTTTACTATAACAATATGTGTAGAAACAAGAGGTGAATAATAAGACATTATATTCCTGAACGGGCAAATAGATGAAGATCAATTCAAAGGAAATTTTGTGTCTTGCCATTGTTGAGATCAGAGATAGTCAACCTGTTTATATCTATCGTCCACTTTTATATATTTGTTAGTAGTAAAATTTTCTTCGGCCTAGTGAATCCACAGTATTGGTGATTTATAAAAGAGGGAAATAACTTTACAAAATTTCTAAAGCAGAGTTATACAGCAAGTTAAAGCATATAATAATAATTACTTAGCAAATACTTTATTTGTGTTTTTCTTTAGTTTGGAGGAATAAATCTTCATAAAACAACTTGCAGTAGTTAACTCTATATTTTTATTTATACTTTGTACACATAGCAGCATGAAGTCTGATGAAATTACATATAATCAATTAAATTACTAATGCGATCCCTGATGCTGAGACTGAATGCACAATGCTTTTAAAAATTACCATTTCAACGTTTTTAAAAATGAAATTAATTAACAAAGAAAAAAAATAAAGAAAGAAAAAAATAAAAATAAATAAAAGGAAAGTGCGTCAGCATCGGGCAAAAATTCTATCCACCACTAAATCTTGAACTCGCACTAGTAAGCAGTAAGTCCCAGATTAACTACCGTTTCAAACTATGAATTTAAATACTGTGGCTTTTAAATTACCCATTTAAAAGCCACAGTATTTAGCCACAGTTGACTTTAAATGGCAAAATAAATGTATATTTTTAAGTAAGATTAAAAATGAAAAGTTAAAATTAGTATTTCCTGCTAGAAAAATTTGGTAGAAATTTATACATTAACAGAGACTTCTTTCCCATTGAGAAGTGATGCTAATCTGAACAATTTGTTCCAGTATATAGAAAAGAAATACTTAGAAAACAAAAATTATTGCTAAAAATTACATACAATTCGAACAAGCTAATATCGATGCTTATTAGAACATTGTATAGACAAACAATGTACATTTGAATAATTAAAACCATTTAATTTCCAGAATCTTTTGCTTGAATAAAATTTTCTTAACAACCTCTATTAAAAGGTCTACCTAAAGGACCAATTTTTTCTGGCGCGGTTGGTGACTAGCTCTTTTAGGGAGGTTTCACTATATGTGAGATTTTTAATAGAAAACGTGGTACAGCAAACCTGAATAATACATATCATTTTCAAGGCATTCGAAAAATATTAGAGAAAGGAGAGCGCTGACAGGCAGATAGATAAACTTATGTCATAGACACTTTTCAAACTTGTTGAAAAGTATTAAAAAGAATACTTTTAGAAAAACGATAATCAATGTAAATCCTAATGCACGTCATAATTAGGAAAAAATATTATACACTGCCGATTTCTTTGAAATCGAAATAAGATTATAAGAATATATTATACACAAAGTTATTAAAATCTAGTAATAAAGTGATTATTCGAATTCGGCCCTCTTAGGGAGGTTTCACTATATGTGGGATTTTCTATAGGAAACATGCTATAGCAAACCTGAATGATACATATCATTTTTAAGGCATTCTAAAAATATTAGGGAAAGGAGAGCGCTAACAGACAGATAGATAAACTGATGTCATAGAAACTTTTCAAACTTGTTGAAAAGAGTAAAAAATAATGCTTTTAGGAAAACGGTAATCAACATGATCATAAGGCACGTCATATTTAGAGAAAATTACTGTACATTGCCCACTGAGAGAATGGAATGCGAATATAAGAGCATGGCATTCGTAAAGTTATTAAAATTTAATAGTAAAAGGATTAATCGATTTTACTATTTCAATGAAGGCGATATTAATTCAAGTATTAAAGATTCAAGCGAATTCTAAACAACTTTTAAGTGTGATATTTTCAATAAATATAAATGATTCTAAAACCCAACAATTTACTTACCATGTTTTTTTCAGTCATATTTTTTAAAGCTGTATCCTTTAAAGCACAGTTTTTAAGGTCAGCAACCTGTGTCCCGTCATGTTTTAGGAGGGTGCGGGGCCACTGCACTCACTGACGAAGAAGTGAAGATAGATGCTGACAGTGCGGTCGCGTGCACTCATCAGGTTTTAAGTGAAAGAGGAGATAAGGAGAAGCAATCGATTGATTGACAAAACGTTGCTGTATCTATCTATCTATCTTTTTTTCTTTCTTTCTTTCTTTTTTTTTTTTTTCTCTCTGTTACACATGCAAAGCCTTATAGTGCAGGCAAAAAGCGAAGTATGGATTAAAAAACATGTTTAGATGATAAAGATGAATATTTTTGTTATTTTATTTCCTGGCTGAGACTTTTTGTTTTTATTAAAATATACCTGAGTGAAAATTTTTGAATTTCTGAGAATAAAAATTACACAGGTCTACAGTGTAATGTTGGCAAAATTTTAGCTGATACATAGGTTTCTGATGTGCTAAAATTGAAATCGAAGGCAGTTTCCCTCTATCACGTATAGATTTTTAAAAATATATAGGGTGTCTGCAGTCTACCTTCCCAATTTCTTCATTTTCGATAGTTTTTAGTATGTTATGCTTCCATAATCAATTATAATTAATCAGGGACACATACTATAAAAATTACCCTATAATTATACTGGTAAAAACGTCACGGAGGAAATTGCGTCGGTAGGCACCCTGTATTGTCAAAAATCTATACGTGATAGAGAAAAACTGGCTTCAGTTTCGGTTTCAGCACACCATTAAACATAAAGATCAGCAAAAATTATCAAATCAAAGAAATTTTAGATGCAGGCTTATGTTACACATGTCGACGATAAAATTCTTTTCTTCGAGGTGATATGTTTTTCTGGATTCTGATTAAGGAAAAACTATTCAAAAATTTCCACCACCTACAGTTTTGTCAAGAAATGGGATTGTATTAGCCTAAAGCTCCCCTTTTACAACTCCCATCTAAGTTATTTCCCGGAAAATCTGGGTGAAGTGTGTGAAGAACAAGAAGAACTGTTTCATCAAGACACAAAAGAAATGTCGAGAAGGTATCAGGAACGATGGAGTGGTAACATGTTAGCAGATTATTGGTCGATGCTGCATAGAGAATTCCCCCCCCCCCCCCCAACAAGGACTTCAAGCTGTACACAAAATAAAATGTTTTAAAAGGAGTTTCGGTGTAAAGAAACACATTTAAAAGATTATGTGTAAATGGTAGCTGATTTTAATGCATTTTATTTATAAATTGGTTCGAATTTGTTATAGTCCCTAGGGGAATTCTTCCGATCCTCAACCTTACTTTGTGAGAGGTATCAATGTGTTTCGAGTTTCGAGTACTCCAAGGAAGACATTTCAGCCGCTCAGAAATTTCTATCATTTTAATTGAAGAAGTTATTAGCTAAAAACTACAAGTTTATGAAGGTAGTCTATTTGCCATTTTGAAAAAAGTTTCTCCCAGTGACGTTGTTCTACTGTCATGAAGTCATTTTACACGAGAAATTTAAAATATGATCCATGGTTGTACGTAGGTAGGTTGGTTGGTTGGATTTAACGTCGCACTAATACTGCGCTATGGGTAATTGGCGACGGTCTTGGACGCACCTCTAGAGATGTTCCGGAGACATGTCATCACAATTTTGAACCTTCACGGAGGGGATCCCCCTCCTCTTTGGTGATCCCCAGAGGTATAGTGGCGATGGGAACATGGAGGACTTTGCAACCACGACAGATTTTATGTACACCATCCACCATTAGTGTACACGATGGTCTTTGGCCGGCCCAAACTGTGCACAAGCTAAAGTGCTCTAAAGGGAATTTCGATGTAAAGGAACACATTTAAAACATATTTTCTAAATAATAGCCTATTTTAATATATTTTATACATAAATTGTTTCGAAATTACCTCTGGATGAATTCTTCCGATCTTCATCCTTACTTTGTGATAAACCTTTACATGATAGGAAGAAAAGACAAGCATTTCTGAATTCAGCGTATCAAAACACATTAGAGCCGCCCAACGCAGTGCGAAAAAAAATAATAATAATAATAAATAAATAAATAAAAAATTAAAGTACGATTTTGCAGGTCTGTGTTATTAGCTATTAGTGTTGTTTGTTACAATAAATAAATAAATAAATAAATAAAATAAAATAAAATAAAATAAATAAATTAATTAATTAATTAAATTAAAATAAATTAAATAATCTGGTGTGTCACTCACACGACTTTCTCTTACCCTGAAATTTAATACTATAAATACAGGTTTCAGATTAAAAGGTAAGATAACGAGTACTGTTATGTAAACCTGTGTTAAACAATTCATATTAGGCTTCTGAAGAATTTAATATGAAAATTAATTCTGTGTGAGGGGGCTTCCGCCCCCCTCAAACCCCGTTTCATTAATGCACCTAGATTTATACAAAATTTAATTCGATTATTAAAAAATAATTCTGTTTTTAAAAAATAATTTATTAAAATTATTATTTAAAAAAATTATCTTTTATGATAATGCAGACGATTTCCATATTAGAGAAGTAGTATTACACTAAATATCCAAAAAAGTCCATTTTATTCTCAAAAAAAAAAAAAAAAAAAAAAAAAAAAAAATCGATAACTTTGTTTTAAATTATCGCAGATCGATGGTTTCACCATTCGTTTTAAAGGTATTGGCGAGCTCTTTTGAAAGATACCCATCATTAAAATTTACTCCCCTCGAGGGGGGACTTCCACCCCAGGGGGAAGGGGGAGGCGAGGCTCCTACATACACAAAAAAATTTTCCCAGTTGACTATCTCTATTACAAAATATATATATATTCGTTTCATTTGGTTTGGTGCAGTCTATAGACATTAAACTCTACTTACCTGCAATTTCCCCCATAGACGTAATGTATTAGAATTCTCTTGATTGTCCCTGTACACGAACCATTTGCTTGATCTTAACAAAAAGCTTACTGTAGCATCTATATATGATACACATTTAGAATACCAAGTTTGGAATGTCTGCTACAATTTGTTCTTGAGATATGCTGAGAACAGACAGACACACACACAGACTCACAGACACTCAGACACACAGACATACACACAGACATACACACAGACATGCACACAGACACACACACAGACCATTTGCTAAAAACATGATTTTCGTGTTCAGGGAACCTCAAAACGTGTAAATATAACAAAATCTCGCGTTCGAAAATTTGACCCAAAAACAATACTTTCGCTACCTTATGGGTAAGAGAAAGTAAAAATGAAATAATATGTTGCTGCAAAAATTGAAATTATCTCTAGTTTTGGAAGTTAAAATGTATCTTTATTAGGGAACAAAGTTTTGCTTTTCTCTAGAAATTCCTCAAATTTTTCTAGTATACGGTGAAATGGAGTTATTATAACCTTGGCTTTTAATGTAACTACAAGTTTCGTTTCAATACATTTGCTTAATATACAAATTTTTTCCTTTGTTTATAAATAAATAAATAAAATTTGTTTAGAGAACAGTTTTTTATGCTTAAAATATAAATTTTTACTGAAAAAAAAAAAAAAAAAAAAAAACAGTTTTTTATAGGCTCACAAGCTAACTGTTAAACTGACAAAATTTTATTTTTCAGTCTCAGGAGATTTTTGTTTGATTGCAATTTTTATTTATTTATTTTATTTTTCGATGATGGGTGGTAGTATTTCAAGATTTCAAAATGTGAATCTCACTATGCCACTTTAAATTGAAAATTCTAGTAGTGTTGGGTATTCGAGATTCAGGAAATAAAGTGACTACAGTTTTTTTTTTTTCCTGTGAAACAGGTTTTTTTTTTTTTTTTTTTTGAAAAAATTACAGTTATTTTTACGGTATGTGAGTATAGAAATGATATGAATGTCCTTATTTGAGTCGGTACAAAAGTAGATTGACTGGTTGATTTATAAGTATTCTGACGTTAATGATTGTGTTACTGTGATTTTATTGTAGAAAAAAAGAATAATGAATTATAAAGTTACGATTTTAAAGTTACGATTTCAAAACACTATAATTTTAAAATTACCGGTCAAAACGATTTGATATTTTACCAGAACAAACATGAGGCAATGGAATTTTGTTTTGCTAAAGAAAAAAGTAGTTCCAATAAGTGCCTGTAGATGGCGCTATCAGGGATGAATTCATTATTCAATGAATTCTTTATACATAAGAATGTTTTTAGTTATAGAATAGAGTACCGATAAACCGCGAAAGGAAGATCCCTGGCGTCATCTGCGCATGGGTGAAAAGGACTGGTCCATTTATAAAATAGGAATGTCCGTAGTACCTAGGGATGTGTTTGTTTATGGGTATGAAAAAATTATAAACTCACTGATTGCATTTATTTTCCTTCTTTGAACTGATTCTTGAATATCTGGTCACATATATATTTTACGATTAATTAAAAGAAAGAAAAACTGATAATATTATAAAGGGATCATTTTAGATTTCAATATAAACATTACTCAATTAAAAATAAAAATAAAAGCTTTGTCAGTATTTTGAAACTTTTGAAGTGTGTAACACTAATTTAAAAATTATGTCAATTATTATATACAAACTAGTATATAACTCCGTCAAAAATGATGGAATGAGAAATCAATTAAGGTAGTGAATCAACGAATGCTTTGCCAGCTTCGCTGGCCACAATATTAAAAGGAAACTAATGTGCAAGTTGTACCTGACGGGACTAATGTGCAAGTTGCACCGAACGAACAAACTATTTAAAATGACACTATTTAAAATTAGATGTTGCTTTAAATATTTGACACTTACTTTTATTTTAATATTTATTACCAAAATTCTTCAAACTTCTTAAAACCAAAATAACTTCTCCTTCCAAAGCTTCTTTATCGCAAAACTTAATGGCATTATGTACAATACGCTTCGATTCACTACGGATAGGTTTAATCCGAGAACTCGTACCAGATGTTATGATCCATTTGTTCCAATATAAACAAACTGTTATACAGAAAGAAATAAAAGAAAACAAAGCAGGAGTTTTAATGATTCTACTCATAACCGAAGAAACAAGAATAATACAAAAATTTCCCCTCTCTCTTCCTTCTTCCTTTGCTGTGTCTCCCAGCGAGTGAGTGGAATCGTCCTGGCACTTTGCCAACCAGGAATCAATCGGCCGCGGGCGGACGGTAGCAGGAAACAATAGACTACAAGGGCTTACAACATTTTTAACAAAAAGGCAAGAAGCGAAAACAATGATAGCGACTAGAAGAAAAGAGAAACGTCATGAAAAAAAAAAAAAAAAAAAAACCTCACGGATGATTAACAGCACATTTTGGAACTAATTTTTTTTTTTTTTTTCCTTTGCTAAACAAATTTCCATCGCCTCACGATTGTTCTGGTAAAATACCAATTCATTCTGACCAAAGGTTTTTAAGTTATAGTGTTTTCAAATCGTAACTTTATTCATAATCATCCTGTATATCTATATCTGTCATTATGTTCATATGTAGTAAGAAGTATGCAAGATGTGTGTGCATTTATGTGTTTATGAATTAAATGAATTGATATTTGGTAAGTTGAATGATTAATTTGCAGATTGTTGAACTGAACGATTCATGACATTATTCTGAGCTTTAATATATATATATATATATATATATTCTATATTGCTTGAAATAGCTATACAACAATCCGAAATCTTGCATATGCTGACAGAGATACAAGTTTCCTGATGAAGATCATTTCTGGTTTTCAGCATTTAAAATTCTATTTTTTATTTCATGAATTATCTTTTCTTTCAACAGATCCTTTAGGTTAATTTATCTCTTTCCATTTCTATTATTTTATGAATGTTTCTACTGGTTTAATGGATTATGCAAATTATCTCATCGTTAGGCTTAAGTGTTATGTGTGCCATTTCTCTTCTGCGTAAGTACTTTAACATGTTTTTACTATTCAGTGTAATTTAATTAAATTATCATCGTGACAATAATTTTATACGAAATACACCTCATTTAAAATTTCATTGTTGGTATTTTCATCTATCTTTCATTTGCTGAGTGTTGTAAAGGAATTAAATTATTCAAATTATATATATATATATATATATATATACATATATAACCATTCCACATCATTTTAGTCATTTGGTGATCTGACAGTTTGAATTTTGCTAATAAATATTTATGAACTTCTCCAGTTTCTTTGAGATAACTTTTTAAGTTTGTATCTTCGATGGGACACTTATCTATTTTTATTGCGTTAATGGTTATTAAAATGTTCTTCTTTAAATGAAGATAAGATTTCATCTTCAACTTTTCTTTTTGCGGTATTTCTCTGTTTGCGTAAATTAGTGCTTCCTTTAATCTCTATATTTACGAAAAAAATAGTAGGATGTTAAAAAAAGAGGAAATAAAAAACTTATAATAATTTTATTGTCTTTCTTTTTCAATACAAAAACTCCTTTCCTCCAAACTTATAAATTGTGTTTTGCTGATGTTGAACATGTAGCTTTCGTGACAAATTCAGTTTTAAATTTTCTGATATCTTCAGTAACATAGTTTGGTGCCGTTTTATGTAATTCCGTGCATCCAACTTTTAATTTGGGACTGTATTTCTTTAATTGAAATTATCAGTGCTTCTTTGTCGAAATCCATATTTCTTTAGTTGCAGCATATTCTCGATTAAATGTCATTATGCCTGGCCTCAAATAATCGAATTTTTTTTTTTTTTTTTAATTAAAAAAGTAAAAGCAAAATGATAACAATATTTCACAAAATGCACTACCAAAATAAGTATTTGAACATTTTCGACTTTAGACGTTTTACCAAATATCTAGGAAAGTTCTTTAGGAATCATCTTGAAACTTTCGTAATACCTCATATTTCAGCAAACGTTGTGTCCTGAAGAGGAAAAGGGGACCAATAAAAAACTAAACAAAAATCAAAATATTTTGGATCACCCTGAAAAAGGACTGCTTTAAATGTGTTTTGGCTCTAGCATTTGATTATGGAGCTTCTTCTCATTATCTGTATCAATTTTTATGAGGCTACCACATTTATCCATGGAGATATAACTGTTTTTTTTTTTTTTTTCTTTTTTTTCAAAAATTGCAAAAAATTTTTTTTCCTCTCTTAACTGTAACACGTAGGGTATTAAACCAAGTACAAAGCCATTTTAAGGAAATTTAGCATACCACATTAGACACAGCGTACCAGTGATGCCAGATTGGGGATTTTGTCCCCATTTTGGGGATTTTTGCGGCTTCTGGGGACAATTTTGGGGACCAAATGTTTGTGGGGACTTTTTGGGGGACAAATCTGGGGAGTTCTTCAATTTTCTGTCAACGTTGGCAACGTAATGATTTATCCCTGCGACTAGGGACTTTCAATAGCTTTATTGTTATTTGGGGATTTTTTTTCAAAAATTGCCTTCATTTGGGGAATAATCTAAATCCGCTTGATAAATAAAGAATAATTTTGAAAAAATGTTTATTTTCCCTTTTTAGTAGAAATCAAGTTGGGGATTTTTTCGAAAAACCCCCTGATTTGGGGAAATTTGAAGACCTGTTTGGGGAAATAATTTTCGACCATCTGGCATCACTGCAGCGTACTGCAATCAGAATGCAAAAAATGTTAAATATCTTGCGAAATATGAGCATTTTGCTAAATAATTTTTAACAGCGTCTGCGCTAGCTTTAAAAAAAAATCATTTGAATAATTTACTAGTCATAAGTATTAAGCAACGCATATGAAACTCCCCCCCCCCTCCAAAAAAAAAAAGTATCGTGTAAATTCAAAAAGGTTATGAGAGACAGACTGAACAGAATTTAAGTTCTTTTCATAATATATATATATATATAAGGAGATGATTAAGAGGTTTTATTAATATTTATTTACAATCAGCGAAAACACTGTATTACCATTGGACATTGATTGAATCAAAATAAAAATGCGTGTAAAACCCCTTATAATTTAGCTTTTATTTTGAGAGAACTGTAGTTCTGTTCATTCTATCTCTCATAAATTTTTGAGTTTACACGATATTTGTTTGGGGTTTTCATATGTGTTACTCAATACTTTTGGCTATTAAATTATGCAAATGATTTTTTTTAAAGCTAGCGCATGCGTAGTTAAAAATAATTTAGTAAAATGCTCATATTTCGGAAGATATTTAACATTTTTGCATTCTGATTGCAGTATGCTGGTGTCTGATGTTGTATGCCAAATTTTCTAAAAATGGCTTTGCATTGGGTCGAATATTCTACGTGTTATAATTAAAAAAGTGGATTTTTTTTTTCAGTTTAATAAAAAAACTGTTATATCTTCATGAATATATGTGGTAGCCTCATAAAAATTTATACAGATAATGAGAAAAAATTTCATAATCACATGATACAGCCAAAACGCATTTAAAGCAATACTTTTTACAGAGTGATCCAAAACATTTTGACTTTTGATTAATTTTTTTTTTGCTGGTCCCCTTTTCCTCTTCAGGACACAACTTTTACTGACAATATGGGGTATAACATATTCTTTACACTGTGAGGAATTAGACGCCATTATGCTCATTTAACTTAGGTTTAAGCTTACTTAATTCCTCAATCTTAAGATTAACTTAATTACTTAATAAAGTGAGCACGAGACTTGTATATGAAATAAATAAAGAGCTTTTATTTTGAGCTTAATGGAAAGGTGGGCGTTGGACTATAATCACATTCCAGTACCTTTATAAACTTAAAGGGGCAGCCTTCATAAATACTTTAACTATCAATAGGTACTAATCGCCACTGCTTCGCTTAACTTCGTTAAATCTCCCGACTATACTCGTCTTTCGTAAGTGGGAGGATTCCCTTACCCACTATACTACTCGACTTACTATCTCCTACTATAACCGCTCACTACTAACTCCTTTAAACTCCTACTACTTCTAATTCATTATCACTAACTCTCTGCTTGCTCTAGCAGCTCGCTAAGCAGCCTCATTCTCTACTTCCCTCTAAGCCGCTTCCAACTAACTAACCCTTTTCTCTTCTCTACCTTCTCCTTTTATATAAATCACTTTCCAAAATATTAACATATTACAATTTCGTTCATCCTAGGAACTAACTCCATTCATCAACTGAATCCTAAACTCTACACATTCACGTGTTATTCGTAAAGTGCGAACTTCATTTGTAGCGTTACGCTAATATAACATTACCTCACAACACAAATTTTCTAGAAATTTGACAACACGTTTAAATTCGAAAGTGTCCAAATACTTATTGGTAAATAGTGCATTATATAAAATATTTATAGAACATTAGATGATTATTAAAATTAATCTCTTTCTTTTTTTTTTTAATGTTATGTTAACCAGTTTTAAGTGACGTAGATATTTCTTTCCGCTTTTGCCAAAAAGGATTATTATTCTTCAGGTTTGTATTTCACAAATATACATTTAAAAATCATTTGAATAAAATTTATAACGTAGTTACATAAAGTATAATATTTTTAAGCATGTGCATAATCCAAAGACTTCATACATTTTTTTTCGCCTGATGAAGAATAATGCGCTTATTAAATTCGGTTAAAACCAATCGTTGCGTGTTTTGGGAATTTGGGAATAAACAATATCTGTATACAATAGTTTCATTTATTTCTATGCGCCAGCAGCATTTAGGTAAATTTTTACGCGGTTTTCTGCTTATTTTCACCAAACAGTTGTACAGGGATTTCTTAAAAGATACTTTTTTTTTTTTTTTTTTTTTTTTTTTGGGGGGGGGGGGGGGTCCCTTCTTTTTTACAATTTTCTCGTTCTCTCTTTATATTTGGCGATGTAAATTGGCGATGGCTTTATATTTGGCGATTATTGGTATTCTTCGCATTTTGTGTCATTCTTATTTCTTACTTTATGTTGTGTATACATGAATTTCCTTCATGGTCGTTACCTCCTTCCTACTATGTACTGGTATCTACATTTTTTCTCATGATGACTACTCGTAATTTATCATTTCTTTCTGAAACAGTTGTTGTGTATTTTCTCAGTTAATGGTGTTTAATTACAAAGTTTTTAAAACCAAAGTAACATTTAGCCTAATCTTGTTTTGATGTATTATGACTTTTTTGTAAATGTTGGGCTTTGCATGTTTATGATACTGAGGAGGGCTAGTGTTTAGCCGAAATGTCTGTCTTGTGTTTTTATGTTTTTTAATAAAATGCATCTTTTAAAAATTTTAGTATTCTTTATCTCATTTTAAATGTTACTTTGGTTTTAATATATTAATGAGACTATATATGAATTATGTTTAATTTTATTGAATACAAAGTTTTTATTCATCACTCTTTAACACCAGTATTTCAAAGCACTTTACTGCTCTTTGAAACATACCCACTTTCTCCAACTTTATTTTAAAATACGTGTCCCAATTCCCAATTAAACATTGACAAGTGGCTGTCTTTACATCTCGGAGCTCATGTAAAAAGTGCTGCATAATGATATACCTGTTACCTGTCAGGTTATTTTTGAAATCCAGACCTCGCTCCAATTCAAAAACGTAACTTAGGTGTTATGTGAAAATCTGTAAACAATCCGTTACCTAGATCTTCCTATTACTAACTGTTCCAGATACAAAACTTTTTTATTTCAAATCCCTGACACAGTCTTCATTTCTATCACATTTGTAGATTTAGAGCAATGATTTATTTACATATTTGGAATCTTACCCAACACATTCCAACTTTGTGTTACCCCTTTTCAATTTAAAGTTACGATTAAAAAGAAAAAAGAAAAAGGATGTCACGATCCTAACCTACTTACCTATGTTCATGAAGAAATTGACAGAGGAACATTGAAAGAAGAAGAAAAGAATAAAAGAGAAGAGAAAGATAAAATGATGAGACAATTGTGTGATGTGGAAACTGCATCATCTTTTAAGTCCACTTTAAGAATGATAGTTGTGAGCGCATATATTTTCATGGTAATTTAATCATTGCAAGATAATTTTAGAATCTTAAAAGAGTTAACTGATTAAAATAGGAAGTTTTTACGGTAAGTGGTAGATTGAAGTGAAAGCTTAAAATTTCGGCCAAGGCTTAAGGGAATTGTAAGGTCAGATATTGGTCAAGGCTTAGTAATTTAATTTGGGATTATTTTTTTTTTTATGGAAGCAAGACTATCATTGTAAGAATTAAGTGGCTTCATAAGGTGTTATCGATATATTTTAAAGTGTAGAGCTGACAAGTAAATTAAACATTCTACCCTTTTTTCCCCAACTTTAACTTTTGCAGTAATCATTAAATGCAATTTTTAATAATCTTAAAAAAAAAAAAAAAAAAAAAAAAAAAACGGTTAACTGATTAAAACCGAGAATTTTCACGATTGAGCTAAATAACTGGAATTTCGGCCAAGGCTTGATAGTTTAAGCGAGTCTTAAGGTCAAATATTGTCCAAGGCTTAATAGTTGAATTTGAAATTCATTGTGACAGATAGACTATCGGAGTAAGAGTTAAGTTTCTTCATAATGTTGACAAAGAATTTGAAAGGCTGGAGCTTGTAGACAGTGTGTTTATCGATTCGGTACGTTTCGTACTTTATTTTATTATATTTATTTTGTGATTTTCATACTTAAAATTCTAGAAAATATTGGCTTTATCCAGACATAAATAGAATAAGAGTTCTCAAAATTATTGTAATTTTGGAATAAAAATTTTGAATGAATTTTCCGTACATTTTCTCTTTAAAAATGTCTTCATGTTTTAGAGTTCCACTTCAGAAATAATTTTTCTCACGAATGCTAAATTTCAGCATCACGAATACCAACGCCGTTAGAACTCAGTTCAAACATTATTAAGGTGAATAATGGATACAAACTATGACATAGGCAATAAAACGCTTTCTTCTTCAAAAATCTTCCCAAATTCAAGAATCTCCGAAAACAGCTCTAGAGAATATGTGACCAGCATCAACGGTATGCCCTGAATAAAGCATGTATTTCTCTACACCTAAAACAATGTTGTGAGTAGTAAAATTTATGGCAAGTGGCCTCTCGAGTCTTGATTTTGGTACTGTACTAACTCAATGTTACGATTATTTGATTGTGAGTGTAGACGTAGAGGTTGAAATGGAGTCATATGAAATGTACCCCAAAATTTTATTTTTGAATGCCTCAATGGTATCTCTGAAAAAAAAAAAAAAAAAAAAAAAAAAAAAAATATGCAGCCATTCTAAGTTCATGTGATTAATTTTCAAAAGCAAGAGAAGTATGTTGAAGATTTAAGTACTGATATTTAATAATTTTTAAAGAAATGGTGTTATCTGTTTGTTGTTAATTAGTAGTGAGTGAGTCGGTTTTACGTCGCACTCAACGAGATATATAAAGTAGAGTGATAAATGGTAACCCTTGAGAAGGTCCAAGATGAGTCATGTGACAGGCTCTCCTTGCACCTGCGTATTCGGTGGTTCCCTTGGTAACAGCTTAATTTCAGTAAATTTCTATTGCGACGGTTTGGAAATTGTTCTTCGCATAAGTCATAACCGCCAATGCTTTTGTTTACTGACGTAGTTTAATACTCTTTTTTCTAAATCATTTTGATTTTGATTTTACTTCTTTTTTATTTCGTGTAGTCGAACTTTAACCGACAAAATGCTTAAAAATAGTTGAAAAATTATTATTTATTGTTATTTAGCTCTTTGAAAGTTTAAATTTTCTTATATAAACACTTTTAAGCTTTGTTGGGAAACGATGAAAAGAAAAGTATTTTATTACTTATTAAAATGTGAAATATGTGTAAGATTATTTTAAAAACAATCTATTTCGGTCATAGGACTGTCATGTTACCTGATAATAATGATAATTTGTCGAACTGATATTTTAAATGCCAAAAGAGCGATAAAGGGCCAAACACAGCAACCTATTGGAGCATGTCACGAGATTCATCTTGAACCACGGAAAGCTAATCCTTCAGCCATTGAATCAGCACTCTAATTTATATATCTCGTTGGTCGCACTAATGCTATGCTATGGGCAGTTATCAATAGTCTCTGACACACCTCTAAGGCTGGTCCAGAGACATGCCATCAAATTTTGATCCTGCACAAAGGGGGATGTCTCTTCCGCTTTGGTGACCTCCAGAGGTACAATTTGGATGGGAACGTGGAGGACATTGTGGCCGAGACGGATTTTATATACCCCAGCCAAAATTGATGTACCACGACGGCCTTCGAAAATCGAGCTCGTTCGACTAGAGAATCGATCCCTCAATCTTCCAATTACGAGTACGGCGCTCCACCGACCTGGCTACCGCGGCCCCATTATTGCTGTTGTTAATTATTTTAACAAATACGTCTATCATTTATACTGCATAAAAAGTGTGACAAAATTTTAACCCGTCATTCTTTCTCTCGCATTTAAATGGTCGATTTATGTTCGAACAGTTTTTATATCTACAGTCGGTAACAAAAGTGTCCGAACGGTTTTGTTAACTAAATCCTTCTCGGATCCTCTTCTTAGTCAGTCTAAGAACATGATTCGACAAGGATATTTATTTAACGGAACCGTATGAAGTGTACTTTTTTTTACATAGGAATTTTTGCTAGTGCTCGGACACTTTTGTTACCGACTGTACATTTATGCACTTATAATTTGCGTTACACTATATTTGAGCAACTTTTGAACAATAGTTTTTTGGCAGTTAAATATCATGTAGTCATATGATGTCATTAAAAATTTGATAACTGATATATTGGTGCATTAACCTACTTTGTGTAACAAATTTATGTTATATTCATTTGTAATTAAGAAAAAGAAAATTCATTAATGCAACGTTGCACAACTTTATAATGGATCATAAAAAACTCTTTAAATGATTAAAATGGTTACTTATTAATACTTTTTTAAGGACCATTAGTAGCGAATTACTGTTTCCTTTCACTCTGCTGGCACTTTATTGGCTGCAGAGCCAACCTACATACCTGTTGATGCGGAGATTTAAATTGGAACTCGTTACTGAACAGACAGACAGCTTTTTTTAAACTACATCAGCAATAAAACTTTGGAAATAAAAAAATAACCGCCTCTTACCCAAACAACCACCAAGAGAAGAAATTTCTTGGCAACGAAAATGCGGACGGGGACGACGACATGTTAGCAGTTTTAAAATAAAGGGATTGTATGCAAGTTGCCGGAATAAGGTGCTCTTTTTCTACACCGAGAGAAAAAAAAAAAAAAAAAAGAGGCTTTATTGAAGAAAGCAAAATTTATTTTGTTGACTGAATTTTAGATTTATTTTGTCACTTTAACAGTAATATTGTTGAATTAACCAAATCAACTTGCTTCGACTAACTAAAAGAACATGGTTGAAAGAAGAATAATTGTTCTTGGATTGTACGATAAATTATGTCATAGGTATCCTTGTAAACAGCCAATGAACGAGTGATGTGCTGATTTAACAAAACTATTTGTTTAAACCAACAAAATAAGTTTGTTAGTTTAAGCAAATATTGGTTGAATCAGCAAATATCAGTGGAAGTCAAACTCAGTATTTTAAGTCTAAATCATCCACATCATCTGCATCGCCCGTATAATATGTATCCGATCTCTCTAAATCTACATCATCTGTATCATGTGTATTATATTCATATATCATCTATATCTAATTTTGTTTCTCCGTTTTATTGAAATCAGAGGAATAGCTCGTTTACATAGATAGTCAAATACATTACGTCTATGAGCGAAATTTTGGTCGGTACAATTTATCATATATAGACTATACTTAAGAAAACAAAATTGCATTCTATGCATGAAAGGTGGCATGAAAAACATATCTACAGAGACACCCAATTTCGATCTATTAGTGCTATGTTTGAAAAGACTCCAAGTACATTCCAAATTGTGTCATGAATTTTTCTCTCTCCCTGTGCGTGCGTGAGGTTTAAGTATATTGTTTAGTAAGAATATAATTTACACTTAATATACAGGGCTACTTAGTCCAATAAATTTCAGATAGTGATTTAGGCCACAATTCTTTGAATAATTTGAAATATACTTAAAATTTTCATAAAATTCAAAAATGCTTTATGAGTAAGTATACCTGCTAACACCCTAATGAATACTCCGTAAAATTGTTAATACCCGCCAATTTTTCCACACCAATTTATTTTTAGAGTAATTTTCTTCAAAAGTAATTTTGATTAAATGAGAAGAAAAATACTTTAAAAATTCTAGACTGACTCCATTTGATTTTCCAAACATTAAGTAATTAGTGGTTGTATCAATAAATTAAAGTAAGACAAGTTATTAAATAAATAAAAGTGAAAATTATAATAGGTTGCTTGTGCATCTTTCTCCATTGTTTAATTTTACGCTATTACACTCTAAATAATTTGAGTCTATAGATCATAATATTAAAGGATTTTTCGTTGTGTTCCTGTAAAAAATCTATAAGGGCTAGATTCACTAAAATCTATGCATTTCGTGCGACGGGAACCTATAACATGTGTATAAAATTTCAGTTCAATCGAACAAGGCATTCAGACGCTATCGCACTTTAAAATTTAAGCTCATAGGCCATAATGATAAAGAATGTTTCTTTGTGTCCCTGTAAAAAATCTGTGAGTGTTAGATTCACCAAAATCTATACAGCTCGTGCGATAGTGACTTATAACATGTGTATAAATTTTCAACTCAGACGAATAAGGCGTTTAGACGCTATCGCACTTTAAATATTTGGGCCTATAGGCCATAATGATAAAGAATTTTTCTTTGTGTCCCTGTAGAAAAAAATTAAGCGTTAAATTAACTAAAATCAATAGAGTTCGTGTTATAGTGACCTATAACATACGTACCAACTTTCATCTCATTGGTACAAAGCGTTTAGGCGCTATCGTGTTCACTTACACTCAAACATACATCATCGTAAAAATAGTAAAAATGAATTCAGAGGACATCAAAAGGTATAGAAACATTAGTATGTTAAAGTCGGATTTTTGACATGATTACAATACTTTTCTTATATATGTATGTTCAGAATGTAAAAAAAAAAAAAAAAAAAAAAAAAAAAACTGATGTGTTTAAAAAGGCAGCTATTAACAATTTTATGGAATATTAATTAGAATGTTGGTAGTTATGATTTAGCCAGCCGCAGCTCGTTAATGAAATTTCACGAGGCACTGCATCACTGCATTCAGAGGCACTAAACATCTAGAAAAAGTACTTAGGAATGAAACATTCATTTCTTATTGGTTGATACGCTTATTTCCTGAAACAATTAGATATGAGGCTATTTCGACAGCCAATGAGATAAATGAACTTTTTATAAAAGCGGACTGCTTTTAGCTATCCGATGTGGCTAGAAACAGTCCGTTTCATACGAATTCATTCAACTGATTGACTGTTTAAATGTCATCAAATCTACATTATTTCTTTAAATAAGCGAATCAATCAATAAGAAATGAATATTCCATTCTAATGTACTTTTTCTAAACGCTTAGATGCTGTGTCCCTATAACGTCATTAACGGGATTCAAACATGGGGTTGAGAAGGGCGGTGGCCCCATCAAATGGAAATTTTTGAGAAACAAAACTATTTCTTAACTTCTTTTGAAGAGTTTTTTTAAATGCATGCAATAGAAATTTTCAGATATATTACCTTATATTTTACATCTTAAATTGTAATCACATGTCTAATTGTAATCACATTAGTAATGCAGCTTAAGTAAAAGTAGTGTGACAGTCACACTAGATTATTTTTATTGTCAAACGTTTAGCGCATCAAGTCATTAGTATTGTCAAACGATTTATCCTGTTATTCTCACATTATTAGGAATGAAATATTTAAATACAGTTTATGAAATTTTCCCAATTTTCGTGCCTATTTGAAAGTTTCAGAAATTCTCATTCTTGAATTCATTTGTGTCACTCCCTTGTCTCACACTTTTATGTACATTTAGGTGCAATCAATTGTCGTCTTAAAATATTATTGTTCTAAAATTGTGACATGAATTAAAATAAAATTAAAATATCGCTTTTCTTCCACAATGTACTAAAAATTCCGATTCAAAAGGAAGTGGATTAAAAAAGAATCCCAGGAATTGTCACAGGCATATTTTTTTTTTCTCTGGAACTTGCCCCCTGATGATATAGGATATGAAAATACTTCCGTATTATAATGCCATCGACATTTTGTTTGTGCTTAAAATTTAAGAAAAAACAGTGGGATAAAAGTGGAATAAAAATTAATTGCAAGACTTGGCGGAGGCAAACAGATATTTCCCTTGGAGCAAGTTCCTGGACATATACAGGCCCTGATTACCCAATAGGCACGAGAAGCATGTGCTTCCCCTGGGAAATTTTGAAAAGGCCCCTAATTAAGCAAAAAAAATGGGCCCCGAATTGTAAGCTTGTGGTCTAAAAGCATTGTCTGATTATAAAACGTCACGGTCCTACCTGACTGCACAACTATCATTTCTAGATATATAGAATATATGCTAATAAATCTTTTACATATTCATTTATAATGGAATAATTTCATATATTGTGGTGAATATAGGCTTACACCAGTTTATACATTGGTACAAAAATCAAGTGAATTTGCTTGTCTATATTTTAAGCGAATTTACTTGTCCTCAATTCCAGGTAACTACAAAATTGAATGAAAAATTTATAAATTTTTCAAGATGTTTGTATGAGTCTTTAGACCAAGAAGTCAGTGGGGGCCCCCAAATGAATTTGTGCTTCCCTTTAATTGTAAGGTTAATCGGGCCCTGGACATACAATCCCTGAAAATGCTTCTACACTGCATAATCATCCAGCTCGTCTAAAACTTGAGTGAAATTGATTCGGTGAAGTGCATAAAAATGAATCGCAAGCTTTTCAACAGGCAGAAGGAATTTCGATCCTGTAACCTCCCGCTATTCAAATGGATTTCAAAAAGTACTGGCATATTGTATTGTTATGGTATGGACTATGGATTCGTGTTCGAAATCGTAGGAAAATCGATTCGACTAAAGAGTTTAAAAATGAAATGAAAGTTTTATCACAGGCAGACAGATTTTTTCTCCGAAAAACATGCGCCTGGTGAGACAAATCCCTGAAAATGATTTTCATCAACTATGGACTCGTCTAAAATTTGATTAAAATTGGTTAGGCAGAAGTACATATATTGCAAAAGTTAACACAGGAAGACAGATTTTTGCCTTTTGGAACCCACGCCTGGTGAGATAGAATGCTTGCATGTAGTATCGTTACGACTGTGAACTGATGGGCGAACTTTGAACAAAATAAATTCAGTTTAAGTAGGTTAAAAATTGACTGCAAGGCCAACCAAATTAGATAACTTGTTGGCATAGGTGGACTCTGCTCAGTTCCCCATCATATATATGCTCTCATAAATTTCTAGTGCGAGACATATTATAATCATGTTAAAAGAAATGAATTTGACCAAAGCTTGATATAGTGACAGAATGAAACACCCGCCTAATAAGCTATCCACCGTTCATTTCAATATAATTTATCTTATTCTAATCTATTAATTTATTTTGTCAGGGTCAATTCCGTTGCTTAGTTTTCATGCTACTATGTCCAATGCAATAATCCTGAAAATTCAGATTTATATGAAAAATATACAATTTCGCTATGTTGATAAAATCGTACATTACGAATAATTTACGAAAATTTCCTATTAGAATATTTGTATTCAATCGTGTTCAAACAAATGTCATAAATGTAATTTTGAAGTTGTCTAATGTATTTATGATCCTCAAAATGGAAGTTTATGCTCAATTTTGCCTTATTCTGACATGTTAAGTAAATCGTAAATTCCAAATAACTTACGAATTTTTAAATTAGAAAAGTCATAGTCTACGATATTCATGCCAGTATCCTAAATAATATTTCGAAAGTGGTTTGACATCTTTACGGTGAAAATATCTCTCAAGATTGACGTTTATGTGAAATTTTGTTCTATTCTGCCATGTTAAGAAATTCGTAAATTTCCAATAACTTACGAGATTTTTATATTGGAAAATTCATAGTCATTAATATTCATGCCAGTGTCCTAAATAATATTTCAAAAGTAGTCTGACATCTTTACGATGAAAATATCTCTCAAAATTGACGTTTATGTAAAATTTTGCCCTATACTGCCATGTTAAGAAATTCGTAAATTTCCAATAACTTGCGAAATTTTCAAAGTAGAATATTTATAGTTACTGATGTTCATTCCGGCATCAAAACTGATACTTTAAAACTGGTATGACATTTTTATAATAAAAAGTTTCCATTTAATGCACGTTTAAGTGAATTTTTGTCCTGTTCTCCCATGTTAAGAAAATCGTAAATTTCTAATAACTTACGAAGTTTTTTAATTCGAATGTTGCAAATGAATAGGGTTCTTGCCAGTGTCGAAAGTAATATTTAAAAACTGATCTGACCTCTCTGCGATCATTTGTTCGTGAGATATCGTGTAAACAAACTAACGGACTAAAACACTAACACACTAACATACACCCTACAGACAGACACCATACAAATTTTGTCATTTTCCGATTCCTCACACCTGAAAACGTATAAAAAAGTCAAAAAACCGGGGTCGAAATTTTTCACGATTACCTAAGTTCCCCATACCTATAGTATGATGGGGATCTAAAAGTGTGTAAAAAAAACAACAACAACAACAAAAAAACATCAATGTGTTTTCTGATACAAATTTTAAAATAATGTTTTTATATATAATTTTTCATGAGAATAATGAAAAGAATGAGAATGAAAACCAAACATTTAAATAATTTCCCACATAAACCCACGAATATCTATACAATATTTCTCTAACGTGGACCAAATGCGATTATTTTTTTGTAGAAACGATACGATATTAGCTTAATAAAATACGCGCGGATAAAAAGTAATACATAAGCAGTATTTAAGCACGCGGACTGACTCAGTTCGCTAAATTAATTAAAAATCTAATAAAAAAAAAAAAAAAAAAAAAAAATTGGCGACTTTTGTCTGATGAGATCATTTTATAGAAAAATCCATTTTTAAAAGTTGCATTTTTTTGGCCTTTGCATACGTAATTTTAAATTTAGCAATACTTTAAAGAAATAAACTAAATATGGACTTTTGTCATAAGTTGACTAAAAAATGCAATAATAAAATGTATAATCAAAATAGGTATTAGTTTTTTTTTTTTTTTTTTTAGCAAAAAATTCTGCTAAAATAAATAAATAAATAAATTAATTAAAAGGCATCGCCATCACGGCGGCAAAAAATTAAAAGTCGTCATAGGGGTCCTATACTAAAGCAGTCTTGCCTGGGGAAGTAGAAAAACTGGGTCGTCAAACATGAATTTTATTTTGAAATTTTTGAATGATTTGGTTATAACTATAAATTTGGTTGAACTATAAAAAGCGTTTAATCCCACAAAATCTAAAGATAAATTGTCTTCTGATGACCATTGACCCTGTATTCTATAGCCGTGCTTCGTATGATACTTTTCTTTTTAGTTGAAGTCTCTTCTCCTCCACTTACAATTACTCTGTCTCTGGTCACGAAATACCATGTAACTCAATGAGATTTTTTTTTTTTTTTTTTAAATATAATTACTCATTATCTAATGCATTTTTTTCTTTTATTCTATTTCTTACATTCGAAAATTCACAACCGTTAAATTAGAATTCGTTTTCCAAAAATTGATTTAAAAAAAAAAGTTATTATCCTAACTTTCAGTTTAAAAATGCGAAAAATCAACTAAGTTCGTATTTATATATATATATATATATATATATATTGTAAAATTAAATATAATAATATTATAGTTTTAAAAAATTATACAACACGCTTTAATAGAAATGTGAACTAAAAAAGCACAAAATATCTATCTTAGTATTAAAATGCAGGGTAAAGCGTAAGTAAGTAAATCGTAAATTCCAAATAACTTACGAATTTTTTAAATTGGAAAAATCATAATCTATGATATTCATGCCAGTAACCTAAATAATATTTCGAAAGTGGTTTGACATCTTTACGATGAAAATATCGCTCAAAATTGACGTTTATGTGAAATTTTGCCCTTTACTGCCACGTTAAGAAATTCCTAAATTTCCAATCACTTACGAAATTTTTATACTTGAAAATTCATAGTCATTAATATTCCTGCCAGTGTCCTAAATAATATTTGACAAGTAGTCTGACATCTCTACGATGAAAATGTCGCTCAAAATTGACGTTTATGTGAAATTTTGCCCTATACTGCCATGTTAAGAAATTCGTAAATTTCCAATAACTTGCGAAATTTTCAAAGTAGCATATTTATAGTTACTGGTGTTCATTCCGACATCAAAACGGATATTTTAAAAATGGTCTGACATTTTTACAGTAAAACGTTTCCATTTAATGCACGTTTAAGTGAATTTTTGTCCTATTCTCCCATGTTAAGAAAATCGTAAATTTCTAATAACTTACGAAGTTTTTAAAATCGAATGTTGCAAATGAATAGGGTTCTTGCCAGTGTCGAAAGTAATATTTTAAAACTGATCTGACCTCTCTGCGACAATTTGTTCTTGAGATATCGTGTACACAGACTAACAAACTAACGGACTAACAAACTAACAGACTAACAGACACCCTACAGACAGACACCATAGAAATTTTGTCATTTTCGGATTCCTCACACCTGAAAACGTGTAAAAAAGTCAAAAAACCGAGATCGAAAATTTTCACGATTACCTAAGTTCCCCATACCTATAGTATGATGGGGAACTAAAACATTAGGTAATGAGTAATTTTATAAACAAATTCCACATACAGTTACATGGAGTTTGGTCACCGGAGATGGCGAATTTGTAAGAAGGAGAGGTTAACCTTATGTGGTGCAAACTAAAAGTTTTTTTTGATTTTGACAAATTTAATTTTATAATTAATTTAAACTTTTTAAAGTAATCACTTAGAATGCAGGTGTGATAGGAAAAAAATAATCTGGTGTGTCACTCACACGACTTTCTCTTACCCTGAAATTTATTACTATAAATACAGGTTGCAGATTAAAAGGTAAGATAACGAGTCTGTTTTGTAAACCTGTGTTAAACAATTCATATTAGGCTTCTGAAGAGTTTTATATGATAATTAGTTCTGTGTTAGGGAGGCTACCGCCCCCCTCGACCCCCCGTTTCATTAATGCACCTACATTTATATAGAATTTAATTCGGTTATTAAAAAATAACTCTGTTTTTAAAAAATAATTTATTAAAATTATTATTTAAGCGAATTCTCTTTTATGATAATGCGGACGATTTCCATATTAGAGAAGTAGTATACCACCAAATATCCAAAAAAAGTCCATTGTATTCTCAATAAAAAAATACGATATTTTTGTAAGCTTTTTTTTTTTTTTTTTTTTTTTTTTTTTTGTTAAAAGTTAAAAAAAAAAAAAAAAAAAAAAAAAAAATCGATAACTTTGTTTTAAATTATCGCAGATCGATGGTTCAACCATTCGTTTTAAAGGTATTGGCGAGCTCTTTTGAAAGTTACCCATCATGAAAATTTACTCCCCTCGAGGGGGGACTTCACCCCCAGGGGGGAGGCGAGGTTCCTACATACACAATTTTTTTTTCACAGTTAACTATCTCTATTACAAAAAATATATATTCGTTTCATTTGGTTTAGTGCAATCTAGTTAGACATTAAACTCTACTTACCTGCAATTTCCCTCATAGACGTAATGTATTAAAATTCTCTTGATTGTCCCTGTACACGAACCATTTGCTTGATCTTAACGAAAAGCTTACTGTAGCATCCCTATATGATACACATTTAGAATACCAAGTTTGAACTTTCTGCCATAATTTGTTTTTGAGATATGCTGATAACAGACAGACACACACACAGACATACACACAGACACACACACAGACACACACACAGCTACACAGATACACACACAGACATACACACAGACCATTTGCTAAAAACATGATTTACGTATTCAGGCGACCTCAAAACGTGTAAATATAACAAAATCTCGCGTTCGAAAATTTGACCCAAAAACAATACTTTCTCTACCTTATGGGTAAGAGAAAGTAATATATATATATACATATATTTATCCCTTTCCGACCCAGGTCGTACGATCGTGCGGGTTAGACATCCACGACATCCACTTACATTTTTGCATCTGGAACAGTCGTATGTAATAAAATCAGGAAATTAACGCTCGAGCTAATTAGCAGAAAATGTAAAATACAATTTTCAATCAACAAATGTCGGTTATAGCCCATATTTTTCTTTCAGTTTGCAAAAATAGTAGAATGTAATGTTTTGGGGAATATTTTGGGTCGGTAAGGGATATATATATTCTTGATTATTCTATCCTGTGTAATTTTTTCTACAGATTTATAAAATTATTTTTACCTTCTTGATAGCAAAATGATGCTTCAACAATTTCATAAATACGAAGCCCCTTAATGAATGAAAGTGCAAAACTTCGAAATAAAACTGAACAAACACCGCAATCGGGAACTTTGCCAGCTTATTTCCTCAACCTCTTGTCAAACCTAAAAATACTCTGGAGGCATTCTCCGGCTTTTTTCCCGATATCTCTTCCTCCAAGGACAGACAGACAGTCAAATGTCGTTGCGATGTTTCGTCACCATCACGAAATAGGTCCAATGCCCTTGGGCGGAATTTTACTTGTGGTTTTTTCCACTCTCTCGGCTAAGGCCCTAGGTGTTGTTATTATAAATATCATCGTGGGGAAGCAGTCACTGGCTGACTTTTTGTTGACGGAGAAGATTTTAGGTACACTATATTCCACGGAGGACATTTTTTTTTTCTTTTCGAAAATATTTTTGGAACGAAAGCATCAGAGTTGCAATCTTCTGGAAACTTGAAGTTCACTGCCACAACTTTAGTTGTAATTCGGGTTGATTGCTTCAGGATAGGGTTCCTTAATGTGCGAAATTGGATCACTGAATGGTAATTTTTTATTTGAAGCAAACGTTTTAATTTAAAATATAAAATTAGAAATGGAAAAAAGGGTGGCTATATAAAAAGTCAAGCTATCTTTTGGAGATTGTCAAAGTGACTTTTACATTTACATGTCTTTTTTTTTTTTTTTTTTAAGGACTGAGGACTATTAATCTCAATCTGGGATTTTACGGCGTCATTTTTCGATAGTTGGACATTTATCGAAATCTAAAATTTATCGAAAATATAATTGAATAATTTGAAAACGATGTTATAATTTGAAAAAAAAAAAAAAAAAGAAAAAAAAAAAGAAAGAAATACTAATATTCTTCCGTCCTAAACTAAATTCTGCTTTTACCAGAATTTCTTTTTTTGAAAGAAAAAGAAAAGAAAAGAAAATTATTAATAATCAGTATCGAAACAAACGATATCGAAAAAAATTTAAAGTTTTGAGTGCATCATTTCATGCTAAATTTTTGAAATAGTATGTAAATATAACTTATGGCATATTTGAAATAAGAAATTTTAAGTTGTATCTTTTAAAGACGTATGTAGTATTTGAATTTTTTTTTTTTTTTTTTTTTTTTTCATTTATAAAATGAATTGCATTGCCAGTTTATAAAAGTAAACAAATTAGTAAGTGTATATTTCTGTCTATTTGTCTATATATATATATATATATATTCATGCTCACTATTTTTTTTTATTATTATTTATTTATTTATTTATTTTAATGCTTCTCTCTTGTTCAGAAAATAGTTTGTTAAACATCAGAAGGATCTTCTGTTTAGTGCACATAAAATGATCATAATTAGAATTACTTTGAATTACTTTGATATAACTCTCAAATCTCTACAAGATAAAACAACAGAGCCAGATATATCACCTAAGTTTATTGCCACAACTTAGTTGTCATTTGGTTTTTACTTCCATTACCCAACTACCGTAGATGATGGAAGTATTGGATTCAGTCCAGAAATTCGATATCGAATTTTCACCTGATTTACACGATTTAAGGTCTCTTGAGTCCAAAAAAAGTAGTTTTTGGCAATTAGTCAGTGAGTGATGTGTATGTATATCTGTATGTGTGTATGTTTGTGGGGAATGTTCTGGCTATCATAGCTCCGAAACTAATAAAGATAGAACTACGGAACTCCAGAATTGTGACAGGTCTGGTGTACAGATGAATTTTCCAAATTTTGGTGAAAATTGGAAAACTGAAGTGCGACATCGGAAACCGGAAGTGGGACTGTAAGTCCGTATCTCAAAAACGGCTCTAACGATTTTCTTCAAAGTTGCTATATAAACATTCTATTAGATGTCCTTTCGAATGATGTAGTTGGTTTGTTAAGGAAAATTGATAGGCGTTCTGTATAAATAGCTCAATTTCAGGCCTCGCAGGTGCGTTCCTTTAAAAAAGGCTGTTCGGATTTTTTTTTTTTTTTTTTTTTTTTTTTTTTTTTTTAAACTCAACATATTTACTCCCATTTTAATATCCTTTTGTATGTAATTATTGTTTTCTGGTCAATAATTGAGTATGCTAAGTTTTGGTAAAAAAAATGGGTCTAACAACTTTCTTGAAAATTGCCATGTAAATCCATTTTAGAATACCTTTAGGAATACCTTTCTCATGTGTTACGCAGTTATTACAAGAAAATTGACAGTCATCCTGCTTAGATAGGTCAGTTTTAGATGTCGGAAATAGGTATTTAAAAAAAAAAAAAAAAACTCTACCATTTTTTTTTTTAAACTCTATGTAAATTTTCTTTTATATGTCTTTACACGTATATCAAGTTTCTACTTTGTTAGGTCAGTTTTATGTCTTCTGATCACATTATCTCTAAAAAAAATGCATATGATACGTGTAACAGTGGGTAATGGAAATCGTGTGGTTGTTTCACACCAGATTTTTAAAAAAAATATTTTTCTTTCGTTCAGAAAATAGTTTGTTAGACATTAGAAGGATCTTCTGCTTAGTACACATAAGATGACCATAATTGTACTTTGAATTACTTTGATGTAACTCTCAAATCTTTACAAGATTACAGGGTCAAACATGTCACCTAAATTTGTTGCCACAACTTAGTTGTTTATTTTGTTGTAAGATAAGGGTTCCTTTCCTTGATATGCAAAACTAGATTGCTGAATAAAAGTATTATTTAAAGGAAGCGTTTCAATGTTATACTTAAAAATAAAATTTAAGTAAAAAATCATTTTTTAAAGTAAGAAGCTTTTTATTGTGAAGCCCTAAAAAGCATAAAATAAAATGTATTCTGGCAAAGACATGCTACAAAGAAATGAAAGTTTCAACACTAAGAAAATTTTAGAGAAAAATATAGGTATTTTCCTTTTGCAAGAGATGAAAATTTTTTAATGTACAAAATATTTTAAAAAGCTTTGGAAACCAATATATATTCTTAGTTATTAGTTTTTGTATAATCATTCGTTAGGCCAGAAATCTCAAATGTCACGAAAGCTTTTTAAAATATTTTGAACATTAAAAAATTTTCATCTCTTGCAAAAAGAAAGTACCTATATTTTTCTCTAAAATTTTCTTAGTGTTGAAACTTTCATTTCTTTGTAGCCTGTCTTTGCCAGAATACATTTTATTTTATGCTTTTTAGGGCTTCACAATAAAAAGCTTCTTACTTAAAAAAAATGATTTTTTACTTAAATTTTATTTTGTGCTTTTTAGTTACAAAAGAGGAAAAAGCTTCTTAAGAAAACTAATTAAAATTTCTTAGGATATTTTGTAGACAACGGAAGATTTTTGTTTATCAATTGACATTTTTTTTTTCGATTATTTATCTGCAAAAAAAAAGTATTATAACGTCTTTCGAGGGCCGAATCCGGGACCATCGCGTTATCAGCATGACGCTCTAACCAAAAGTCTAAGAACTGTCAAGAAAAATCATAGAACATTCTATAGAAAAATCTAAAAAATACTTATACAAAAGAAATATTGTTCTCGAATGCTTTTTAAAATATTTGGAATATTTAAAATTTTTCATGTTTTACAAAAGTGAAATATCTATATGTTTTTCTTTACAATTCTCTTGTTGTTGGAATTTTTATGATTTTATAGCATGTCTTTGCAAGAATAAATTTTAATTTTAGGCTTTTTAGGGCTCCACAATAATAATAAAAAAACCTTTCAGTGTTATTTTTATTTATTTATTTATTTATATCTTTATTTATTTAATTATTTATTTTTATTTTTATTTTTACTGAAATTTTTATTTTGTGCGTTTAGTAACTCAAAAAGAAGCTTCTTAAAAAAAAAAAAATATCAAAATTGCTTAGTACACTGTGTAGGCACCTCGGCCCGGCGAGGATCGAACACACGACTCTCGCATTATCAACATAACGCTGTGACCAGCTGATTTATTAAGAGGTACAATGAGACGCTTACATTTTTTATTTTTTTTTTTTAAATAAATATATAATGGAAGCGTCTTGGTTTTTTAACATGACATAAAGCCGATGACAAATTCAATTTCATATAATAGTAATATAATATATATGTACATATATATAAAGCTTCTAAAAATATTCTTTTATGTATTTTTTACTTAAAGCATTTTTTTTTCTGCATCTAAAATATTTTGTGTTTTCCAATATCTAAAAAAAAAAATGCTTCATAAAAAAAAAAAAAACCTCAAAAAATTCTTAGTGTAAGCAACGAACAATTTTCTTGTATCAATTGATACCCTTTCTACTAATTACCTGCAAAAATTAACCCGTTGGACCGAACTCACGATCATGACCACTGCGATGTTAACGGGATGCTCTTACCAACTGAGCCAAAGAGCGACAAAAGAAATGGCTTTTATTTACTTTAAAATGAAGGCGCCTTGTTTACTAGCGTGACCCGAAGACACGATGACCAAGTCGATTTCAATTAAAAACTTTCTAATTTCTAATTTCCAATAATAAAAATTAAAAATATGACGGTTGTATAAAAGTCGAAATATCTCTTAGAGGTTCATGAAATGACTTGATGTGTCTTTCCTTTAATGTCTCGCTCTCTGGCTCAGTTTCTAATTTACGTGATACTAGAGGGAATTTTGCGCAGGATAATCATAATTAAAATAATTTTGACTTACTTTGACATAACATTAAAAAAGCTATTAAAAAAATGGAATAAACTATAGGACGAAATATTATCAAACATAGTAATAAAACACTTTATACACTTAAAAAAGAATAAAAATTAGTTTAAAAAATCACTGTCAAAATTAATTCCAAGCATTAAAATCTTATAACAGAGTTAAGTTGCATCTGCCATCCACATATTTTGCAGTCAATTAAAAGCACAATATTGCACTCTTTATTGTAGCTTGGAAGTGGAATGTTACGAATATATCGGTACATGTCAGTTTTAAGTTAATTAAACGTATGTGCATATCTTTGTTTGTTCATTTTTAATTATTTTTTAAAGCTTAAAAATCCCTTTCGATCTATGGAAAATAAACTTTGGTATTTACCTTATGGGGAAAAAAAAACTATGCGAATATCTTGTTTGTTTATTTTTAATTATTGTTTAAAAGTGCAACGATACATTTCGGACGCCTTGTAAAATTACAACTGTTATTCATAAATAATGCTAATCGCATAACCCCAAAAAGCAAAAAGCACATGATTTGAGGTCCGTTGTCCAAGGTATTCCTGAAATATTTAGACCTCGTTTGGTCTTTTTTAGTATTTTGTATAAGCAATCTGATACTACATAAGGGCATTGGAAAAGGGGCGGGGCATCTTGGGTGCTCAGAATGATGGTTACCCCCCTCTCCCCTAATAGTTTTTCGGAGCTGAGCCGGCATGTATTGGTTTGATATGATATATTTTATTCGGTAGAAACATCGTGTTACCTAAAAGGAAACACTAATAAAGATCAAATATTGAATTTTTTTTTCACATAAATGCATAGCAGACCGAAATTTCAAAAAATATCTTCAAAGAATCTTTCATTCATGAAACTGTCAGTAAAAAAACACACCAAATGACAACTTTGTTTATTGCATAGCTGAAAACATTTCTAATTTTTAAATAAGATTTTTCACCAGTATTTTTAAAAAGGAATCTGACAAATTCATTTTCGACGAACAAATAAAATTGAATAAACTGAAAACATTTATAAAAATTTTCCGGCATGAATTCTCTGTTGAAAATAACGGAGACTTGTCATTTATTTTCAACAGAAGGTATGCTATTGTCATGCTCGACGTACCTTAATACAAAGATATCCGCGAATGCAGCATAAGCCACCATTTTTAGCGTAAACTAAAAGTAAATCCCATTAAAGTGAAAGATTCCGTTTTGGACTTTCAATAAATACTTTAAATTTCCAAAATATGTTGATAAAGCGTCGCTCTCTCCCCCCCAAAAATAAATAAATACATAAAATGAATGAATGAATCGTTGAAGAAGAATAAAATCGGCTAAAATGATTTTCGAAAACTTTGCTTTTGTTCTTTGGTAAAAATGTTGAGATTACGACGAATATTTTGGAAATATGTTGGTATTGCAATTTTATAATACGTTATTAATATAGAGTAAGTCAAAATGAATGCCGGGATTTCAAAGCTTTATTATGCAAAACGTTATTAATGTATTTTGTTGAAACTAAACACATGAGCGGCGGCTCGTGGACCGAAAACAGGTGACGAAGCACTTCATCTAATATTTTACACTGTATTCATTCATAGAGTATAAATTTACATTTAAATAAAATGAGTATATTTAGTTAATTTTTAGTTATTATTATGCTTAATAAAAATTACGCACTAAAACTACTTAAGGTAAAGACACCAGTGCTCGTCACCCCTAAAATCTGCACCAGTAGTCGTCACCCTCTTAAAAGAAGTGTTAAAATAACCGTTTTATAGCCTGTATGAATTTGAATCTACCCGCATAAGATTCTTCAAAGCCTTCTACTTCTTATAACATAAAAAGTTCGATTTCAACTATTGGGGAAGAGTAGGGAGAAACAAAATAAGGGAAGTATACGTTAAATTACAGTTGGATTGAGTCAACGTAAAGCAAATGATTAAGGAAAGAGATATGCATTTCTTGATATATTTTGTTGTTTGCTGTATTAGACATTGCTCATAAAGCATTGTACGCAATATTTATGAAATGTAGAATACGATTTATGTGCAACTTTTTAAAATTTGATATAATATAAAGATTTTTAAGGTATGACGACTACTGGTGCATATTTTGCACGTTTTACCAGTGCTCGTCACTCCTGGCGAACACAGGTGTTTTAACATTTTTATTAACTAGGTAACTTTTTTGATTAAAAATAATATTTTTTCGTTTAGTATTATGATGGTATAATTTTTACTTTAATTGGACTATCGGCACCAGTAGTCGTCAGTGGTATTCGTAAATGTAAACAAATGTATTTTAACCTCAAGAACGTGAACCTTATTGCACTTGTAACTTTTGTATAGCTTGTTTAAATAAAGTCAGTCATGGTACCTGTAATTCACTGTGACTGACTTTAAACCACCTAAAATTTTTCATTGTATTTTGCTGGAAAAATTAACACATAAACATATTTAGTTATAAAGAGGTTTTTCTAGTTTTCTGCTATATATTTTGGAAAAACAGACATGATTACTCTATATATCTGTCTAATGTATTTTAAATTTTTATGATGTCATGCTTCTGCGAAGATGTGTTTAAATGATGTTTTAGAGTTGCTTCATACTAATTACTTACAAACTATAAGTACCATTTAAGCACTTTTTTATGCATTTTATATAAGTTTTTTATTCACCGTGATAATTTAATTTTAATTCATATATATTATGAAAATGATAAAACACAAAGACTTAATTTCATAATTAACATGACTGTGAGTCGGTTCAAAATTATGTTAAGGCTTTTTTGTTATGTTAGATGCAGGTGAATAGAAATTTATATAGAAAATATTAAGCATTAAAAACATTTCTTAAGCAAGTTTTCTATTTATACATTATATTAATTATGTAAGATAAACAAATAGTTAAAATGTTAATAAAAATTACCCTGTTGACTGTTGTTCTTAAATAATTAAAATTGTAAGATCAATAAAATTTGATAACATTATCTTGATGTGTAGAATAATACTAGAAAGCTTTGCCCCCTTCGCTGGTCCCTATATTTAAATAAAATATGAAAAAATCCATATCATTATATATATATATATAAAAAAAAAAAAAACTTTGAATTAGTCGAAACCGCAGTTAATGTTCCCGCTGTCTTCTGTAATAGCTTTCCGTCCCGCAATATGATGATTGGCTTCTACTGCCTTCGGCATAGAGTTAACCGCTTTTTACCTCCCTCCCCCTCTCCCAAGGGTAAATTTAGAATTTAACGATATATCATCAAATTACACATTCCATGCTTTTAACCAATACCCACACATCAAAACTGGCCTTTCTGAGTTAATTTGGAGTAGAGCTAAGGTTAAAAACGTGTTTTTTGTCCGCCCGCCTGAGGGAAGAGGGGAGGGGTAATTTTGCAAAATCGCCTTATAATGCGTGTTGAGTACACACAACCAACCAACGCATAAAAAGAATCCCCTCCCTAAAATAATTTGCAGCAAAATTAAGCTTGAAAACTTTTTTTTTTTTTTTTCTTGCTACCCGCACATAAACGAAATTTTCTTATACTAAGTGTTGGACACATATGACCAACTCACACATAAAAAATCACCTTTGTATGATAATTTAGAGCAGAGTTATGCATAGAAATATGTTTTTGCTCCCCTTCCTCAAAATTTGGTCAGAAATAATTACGCAAAATCCCTTTACAGTATGTTTGGGTACACATAACCTATCAACGCATCAAAAAATTGCTTTCCTGATATAATTTGGAGCAGAATTACTCTTGAAAACGTGTTTTTGCATCCACCCCACACTTAACGAGGAAGAAGAAGCGAAAGATTTCGCAAGATTCCTTTATAGTGTACGTCAGGTACGCGTAATCAACCCATACGTTAAAAAGAAATATTTGCAAGACAAAAAGAACTTTTTATATGTCATGTTTTTAAATTTTCTGTTGAATCATATAAATGCTATTGAAGGCAGCGAGAACCCGAAACAATTGGCTAAAAATGCAATGTCACTGTGTTCTCAGCTATTCTGAAAATTTCAAAAGTATAGCTAGTCGGGAAGGTTGATGATTAGGGATGAGTATATGATTGCTGAACCCTAAAAACGCTACAGAAGGCAGCGAGGACCTGAAACAATTGGCTAAAAGTATTAAAATGCATTGTTATCGTGTTTTGAGCTATTCTAAAAGTTTCAAGTGCCTGGCTAGTCGAGAAGTTAGTTAAATAATTTTCTATTGAGTCATATAAACACTACCGAAGGCAGCGAGGTCTCGAAACAGTTGGCTAAAATTATTTTAAAAATGCATTGTCACCGTGTTCTGAGCTATTCTGAAAGTTTCAAATGTCTAGGTAGTCGGGAAGTTAGTTAAAAATTAATTGCAAGTTTTGTACTGGACAAACAAACAAAACAATCAAGAATACGAGTTAATAAAAACATGGTAAAATCAGTCTTTCTGCGATAATTTGGAGCAAAGTCACTCTTAAAAACGAGATTATTACCCTCTCCCCTGCTACTTACCCTTTGATTAAGTAAAGATATTTATGAGAACGAATAAAATTTTGAAAACTTTTCTTAAAAGCAAACAATTTTCAAATTATTTCACATTTGAATTTGTTTTATTCGCAATATTTTGAAATTTACCATTTAATGTTTTGTGTTTTAAACCCTAAGAATGGATTTAGTTTCTAAATATGTGCCAAAGTTATTTTGTTTCATTAAATTTTGTAAAAGCACAATTAAAATTAAAAATATTCAGCAAATTGTTGCGCTTTATTTACATGACGACCACTGGTGCAAACACCTGACGCTACTGGTGAAACGCATTTTTCAAGTGACGAGCACTGGTGCATTTTTATAGGCTTAATTATTATTATTTTTTAAACATTGGTTTAATGTATCGAAAAATTGAAAGTGTCTAAAAAAAACTAGAAGAATCAGTGTATAAAATAGACCAAAGTAGAATATTTATACATGAATACCCGATGAATACCACGTGAAAAAACAAACATTTTAAAAATAAGGCCTTAAGAGTGACGAGCACTGGTGTCGTTACCTTAAATGTTATTTTTGAGTTCTTCACCTATTTTCGGTTCACGAGCCGCCACTGAAACGCATTGTAAAATGTAATATACACAAGTTATGAATGATAGTTGGAAAATTTACAGGTTGTACAAAATGTATCTTTGCACAGTTAAACAATAATTAACAGTAAATAAACAAAGATATGCACATAAGGTGTTTTGTGTTCCATAAAGCATATATCAAAGCTTATTTTCTATAGTCTGAAATGAATTGTTACACTTAAAATTAAAATAAAAATAAACAAATAAGGATATGCACATACGGTTTTGTATGTTCCATAAGGAATGTTTTACATTGCGTTACTGCACGATTTCAATGTGTGGACCATTGTTCATGCGTGGCACATCGAGTCTACGCGAGAATTCTGACCATGAAGCACTGCAGATTGAATGTTGCAGCCGTTCCATGCATGAAGTATTGCAGCTATTCCATGAAGCATTGCAGATTGAATAGCAGTAAGAATAAATTTCCCTCTTTTGCTTTACAGTCAGAGTTTTTCTGATTCTAGTTTGATAGTTTTTTAATATATATATATATATTGTAAAAAACTCCATATTAAAAATGAAGAGACACTTTTTTTTGCACCAGGCACTCTGCTGTATTCCTTAAGACAATGTTGTGTTCCATATGTCTTTGGACAATCAACAGTCAGGATGGCCGTTGGAATTCCACTTTTAAGTTCATCAGTGTCAAGGCATTTTCGTAGTGCTATCTATTTTACGCTTCATCTATATAATATTTCTCTAACGTGGACCAGTTACGATTATATTTTGTAGAAACGATACGATAGTGACAATAAAATACTCGCGGACTTAGTTCAGTGATATAACAAAATAAAATAAAATAAAATAAAAAGTGACGACATTTGCCTGATTAGATCATTTTATAGAAAAATTTATTTTTAAAAGTTGCATCTTTACAATCTTTGCAAGTGTCATTTTAAACCTAACAATACTTTAAAGATATAAACAAAATATGAACTTTTTCATAAATTGACTGAAAAACGCAATGATCAAAAGTATAATCTAAACAGGTACTATAAGTGTTTTTAACAGAAAATTATGCCAAAATAAATAAATAATAAAAATAAATAAAAGGTATCTCGCCAACATGGCGGCAAAAATTTAAAAGTCGCCATAGAGGTCCTTTATTAAAGCTGTCTTGCCCGGGGAACTATAAAAACTCGGTCGTCAAACATGAATTTTATTTTGAAACTTTTCTTTAAATGATTTGGTTCAACTATCATTAGCGTTTCATCCCATAAAAACTAATAATAATTTGGCTTCTCATGAATTAAAATTTTAATTGGATGGTGAAATTGGTGTAAGACTTATTATAAGTTTCAAATTTTGATGGTAAATAAATAAATAATAATAAAATAAAAAAAAATGCGAAAAATTCGCATGGGTTTGCTACTTTAAAATAAACTTTGTTGTTTCAAGTATGTATCATTGTTTTTACTTTCTTCTTTATTCAATAGAAGAAAGTATTGGATTCGTAAAAATTTTCGACCTCAGGTTTTTGATGGATTTACACGTTTTGAGAGCTGTACAACACGATTTGACCATTTTTAGAAAATGACTGTCTGTCTGTGTGTGTGACAAAATTTTGTGGCAACTGTATCTCAGGAACTACTTCACAGAATTTCATACAAATTGGTATGCAGTTGCACCTTGACATAAAATAGTGCCTATCAACTTTTGGTAAAAATTGTCTTACAGGTTGCGTTGCCATCCCGCTTTTTCTAAATTTTTAACATGGTGATATAGGACAAAATTTTGTATAAATGAGAATAAAGATAATTATTTTTTAGTAATCATTATGAAATTTACAAGAATTATTTATAATAGAGATAGTCAACTGGGAAAATTTTTTTGTATGTGTTGGAGCCTCGCCACCCCCCTGGGGGAGAAGTCCCCCCTCGAGGGGAGTAAATTTTCAAGATGAGTATCTTTTGAAAGGTCTCGTCAATACCTTTAAAACGAATGGTTTAACTATAAATCTGTGATAATTTAAAACAAAGTTATCGATTTTTTTACTTTTAACGAAAAAAACAAAAAAAAATCGTATTATTATTTTTTTTTTTACGAAATTTAAACAAACTTGGTATTTAGTTGGCCCCTGACATAAACTGGTGCTGATTAGATTTGGGGATTAATCGCTCAACAGGTGGCGCTGTGATCGTATTTTTTCTAAATTTTTAACATGGCAGTATAGGACAAAATTTCGTATAAATGTACATAATGAGAGTTATTCTTAACCCGTGATTGTAAAATTAATATGAATCATTGATAATAGTAGTAGTTAATTAGGGGAAAAAATTGTGCATGTGGGGGCATCGCTTCCCTCCCTGGGGGGAAGTACCCCCAGGGGAGGGGTAAATTTTCAAGAGGTGTATCTTTCGAAAGGTCTCGTCAATACCTTTAAAACGAATGGTTGAATTATAAATATGTGATAATTTAAAACAAAGTTATCGATTTTTTTTTTTTACTTTTAACGAAAAAAAAATCTTGGAAAAAGAATCGTATTATTATTATTATTTTTTAAAAAATATTGTTACTGACTGAATTTATATAGGAAAATATAGAAGAAAGTCTTGTGGTGGCCACAACATACTAGTTTTATTTGTAATTATTTTTTGAAAGTGTAGAGATGCATTTCGGACAGCCTGTATATTTCGCTAATAAATACCTCCGTATTCATAGTACTGTATATATGGATATGCTTCAATTGTAGCTACGAAATAATCTGGTTAATTTTATTCTGTAACAGGATGATGCTATCACATCACTTGAACAAAATAACGCATATCGAACATCTATGACGACTACACTGAAAACTTGATGATAATACCTTTATATCTATGTATCCTTTAACAAAATACATTAATTACACTTTGCTTTGGAAAGCTTTGGTATCCTGGAATTCCATTTTATTTTTATAATAAAGTCGTTTTTCTGGGACATGTTGAATGTATTAAAATGAGTCACGGTAGCTGTTTCTTGAAATTTTTAATTGCATAGATGATAAATGAAGCAACTTGTAAGCTTTTTTTTTATGGCTTATGCAAATGTTTGAACTATTTTTTATATATAGGTAGTATTCCGTCTTAAAATGTAGAATCAAATGCAATTAATTAAGCTGCTTATATTGTGTTCTAAAAATACTTGAAGTGCTAAGGGAAAATTGATAACGGCTTGGCAATATTTTAGATCATTTGTCTGTTGATTCATTGGGTTATATTATTATATTTATAATCTTATAAAGTATCATTACCTTACGAAGAATATGACAATTTCATTATTAAAAGAGGAAGAAGAAGAAGAAGAAGAAGAAAAAAAAAAAAAAAAAAAAAAAACAGCATTATAAAATTAACGTTAAAAAATTCTCCTGGTGATCACTTTGTTATTTTTATCACGTGGCATCAAAGTAATAAATAGCAACAACTATAGCAGCTAATACTTTGTCGAAACATATTTTTTATTCTGTTCTTCTTACATCTATGAAGAACGTTTTACACGAATTAAGAATAGCTATAGATTAAACTATGCTTTTGTTCATAAATTACGCGAGTAAAAAAATAAAATAAAATAAAATAAATAAATAAAAAAAAAATAATAAAAAATAATCTATGTAATATTTCTCTAACGTGGACCAGTTTCAATTATTTTTTGTTGAAACAATACGATACGCGAGGATAAAAAAATAATATTTCTACATGGACAATATTTAAGCACGCGGACTTAGCTCAATGGACTAACAGGAAAAAATGACGACATTTGTCTGATGAGATTATTTTATGAAAAAATGTATTTTTAACTGTTGTTTCTTCAGAATCTTTGCAAGCGTCATTTAAAACCTAGCAATATTTTAAAGATATATACAGAATATGAACTTTTGTGTCATAAATTGACTAAATAAATAAATAAAAAGTTATCGCCAACATGGTGAGATAAATTTAAAAATCATCATGAGGGTCCTGTACTAAAACTGTACTGCTCCGGAAGAGTGAAAACTGGGTTGCAACCACGAATTTTATAACTTTCTTCTATATTCAATAGAAGAAAGTATTGTATTCTTAAAAATTTTCGACCTCGGGTTTATGATGGATTTACACGTTTTGAAAGCTGTAGAACACGATTTGACCATTTTTCGAAAATGTCTGTCTGTCTCTCTCTCTCTCTGTGTGTGTGTGTGTGTGTGTGTGTGTGTGTGTGTGTGACAAAATTTTGTGGCAACTGTATCTCAAGAACTACTGCACAGAGTTTTATACAAATTGGTATGTAGTTGCGCCTTGACATAAATTAGTTCCTATCAACTTTTGGTAAAAATTGTCTTACAGATTGCGTTGCCAACCCGCTTTTCCTAAATTTTTAACATGGTGATATAGGACAAAATTTTGTATAAATGCGCATAAAGAGAATTATTTTTTAGTAATCATTTTGAAATTTACAAGAATTATTTAAAATAGAGATAGTCAACTGGGAAAAAAATTTTGTATGTGTAGGAGCTTCGTCAACCTCCCTGGGGGGGGGGAAGTCCCCCCTCGAGGGGAGTAAATTTTCAAGATGGGTATCTTTCGAAAGGTCTCGTCAATACCTTTAAAACGAATGGTTGAACTATAAATCTGTGATAATTTAAAACAAAGTTATCTTTTTTTTTTTTTTTTTTTTTTTTTTTTAACGAAAAAAACTTCGAAAAAAAAAAATCGTAATTATTATTATTATTATTATTATTATTATTTTTTTTTTTAATGAAATTTAATCAAACTTGGTATTTAGTTGGTCCCCGACATAAACTGGTGCTGATTAGATTTGGGGATCAATCGCCATACAGGAGGCGCTGTGATCGTATTTTTTCTAAATTTTTAACATGGCAGTATAGGACAAAATTTGTATAAATGTACATAATGAGAGTTATTCTTAACCTGTGATTGTAAAATAATATGAATATTGATAATAGTAGTAGTTAATTAGGAAAAACAAATGTGTGCATGTGGGGGCATCGCTTCCCCCCCCCCCCCGGGGGAAGTACCCCCCAGGGGGAGGTAAATTTTCAAGATGGGTATCTTTTGAAAGCTCTCGTCAATACCTTGAAAACGAATGGTTGAACTATAAATGTGTGATAATTTAAAACAAAGTTATCGATTTTTTTTACTTTTAACGAAAAAGAACTGAAAAACGTATTTATTTTTTATTTTTTTTTTTTTTTATTGTTACTGTTTGAATTTGTATAGGAAAATATAGAAGAAAGTCTTGTGGTGGCCACAACATACTAGTTTTTAAATATTTCTTTGAATGATTTTGGTTCCACTGTTGCACAATGTTAATTTAGTTCTAATAATAATTTGGCTAAATGTAAAGTAAAATCTTAATTTGGTGGTGAAATTGGCATAATATTTATGAGTTTCAAATTTTAAAGGTAAATAAGAAAAGAAATAAAAAGTGCAAAAATTTCGCACGGGTTTGCTATTAAATAATAATGAACTTTGATAAAAAGACGTTTACACCATAGAGCTATTATTCTAAAAAAAATTCATCATATGCGGGAGCAGAACTGAGTATTTTACTGGCGCTGCATTCTGAAACTGGAGAAGTACTATAAATACTGTGAGAATATAGAAAATTTGCTGAAGTAGCTTCCAGTGAAGGATTTGATGAATATTCATAAAAACTACTCATAAATACTTGATTCACTGAACTATCACCGGTTTCACTGACACTTTCTGATGAACTACCAGAATATTCAGAATAATCGTTAATGGACCTGACTGGAGTTGCTCTTAAACTTGTTGATTCTTGATTACGTCTTGAAGGATTGGTCTGAAAAGTTCTGCTTTTATTTTGTTCATTTATGTGATTTTTTCTTGAATCTAAAGTTTTAAAACTGCTTATTAAAAAGGCTACATTCGAAGGAATCTTTACTCTTTGATCAAAAATTGATATATTTACTAAGGTTTCGTAATTAGATTGCATTTTTAATGCATTAAACAACTGGTCCGTCTGAAATTCACACTTTTCTGAAAAAGTATCGTCTTCTTCGGGCTGATCGGAATAAAAGCT
This sequence comes from Salticus scenicus, assembly GCA_963930645.1. Lineage (NCBI taxonomy): Eukaryota > Metazoa > Arthropoda > Arachnida > Araneae > Salticidae > Salticus > Salticus scenicus. The sequence continues at coordinate 112,934,520 of OZ005661.1, read as the reverse complement.
GCTTGAAACAAATGGTTCACTTGAGCTAAAATAGTGAAATAAACTAGATTTTGTCGGTTTTATATTATAGACTGATGGCATAGCTCTTTCTTGAATTCTTAGAATATTTTTAGTAGAATCTTGAAAGACATCTTCGAATACAGTAACATTATTCAAAATATTACTGTTGTTTTCAGAATCAGGCATAGGTTTCTCATTTTTGTCATTAGAATAAATCAACTTAAATAAATCCATATGGAAATCTTTCTCATTGCCATGTGTGGTATTGATGACGGGAATCTTTTGTAAAATATTTGATGCCACAATTTGTGTTCTTTTAAATTCATGTGATAAGAAATTATATAAAGTTCTGTTAAGGTTTCGTCTATTTTCCAAAATATTTTTTTTTGTGCAAACTTTTGAAATTACATAAAGAAAAATATTTACTTGTTGGTTCTTCTTCGAGAAAGAAGGCAAAATTGATATTTTCAGATGCCATGGGAAATCTTGTAAAAATAGCTGTTGCAAAATTTCTTTTGCGATATCCTTTTCTGCATCTATGCATTTTTCTTTGTAGTGTAGAAAGTTTCCTAGATAAACAATTAGAGAAATTAAGAAAATAATTTATATAGATATAAAATATACATTTTGAACTAAGAAAATTTTGCAAAAATGATATACGAAAAAAAAAAAATTTTTTTAATATCCGATTAACCAAAACAAAATATTAATTTACTAAATATAATTAATACTAACTAATAAAGTAAATTGCATTTAAACTAAAAATGTTGGTGATATTAATACTTTAAGAACATGAATTTCAGAATTGCGCTAAATGCTATTTATTTATGAACTCCTTTTACGTCACTAAACTTTACAGACTCTGGCTTAATGGTTAAAAAGGACATAAGGTATGCGCAAAATATATACAGGGTGGCTACTAAGTATCCGAAAAAAAAAAAAAACTGAAGAGCTTCTGTGGACGACTTACTTCATTATAGACATTTTTTTTTTTTGTCGTTGTAATGTTTTTATCTTTAAATATTATTTATTAAAATAATTTGCATTTATTCAACGGGCAGTTTTTGCGCAAATTCTATTACATAAAAGCAAAAGTTTCGGGATTTTTATAAAGTGCGGCGCATCTAAGATATTTTGTGATCCGATGAGAAAGTTTTTACTGTTGAAGTCGCTAAAAACTCTCAAAATCATCGCAAACTTTTGGGTCCATCGCTCAAGAACACGAGAAAACGAAAAGATGCAACAAGGTCTTTTTTCCCCAAAAAGCTTGATGGTTTGGGCCGAGATTAGCGCCAGTGGCAAGGCTCAACTTGTTTTTATCGAAGAAAAAGTAAAAAATCTGGAGTGACTCCACTCGACTTTCCGAACATTGAGCAATTAACAATTTTGTAGATAAAGTAAAGAAAGAGAACTTGTTAAACAAACAAAAGAGAGAAAACCATAATAGAGTGTTTGAGTGTTTTTCTCCATATATTATACGATGTTTTATTTAAAGCTACTGAACTTTGAGCCCCTAGATCATAATGATAAAAACATTTTCGTTGTATCCCTGTAAAAACCTATAAAAGCTAGATTTACCGAAATGCTTATAGTTAGTGCAACAGTGATTTATAATATTGATATAAATTTTCAGCTCAATTGAATAAGGCGTTTAGATGCTATCGCACTTTTAAAAATTTGGTCCCAGAGGCCATAATGATAAAAAATTTTTCTTTGTGTCTCTGTAAAAAAACTGTAAGTGCTAAATTCACCAAAATCTATACAGTTGGTGCAACTGTGACCTATAACATGTGTACAAATGTTTTGCTCAGATTAATAAAGCGTTTAGACGCTATCGCACTTTTAAAAATTTGGCCCCATAGGCCATAATGATAAAGAATTTTTCCTGGTGTCCCTGTAAAAAAAAACTATAAGTGTTAGATTCACCAAAATCAATAGGGTTCGTACTATGGTGACTTACAATATACGTGCCAACTTTCAGCTTATTCGAACAAAGCGTTTAGACGCTAGAGTGTTCACTCACAGACATACATTCACGCATACATACACACACACATACACACACACATACATGCATCATCGTAAAAATAGTGAAAACGGACTCAGGAGACCTCGAAACGTATAGAAACATCAAAATCGCAAATTCAGATTTTTGACATGCTTTCCTCACTATAGTGTTCGGAAAGTAAAAATAATGTAAAAGTTTATTAAAAAGATGTTTTAGAGAAAGCCGTACTTCCATGGAAGCAAAATCTCCCGTCTATGATCTTTCAGCAAGTTAGTGCTCTGGCGCATGGAGTCAAATCAATGCTTGCTTTAATCGATGTCAAAATGAAAAATTGTCTGACTAAAAATCTGTGTTCTTCTATCAGCTCTGATTTCTATCCAATGGATTTTTCAGTTTGTGGATTGTTAGAAGAACAATTGCGAATCCTTAAAATTATACGTTTGGATAGACTCGAGGAAACCCTGAGCAAAATATGGGATGATTTAGATCCAGACTAGAGCCCCTTAAATAAATAATAGGCCGGCGCATCACCGCCATTTTTTTGCCTCGTAAGAGGACAGCATTTCCGCTTGGCGATTTTATCGCTTCACTGGTGGTTTTAAGAAATTTTCATCTAAAAATATAATCGACCAAAAATGATAAGCAACACAAGTAATCTGTTTCTGTTTCTTAAATAATTCATAACATTTGAAAGGAGGAAAAAAAAAAAGAGCGTACCAATTAAAATTGGAAAGTTTTTTCAACGACCTAATACTATCAGGACACGGAAACAAGACAACTTTGGCGAACCAAAAAAACGTCGCCAAGACTCTACAAACACACAGTAAAAAAGCGTTTCTTAAAATAATTTATGGTTATTAAAATACATATTTACATTTAAATAATACTTTTTTTTAATTTTTTTACTTTATAAATGTCAGAAATGCAAAGAAAAGTATAAGTGAATAACAATAAAACTTACTATGCAAAGCTGTGCATTAAGTCCCGGGATCCAAGAATCTGGACGACAATTCGCAGCCCATTTTCTCCTTCTTGCATTATCCGAAGGAAACCTAAACATTTTGTACCCTTTTCTGGAGTGTGTACAACAGTTTATTGCTGAACAACCTCCCATATTGCAGTTTATTTCACTAAAATTACGAGCAAGACGGTAGAAACAATGGATGCCGTTTGTTTATCACGCTGGGTACATGCGGCAACCCTAAGGCAAAAAAATGTCGGATGCGCCAGCTCGTATATATAGGAGCCTTAATCCAGACTGCTTGCGGAGCACCGTCACCTCACTTCCGAAGAGGATCGCAGCTTGCATCAAAGCCGATGACCTCCATTTCGAAAACTCATAGTAAAAAATAATTATTAGACATTACTTTTTGCAAAAATAAAAGCTTTAACTTCGTTTGCCATTTCGCTAATTATTTATTATCAAATACTTTTTCCGGATACTTAATAGCCCCCTGTATATACTTATTTACTGATTCATAATAATGTATCCTTCAAATCTCCACGGTATTGAATTTCTTTCCAAAAATGGAAACATTTAAAAAAGGCACAATCCTTTAAACTGCTAGAATTGATATCAATTATGCTCCTTAATTTAGCAGATGGGATCCGGACAAATATAGTATGTGTATCAAAATTCAAATAAGTTATTTATTACTTGAGAATAAACTTTATACATAAATTTCTTCAAATAACAAATATTAAATTTACATTCCTCTAATAGTTTATTATTGTAAATATTTAGCCTACTTTGAAGTTGGAAATTTAAGAACCATGCAAATCAAATCACGAATAAAACATAACACTTAAAATAGCAAATATATATTTTTATATATATATATGATACCAACATAAAATAAGTATTAATTGAGATTTATTTCGATTAAAATTAGTCACGGTATTAAATTAATTTGAGTACCAATGATTAGTAAAAACAAGTTAAAGTACTTACGCAGAAGAGAAATGACACTAACATAACACACAAGCCTAACGATGAGAGAATTTGCAAAAACTATGAATTATTAGTACCAGTCAACATTTGAGAGAATAGAGAAAGGATAAAATCACCAAAGAGTTCCGTTAAAAGAAAAAAGGAATTCATGAATTGGAAATTGGAATTTTAAATGCTGAAAAATAGAAATGTACTCATCAGGAAACTTGCATTTCTATCAGCATATGCAAGATTTCGTAAAACTGTATAGCTAATTCCAGCAAATATACAGCTCAAGTCTCTATCTTGCAACAAAACAAAAAGAAAAAAAGAAAATTGAATTAAATTAAAAAGTAATTAAATTAATCAGTAACACAAACCAAAATTTAATCAAGAAATAAGTAATTTATGCAATCCACATGTTAAACGTTACTTCCGGAGATAGTAGAAATAAACAGGTAGCCCAACGAACATTAGTAAAAGGAAAATATTAATATATATATTTTAGAAAATCTCATGTGGCACTCACACAATTTCCTGTTACCTTGCATTTTAATTCTATAAAGTCAGATTGAAGATAAAACAATAAATAACAACTACTGTATATAAACCTAAGTTAAAAAACATTTCAAATTGGGTTTAGGAACAGTTTTATATGCCATTTCTGTGTAGAAAAGTTTATTCCAAATTATTCAGAAAACTTTATTCAGAACCACTTACTGTAACTAATCAATTTTGATCAAATTTTTCAAGTAGCAACCTCATAATTCTATAAAGTCAGATTGAAGATAAAAGAATAAATAACAACTACTGTATATAAACCTACGTTAAAAAAAAATTCAAATTGGGTTTAGGAACAGTTTTATATGACATTTCTGTGTAGAAAAGTTTATTCCAAATTATTCAGAAAACTTTATTCAGAACCACTTACTGAAACTTATCAATTTTGATCAAATTTTTCAAGTAGCAACCTCATAATTCTATAAAGTCAGATTGAAGATAAAAGAATAAATAACAACTACTGTATATAAACCTACGTTAAAAAACATTTCAAATTGGGTTTAGGAACAGTTTTATATGACATTTCTGTGTAGAAAAGTTTATTCCAAATTATTCAGAAAACTTTATTCAGAACCACTTACTGAAACTAATCAATTTTGATCAAATTTTTCAAGTAGCAACCTCATAATTCTATAAAGTCAGATTGAAGATAAAAGAATAAATAACAACTACTGTATATAAACCTACGTTAAAAAAAATTTCAAATTGGGTTTAGGAACAGTTTTATATGACGTTTCTGTGTAGAAAAGTTTATTCCAAATTATTCAGAAAACTTTATTCAGAACCACTTACTGAAACTTATCAATTTTGATCAAATTTTTCAAGTAGCAACCTCATAATTCTATAAAGTCAGATTGAAGATAAAAGAATAAATAACAACTACTGTATATAAACCTACGTTAAAAAACATTTCAAATTGGGTTTAGGAACAGTTTTATATGACATATAATTCTGTGTAGAAAAGTTTATTCCAAATTATTCAGAAAACTTTATTCAGAACCACTTACTGACACTTATCAATTTTGATCAAATTTTTCAAATAGCAACCTCATAATTCTTTATTGTCTAATATAAGTTTTTGTGCGAATTCTGGAATATTAGGTGATGCGGTACACATCTGTTTGGATACCGTTTGGAATGCAACTATGCCACAACTTTCTACTGTCGTCATCTGCACCAAATTGTTGCATGCTCTTCATAAGTTGAATTTTAAACGTTTGGCGCTGCATAACGTCTAAAATGCTGGCAAACGATGCTTTTCTGAACAACGACTTCCAGTGAAAATCAGCAGTTTCAGCACATATGGATGGTAAGGACTTTGAGCTCCTGTTGTGAAATTTAGCATGTACGCACGCATATTGTAAAAGTGTAATTATCACTAAATAAAGAACTTTTATACCAATTATTGGTTTACCATTCTTGCATATTAGATTATTCTCCAGCTGATCAGCTTTTACTTTCTGGCTATACATTCGTAGGGGATTCTGTTTTATTTTTACGTTTTCTTACGTTTCTTACGTTCTGTTTTATTTTTACGTTTTCCTTCTATAAGTTTGTGCATTTAATTTGAAATTATTCTAAATATCATAAATAGTCACTCAAGTGAAATTACAGTCTCAGTAGCTGATAGAGTTTTGTAGTCTGATACTTTATCAGCTATTTACTCCTATCATAAAATATTAACTGTTAAATGATTGAAACTTATACAACATAAAATCCAACGAGATATATAAAGTAGAGTGATAAATGGTAACCCTTGAGAAGGTCCAAGATGAGTCATTTGACATGCTCTCCTTGCACCTGCGTATTCGGTGGTTCCTTTGGTAACAGCTTATTTTCAGTAAATTTCTATGGCAACGGTTTGGAGATTGTTCTTCGCATAAGTCATAACCGCCATCCAATGCACTGTAAAAAAAATCTGTAGTTTGTACAAGACTACTCTGTATTTTTTACAGAAAAGAGCTGTTTTAGAGAAAAAACAATTTTTTTCTGTTTTTTTTAACCCTTTATCTGTTTTTTCCCACTTTTCTGTTTTTTAGCATGCTGAATAAAAAAATTCTGTAATTTTTACAGAAATATCTGTATTTTTAATAGAAAAGAGCTGTTTTTAACAAAAAACTGATTTTTTCAGTTTTTTATCCCTTTTTCTGTTTTTTTCCCTTTTTCTGTTTTCCCCCTTTTATATTTTTCAGAAAAAAAAAAAAAGTCTTGTGTGAAGCAACCACACGACTTCCATTACCCACTATTATACGTATTATATGCACTTTTTGGAGATAATGTGATCAGAAGACACAGAATTAACCTAATGGAACTTTTACAGAAAGAGAAAGTTAATACACGCGTAAAGACATATAAAACAGTTTACATAAACGAGTTAAAAAAAAAAAAAAAAAAAAAAAAGTAGATTTTTTTTTTTTTTTTTTTTTTTTTTTTTTTTTTAGCACCAATTTCCGAGATCTAAAACTGATCTATCTGATCGGGGTGACTATTAATTTTCCTGTAATAACCACGTAAATCATGAGAAAGGATATCTAAAATGGGTTAATGGGTAATTTTTAAAAAATCGTTAGAGCCGTTTTTGAGATACCGGCTTTTACCAAAACTTGGCATATTCAATTGTTGACCGGAAAACAACAATTACATACAAAAGTATATTTAAAAGAGGATAATATTGCAAGTTTGAAAAAAATCCATACAGCCGTTTTGAAAGGAACGCACTTACAGTACCTGAAATTCAGCTATATATACAGGACGCCTATCAATTTTCCTGAACTAACCAACTATATAATTCGAAAGTACATCTAATAGAATGTTTATATAGCAATTTTGAAGAAAATCGTTAGAGCCGTTTTTGAAATACGGACATACGGTCCCACTTCCGGTCTCCGATGTCCCCCTTCCGGTTTTTCAATTTCCCCCAAAATTTAGAAAATCCATCTTTACACCAGACCTGTCTCAATTCTGAAGTTTCGTTGTTCTATCTTTATTAGTATCGGAGATATAATAGTCAGAAGATTCCCCCCCCCCCCCCCAACACACACACATTCACACTGACCAATTGCCAAAGACCACTTTTTTGGACTCAGGAGACCTTAAAACATGTAAATCAGGTGAAATCTCGATATCGAATTTTCGGACCGAATACAATACTTCCAATTACCTACGGTAGTCGGGTAATGGAAGTAAAAATAATGCTAAACAAACATAAGTGCACTGTTCTTTTCTCAGTTAGTTCTAATGAAATGTAATCGAAATCGGAATTCAAATATTACTTATAGTAAACTTCTTTAAAAGTCCACCTCTATTCAAGTTTGAGGTCCACACGGGCCGAAATTTTGACGCCCGGCCCGGCATGAAATCGAAAAATCCGGCCCGACCCGTTTATTTTTTACCAGTGTACGGTCCAGCCCGACCCGGCCCTGCCCGGACAAAAAATGATAATAACAGGCTCGACGCGATTCCAAAATATGTAAAACGGCAACAACAACAACAACTTAAGGATAAACATAGTTAAGATAAAAAAATTCTTTTCTCTACTTGGATTAGAAATTTAATACCAGGAATAAATATAAAATTAAAAAAAAAAAAATATATATATATATATGTAGAGTTTGTTATTAATTCTAGTTATTCTCTTTCTTTTTACTTCTATTACTGTTGGTAATGGAAATATTGTATTCGGTCCAAAAATTCGATATCGAGATTTCACCTGATCTACATGCTTTAAGGTCTCCCGAGTCCAAAAAAGTGGTTTTTGGCATTTGGTCAGTGTGTGTGTGTGGGGGGGGGGGGGAAATCTTCTGACTATTATATCTCTGAAACTAATAAAGATAGAACCACGAAACTTCAGAATTAAGACAGGTCTAGTGTACAGATGAATTTTCTAAATTTTGGTGAAAATTGGAAAACCGGAAGTGGGTCATCCGAAACCGGAAGTCCATACCTCAAAAACGGCTCTACCGATTTTCTTCAAACTTATTGTATGAACATTCCTTTAGATGCCCTTTCGAATGATATAGTTGGTTAGTTCGGGAAAATTGATAGGCGTCCTGTACAAATATCTGAATTTCAGGTACTGTAAGTACGTTCCGTTCAAAACGGCTGTATGGAATTTTTTTTCAGATTTGCAATATTAATCCTCTTTTAACTATCCTTTTGTATGCAATTGTTGTTTTCTTGTCAACAATATGTTGACAAGAAGTTGTTTTCTTGTTAAATATGCCAAGTTTTGGTAAAAGTAGGTGTCTCAAAAACGGCTCTAACGATTTTATTATAAAATTGTTACATAAACTAATTTTAGATATTCTTTTTCATGCTTTACGCGGTTATTACAGGAAAATTAATAGTCATCCTGATCAGATATATCAGTTTTAAATCTCGGAAATTGGTGTTTAAAAAAAAAAAAAAAAAAAAAAAAAAAAAAAAAATTTTTTTTTTTTTTTTTTTTTTATTGTTATGTAAACTCTGTTTTATATGTCTTTCCGTGTGTATTCATTTTCTGTTACTGGAAAATTTTTAGTTGTCTATTTCATTCGGTCAATTTTATGTCTTCTGATCACATTATCTCCAAAAAGTGCATATAATACGTGTAATAGTGGGTAATGAAAGTCGTGTGGTTGTTTCACACCAGATTTCTTTTTTATCTCTGATTATTGGTATATGGTTTATGACTCACACACTAATTTAAACTTATTGGCCACTAGTACCATTATCATCACTCAATGTTGTTCTAATAAAGAAAGAAAGTAATTGCATGAATATATAGATTACAGTCAGAATGTTGATATTCTATACTATTAATTTTTATTAATTAAAAGAAAGATGTATATTAATAACTTTAAGGAAGATTAAATTAGGGTTATTGTGGAACCCAATAGATCACGCCTTAATCATCGGAATGCCTTTAATTATATTTTTGGACTGATTTATTTTAATTTCAATATCCACCATAGCGTAATTCCTATAAGATACACCCTATAATCCCTATACACTGCTATTCTTCATTCAAGAACTACAATTTTAGAAATGGCTACATCTCAGTATCTAATGAACATTTTAAGTTTTTTCACTATGTGTTAGTCAAATCTAGATGCGGGTCGTAATTTTTCTATCCCCTTTCATTCATTTTAATTTTAATTAAAATAAATTCATAATTATATTAATATAAATTAATTACATTTTAGAAATTGCAAGCTTGATTGCCATACATTTTAATAAAATTAAAAAATTAATAACCTTAATATTTAATACTATATTACGATTTGATTCGGACCAAAATAGTAAATTTTAAAAATGTAAATGTAGAAAAAAACACATGTACAACTATAATTAATAGATTGTTTACTTCCCTTGGTGCCAGACTACTGCTAAATCACCGAAAACTTCCGATGATTCATTCAAATAACTCTTTTTTTTTTTTTTTTTTTTTTTTTTTTTTTGTTCTTTCTTTCTATGCGTTAAAAAAATCTTTTCTGTTCAGTCTGAAGTAAATTATGATTCAGCTTTGTTGCTCGCTACTCTTTGTTCAATTAGTTTTCAAATCAGTCCTAAGTTGAAAATAATATTTTATTTAGACACCTAAGTGGTCATAAGTTTATGTAATTTATGATTTCCGGACTCTATAGGAAAGTATTGTAATTATGTCAAAAATTCCAGTTTGAAATTTTGGTGTTTCTATACGTTTTGAGGTCCCATGAATTCATATTTACTATTTTTACGTGATGTGTGTATGTATGTGAGTGAACACGATAACGTCTAAACGCTTTGTTCGAATGAGCTTAAAGTTAGTACGTATATTGTAGGTCACCATGCACGATCCCTATTGATTTTGGTGAACACTTCTAGTTTTTTTTACAGGGACACAAAGAAAAACTCTTTATCATTATGGTCTATGGGCTCAAATTTTTTAAAGTGCAATAGCGTCTAAATGCCTTATTCGACTGAGCTGAAAAATTATACACATGTTATGAGTCACTGTCACATGAATTGTGGGAAAACTAGCGTTCATGGATTTTTTACAGGACACAAAGAAAAATTCTTTATCATTATGATCTATATGGGCCAATATTTTTAAACTGCGAGAGCGTATGCTTTATTCTATTCAGTTAAAAATTTATACAATCATGCTATAGGTCACCGTTGCACGAAGTGTATAAATTTACTACGTATAGAATCTAGCAAGTATAGAAATTTTACAGGGACACAACAAAATATTCTTTATAATTATGACCTATGAGCTCAAATTATTCGAAGTGCCATAGCGTCTAAATGCCTAATAAGATTGAGCTGAAAATTTATATACCTGTTAAAAGTTACTGTTGCTCGAACTGTATAGCTCTTGGTGAATCTGGTACTTATATTTTTTTTACAGGAACACAACAAAATATTTTTTTTATAATTATGGCCTGTGGGCTAAAATCATCAGAATCTAAATGCCTATCCGATTGAGCTGAAAATTTATATATGTACTGTTGGTCATCGTAGCATGAACCATAAAGATTCTGTTGAATCTAGCACTAAAAGTTTTTTTTTTTTTTTTTTTTTTTAAACAGGGACACGAAGAAAAATACTTTATCATTGTGGCTTATGGGCTCAAATTATTTAAAATGTGATAGCGTCTAAATGCCTTATCCGATTGGTCTGAAAATTTTTATGCATGTTATAAGTAACCATCACACGAACTTTATAGATTTTTGGTGGGGGGTTTATAGGTTTTAGGTACTTATAGGTTTTTACAGGGACACAACGAAAATTTATCATTATGTTCTATGGGCTCAAATTATTTGAAACGAAATAGTGTTAAATTAAACAGCGTACTACATGAAGAAAAGTACCCATACGCCCTATTATAATTTTCTCTTTTGCTTATTTAACGATTTCTCGCCCGTTAAACAATCGTTAATTACTTAATGTTCGGAAAGCCCATTCGAGTCACTCCAGATTTATTATTACTATTATTGTACATAACTAATATATTACATTTTTCTCGTTAAATATCTTTAATTGAATAATTCAGGCTCTTTTCTGCTCTCTTCACATAAATATTTCCATTGTATAGGAAGGTTTTTCTCTGCGCATATACAAGTGTTTCAAAATACCAACGATTGAATTTTATTTTTCAGTCAATTTAATATATAAAATATATATAACGATCACTTCGTTCAGGAAATTTTATCCTCAGATTGAGTTCATTTTTGTTCTTCGAAACGTACCAGTATAAACGCTGCTAAGCAATGCAGATGATGAAAAAAAAAAAAGAACTGAAGTAAATAAATAAGTAGTTTGAATACAAATTAAGACTAGTATGTTGTGGCCACCACAAGACTTTCTTCTATATTTTCCTATATATATTCCAAACAGTAACAATATTTAAAAAAAAAAAAAAAATCGATTTTTTTCTAAGTGTTTTTTTGTTAAAAGTAATACGTATTCAATCAGTAACAATATTTAAAAAAAATAAATAAATAAATAAATTACGATTTTTTTTCTGTTTTTTTTTTTTTTTTTTTTTTTTTTTGTTAAAGGTAAAAAAAATCGATAACTTTGTTTTAAATTATCACAGATTTATAGTTCAACCATTCATTTTAAAGGTATTGACGAGATCTTTCGAAAGATACCCATCTTCAAAATTTACCCCTCCCCCGGGGGTTACTTCCCCCCAGGGGGGAGGGGGGGCGATACACCGATATGCACAGAAATTTTTTTCTAGTTAACTATTACTATTATCAACAACTCATATTAATTTTACAATCACAAGTTAAAAATAACTCTCATTATGTACATTTATACGAAATTTTGTCCTATACTGCCACGTTAAAAATTTAGAAAACATGAGATCACAGCGCCACCTGTTGAGCGATTGATCCCCAAATGTAATCAGCACCAGTTTAAGTCAGGGACCAACTAAATACCAAGTTTGGTTAAATTTCGTAAAAAAAAAAAAATAATAATAATACGGTTTTTTTTTCTAAGTTTTTCTTTGTTAAAAGTAAAAAAAATCCATAACTTTGTTTTAAATTATCACAGATTTATGGTTCAACCATTCGTTTTAAAGGTATTGACGAGACCTTTCGAAAGATACCCATCTTGAAACTTTGCACCCCTGGGGGGTACTTCCCCCCAGGGGGGGGGACCGATGCCCCCACATGCTCAAATTTTTTCCTAGTTAACTACTACTATTATCAATAATTCATATTAATTTTACAATCACAAGTTTAAAATAACTCTCATTATGCCCATTTATACGAAATTTTGTCCTATACTGCCAGGTTAAAAGTTTGCATAAAATGCGATCTCAGCGCCACCTGTTGAGCAATTGATCCCCAAACCTAATCAGCACCAGTTTATATCAGGGTGCAACTAAATACCACGTTTGGTTAAATTTCATTCATTGGTTCGTGAGATACAGCGTCCACAAAAAAGTGATACAGACAGACAGACATTTTCTAAAAACTATTATTTCGTATTCTGGACATCCCAAAACGTGTAAGTCCATCAAAAAACGGAGGTCGAAAATTTTCACGAATCCAATTGTTTCTCTATATTACAGATAGAAGAAAGTAAAAATGAAACTGCAAAAACAAAGAAAAGCATTTTTAAAAAAATCGAAAAAAAAAAAAAAAAATCGTGAAAGTGCAACCCCGCATGGTTCAGACTTCTTTTCTGTCAAGTTTAGTTGATCTGTGAGCTTTGTTGATTTGGAATCGAACAGTAGATTACAGAAATTTCTACCGCAAGATGGCGCTGTAATTTTTTTAAATTTCAATATTTCAATTTCCATTTGTGATTAAATTATTTTTAATACATCATTCGAAATATATTTTAAAGTTCTTTTACATTATCGAAAGTTTTCACCTGATTTACACGTTTTGGGGTGTCCTGATTAGGTTTTCTTTTGCATCTCAGCTAATTGAATTAGACCGTTCAAAATTGGTGTATGTAGGTTAAGTAGGAGGGGCTGAAAGGGTGGGGAAGAAAAAGGCGTGCACCGCGCGCGTATCCCCTAACTTGTGCGCTCGCAACGCGCACGGAACTGCGCTGCCGAAGGCAGTGGGGACCCGGTTCGACTTTTTAACCGATGAGAAATTATTATTATTATTTTTTTTTAATTTCATTTCTTAAGAATAAAAATTTGATTTGAGAAGGAATATGTGCGTGCAGCGCGTGTATACCTTCACACGTGCGCGCGCAGCGCGCATGGGTCTGCGCTGCCGAAGGCAGTGGGGACCCGATATGAGTTTTTACCCGATCAGAAATGATTTTTTTTAGGGGCACGAAAGGTCAGGGAAGGAATACGCGCACGGGACTGCGCTGCCGAAGGTCCGACCGGTGGAAGGACCGGTGGGGACCCGGTCCGACTTTGTACCCGATGAGAAATGATTTTTTAAATTTTCTTTTCTTAAGAATAAAAATTTGATTTGAGAAGGAATATGTTCGCGCAGCGCACGTATACTTTCACACGTACGCGCTCAGCGCGCATGGGTCTGCTCTGCCGAAGGCAGTGGGGACCCGGTGTGAGTATTTAGCCGATCAGAAATGATTTTTTTAGGGGGCACGAAAGGTCAGGGAAAGACACACGCGCATGTATCCCTTAACTTGTGCGCGCACAGCGCGCACGGGACTGCACTGCCAAAGGTAGTGGAGACCCGGGGCGAGTTTTTACCCAATCGGAAATGATTTTTTTTTTTTTTTTTCTTTTCTAAACACTAAAAGTTACTGTTAGTGATTCATTAATTATAGTGATTCATTTGAAAATACTGACCACTGACCTGCGTCTATTTTAAAAGCCGCCAGTTTGTCTATCACTTTACTGTCTTCCGCTGTTTTGATAAGTTAGGAATTGAAAATGGAAAAGTAAATCCCTGAAAGAGATGACATTAAATACATTTTTACTTTCTTCTATATGTAATATAGAGAAAGTATTGGAATCGTGAAAATTTTCGTACTACTTTTTTCGATGGATTTACACGTTTTGGGATGTCCTGAACACGATTTGATAGTTTTTAGAAAATGTCTGTCTGTGTGTATCACAAATTTTGTGGACGCTGTATCTCACGAACCAATGAACGAAATTTAACCAAACTTGGTATTTAGTTGGACCCTGACATAAACTGTGCTGATTAGATTTGGGGATCAATCGCTCAATAGATGGCGCTGTGATCGCATTTTTTCTAAATTTTTAACATGGCAGTATAGGACAAAATTTCGCATAAATGTACATAATGAGAGTTGTTTTTAACTTGTGATTGTAAAGTTAATATGAATTATTGATAATAGTAGTAGTTAACTAGGAAAACAATTTTGTGCATGTGGGGGCATTGCTTCTTCCCAGGGGGGATTTAATTTTCAAGATGGGTATCTTTCGAAAAGTCTCGTCAATACCTTTAAAACGAATGGTTGAACTGTAGATCTGTAATAATTTAAAACAAAGTTATCGATTTTTTTTTATCTTTTAACAAAAAAAAAATCTCCTGATTTGCAAAAAATTGACATCTTTCGCCATTTAGTGATAATATAATATTCTCAGATAAAACCCGTCTGCATTTATAATGGAAAATAATTTGATAATTTAATAAATAATTTGCATTGAATAAATTTTGTGTAAAATTATATAGAAGAAAGTCATGAGGTGGCCACATCACACTAGTTTATTGACCTTTTAATTAAAATAAAAAACAGAATTAAAAATCTTCAAGGAAATTCAAAGAAAATCGGTTTGGGGGCATATGCATTAGGTTTGCAAAATTGATTCATTTTTTCCAAGTCCAGAAAAAGAAAATGGTTCAAATATTTAAAAATCTGTATCTTCAGTTTCAGTGCATACAGAATGCCATGCTAAACATCCTTTTAGAGGTTGTGAAGCATTCCTTTAAAAAATATATTTCTTTTATCCCCCCCCCTCCCCGACCTCTCAGACGGTATTATTCCCTGTCACCACTTGGAGGGGAAAAGGACGCCAGTAACTCAAAATTTACAGTCGAAAGAAAAACTATTGAAGCACACACTTACTTTTCTCATACATATTTTTTTTTTAGTTTGGCTGCTAATTTTTATTACCAACTAACAGCATGTAAACTGCATAAGGCTAAGACCATGACTCGACAAATATTCAACTCGATTATATTACTCGAAAAAAATCGATAACTTGGTTTTAAATTAATTAACACAGACCATTTTAAAGGTATTGGGGAGCTCTTTTGAAATATATCCATAATGAATATCTACACCAACTGGGATCTATTTCCCACCAGGGGGGTGTTCTAACGTGCACACACTTTTTCCCTAGTTTATTTCTACGATAATCAATAATTCCTGTTAATTTCACAATCATTTCATAAAAATAATTCTCATAATATACATATTTATACGAAATTTTGTCCTATGCTACACCCTAGCACACAGTCAGACAGACAGACATTCACTAAAAATAGGGTGATCAAATTTTCAGATGCAGAACAACTATAGAAGCTTTTAATGTTTTTTAGAGTTAATATCAGTAGAAAAATACTTTTTTTCACCACATGACTTATAAAACGGAAAAAAAAAAAAAATAAAGTAAAAGTAACAAAATTCTGAAAATTTAAGAAATTTTTTGAAAATTGGGGGACATTTGCATGGGGATAAACGACAGAAAATGTGGTCTTCAATCGCTGTTTTTGTTTTTGGGGACAGATGGTCAAAATTGAGGACAGTCCCCAGAAAATGGGGACGTTTGGTCACCCTGTCTAAAGATGGTCAAATCTTGTTAAGGAACTCACAAAACATGCAAATCCATTGAAAACCAAAATTTGAAAACTTTCACGAATCCATCATTTTCTTCTTAGGTATACAGAAGAAAGTATAAATACAGTTATATCATGCAATCATGCTCGAGATTATCAAAGCATGTGAATCCATCAAAAATCAAGAATTGAAACTTTTTACCAATATTCTTTTGAATGTAGGAGAAAGTAAAAAAAAAAAAAAAAAAACTTAAAAAGTCTTTTGAAACATTATAAAATTAGTTTGTTATGGTGATCACAAAACTGTCTTTTATGTATTCCAGTACAAATTATAAAAGTATTACTTTTATTGATAACATATACATCAGATTTGTATGCTTGACATATAGTCCGCTTGTAAATCTTCGTCAGATAACGACAGATAGCACATGACAGAATTACAATACGAAGAATTGGAGAAAACACCCAGGGCCAGCGCGGGAATCGAACCCGCTCTCCTACGCTCGAAGGCGATTAGCAGTGTGGTGACATATCCACTCGGCCACGGAGGGCCCAAGTATTAGAGAGGCATACTATTGTAACAATCGCAGCTATCGTAGATCACAAGTCGGATCGTACACTCCGCAGCAAAAGTATCCGAGCACTAGCAATAATCCTTGTCTAAAAAAGTATACTTAATGCTGCTTTGTTAAATAAATCCTTGTCGAATCATGGTCTTAGACAGAGTAAGAACAGGACTCAACAAGGATTTATTTATAAAAGCAGTATTAAGTGTACTTTTTTAAGACGGGGATTATTGCTAGTGCTCGGATACTTTTGCTGCGGAGTGTATGATCCGACTTGTGATCTATGATAGCTGCGATTGTTACAATAGTATGCCTCCCTTACTTATATAAATTATTTTCCTTCGAAATTGGAGACATTCCCCGGAAAATGGGGACATTTGTTCCCCGTGTATGATAAGCTGACCAAATGTTCACATTTTTTTGGGGACAAATGGGGACTTTTTTTTTTTTTTTTTTTTAAGGCATTTTTGTAAGTTTTAAGAAAGTAAATTATTAATCAATAATACTTTATTTTTAGTCCTTATTTATTAGGAATGAAAAATTGATAATTGTCGCAATTTTTAACGCTCTCTATTATAAAGGTACTTTGATCTCGTCAGCCTACCGTATGAATGACTGAAAAATATCTACTACGTCATAGAGCTTAAGCGAAATGACCTTGAATTAAAAAAATACCTTCCTTCATACAAATATTAATTGGTTTATCAAGCTATTATTTATACAGACATGGATTTTGCCGGCCCTGTTCGTTCTTCGTTCGTTATTCGTTAATCATGGATATTTTTCCATTTTAATTATGAAGGTAAGTTCATAAATATAATATTTATTGTTGAATATCGCGGTACAACTGTAGTATTTCCCCACAACTGAATTTAGCGATTTTTCTTTGGCGCCGATTTGAAAGATAACGATGTCGTTCTGAACTGTTTGCGATATGCTATATGGCAGCATGCATGCTATTTATTTTGGATTTATGATTTATAATTTAGCTTATGATTTTATCATTTATGCTATATGATTTTTAGATTTATGAATTAGCCATAATCGCCAAATTCAGCTGTGGGAAAGTACTATAGTTGTTCTAATATCGCTAAATTTGTTTTGAATAAACTGGGTATCGTTGCTATCACTGTTGATTCTGAATTTTGTTTACTTTTTAAATTTCATAAAGGGACTTTTACTTATTGAATGGTAATGTAATATTGGATCAATTTTTTCTTCCTGTGATACTTTACATTTTTTCTCTGACATCTGACATGTTTGAAAAAATACTTTTTAAATTTCATAAAGGGATTTTTACTTATTAAATGGTATTGTAATATTGGATCAATTTTTTCTTCCTATGATACTTTACATTTTTTTTCTCTGACATGTTTGAAAAAATGTTCATACATATATTTTTTTTGTAACATAGTTAATTGATTTTTAATTAAAAGTTTAGATGGAATTACTTTAAAAATTATATCAACATTCATAATAAAATATTCTAAAATGTAAGTAAGATTGCAGTGTAATTTAATTTTTCTAGTGTAAACAATGGCACTCATAAAATAATTTTTAATTATGTTTACAATTTGAAAAGCCAAAACCAAACTCAACAATTTCTGTTTAATTAATCAATATTGCTCTCTTAAAAATCAGCAATTACATTATAATGCAAAAAGGGTTGATTTTTAAATTAAATATTTTATGCAAAATGCATGATGTTGTATTACATTTGTTTTTTCTGATTAAATTTTTTAGTTTTATAAAATTTTACAAATTTGCAGGTAGCCGTCGAGTGCCCAACCTGATGCAGGACTGTGTGCGAGGCCAGTGAAACTTTCTAGGTAATATTTTTATTTTTTACTTTTCTTTAAAATTGTTAATATTGCCTATCCTTTGCTTATTATGTTGCTTGTGTATGTAAATATTACAGGGTTGGAAAATATCCCTGTTTTTTTTTTTCAGATAAACAGGGTTTTATCGGGTTTAATAAGGGTTTTTTTTCAGAGTATTTTTGGATTTTATCAGAGTTTTAAGGAATATTTTCATTGTTTCTTTTTTTAAATATTAAATATATCATTCATAATAACATAATGTAAAAAAAATTTATTTATTCATTAAAATTGAAATTTTAAAGATTTAATTTTAATTTTAAAATTTCTAAAGTCTTTTTATGATTAAGTTATAAAGAAATTTTAAGTATTAAATAATTGTACTTTAAATATTCTAAAAAAAAATTTATCTGCCTTTTACAACAACAAATTTAATTTTAATAATGATTTCATGTTGCTTTATTGAACTTTTTGTAGTTAATCGATTTTCATAAAACGTTTTAAATTATTGTCCCTCTACATTACATGAGTGTTGCACTGTTAAATAAAGTTTTCAGTAATTTTTAAATTTTATTTATATTTATTTATATTTTACATTCCTTGAGTCCTATAGTTTTCTTTATACTGAAAAACAACCATTTTTTCTTGCTTTTGTTTTTTTTAATATAATTTTTTATTTTGTTTCAATAAGATAATTATATATATGTATATATATATATATTTGCGGTGAATTTTTCAGGATTTTTTTTCTATACAGCAGTTTGAGCATCTCTAATGTTTCTGAAAATTTTTTGTTCATGTCAGGGTTGTTATTTTGTCCACTTTTTTGTCAAAAGTCCGGGAACCTGGACAAAACTGGAAAAAAACACATGAAACTGGACAAAATAAAATCCATTCAACTGTACATATTCGCTGCATAAAAATATTCTGTTAAAGCTATAAATTGTACTTTTAACTTTGAATTAGCAATTTTAGCAATAGAAATATTTTATTAGAAACTAGTAATTTAATTAATGAAAAGTGTAATTTCATTTTAATCATGACCAATAAAAAAAAAAAAAAAAATCAAAGAAAATGATAATTATAAGCTGAGATACAAAAGAAAACTGATTCAGGAGACCACAAAACGTGTAAATCTGGTGAAAACTTTCGATAATATAAAAGAACTTTAAAATATCTTTCGAATGATGTATTAAAAATAATTTAATCATAATTAGAAATTGAAATATTGAAGTTTTAAAATATTACAGCGCCATCTGGCAGTACAAATTTCTGTATTCCACTGTTCGATTCCAAATAAAAAAAGCTTTCTAATGATGTATTACTTATGAAATTATTTTAATTAGTAGCTGAGATACAAAATAAAGCTGATTCAGGACACCTCAAAACGTGTAAATCTGGTGAAAACTTTCGATAATTTAAAGGAACTTTAAAATATCTTTCGAATGATGTATTAAAAATAATTTAATCATAATTAGAAATTGAAATTTGAAAATATTACAGCGCCATCTGGTGATAGAAATTTCCGTAATTCACTGTTCGATTCCAAATCAAAAAAGCTTTCTAATGATGTATTACTTATGAAATTATTCTAATTAGTAGCTGAGATACAAAAGAAAACCTAATCAGGAGACCTCAAAACGTGTAAATCGGGTTAAATCTCGAATGCTATTTTCGATAATGTAAAAGTACTTTAAAATGTGTATGAACTCAACAAAGCTTTCAAATGATGCATTACTTATGAAATTTTTTTAATTAATAACTGAGATACAAAAGAAAACTGATTCAGGAGACCTCAAAACGTGTAAATCTGGTGAAAACTTTCGATAATTCAAAAGAACTTTAAAATATCTTTCGAA
The DNA here is from genome assembly GCA_963930645.1 of Salticus scenicus. Classification (NCBI taxonomy): domain Eukaryota; kingdom Metazoa; phylum Arthropoda; class Arachnida; order Araneae; family Salticidae; genus Salticus; species Salticus scenicus. Next base: position 112,914,059 of record OZ005661.1, on the reverse strand, counting down.
TGATTTATTAAAAATAATTTAATCATAATTAGAAATTGAAATATTGAAATTTTAAAATACTACAGCACCATCTGGCGGTACAAATTTCTGTATTCCACTGTTCGATTCCAAATCAAAAAAGCTTTCTAATGATGTATTACTTATGAAATTATTTTAATTAGTAGCTGAGATACAAAAGAAAACTTAATCAGGAGACCTTAAAACGTGTAAATCACGTGAAATCTCGAATTCCATTACTTACGGTAGTCGGTTAATGGAAAGAGACAGAAATTTGTGGCATCTACTCTTGAAATTCAAATCAAATAAGTTTCAAAATGACATATTACATTTGAAATTATGCTAACTAGAAGCTGAGATACAAAAATGATATAAACACTATTATAAAACAATTTATGTCTGACTTTTTCGTGGTTTTCTCCGAAACTTGCGTAATTCCGGGCTAAATACTTTTAAAAATCCATAGTATGAAATGTGAAAGGAGTATCAGAATTCGAAACTCTGCAAAATATAAAAGAATAAAGGCGTTCTGGGTTTTCTGTTGTTTTCTCCGAAACAACCGTTCCTTTTCTATGTTTTTGCCCCTCCCCCCCTTTCCGTCCCTTCTAATAATTTTACACTTGAAAATATCCGCAGTCTATTTATCTTTCCTTAAAACCTAATAATAACAATTTCGAACGCTGTAACTTTTTTTTTTTTTTTTTGCCCCTTCGCCCCCCGCCCCCTCAAGCCCTTCCTAATAATTCTACACTTTCCAGTGGCGGATCCACAACTTGACTTTTGGGGGGGGGGGGGGGGGGCTAAAATTTTTCAAAGTGTTATTCTAGACCAATAAAAAATTTACAAATGCAATATTCAATTGTAAATGTCAGATTTTTTTTTTTTTTTTTTTTTTTTTCCCGGGGGGGGGGTGCTTCAGCTCCCCTAGCACCCCCCTTAAATCTGACAATGACACTTTCAAAAATATTCAGAATCGAATTATCGTGCGTTAAAAACCAAATATTACGAAATTTCAACGACATATCTCAATTTAAAATAGTGCAAAATATAATACAAAATTTAATCTAATTTTTTTGTTTATCCACATATTTTCATGAAAATTGAACAGTAGCTTTATAATATGCTGTCTACGCTGAGTATTAATTCAAATGTAACGTGAATTAAAATTTGAAAATTGCAATTTTTCTCCCCACTGTAAACATCTTGATTGGTTACAATCATTTCCTTTCTCATGGCAGACGATAGTCTGGCATTTGAAATGATGTTGCCACAAAAAATTCATACTTTAGTTAATTTTAAAAAATCTAATTGTTGTGCCGATAAGTCACTTGCACACTTAGATTCAGAAAAAATGCCCCTTTCATTTGGTATCGAAATCGTAACGATCGGACAAATATTTCTAATTTATTTTCCACTTTTTCTGCTTTTAACTCCGTTAAAATATCTTTTTTTATGCAATAGCTGTGAATTCTCAATCATTGAGATCGCTTTTAGATTAGACATGAGTGGACATTTTAATTAATATCTCCACAACTAATTAAAATTTTTAAATTCTGTTTTCAGGAGCCCCTCGGGAAGGCTCCTGAGCATCCGTATGTCAATTTTTGTACTTCTGCGTTCAGTAGGGGCTGAACGTATAAAAAGGACAGACAGACAGACAGACAAACCTTTTCTTTTATTATTATAGATTTCTATACTAGATTAAAAAAAAAAAAAAAAATCTCATAAATGTAGATTTAATGTTTTTATCAATTTATTTCAGCAAGTCCTTTCAAAGTAAAGCTTTAAATTCTGTATAACATTTTATTTGCAATACCAACATGCCATTTTCTTATCCAAGAATTTAAAAAATCAAATTTACATAATCATTTGATAATTTTATATTCTTATTTTAATTTTGTAAAAAAAAAAAAAGTTATTAATTGGTAATAGAAATTCCAGATAAAAAAATACAAAACTAAAATTTTACTTCCAAATAAAAAAGTTATTTATTTTTTATTTATTTATTTTACAAAAGTAATGCCTATAATAATATAAATGTGCGCATATATACATATAAAACCAATTTAGTAAACATGCAGAAGCATTAAGAGAAGAAATAATAAAAATGTCGATTGACTCCACTCGAATTTCTGAACATTAAGTAATTCACTGTTGTTTAAATGAAATAAAGTAAGAGAAGTCATTAAATAAATAAATGAGAAAATTATAATCAGTGTTTGATTGTTTTCTCCCAATTGGTATATTGTTTAACAAAATGGAATATATCCAAAAAAATTTATGTATCTTTGTAAAATAACTAATAGTGCTAGATTCACCAAAATGTATACAGTTTGTGTGACATAGACCTATAACATGTATATAAATTTAAAGCTCAATCAAATGAGGCATTTAGACGCTATCACATTTTAAATAATTTCAGACTATAGGCCATAATATTACAAAATTTTTCATTGTATCCCTGTAAAAAAAGTATAAATTGTGAGATTCAAAATAAATCTGCACAATTCATTTGACGGTGACTTATAACATGTGTATAATGTTTCAGTTGAATCGAATAAGGAATTCAGATGCTATCACACTTTAAATTATTTGAGCCCCTAGGCTATAATAATAAAGAATTTATCTTTGTGTCCCAGTAAAAAAAAAAAAAAAAAAAACTATAAGTGCAAGATTTTTCAAGATGCATACAGTTTGTGCTACAATAACCAGTAATATATTTACTAAATTTTAGCTGATTTGAACAAAGCATTTAGACAATATTATATTCACTCATACTCAGACATACATACATCATTGTAAAAATAGTAAAAATGAACTCATGGGACCTCAAAACATGTAGATACACCAACATTACAAACAAAGTTATGTTTTCGTCATGATTACAATACTTTCCTTATCTGTATATTTTCAGAAAGTAAAAAATTCCATGAAAGATATGTGAGCCATTCAATTTTATCGTGCTTAATAACAAATTTTTAAAAGGTATTTATGACTTATGGGAGAAGAAATGACAATGTAGTTGAAAGCAGTGCACAGTGTTCAGAATTTCAAAAAAGCTGGCCAAAAGTCGAAAAATTTAGGCGCGTTTTTAGACGTAAGTACCGCGGAAATACCTTCAGAGGGAGCCACTGAATGAAACTGTGAGGTGGAAAAATTTTTCTCTCTACATATTTCTAAGTGTAGGCTGGCAGAAAACGTGACAATTTTTTCTTTTAATGCATTTTAACAGTTAAACAAATAGTGTTTTTCGGAAAATTTCGCAACAACAACATTCAACAAAATATGGCCGACAATTGTGGAGGTTAGTAGATAATATTTATGCTGTATTTTTTTTCATCAAGTGATCTCCTGAGCGGCTTTTTGAAGTTAACCTCAATTATAACATAACCAAAAGTTTCAAAGTATGGAAACTTTTTTATCTCGCAAGATCCCGCATTGATTCAAAGTGGAGAGTGTTAAGGGATGTCCATTTTATTCAGCCGTTAAAGAATTGGGTGCCCCCGCCTGCCCCTGTATGTGTAAAAGCGTTTTAACTTTTTAATTTAATTTTTTGGACTTTGGTCTGCCATATTGGATCCGCCATCTTGTTTTTGAGTGCAAGATCACTTTTTTTATAAAAACTGATATTAAATTTGAATTTAGCGCCCTCAAAAACCCTTAAATGTGAAAATTATCCTTCATCTATCAATTTTTTGATTTTTGATCCGCCATATTGGATCCGCCATCTTGTTTTTGAGTGTAATATCACTTTTTTTAATGAAAACTAACGTCAAATTTGAATTCAGTGCCCTCAAAAACCCCTTAATGTAAGAATTATCCATCTTATATTATTTTTTTAATTTTTTGTCTGCCATATTGGATCCGCCATCTTGTTTTTGAGTTTGCCTTTGAAGTTTTCAAGAAACCAATGTCAGATTCGGATTCAGCGACCTCGAAAACATATCATCACAACATCAAAACATCACAATTTCACTTGTTTTCTTTAATTTCGACTTTTGGCCAGCTTTTTTGAAATTCCGAACACTGTGCAGTGGGGAAAGAGAGGGGAATTAAAATTGAAACTATAAACTATCACGTTTGCATCCAGTCCACCATTAGAAAAATACAAATATATTTATTTATTGAATATTGTTAACTTTGCATGTCTATTTCATTCATATCTATTTTGAAGTAGTTAAATTGATTATATACACGGTTCCAGGAATTTGTAAAAATATAGTCGCCAACAAAAATTTCTGGTAGTCCGTAAAAAATATCCTCGTCGTTTTCTTTCTTTCTTTTTTTTTTTTTCCTTTTCAATTTTAAAATTTACTTGAATGTAGAAATCAAAATTCTATGCGTAAAAATCAATTATTTATTAGGCTATAATGATACATCAGGAAACACCTGTTTAAATTTAACATCATGAAACCAGTTTTATTATTTTCCTTAAAACAATGCACCATCAACATTAATACATCATTACACCGGCACAACGATTCAGCATCAGGCCAATAGCATAGGCAAACAGGAGCAGTGTAAACCAATTCCATAAAACAGTGCAATAATTTAACACCGTGTTCTGTAACATTCAGGGAGATGTGTAAATCCCCTAATGGTGTATTGATTCAATAAAGTGTCTCAAAGTGGCGAGAGAAACAGGAATGAAAACAGTAAGAGTTAGCCAACATCGAAAATAGAATCAGAGCCTAATTCTGAGACCAATTCTTTCATAAAAAAAAAAAAAAAGGGGGTTGAATTTTCAAGTTGAAAACATCGCCAGTTAAAAAATAATGGTCGCCGATGGCGATCAGGTGACTGTATTTCTTGAGCCCCCACTTATACACATATAATTAAAGAATTGTTTTATATATATATGGAAAGAATAAAGATAATTTTTAATTTAGTACTCGCAAATAATTAATAGTGGACAAAATGGTAATTTGTCCGGGATGGTTTTAACCAGGTTTTTTCCAGCGGTTATTTCCACTATGGAGAAAACCGAACAATCCTGGTTCATGTTCTAATAATGTATATAATATTTGGTTTATATTTGCATGCTTATTGTAAGATAGACAGAAGTACAATTTTAAACAAGGATTTTGAAAAAACCCTCTTGTTTTTTTTTTTTTTTTTTTTTTTTTTCAAGTGGGTTTTATTGAAAAAAGCCACTCGGGGTTTTTTCGGGTCGGGCAAAATCTAGCCAACCCTGAAATATTATAAAAAGTAGATAATAATTTAAAAAAATTTAAAGTTATGTTTCATTACTTTTTTTACTTCATTTTTCTTATTTCTTATTTATCTTTTCTATGAATAATATATTTCATGTTGCATTTTTTAATCTAATAGAGACATTTGAATATGTATATATATAAATAAGCAAACTGATGATTAATGAAAATTAATCCCAAAACACACAAGGGCCTTCTTCTGGGGAGCCCCTTAATGTAGGGAATGGAATATGAGAAGTTTCTGATGAAACATAAGCTATTTACCCCCCCCCCCAAAAAAAAAAAAAAAAAAAAAAAACTTTTCTAACCCCCGACTTCTTAAAAGATGAAAGCAAGACCATACAGCAAACAAATGAATACAAAGCATTAAAAAGCAATAAAATTCAAGTACAAAAGTTATCAATATAAAAATTCTAAAATATAAGTAAATACAAGAACAAACTTAAATAGCAAGTAGATTGAAAATATTTTAAAGATTGAACGTTCCCCCCCCCCCTCCCCTCCAAATCAGAAAGAGTACTGAACCTGCTTCAGTTGGTAGGACCACTTACCAGTTCTTAATGTCACCCAAGATAGAGAAAAAACCTTAAGTTAGATCGTATTCAAGAAGATTGAAATATTTATCGAGTAGGAAAACAAGATAGTGGTTGACAGCTAAAATATTTTTGAGATTTTCAAGAGCTAAATTTAGGTCTAAATGGTTATTGCAAATCATTTTAATTATGTTAATTTGAGTAAACATAATGTTTTAAACTCTGTGACTAATATGGGAGAACTAATTCGTTAAATTACAAACTTTAAAGCTAAAATCGTGCCTTTTATCATAAATACCAATAAACCACTTTTTTAACTATTTTTCGAATTTTTAAATCCAGGAAAGAAATTTTGTCTTCAGTGTCAGTACAGTTTAAGATAAGGTCGGAGGGATAAATTTCAGCAGTATATTTCGCACAGTTTTTTGCTATTACGTCATCAATATATCTATAAAACTTAATATCTTTAAATTTTCTCTCAAGCATAAATAGAAAAATGTTAGCGAAGGCACTCGAGTAACTGGTTTCCATCAGGATACTGTGAATTTATAAAAAAAGATAATCTACACTGCTAAACAAAGCATTTTGAAATATACAAAATTTAATAAGGTTTCCAATAAACTTTTTCACAATCAATTACATGACAAAATTCATCGTACATTTTTTTCAAAAATTTCAAGGAGGATCTACTTGCTATTTATGTTTGTCGTTGTATTTACTTATATTTTTGTATTTTTATATTGATGTATTTACTTTTGTACTTTATTTATGAATTTAATTGCTTTTTAATGCTTTGTATTAATTCAAGTCTTTTGGTATATGGTCTTGCTTTCATCTTTGAGAAGTCAGGGGCTAGAAATGTGTCTTTTTTGGGTAAATAGCTCACCTTTCGTCAGGAACTTCTCATATTCCATTTCCTACATGAGGGGGCTCCCCTGAAGAAGGCCCTTGTGTGTTTTGGGATTAATTTTCATTTATCATCAGTTTGCTTATTTTTTTATTATGGTTTTACTTATATAAAAAATTCAAGTTTTATTTCTTATAATTTTTAAGATTTATCTTAATGTATGTAAGGGGTGACACCACTTACGACTGCCCCATCATAGCTACACCACTGTATATATGTAATATGTTAATAAACTTTCTAGTAAAAGGAATTCCAAATGTATTTAAATAATGGAACTCAGGGATCAATCTAGGGAAAAATTGGGTCCCTTTTGTACCCCTTCACAAAATTCCATATCATAAAAAAGAGCAGTTTACAAAATTCCACATCATAAAAAGAGATCCTTTGCAAAATTCAAATTTATAAAAATGATCCTTTTTGTAAAATAATGTTTCCATGTTTTCAGTATTATTTTTAATCAATTTCTTCAAAATTCTATGAACTTGATATTTAACACTATATAGAATTACTTAAAATAGGAGGTTTTACAGTTTTTTTTTTTTTTTTTTTTCCCATAAAAATATTTTATTTTTCACAATAAATAAAAATTTCACAAAGAAAGGGCCCAAAAATTAAAACCTGGATTGAACCCTGGAACTTAAAAGAAAATCCACCACCAAAAAAAAAAAAAAGAAAAAGCTATTTTTAGTAAATATTGCTTTTCTATTTTTATTAAATGCCTGTGTCTCATTTAAAAATTAATCACTCCTTAATTCACTTTTAGTTACAAGATATAACTTCAATATCTATTATGGAAAACAGCAAATATTCAGGAGTTTACGCAACAGTAACATTACTTGAGATTGTTGTATTTAATATATTCATCTTAATTTCTAAGGCATTATTAGCATGTAAATATTATTATTATTTTGCATAATTATCTTTCATATATAATTTTGTTTATTATTTTGTTAGAAATTAATAATGAATTCACTAACAGTTTTCTGTATTTTCAGATACACAGAATATATATTTTAAAAATAATTTGTGAAAATAAATTAGTTATTAATTAGAGTTGCACCAAATATTCGGTTACTTTTTGGTATTCGGCAAGTAACACCAAATGTTTGGTTTGGCCGAATATCTTAATATTCGACGACCAAATAGTGGAGTTAAATTTCAAATTAAGTTTAAATATTGAAATTGGTAAAAATATTTTTTATTATATAAAATTTAAAGTTTTTTTTTAACTGCTAATAATGTTAAACGATAACTTAAAAAATATTCTTCCCCCTTTATTTATATATATATATTTGTTAATAAGGTTTTACATTGGTTAAAAAAAAAAAAAGAAACTATCTATTAAAAAAGAAAAGTTGGATACGTCGATAGATCATGCATTTTTTTCTGTCAAGTCAGTAGATGCCCTGAATGAGAATATACTTTTGGAAATTTTTCATTTCATTGAATTTTCATTTTATTCAATTTATTCTAGAACTTATGAAGGGGTAGAATTGTTTAATATCTCCCATTCATGTAATTTTTTCTTCCCTCCCATCCCACTCCATTTTCTACTAGTGGTGAATGATCAAATGTCCTGTGAAGCACAATCTTTTTCCATTATTATCTTTCCATAGTATTCAGTGTATAATTTACCCATTTAAGAAGCTATTTGACAATAAAGGGCAAAACTGGGAAAATTTATTAGTGGCCAGTGGCCGGTACTGACAGTTTCATTAGTAGCCACTTTTTTAAGTTAGTGGCCACATTTCACATAAGACTATTTCTTTCAGACTGCAAAAAGCATTGTCACCATTTTGCGGTATAATCACCACAAGAAAAATATGAAAATAAGAAATACATATAATAATACAATTAACACAGGGACACTGAAATTGTAATTTGTAATTACGCTCATTTTAAAAATCCTAAATTGCACATCCTAAATTAAAATCTGCTTATGGCTGTAACAATAACAGCAAAAGTTTTTATTTTTCAAATAATTCAGTAGTACTTTTTTTTTTTTTCAATTTATTTTTAAACAAATTGAAAAAAAAAAAAAAAGCTTTCACTTAAAAGTGAAATAAGCTGTTATCATTCACAGTTCACATGGATATTTTCTAGTAAATGAATCAGCTGATTCATCATCATCACAACCTTTTACATGGTCCTGTGTAAATACAGTTAGCAGTTTTATTATTTTTTCTTATTTCTAAAGACACACTTTTTTAAATGATTTTATTTCAATAGAGTTAAAATATTTTCTCTTAAAAAGTATAGATATGGAAACTTAGCTGCTTTATTAAAAATAATTTACTTAGCTGCCAAATTTGTAGCTTTAAAAATAGGGAGATTTCTACTTTAAAATGGGAAGGAAAAAGGAAGATTTCTACTCAAAAGAAAGCAAATACAAATTTTTTTGAAAAATACACATTTAAGCCAAATCAACATTTGTCAAATATCTTAAATGGGTTAAATATACACTAAATACTATGGAGATAATAATGGAAAAAGATTGTGCTTTGCAGGACATTTGATCATTAACTGTTAGTTGAAATGGAGCACACATGTGTCTGTGTGTGTATGGGGGGGGGGATACATCTATATACTTCTTTATAGGTTCTAGAATCTAAACATTAAATTTTAAAATAAATATTTACATTTATATTATGGATGAAGAAAGATTGTAAATCACAAGGCTTCAGTGGAGCATGTGATTGCCAATCGTTGGAGGGGGGGGGGGATTACAAGAATTATGAGTACGAGATATTAAACAATAAACAATTCTACTTCTTTACAGATTCTAGAATCTAATAAAGTAAGTTTAAAATAGATATTTATATTTTTGCGGCAAATGGAGTATGATTAGAAATTATAAAGCTTTTTATAAGCTGTGTGATCACAGATCTTTAGGGGGAGGGAAAGGGGGGGTCAAAAAATTATATGAGTGAGATATATATTGAACAATTCTACTTCTTTATAGGTTGTAGAATATAATAAAGCAAGATTAACATTGACATTTATGCCATGGATGGAAAAAGATTGGAAATCACAAGGCTTCGATTGCCTATCGTCGCTCGATTTTTAAAATCTTTTAATGATCACAAAAAGTGACGACTTTAGTGGCGATCGATGGATAATTTTTAATCGCCATCTTTTTTTATTTAGTCGCCATGTGTTTGCCCTTTATTTGACAAATGTGTGCTTCAAAATTTGATCTGGCTTAAATGCATACATATATAGAGAGAGAGTTGTAAAATTCTCGAGAATAATCTTTCTGAGAAATATTCTCCTGGAAGAGAATAATCGAGAATTTTCTCACTGAAGCTATAATAATGGATAATTTTTAAATTTGTGCTCTGTATAAGTATTAATTTATGTGCAATAAGTTAAAAAATGTATGAAATTATTCTTTTAATAAAATAATCAGATTAATTAAATAATTAAATCTATTTAGCTGTATATATTAAAAAAATAATAATAAAATAAATCCTCTTCAAGGCTAAAAGGTGAAATCTTATAAATTATTGAAGATAAAATCTAGTGATATCTCAAGTAATAAAGGGACAAATCATTAAATTAGTTTTTTTTATTTCATTACAGACACTTATTTTTAAAGGGGACATTTATTGAAATATATTTCTAATTATTTAATGTTTTTGCTTTAAAATGTTTTACACTTATCTGTATAAAATAAAAAAGGTTTTATTCAACATGTATTTAAAGGATAAACATTTTTATATGGAACTGTTCACAGTAAAAAAAAAAATTGTTTTTCTATAAAGAGAAGTGACAAATTGACATGTGTGGTGCACAATATAAATTATTAAAATAAAAACAGGAACAGTTGAATTTAAACAAAGTAATATCGATGACAAAGAACTGCATGGGTTGTCAGTATAAAGAAGGTAGCTTGAATGATCTGTTATCAAAAGATGAAACTAACTATTAACTTTGATTCTAAATTTTGTGTAACAAGTTAATTACAAAATAAAATTAATATCATTTTTAAGCTATTTGTTATTTTAGTTTTTAATTTAAATAGAACATACACTACCTTACCATAAATGACCTGACACTTTCGATTTCAAACTTTTTAAAAATATCTCAAAAAGTACTAAACAGATCGTCTAGAAACTTTAGGAGTGTAAAGAGCATGTTATACCTCATACGTTTCTGTTAAAGTTTTCTGCCAAAAATAAAAGGGGAACAAGTAAAAAATTAGAGAAAAATGAAAGTGTTTGGCATTACCCTGTAAAAGTATGGCTTGATATTCAATCTGGCTGCAGCATGCGGCTATGGGGCTCTTCTTTATTATCTATGGAAATTTTTATGTCTCTACCGCATGTAATCAAGGAGACATAAAGGTTTCTTTTAAAAAATAGAAAAACAATACTTTTGCTAAAATTTAAATACCTTATACAAAACTTTTCCATTTTGTTTGACTGATTAATTTCGAACACCATGTTCATCTTCAGAGTCGAAACACTAAACGCCGTCGTTCTTCTGCTGATGTTTACTTTGTCGGTGTATCCTGTGGTTGCCATTTCGCTTCACTTCGTATTCTTCTAGTAGCTGTTGCCATGCGGCGGGTATGATATAATGCTCTCTGTCATTCACGGTATTATAATTAGTGGTAATTTCGAGGGCCTCCCGTTTTAGTGCATAGTTTTGGTTATTGTAAGGGGCTATTTTTTTGGTGTTAATGGAGTTAATATTAATGGGGTTATTGATGTGGGTGGCGGAGAAAGCTGTGGAGGATTTTCCTAGTTTTAAGTCTGCACAATGTTCTTTTTCCCGTTCTGAAATTTTTCGTTTGGTCATCCCGATATAGCAGGCTTTATTTCCGTTTAAATGTTCAAAGTCTATTTTGTAAATTCCTGGGGTAGAGTTTTGCTGAATGAGGTCTTTTTCGTTGCGGATATGTTGAAAGATACTTTTGTTTGGTTTTATTGGGATGTTAACGTTTAAATTTTTAGCTTCATTTTTTATTTTAAGGCTAGCACCGTTACTATATGGGATGGCAGTGGTGAAGATGGGTTTAGATTTCTGGGCACTGTTGATTTTGTTTAAAGATTTTACGCGTTTTTTATATAATTTATTTACCAGATTTTTAGAGTAGTTGGCTTTCGCGGCTATTTTTTTGATGTAGTTAAGTTCGTTGTTAAGTAGTTGTTTGTTGGAACAGACAAGTATAGCGCGGTTGATATAGGAACGAAGGGTTGATAATTTATAAGAGAGGGGGGGTATTACAATTTTTATTTATGATTTCGGTGTTAGCTGTGGGTTTTCTGTGAATAGTAGTGTCAAATGTGTTATTAGGATTTTTTATGATTTTTATGTCGAGAAAGTTTAGGTTATTGTTGGATTCTTTTTCAATGGTGAATTTAATATTGTTGTCAAGATTATTAAGTTCTATTAGAATGTTGTCAGGGTTTTCGGATTCGGGAATTATGGCAAAAATGTCGTCGACATAGCGCGTCCAGAGTTTACATTTGTTAATTATGTGGTGGGCTGAGTTTTCAAGCAGTCAGAGTTTTAGTTCGGCGATGATTCCGGAGATGGGGCCGAACTAAAACTCAGACTGCTTGAAAACTCAGCCCACCACATAATTAACAAATGTAAACTCTGGACGCGCTATGTCGACGACATTTTTGCCATAATTCCCGAATCCGAAAACCCTGACAACATTCTAATAGAACTTAATAATCTCTACAACAATATTAAATTCACCATTGAAAAAGAATCCAACAATAACCTAAACTTTCTCGACATAAAAATCATAAAAAATCCTAATAACACATTTGACACTACTATTCACAGAAAACCCACAGCTAACACCGAAATCATAAATAAAAATTGTAATACCCCCCTCTCTTATAAATTATCAGCCCTTCGTTCCTATATCAACCACGCTATACTTGTCTGTTCCAACAAACAACTACTTAACAACGAACTTAACTACATCAAAAAAATAGCCGCGAAAGCCAACTACTCTAAAAATCAGGTAAATAAATTATATAAAAAACGCGTAAAATCTTTAAACAAAATCAACAGTGCCCAGAAATCTAAACCCATCTTCACCACTGCCATCCCATAAAGTAACGGTGCTAGCCTTAAAATAAAAAATGAAGCTAAAAATTTAAACGTTAACATCCCAATAAAACTAAACAAAAGTATCTTTCAACATATCCACAACGAAAAAGACCTCATTCAGCAAAACTCTACCCCAGGAATTTACAAAATAGACTTTGAACATTTAAACGGAAATAAAGCCTGCTATATCGGGATGACCAAACGAAAAATTTCAGAACGGGAAAAAGAACATCGTGCAGACTTAAAACTAGGAAAATCCTCCACAGCTTTCTCCGCCACCCACATCAATAACCCCATTAATATTAACTCCATTAACACCAAAAAAATAGCCCCTTACAATAACCAAAACTATGCACTAAAACGGGAGGCCCTCGAAATTACCACTAATTATAATACCGTGAATGACAGAGAGCATTATATCATACCCGCCGCATGGCAACAGCTACTAGAAGAATACGAAGTGAAGCGAAATGGCAACCACATGATACACCGACAAAGTAAACATCAGCAGAAGAACGACGGCGTTTAGTGTTTCGACTCTGAAGATGAACATTGAGTGTTCGAAATTAATCAGTCAAACAAAATGGAAAAGTTTTGTATAAGGTATTTAAATTTTAGCAAAAGTATAATTGTGCTTTTCCTTAAAAATAAAATTAAATAGAAAAACAATTTTCACGTTTTTTGCTATAACATGCAAGGTAATCCAGAGCAAAGCTATTTTTAGGAAACTTGACATACAATATTTGACACAGCAAACTGCAATCAAAATATAAAAAAAATATTAAATATCTGATGTGATATGAGAATTTTTACAAAATTTTTAGCAATGCATGTGTGACATTTTGCGAAATTTCATTTGCATACTTTAATAACCAAACGTATTGAACTACTCATGTAAAAAACCCAGACAAGTGTTGTGTAAACTCAAGAAGTTCTACACCATAGAATAAACTGCTATCCAGTTTCTTTCTACCCCAAAAAAACTCAACTATAAGGGGTTTTACTCACTTTTTTACCTTATCAATTTTTTGGGGGGAACAGCTGACATTTAGTTCGTTAAATGCCACAGAATTTTTTAAGTTCTGTTTGGGGTTTTGTAATACTTGTTTGAGTTTTTATGTAAGTAGCTCAATACATTTGGCTATTAAATTATGCAAGTAAAATTTTGCTAAATCTTACACATGTGCAGTTAAAAATTATTTAGTAAATACTTTGATATTTTATTAGATTTTTAATATTTCTTCAATTTGATTGCAGTATGCTGTGTCTAATATTGCATATCGGGTTTCCTGAAAATAGCTTTGCGCTAGGTTTAATACCTTGTATGTTATAGCTAAAAAAGTAAAAAAAAAAAAAAATTGCAATTTTTTAAAACCTTTATCTCCCTGATTGCATGTGGTAGAGACATAAAAATTTATACAGCTAATAAGGAAGAGCCCCGTAATCACATGCTACAGCCAGATTGCATTTCAAGCCTTACTTTTTACAGGGTGATGCCAAACACTTTCATTTTTCTACAATTTTTTATTGGTGCCTCATTAACTTTCGGCACAAAACTTAAACTGAAATGTATGAGATATAACACGTTCTTAATTTTTTAGAAAATCTTTATGAAAAGAATACTCTCTTTAAATGTCAAATTTTAGTGATGGTTTTGTTATAAATGCAAATCTATAGGCGTTAAAAAAAATTAAATTTGTATAATTATTTATTATTTGCTACTGAATGCTTTCTGTCATGGTTAAGTATTTAAGAATATTCTCGAGTATTCTCTGAATTTGGAGCTTCAGAGAATATTCTCACCTCACATCTCTCTCTCTATATATATATTAAATTCCTATTTGCTTTCTGTGGGTAGAAATCTTCCTATTTTTAAAGCTGCAAAGTTGCCAGCTATGTAATGTAGGTCATCTAAAGCTTTTGTATCTATATTTTTAAAGAGGAAATACTTTAACTCTATTGAAATAAAATTATTTTAAAAAGTATTTTATATTAAAATTGCTACTCTCATGATATAAAAAATAGCTATTAACTTAAAGTGGTTAGTGATAAAATTGATAGTACTGGCCACTGGCTACTAAAGAATTTTTCCAGTTTTGCCCTTTATCATTAAATATACTACCAAACTGAGTTTGAGTGATTTAAGTTCAGATGAGAGTAGCGTTGCAATAAGTGTAATCATTTTAGTTTTTTTTCTAAAGCATCCAAGATATCAAAATCAGACATGGCATGAGACATCAAATTTGAGAATGTTATTTCAATTTAATGGTGCATACAGTTATTTATTGTTTAAAATAGTTTTATTTATTCACATAGGAAAAAATTAATATGTTATTCTTATTTAACTTGCTAAAGTAAAAAAATATTTCTTTACAGGTGTTTTCTAGGAATAAACCCAAATCAAGGGGCGAAAGTAAATCCAGAACTAAAAAAGAAAGAATGTATGAACTCTAAAATTTTGAATTCGAAGAAATCTGTGTTAGAATGGATAATTGATTGTGTTGATAATTTGTATTTTATATGACTTGATGTACTATGTTGATGTAAACTTATATGCTAATTGATTTTTTTTTTTTTTTTTTTTTTTCCGATCTGAATTGATGTATTCAGATGTTAATATTCATATGTTAATCAATATATTTTATTTGAATAAAAATGCTGTATTTATGAATTTGAATAAATATCTTAATTTTTATTGCTTGTTTTTTTTTTTTTTTTTTTTCTTTTCTTTTAAATTCTGAATATATTGCTGATAAAATGTAGTTAAAAAAAATATATATATATATTGGCATGTTGGATTGCAGACAAATTTTGTTTTGCTGCAGATAAATACAGGAAGTTCTGCTTCTGGGGTTTAAGTATAAGTATGTTTTGGCATACAGTGCATTTGAAAATTATCGAGACAGGTGATTTTTTAGTAGTACCAGTTAAAAAACTGTAATAATCATGAAAAAAAAAAGTATATGGAATCGGTATATAAGTGTATTATAACAAAGTAATATAGTATAAGTTTTACAGAATTAAAAAAAAAAAAAATGCTGTCTCAAAAATATGAAAACTTTTCGAATATTTGGTATTTAAATTCAAATTTTGGATCAGTATCTTTTAATTATCTTAAAACTCTTATCAGACATGTTCAGGGTGAGAAGTTGAAGAATGTGTGGCTGTAAGAAAAAAGTTTTTGTCAGAAATTAAAATAATAAGTAGAGCAGAAGAATGGTGCTAATTCAGCCATGCATTCTTCAAACTCTAATTCTAAGCTTGCCTAATAAGATTTTCAAGATAATTCAAAGGAATAGATCCAAAATTTGAATTTAAATACCAAATAGCATAAAATGTCTCTATTTTTGAGACAGAATTTGTGTTTTTAATATTTTTAGAAAAATTCTATGAAACTGTACTAAATTTCTTTGCTATAATGCACTAATATTTTAATTCCATATGCTTATTATTTATTTTCTTTAGGATCTCCTTTCTCTTCTTTTTTTTTTTTTTTTTTTGACTTATTTGAAAAAAATTACCTGCCTGTGGGATTTTGAGATGCACTTTAGTTTGAGTTTGACTTCATTTTGCTTAGTTGTTATAAAACTTAGTTGTGAAACTTTTTAGGCATAAACTACAGCTAATTAATTTTTTAAAAGTTTTAGCTTATGGACTTTGTACATTTCTAGCAGTATGCCACTAAAAAGAGGAAAAAAATGATAAGGAGTGCATGTATAATTAACCCAATTAAAATAAGGGTACTCCCATTTTTTCCCTGTCACATAAAGAATATATATTAAAAAAAAAAAAAAAAAAAAAAAAAAAAATCATGTGGAAGAAATTTTAAATGTAGTGCCTATTTGCTAAGGAACACAATAGTAATTGCATGACTACTAGGTAAAATTTTCCCTTTTTTTTTTTTTTTTTTCACATTTTTCTTATTTTAAATATTTTTCCATTTTAAATCCTGCACATGTTAATGCACTGGACTTCTTTAACATAAATGATAAAAATATAATATTGTATAATTTACTACTATGCACCAAATTTTTGTAACATAAACGATAAAAATATAATGTATAATTTAGTACTAACATACTATGTTAATGTACTATATAATATATGTTCATTACTAATATATATCCAAATACAGAGTCCAAATATAAAGTCTTTTTATAATTAATAACTGTTCTTTAAATATTCTAAAATTCTGTTTATATGCCCTTTACAACAAAAAACTGGATTTTAATAATTATTTAGTGTTGTTTTATTAAATGTTTCATAGTCAATAGATTCTCATAAAATAGTTTTAATTATTGCCCCTCTACATTACTTAACAGTGTTGCAGTGTTAAAGTTTACAGAATTATTTTTTAAAATTGATTTTTATTTATATTTTACATTCCTTGAGTTCCACAGTTTTTATTATATAAACAAACAACTCTTCTTTTGCTTTTACACATATAATTTTTTATTCTGATGTTCTCTGTTTACTCTGTTCTATGTTTACTCTGATATAATAAGATAATTATAATTTTTTTCCATGGGGGATTTTTCCGGATTTTTTTTTTCTACAGAGTAGTTTGAGAACCTCCAATATTTCTCAAAATTCTTTGTTCATGTTCTAATAATGTATATAATATTTGTTATACACCGAAGAGTCATTACATTATGACCACCTTCCATCTGTAATAATGGGCTCGTCCAGGAACAGAACTACTGCGCATGTACAGCTGATGTTGGAGTATATAAAGCGGCTATGCATTGTCTTTCCAAATATAGTGCGATTAGCGATATAATGAGAAAAGCAGTTGATTTATAAGACTTCGATAAAGGTCAAATCGTTATGGCTCAGCGACTGGGAACATCAAAATCGCAAGCGGTATGTTTAGTGGGCTGTTCATGTTCAGTTGTTGTGAACACATGTCAAAAGTGGTGTATGGATGGTGAAATGACAAGTTGCCGGCCAGCAGTGTGTTGTCCATGATGCATTGATTCCAGAGGAGAGCGGATATTGTTATGTATTGTTCGCTGTAACCAAAGAGCTACAACAGCCGAAATCACCACCAGCTACAACAGTGGCGACCCAGACAGTGTTTCACAACATATTGTGCAGCGTACATTGCTGTGTATGGGCCTACTTATGTCCCTGCACTGACGGAACGTCATCGCCAGTTGCGTCTGCAATGGGGCAAGAAACATCGGAATTGGACATTAGAAGAATGGATAAAAGTCGCATAGTCTGACGAATGTCGTTTTCTGGTCCATCACATTGTGTGCGAATACGCCAATTTCCAAAGGAAACCCTCACTTCCGGATGCACAGATGGACGGAGATAAACCGGTGGCAGGGGCATTATGGTGTGAGCAATGTTTTCATGGAGCACATTAGGACCCATAATCAGCATAGAACAATCCCTGGTGTCTGTGCACTACGTGAACATAATTGCAGACCAGGTTCACCTATTCATGACAACAGTATTTCCGGCAGGGGATGGTGTTTACCAACAGGATAATGCACCATATCATAAGGGTCGAATCGTCATGGAGTGGTTCGAGGTACATTCTAGTGACTTTCAAGTCATGTCTTGGCCTCCAAATTCACCTGACATTAATCCAATAGAGCATTTGTGGTCCCACCTGGAAAACCTAATTCGTGCTGCCACGCTACCCCTTGCAATGTGCAGGAATTTCAGGACCAGTTGATGCACGCTTGATACCAGATGCATCAGACTATCTATCAGCACCTTGTAGAGTCAATCCTACACTTGGGTGCTGGCAGTTTTGAAGGCTAAAGGTGATCCTACATGTTATTAACAGGGTGGTCATAATGGTGCTATATTTATATGTTTATGGGTGTATATTTATATGTTTATTGTAAAGCAGCTATCACACAGAAGATCCTACCCTCTGAACTTTACGCTAATACCTCTCTGAATAATCAAGCATTAGGTAATAGGGTTATTTTGAAGACTAAAATGAATTCAAAAAGGCATTAACAATTGGCTACTAATTGCTCACTATTTCATGTTTTAAACACACTCTGATTTTCTCACACTCCGATTGGTTGAATACGAGCTAACATCTAGCGTAGGAGATTTAGTCAGTCATAAGTTCGTCATTGACAAAGGTAGGAAAGGGAAACTTATCACACGATGCATTTTCGACTGTTTGTCTCTCGAAAAACCTGTTTCAGGTGGTTTCGGGAGAGAAAGTATCTGATACTGCTGATCACATGAGAGTACGTGTGCTTCAGCTTAAGTTAGATAAAAAGTGGATTTTAAAATAAGGATTTTGATAAAAAACACTTGAGTTTTTTCAAGTGGGTTTTATTGAAAAATACCACTTACGCCAGCTTGTTGACCTAAAAAGATTGCATAACCTTTGCTCCCACGCACACATACACAAAAAAAAAAAAAAAAAAAAAAAAACTGTCAGCCAGGATGCCAGTAAAAAATTGTATTCTTCACAGATAAAAACTATTTTTAAAACAGGTTTTCTGTTTTTAAACAATTGTTGTTATACGTTATGTTTACAGATAACAACAGTTAAACTAATGAATATATTCTGTAAATGTACGGAAAAAAATCTATATTTATTACATGATTTCTCTGTAACATTACAGAATATGACTCATTTTTACAAACAGTTTCTTCTGTGATGCAAACAGATTTTTTTTTTTTTTTAAATAGTGAAATTCTGTTATTTTAGCAGAAATACTCTGTAAGTTTACGAAAAATCCTCTTTTTTTTTTTCTGTAAAAAATACATGTTTTCTCTGCAAAAAATTTAAAATAATTCTGTTATAGTAACATTTTTTTCTGCAAATATAACAGAATGTCACTGTTTAAAAGACAAAAGAGATCTGTTTACATCACAGGAAAAAAATGTTTTAAAAATGAGTTTTCTGTTTTTTTAAACAGTCAAATTTCGTTGAATTCACAGACGAATTACATTGTTTTAATAGAAGAATTACGTTGCTTTAACAGAAGTATTTACGGAAATATTTACAGATTTTCCCAATTTTTTTTTAAACGCTTTTTTTCTGTGAAGAAAACGGGTTATGATTGGCGTCCTGGCTGACAATTTTTTTCCGTTTTTTCGACAGTTTTTTTTTTACAGTGTGTTTTTGTTTACTTACGTAGTTTAATATTCTTTTGTTCTAAATCATTTTGATTTTGATTTTACTGTTTTTTTTATTTCGTGTAGTTGAACTTTAACAGAAAAATGCTTAAAAGTAGTTGAAAAATTATTATTTGTTGTTAAATTTAGCTCTTTAAAAGTTTAATTTTCTTTTATAAACACTTTTAAACTTTGTTGAGAAACGATGATAAGAAAAAGTATTTTATTATTTATTAAAATGTGAAATATGTGTAAAATTATATTAAAAATAATTTATTTCGGTCATAGAACTGTCATGTTACATAATAATAATGATAATTTGTCGAACTGATATTTTAAATGGCAAAATAGCGATAAAGGGCCAAACACAGCAACCTATTGGAGCATGTCACGTGATTCATCTTGAATCACGGAAAGCTAATCCTTTATCCATTGAATCAGCACTCTAATTTATATATCTCGTTGATAAAATGAATAAAAATATTTTTTTTAATGAAGCTAATTGCCATTTGTCAACACCGAATATCTAAATTAGAAAAAAAAAAAAAAAAAAAAAAAAAAAGAATGAAAGAAAGAAAAGAAAAAGATTACAAAAATTTCCCATAATCTCTCCCTATATAAATGGCTAAGAGAGTTTTCCTCCTGTGTGTCAGTGTGTTGACGCAAGCTGATTGGCTAAGAGAGGTTTTCTTCTGTTTGTCTGACGCAAGTTGCCACCAGCTTTTCATACTTTAGTTAATTTTAAAAATTGGCACCAGCTTTTCATACTTTAGTTAATTAAAAAAAAAAAAATTAATTGCCCGATCGATAAGTTAATTAAATCGACGGATTCAGAAAAAATGCCCCTTTCATTTGGTACTTTATTTGTAACGAAATTTTGATTAGATTTTTAAAAATTAATTAAAATGTGAAAATAATAACCTGTTAAAAGCAACAAGAGAAATAAAGTAGAGTGCTAAATGGCAACTCTTACAAGGTCCAACATGAGTCATGTGACATGAACCATCTATACGTTGATTCCATTGATAACAACTTATTTTCAATACATTTCTATGGCAACGGTTTGGAGATTGTTCTTGGCGAAAATCATAACCGCCAGTATTTTTGTTTACTTTTGTTGTTTAATATTTTTTGTTCTAAATCATTATTTTTTATTTTACTTCTTTTTTATTTCGTGTAGTCGAAATTTAACCGACAAAATATTTAAAAATAGTTGATAAATTATTATTTGTAGTTAAATATTTAGCTCTTTTAAAAGTTTAACTTTTCTTTTAGAACACTTTTAAACTTCGCTGGGAAATGATGAAAAAATAAGTATTTTATTATTTATTATAATGCGAAATGTGTGAAAAATTATTTTTAAAACAATTTATTTCAGTTATAGGACTGTCGTGTTACTTAATAATAAAAATAACTTGGCGAGCTGAAATTTTAAATGCCAAAATAGCGATAAAGGGCCAAACGTAGCAATCTACTGCTTCATGTCACGTGATTCATCTTGAACCACGGAAAGTTAATCCTTCATTCATTGAATCAGCACTCTAATTTATTTATTTCGTTGGGTAAAAGAAGCTTTAAAAATGGACATTTAAATTTTTAATTGTTGCCAAATAATAATAATAATAATAATAATAATAATAATTTTTTTTTCAACATAAAATGAAATATGCTTTCACGCGAAAAAAAAAAAAAAAAAAAAAAAATATATATATATATATATACATATATATATTAAATACTCAGTTTTAGATTTTTTCTCTCCTTTTGTTTAAATAGTAGATTTTTGGCACGGATGAATAGAGCTTGGCATAAAAGCTAATTCAGCATTACATTAAAGAGCTTTACTTATTGATAATCCTGGGTAATTTTAAAATTTTGATGCTGAAATAGATCGGATATTTTTCGCCAAGGACTCCACTTTCGTAAAGGTCACTTTAAGCCAAGTAGCGCATAAAAAATATAAATAAATTATAAAATGTTGAAAAACAGAAAAGAAAGAAAAGGAAAGGAAAAGAAAGGAAAACAAAAAGAAACGAAACGAAACAAAATAACACAAATTATGTATTATTTTTGTCTAAAGTGACGATAAAAATTCAAAAGTCGCCAGGGGGAGCTACACTAAAGCTGTACCATGATCAGGTTTACATATTTCATTATTTCATTATTTATTTTTCTATATACCAACTACTATAAACTAACGCAATTACTATTATAACCACAAAAATTAATTGTCTCATGCGACAGACGTAGCCGATCATAGCACATTGTAATATTTTATTTGGTGTGAAATTGTTGTCATTTTATGGTTGATAGAATAAATCAAATAAATCTAGAAAATAACGTGAAAGAAAATATTATGTACACCACGTATAGTGTTGTTCATATGTAACTGAGAATCAAATATTAAATGGCTACTTTAATTTTTTTTTATACTGTCCGTTTCGAAACTGTCATCTGATAAGCAACCAAATGGAAGCCCACTGGTAAGCTATTGTCACAGGCAATAAGGACAGACACCCGAGAGTCTGCGAATGAGTGGGTCGCTGCCGAAGTCAGTGGGAAACCAAAGCGGGCTTTAAAGCAATTTCATGATTTCTTAAAATTTTATTTTTGTTTGTAAAGCGATATAGAAAAGAGTTTCCTTTAAACAGCGAAGTGAGAAAAGCCTTGGTTGATTCACTGCCTTCATTGATTTCATGAATTAAAAAATGGTTTCGTTAACAAACTTTCATCTATTGGCACGCAGGCAGTATCAGGCCGAATTTTATACATTTCGAGTTTGGTTTTGAAATTTTTCCCTCATTCGGAATTCGGTTCGTTTCCGAATCGGGGCTTTGCTAGCAAAACATAAGTAAACACGAATTTTTTACAAAAACTAGTTGTTATAGGCAGACTCTACTGAATTCCCCATCATATATTTCTACTACATGCCATATTATATTCATGTTAAAAGAAAATAATTTGGCCAATTGCTCGACTCAGTTTCAGACTGAAATGCTCCACCTAGTCGGCTACCCACCGTTCAATTCGATACGGTAATCTTAACTAAAATTTCTGTCTAATTTTATTTGGGTCAGTTTCATATTTAAATTTTCAAGCACTTCCATTCTATTTTCAATGCAATGACCCCCTTAATGCGAGCTTATGGGAAATATTCATCTAATCTGTCATGTTAAGAAAATCTAAAATTTTGAATTCACATATTCATAGTCAATAAAGTTAACGCCAGTATCGCAAATAATATTATCAAAGTAGTACGACATCTTTACGATGAAAATGTTCCTCAAAATGGATGTTTATGCAGAATTTTGCCCTATTCTGCCATATTAAGAAAATCGCAAATTTCGAATGATTTACGGAGTTTTCAAAGTAGAAATTACATAGTTAATGATATTTTAAAACTAATACTAACATATTTATTATCTCTCTATATAAATAAAGAAGAACAGTATTGTAAGTTTTTTGGTTTGTTGCACATGAAAGTTGTTTTTAATTTGTTATTAAAGTTAATTTAAATGGGGAATTTTACACAAGCTTCTGTGACATTTAAATTTTTGATTTAATTTTAATTTTCTTCGCTTTATTAAAAAGGGAAGGAAATTAACGAGAAAAAATAATTTTGTTTTAATTTGATTTAATTATAGATCCTTTAAAATGTTTGGAAAAGAGATCTAAATTATTTAAATTTAAACTTTAAATTATGTATATTGGTCTGTAAGATATGTGGTCCATTGTGGTTTTACCTAAATTGGAATTGCGTCTTTTGCTGTAAAAACTCCATTGTTTTAACTCCATTTAAAACTATATGTTTACCCAAAATGGGCTAAAATTTCCCTCATTTTAGATATGTTTAAAACTCCAATTTATATTTTGTAATGAACATGCACTACTAAAAGTTCTGTAGCTTACGCAAAATACGATAAAATTTTGACTATTTTGTGTAAAGCAATGTCTAAATTTCCAGAAAAATTCATTATATATATAAAATTCTCGAAAATATAAGACAATTCCTAACAGATATTTGTGTCCATTGTAAAAGTGGTATAACTCCATATTTTTAAAATATGTATTTTTTTTTCTTTTTTGCTTAATTGCATCACATTTAGTCATATATTTTATTATATAAGTGAAGCAACACCAGTAATTGAAATAAAGTCTCATAAGTGGCGTTACTTGTTTTTTCAAGGAACTAAAGTTTCTCAATATTAATTACTAGCAGGCTACGCGCGCTTCACTGGTCACTATATTTAAATGAATTTTCAAAAGGATTGAATCACTATTTATTTTTTATATCACATTATAAATATAAATTTTAAAAAATTATACTTAAATCCTCGCTTCGGGTAACCGATGCCTGCAGCATCTCTTTTCCTGCCCGTACTGCATAGAGTCCAGGTTCCCACTGCCTAGAGAAAGGTCTTCCCCGGGTGCTTCAGTCTGGGTATTTATCCATGACAGGTGGATCTTCTTTTCTTTAAGAACTACGATTTTAAACATGGCTGCATCTAAGCATCTATTAAATATTTTAGTTTTTGAAGCATCTATTTTATAGTCCTCGCTGCTTACACTATATTACTGTATGGCTCCGAACAATATAATAAATAAAATAAAAAAGTAGATTTTCTTTTAAAAGGAATTAAATAAATAAAAAACAAATACATTTTAATTAAGCTTAAATTTTAATCAGTTTAATTCTTCTACTATATACTATCATTTTTTCCGATAAATACTATAAATAAAAAAGAGAAAAAATCCCTCTCAAAGAAATTAATTAAAAAAGGAAAATTAAAAGGTGTTACACTATAAAAACTATACATTATGCATAAACATAAATGTTATAAATAAGTTTTTACATTAAAAAATTAATATGCTTAATTTTTTCTACTGCATTACCATTTAGTTTTCAATAAATATAATAAATTAAAAAAAAAATTCGCTTTTAAATGAATGAATTAAATAAGTGAAAAATAAATAGCGTAAAAGTCACTGCTAAGATACGCAGACGATTAAAATGAAAGAAATTTTTTTAGAAAAATGAAACAGAAGCCAATGTTTAAAATTGAAAATATATATATATTAATAAAAAAATTAAATTTGAAATTCAAAATATCTCGATGAGGTACACCCTTCCAGGGCCCCAGCTACCCATCTACCAAGTTTTGTAGCTCTGCGATCAGTAGTGTGAGCACCAGAGTGCAGACACACACACAGAAATTTCTCTTTATTTATATAGATAAAAGTGAAGTTTCTAACTTACGTCAAATTAACTTTTTTATAACTTTTAAATTATTATTAATTTAATTAGTATTAAAAATAAGAGATAGCTAACATCAATTGAATAATCATGTTTTTTCCCCCTACACATAAATTCGCAAAAAATTTGTTATTTCAAAATCCTTTTACGAGGAGATAATTCACTTTTACAATGAACAAGCAATTTAAAAAAAAAAGAAGTAATAAGAAAAAATGCATACTATATTTTGCCAAAAATAAATAAGGAAAAAGAAAAGGAAGAAAAATGAAAGAATTAAACAATAGACAGACACTGATGTACAATCGAAAAATTAAAATACAAACTTAAAATGTGAAAAAGAAGAAAAGTGTGCAAAGTCCATTTTTACCAGATATAGTGAATAAGAAAATAAGGCTCCCTCGTAGAAAATTTTTCATTTCCATTTTCCAGAGGAAAGATCCTTTCGATCCAGCCTGTTAAACATCCAAATGCAGATGTACTTGTCAGTTGTGAAAGATAAGGGAGAGATTATTTTCACTTCTCTTACTTTATGACACTTTTCTCAGTTATCTTTGCAAATGTTAAAAAACTCGATTCTTCCATATTTTCCTTGGATCATCGACTGTTTATGGTATTTACATTTTTACACAATCTTTCATGACTTCAGATTTCATTTTTTTTCTTTTAATGCTCTACGAGAAAAGGATTTCCCTTTGCAAGAAAACATAAAAAAGAAGAAAGAAAAATCATGCAGTCCACATGAATCGTGAAGCATTTCTAACCTTCAGTTTAGTTGGGAAGTGTTAATAGCACACAGTGCGACAAAAGATGAACTTTGAGTAATTTCAACATGTATTCCATAATGGATCTGAATATTTTTATATGCTTGGAAATCACCCATTAATGGTAGTCCGTCATACCGTATTCCACAGGTCAGAAACATCTGTGCACATAAATAATTCGTTGCGTACGTTAATTTCATTATATTTTGTGTAGCACAATTTTTTTAATTACGTTTTAAAGAAATTTCTCTCTTAGACTATAATTTAACAGAATTCGTTGGAAGTCTCATATGCAAACCGTTAGTGTTTACATATCATTCTCAATAAAAACATGCATTTGTCAACCTCAGTAATCTGCGTCAGTTTTAAGGCATTCTGTAACATTTACGGAAATGACAGAACGGACAAACAGACAAGCGAACAGTGTTTATAAACTGCTTTCAACTTTGTTGAGAAGTGCTGTGGGGGGGGGGGGGAGGCGGAAGGGATAAAAAAAAATCTCAGTATTGTAAAAGTTTATTTGCATTTTAAAAACTTTTACACAACATTCCTTATTATACACAAGATTGAATGGATAATTTAAAATATATTTCGATCATTCAAATTATAATATATATAAATATATTTTTGCACTATTAGAAAAATAAATACAAGCAATATTACGGGCAAGGCACGGCCGCAGAGATTCTAGGTAAAGCTCGTAAAAATTAGGATCATAAATGATGTACTCACCCGTAATTATACATTGTAACAAACAAACAACTTTGAATTAAATTAGGAAAACAGCAGCTCTTTTATATCAATCGCTCAAAATGAGAATATGGGTTATTCCTTAATGGCCGTGGGTTTTGTATCTTTTTGAAAATATTTGAAAATAAACCTTTTAATTACAATATATTTCTCAGTTTTAATGATATTTGCTTGGGAGTTTTTTTTTTTTTTTTTTTTTTTTTTTTAGAGTTAGTCTATACATTTAGCTAATAAGTTATGTAAAATAAATTTTGATAGCGCTTGCGCATGCGCAGTTAAAATTTATTTAGTAAAAACGCTTATGTCTTATCAGATATTTGATATATTTATTTTCTGTTTGGAGTATGTTGTGTCTAAAGTAAGTATGTGAAGTTTTTAAAAGTAGCATTGCTTTGGTTTTAAAACCCTACATGTGATAAACAAAAAACTTATGAAAAAGGAAACATTTATATCTCTGTTAATAAGAGCGCAATTCTCAAATAAATTTATATAGGGAGAGCGGGGATGAATGGTCGCAGGATTAATGGGACAATAGAAAAATGTTCATGTTTTGCAAGCACTAGAATCTTGACAATTTTTTTGATGTATGGCAGTAGTGAGGTCATTCATCAAGTGTAGTTTGAGAATTGTGCTGTCTATCAAAGGGCAGAAAAAAATTAAAGTGTCTTTTTTTGCTGCCAGATTAATTTTTACTGATTCAGTTAGATAGTAGTTATAAATTAACTATTTGCTTAAAGTTAATATAACTCATTTTTGCTGAAAAGGCATAATCTTTTATTGTGTTTATGATATTCAAGAAGAATATTGACAATTGTTCCTTAGGCCTATTTCATGTTTTATATGATCATGTGGCAATGGGGATGGATGGGACAGTTTGAATGGGACATTCTCTACTATGTGCTAATTTCAAATTGTACACAAGAATTATATTAAAACAAATCGTAAATAGATTTTCAATATTTTTATAACCTGTAGCTCAAGAGTTATAACATGGAATTATAAAAAAAACATGGATTTAGAGAAAAAAAAATTGAAATTAATTGTTCTGATTTTTGTTTATAATAATTATGATTAAAAAAAATTAAAAGTTAGAATATGCAATCCAACTTAAATTAACAATATCAATAATTAAAAAAATAAATAAATAAACTAATAATAATTGGATTAAAATCACAATTTCAATCAAGCTAATTAAATAAATCCTGGTGATTATTAATGTAATACAGAATAGAATGCTTATTTTTCCCGATCAGTCGGAAACAAAAATTTATCTGGATAATTTGTACTCTATTATAATGATTTATATCTTTCTAGTGTCTTATTTATTTATTTATTTTTAGATTAGATCTTATTAGATTAAATTACCAAAGCATAGAGCACTAGGAACTGTGCGAACCAAAGGACTTTTGCCTTTTGATGATAATTTGAGTCAATACATCAGTTTCCTCTAGTTTCAGTAACTTCATAGTGTATAATAAAATCACATAAACCAATTAAACTTTAAAAATTTATTTGCTTTCCATTTTGTTTTCTTTTCTTTGTTAATTCCATTCCTGTCCCATTCATCCCCATATGTGGGGATGAATGGGACAATACACATGCATGTAAAAAAAAAAAAAAAATTATTATTAATTAAAAATGATAACTTTTTATTAAAGTTAGTATGCTTATATGTATAACTGATTACTGAAGTGTACTTATGAGCAATGTTATAAAATTCTGAATTACATATGGTGAACGTTATTAATAAAAACATGAAAAACGTCCCAATCATCCCCACTCTCCCCTATATAATTAAAAGAATGCTCATAATCATATACTATAGCTACATCTCATTTCAAGCATAATTTTTTACAGGGTGAACCCATAGATTATATTTTTTGGTTAATTTGTGATCGATCCCCTTTTGGCCATAGCGATAAATCTTTCACTGGAATATATTAGGTTGGGGCAAAGGAAATCCATTACTAGAGTTTTTCGCCAGTAGGGACCACGACTTCTATGAGAGAGACATTATGAATCTATCTTTAAAATGGCAACAAATTATAGAACAAAACGGTGAATATTTGACCAAAATTGGTAATCCGAAACATGTTAAATAAAGTCTTGAAGTTCACGTGATAAAAATGGATTTCTTTTTCCCCAATCTAATATGTAGTATGACATGTTATTTTTATCCCTAAAGTTTCGAGATGATTCATGAAGTATTTCTTTAAGTATGCGATAAGAACTTTTAAATTTGAAAGTGTGTCTTTACTTATGTCGATGACTGTACTAATGTGATTATATAAATAAAACCTGATTGACCGCAGCGTAGCTCTAGTGCGACGTTAAATCTACTCAACCCACTTAACAAAAATGATGGCTGAGATTGAGAGTTTAACGCCGCACTACAGCTACGCAGCAGTCAATTGGTGACGTAACAAATTAGAAAAAGAGAAATTCTCGCTTTAAATCTTGACAATCCCTAACCGTTGCTAATTTAAAGTTTAATCGTCATTAAAAAAAATCTGGCGTGACTCCACTCGACTTTCCGAACAATGAGTAATTAACAGTTTTATAGATAAAGTAAAGAAAGAGGAGTTGTTAAACAAACAAAAGAGAGAAAACCATAATAGAGTGAGTATTTTTCTCCATATATTACAGGATGTTTTATTTAACGTTACTGAACTTTGAGCCCATAGATCATAATGATAAAGAACTTTTCGTTGTGTCCCTGTAAAAACATATAAATGCTAGATTCACCAAAATGCTTATAGTTAGTGCAACAGTGATTTATAATATTCATATACATTTTCAGGTCAATTGAATAAGGCGTTTAGATGCTATCACACTTTTAAAAATTTCGTCCCATAGGCTATAATGATAAAGAATTTTTCTTTGTGTCCCTGTAAAAAAACTGTAAGTGCTAAATTCACACCAAAATCTATACAGTTGGTGCAACTGTGACCTACAACATGTGTTCAAATTTTTTGCTCAGATTAATAAGGCGTTTAGACGCTATCACACTTTTAAGAATTTGCCCCATAGGCCATAATGATAAAGAATTTTTCTTTGTGCCCCTGTAAAAAAACTATAAGGGCTAGATTCACTAAAATCAATAGGGTGACTTACAATATACGTACCAACTTTCAGCTTATTCGAATAAAGCGTTTAGACGCTAGCGTGTTCACTCACACACACACACACACACACACACACACATACATACACACATACATACACACACACATACATACATCATCGTAAAAATAGTGAAAACGGACTCAGGGAACCTTTAAACGTATAGAAACAACAAAATCTCAAATTCGGATTTTTGACATGATTACAATACTTTCCTCACTATAGTGTTCGGAAATTAAAAAAGAAAAGTTGTTGAGACGAAGGTTATCTTAAAATATCTCTTAATTTCTAAATTCTTTCTAGAATTCAGTTCTAAGAAAAATTTTGATCGTAGATGTCTCATGTTGAAAGATGGACTTTTTGTATTTAATTATGTCTACGTTTTTCATTTACATTATGCCAAAGACAGAAGTTTGATACTTAGGATAATTACACTTTAGTTTTCTTTGTTAATTTTCTCTTTCCGTTAAAAAAAAAATTAAGTTTACATTTAGTCGTTAGAAATTTATAATAAAGCATGATATATTAATTGCACAACTTACTACCTTAGTAAAATTTTTGTAGTTTTCTATTACAGATTTAACTCTTAATTTGCTATCAAATTTATTTCAACAAATTACAATGAAACAAGGTTTTGTAAATTGTAATGTCAAACGTATTTGTAAAACCCTTACTAACGAGACAAACAAATTAAAAAGAAAAGAAAAGAAAAGGAAAAAGAAAAAAGAAAAATCCTTGTTTCAAGTCTTGGCAATCTACTACCGTTGTTAATTAAAAATTCAACCGTCACAGTTCAAAATTCAACCATCAAAGAAGGAAAAGAAGAAGAAGAAGAAGAAAGAGTTGTTGAAATGAAGGATGTCTTAAAGTTTTTCTTAAATTCTAAATTCTCCTTAGACTAAATTCTAGGAAAACAAGATCTAAATTTGCAGAATTTTCGTGTCGTTAGATGTACTTCTTACATTCATTTAGGTCAACGTACTTCGAAACAGGTGCAAGAAGAGTCCCGCAGATTCTAATTTCGGAATATGCTCTTGTAACATCTTCATCTCACTGTCTCTTTTCTCTTTGTTCAATCGCAATCGATCGCATGAAAGAGAATTGTTGAACAGTGAAGCGAAAATACCACAGTCAGAATGTAGGTAACTTTGCAGAACACGTGGCAACGGGATTTGGGCGAAATGCCAAGATTAACTTTCTAGAACAATGAGTAAAACTTCGTACAACAAACAACATTCTTATTTAAAATTCATGACAAAATTGACTTTTTTTTTTTTGTAATAACTTTTTCAGAGTTTCTAGATAGGGTGCTAACACCATGGTTGTCTTCTTGTCAATTTGTCAAAAGCCACAGAGTATAGTGGTTAGATCGAAATGTAATGATAAATAAACTTTAAGGTAGCATTAAATGCAAAAACACGCGACAGTTGTTTCGGGTAGACAAAATTAAGCACGACCCGTCATCAGGCGAAAAATAAAGGGCGTACAAGAGCTAAAAAAAATATTACACCATAAATTACGTTTGTGCCACTAGCAGCAAAAAAAAATAAATAAATAAATAAATAAATAAATAAACTTTTACTTAAATTCATTTCTCTTTGTTTCTCCTTTCTCTCTTTTTTCTTTTTTTGTCTGATAAAGCGTTGTGCTTAATAATTTGAACCCGAGACATTAATCTGTGTTAATGTAAATGTACGTAAATGAGAAGTTTATTCCGGTGTGAATGCAGAATTTCGTTTTCTTTAAAAATAAATTGAACTTTCATCCCTGTAGAAAGTATATTTTTTCTTCCAACCAAAATAAGTTTTTACTACTATACAATTTAAAGATTTTTACTTTCTCTTACCCATAGGGTCGAGAAAGTATTGTTTTAGGGTCAAATTTTCGAACGTGAGTTTTTGTTATACTTGCATGTTCTGAAGTCCCCTGGGGGTCTAGCACCAACACATCGGAATGAATTCCACGTGGAAACTTTCCGACATCGGAAATGCGAGTTTCCACCAAAAACATTCCGATATGTATTTTAAGCGCTAGCATCACACCATCGGAAACGGCCTTCGGATTTCTCATAGAGCGAAATGAAAGCTGTCGGCATCGGATTGAGTCGACCAATCACAGAAAAGCAAATATTTCCTAATAACGCGAGCGTGTGGCATCATAGCTTCATGTTTACATTTTTCTCTCGCGTACGTTTTTCGATGTTTTTAATGTTTTGTTGACATATCTTTCGTTACATTTCCTTTAAACTTTCCTTAGCTAACAAAATAATACAATTCAGTATGTTTTAAATATATATGTATATATATATATCATAATGAAGTAAGATTGTGAGAATACACAATGAAAAAAGAAAGAAAGCATTTGATTTGACTGTCGATAAGAAGCTGTAAAATGTATTTGTTGTTAGATTTATTAACTATTACTTTATAATTTGTTAACAGCTGAGTTAACTAAATACTATGAATATTTCAATTCTATTTGTTTAAAAATATTACTCCTTCAGCGCTTTTAAATACCGATTGAAATACTGCACATAACACTATTTCAGGTTAAGATTTATTTTATTTTATGGAAAAATTTATCTCATTTTTCAGTTTTAAACCTATTTGTATTAATTTAAGGGCCACTTTTTTTTTTTTACTTACACTACTTTAATATACTCTTTAAATGTATATATAAACAATCTGTATAAAGGGGAATGTTATAACTTGAGTGAAATTGTATAACTCAGCATTTGTTTACACATTTTTTTAAATATTAACAAAAACTATCACATCGAATTGCCCTCTGTGAGCCAAAACTTAGTATACTTTCAAGTTCCAACGAATTTTTTTTACTTTTTTAAAACGTAAAATCCAAAATAAAAAATATCTTCATATCAACATATTTTTTTAAAAGTATATTCCTGAAGCTTCAATAAAAAAAAATTAGTAATTGTGTAAGGAGGGTTATTGATGAAAATTAAACACATGGTATAAACTTAAGTACATAAATTAATGGGAATACAAGAAATTTTAACAACTTATACTGAAACTGATAAAAACAGTCCTTATGTAATAATATATTGCTCTTTAATCACCTCATTAATATAACAATGTTAATGACAATGTAACTGTTTTTTGCAAGTCTTGAACTTGTAAATTCACTTAGTTTAATGTTTATTCAAGAGATATCGAATCAAACAATGAAAGTTATAAACATTTCAATAAATGTTTTTTTGCCTTTCTTAAAAATAGTAAACTATATAGCAGTGGCGAAGCGTCCATGGAAAAAGCGCTTTCCCTATTTAAGATTTTAAAAAAGTAATCAGGTAATGTCGCCTCGTCAAAAGACTGAATTGATTCTTCCTCTGCTTTTGGAATCGCTTCCATAGTTTCCTGAACGATGCCTTGCCCCTGCTATATAGTAATTTATATTTTGTTATAAACACGACATGTATGTGCAATACACATCTATTTTTTTTTTTTTTTTTTTTTTTTTTTTTTGCATTTTGTTTGAGAAAGAAAAATAATTTGGGGGAGAATCTAGTTTAGGAGTGCCATTTCGCAAATTTTTCAAAATTTGCCATAGTGGCAATATTTTTCATTGTATTTCAATTGCAACCATTGATCGTCTACATAAAAAAGCACATTTTTCAGTGAACCAAACAATTTACTGTGTACGGTAAAAAAAATTTTTTAGAGGACAAAATTTAAAAGAATAGTACATTTAAAATCACAAAATTTAATAAATATACGAGATTAAAGTTAAATGTGTTTTGCATTGCACTAGCGCTACACTATGGGCAATTAGTGATCTAAATACATCAGAAATAAACAATTCAATCCGAGACATTACATCAAAAGTTAACTATATCATTATAAAAATTTTCAAAGAATAATTCATTTAAAATTTACAAAGTTATAACCTATCACAAACTAGTATGTTGTGGCCACCACGACTTTCTTCTATATTTTCCTATACAAATTCAGTCAGTAAAAATAATTTATTAAAATAATTTTTAAAAGTTATCTTTCGTGATAATGTAGATGATTTCCATATAAGAGAAGTAGTATAACATTAAATATTTAAAAAAAAGTCAATTTTATTCTCAATACTACATTTTTTTTTTTTTTTTTTTTTTTTTTAATATGAAAAAAATCGATAACTTTATTTTAAATTATCGCAGATTGATGGTTCAACCATTCGTCTTAAAGGTATTGGGTTTTAAAGGTTTACGAATCCAATACTTTCTTCTATTGAATATAGAAGAAAGTAAAAATATTAACAGGGTTTTTACTTTCTTCTATATGTATATACTAGCTGGCTTTGCCCGCTTCGCTGGACATTATACTTAAATGAGTTGTCAAAATTCCATATCATTATTAATAACCTAAATTCTCGCTGTTTCGGTAGAGTTTTTTCTCGCTCTCAACGTGAGGAGTCCGGGTCCCCACTGCCTTCGGCAGCAACTTACCCGCTTCTTACTTCCCTTTCCCAGCGTGTAAGTTGAATTTTTGTATTGTAGCATTCATATTACAGCAAAACCAAAAAAAAAAAAAAAAAAAAAAAGAAACATTATTGAATACCTCAACCTAGCAATGCATAAAATTTTGTATTGCAGCAACCACTATCAAGCTATAAACAAGGAAAAAAAAAAAAAAAGACACCTCTGAATACCCTAACCCAGTGGTCGGCAAACTCATTATTGAACAGAACCAAATGTACACAGTACAACGATTAAAATTCCACTTTAGAAATTTAATTCATTAATTCATCTACCATGAAAATTCAATTTATATAGTGGAGTGTAATGTTGATTTTTACACCAGCTATATGAAAAATGCTAAGCCAGGAATTAAACCCGGGCACTTCGTGGCTTGATTTGATTCTCGGCTCTGGCACATTTCACATAGTTGGTGTAAAAATTAAAACTTGCTCTCCATTTTATCTAAATTAGATTAAAATTTCTTTTGTAAGACAAATATTTTTTTTTTAACTTTATTGATATTGGCAAGTTCAATGTTATTAACATAATTAGGGTATAAAGTAAAATAGCTATTTCATCTGTGCAAGTAAAAATCTTGGTGAGAAACATCCAAGCTACTTCAGTTGCAAGTTTCAATTTCACCAAGGGTTAAGAGCTATACTAAAGCTGTTCCATTTCTTCAGCATGATTTTTCTTAATTTCATTTTAACTTTATTTTTTACACTTTTATTTTATGAACACATATATATTTTTTCCAACTTGTTTTTTTCTTTTTTAATAATTTTAACATGTTCACGCTGGCGCATTCTTCTCAAAAGTATCTGAGCACTAGCCAATAATTCCGATATCAAAAAAGTATACTTAAAACTGTTTTGTTCAATAAATCCTAGTTAAATTATGTTCTTAGACTGACTAAGATCATGATTCGACAAGGATTTATTTAACAAAACAGTATTAAGTGTACTTTTTTTGGACAAGGATTATTGCTAGTGCTCGCATACTTTTGCTGTGAGCCGCAGGTGGATCACGCCAGCGTGAACGTGTTAAAGTTAAAATAGTTTTTTTTTTTTTTTTTTTTAAATGTATTTTGAGTCAGTTATCCAGTTGAACTGTCATAGCTGTACTGTTGATACTGTGAAAGCTAAATTTTGTCCTGATTAATGTACGTACTAATTTTTGTAGCAATTGGTTGAATGGTGTAGCTTTTTATAGTGAATTACAATTAATATTACACATTATATATAGGCTTGACTCAAGGTAGGCTACTGAAAATTTGTACGCTAAAACCCATTCTTGCAACACAGTTCTGTTACTAATGTATTGTTTAGCAATTTTTTTTTTTTTTTTTTTGTCAGTGTTAGCAAGATTTCAAGATTAATAAGCATACCAACAGTAGTAGTTATATAGGTACTATGTGAGGGAGTGTTGAGAGTCCCCCCTTGAAATTTATAAATTTATCAAAATTTTTTTTTAGTTGTGCATCATTAAGGCTGCTTACTCACTCTCGATTTCCCCGTCTCAAGTCACCAAATACCATGCAAGTCTATGGTGAAATTTGTTTATAGAACTGCTCATTACCTAATTGATATTTTTCAATTCCGTTTTCACATTCAGAAAATTGACAACTGTTAAATGAGTACCCGTTTCCCAAAAAGTGATTTTTTTTTTTTTACTTTGCAGCTCAAAAATTAGAAAATTGCATTTAGTGAAAATTCACATTTTTAAACTCAAAATTCAAATTAAAAAAATTTTGGAAAACCAGTATTCATTTAATGGTTGCGAATTTTCAGAATATGAAAATAACAATTAGGTAATGTGTAATTTTATATATTTTTTAATATATAACATCTTTGTGATTGGGTTTTTGACGTCAAAGTATTTCTTGACATGACAAGAGTGAGTATAATACTGTTTTAAGCTGTCAAAAATTGTAAAGATAAGCTTAAATTTTCTAAAAAAGTTCTTTCATGTATAAGTTTGAATATAATTATTATGTTGTTAAATTACCAAATCTTAATCAATTTTTAAATGAAAAAAAAAAAAAACTGCAAAATTTCAAGGGGGGGGGGGAGGCCCAACCTGAAAAAAAAAATTGTTTTTTAGTAAAATTCTGAAAGCATAGTTTTAAAGTTTAAAAAAAGTACACTTATTAGAATTTTCCAGGGGGGGGGGGCAAGGCCCCCCTTGCCCCATTGTTCTGACGCCCTTCTTTTAAATAGGAATTATTGCTAGCGTTTCAGTAATTGTGTTGCCGACTGTAATTTTAAACTGCATGAAATTTTGAATTGCAGCAATTAGTATTATGTATATAAAACAAACAAAAATCTGAAAGGCTCATCTGAAAGGGTAGGTGGACTTTTTTTTTTTTTTTTTTTTTTTTTTTTTTTTATGAAGTAGCCACCATTTTGGAACAAAATGGTGGCTATTAATAGACTTGGTGGAAATATTGGCGAGGGTTATGTACATATGGAGTTTTAAGCAAATCTGTTCATAATTATTTTTTTAATGTGAAAAAGCTTTCTTTCACAAGCAGGCAAATAACCTTTCCACAGATTCACTATATTTGCTGAAATATCCATTCAGACTTGCAAAAATAGCATGGACAGTCACTTACATTGTTTAACCCGTTCACGCCGGAGCATTCTTCTTAAAAGTATCTGAGCACTAGCCAATAATTCCGATATCAAAAAAGTATACTTGAAACTGTTTTGTTCAATAAATCCTTGTCGAATCATGTGCTTAGACTGACTAAGATCATGATTCGACAAGGATTTATTTAACAAAGCAGTATTAAGTGTACTTTTTTTGGACAAAGATTATTGCTAGTGCTCGGATACTTTTGCTGTGAACCACTTGTGTACCACGCCGGCATGAACGCGTTAAATAAATATATTTGAAGAAAATACTTTGAAAATCTCACTCTTTTAAAACCAGCAACGTTGCATTATTTCAAATTAAACCTTTCACTCCAAAAACAAAATGCATGCACTCTAACAAAACTCAAACCAACATTATGTACGTTAATGAACAAATGGCGTAACGGAATTACAATAAACTACACCTGAAGAAAGTAAAATTGTAGAAGCATTAGTAGTATACGGGGCTCTACGCGGGACATCAAGGCGTGGCCTCCTGTCAAAGGGGGCGTGTCATCTGTCAATCAAAAGTGGGCGTGGTCGAAATGACGTAAGGGTTGATGGGTTGGTTGGTTGCTTAATCGTGAAAGATGAGGAGGGTAATTTTGATTGGTTGGTTGGCTGGTTGCTTGATCGTGAAAGATAACAGGGGTATTTTTGATTGGTTGGTTGGTTGGTAGCTTGTTAGTAAAAGATGACGAGGTTGTTTTTTGATTGGTTGATTGGTTGATTGTTTTTTGTGAAAGGTGATGGGGGTGTTAGGAAGAGTTGAGTGGTTTTTTACTTCTGAACATTGACGGGGGGGTTATTTTATTGTTGTTTGTTTTGGCAACACTTGATAGTTTCGGAATCGGGACTTGTAAAAATTTTTGAGACAACTTTATTATTAATCACGTGATGTCTGACGTCATTCTTTCACGGTTGGTTGGTTGCTTGTTAGTAAAAGATGACGAGGGTGTTTTTTGATTGGTTGATTGTTTTTTTTTTTTTGTGAAAGGTGATGGGGGTGTTAGGAAGAGTTGAGTGGTTTTTTACTTCTGAACATTGACGGGGGGTTATTTTATTGTTTTTTGTTTTGGCAACACTTGATAGTTTCGGAATCGGGACTTGTAAAAATTTTTGAGATAACTTTATTATTAATCACGTGATCTCTGACGTCATTCTTTTACGTTGGATCTTATTTTTTTGCGTTGGCAACACTTGATATTTCGGAATGGGGACTTGTAAAAAATTTTATGTCGTTAACCGATGACGTCATCTAAACATGCTCAGTCTTGTTCCAGTATGTTTGTACTTGTTTCGAACGCAAATTAAATGGTGGCGTTTGAGTTTTAATTAAATAGTTATTAATTATGAATGTAATGAACAATTAGTTAAGACTCATTGAATTCTACTTTGATCTCACCGCTAGAGAATACGTGCATCGCTGTGGAGGTCATATTGTATCGTGACGTCACCATTCATGTCCAGTCTTGAGACTTCAAATCGCTTAACACGTGATTGTGTTGAGTTGTTTACTTCTGAAAACACGGTGAAACTGCTAACGTTTGTAGAGTTGAGTTGTTTTATTTTGAATATTTAGACGGAATGGCAACACGATTCGCTTTGACAATTAGGTAAAACCATATTGGCAACAGCGTGATAATTCAGTTTCTTGTATTTTCTCGTGGGTGTTGCGTGGCGATTTCTTTGCTCTTGGTTTTTTCAAAGTGTTTTTGGACTTAGTCTTTATTTTTGGATTAAAAATGAAAAGATCGTGGCCCAAGTTTGATGATTTAATTTCCTCGAAGCGTAATAAAACAGCTTTGGATGTAAAAGAAAACAATTCTACACCAGTGTTTCAATCAGGTGTGCGGTTTAATTCAAACGGTGATACAGGATACACATTGGATTGTTTGCCTCATAATACAATTCATTTGGGGAATGTGAACTTTATATCCGTGCAAGAGTTTCTAGGACAAACCCGTGTTCACATTAGGAAACATGTATTTGATTCTGATGGATTTATACATCCTACAAAGCAAGGCTTATCTTTGTCTCCAGATATGTGGCGAATTCTGTGCGCTAACATCAACAGTGTGACGGATTCACTAGCTGATAAAACAATCATCGTGGATAATCGAATTTGTGTCGCCAAACAATGCAAAGATGGAGAGAATTCATATGTTTTTCAAGAACTGTTTCAACGAAAAGATATGTCTTTCCAATTTGTGCCTAAAAGTGTTGTGCTTACTGCAGCAGAATTTAACAAGTTAATGGATAGCAGATCTGCTGTAACAGATAAGGTAAAAAAAAGTCTTGTTTTATATACCTTATTCAGTTTTATACAAAAAGAAGTACAAGATGTGAATGTAAACCTTCGAATTGTAGATTACAACTTACGATTTCCAGAACTGTTTGAGTCGTTGACAAAGTGCTTGACTACCGCTATAACTCAAAAAATTAACGAAGTAATGAACTGTTTTGGATGTCGTGAAACAATCGAAGTGGATTTTATGCATGATTGTAAGACAAGAACTAACACTCAGAACTTTATTGACTGTTTTGATATTGCCTTTTTCAAATTAAATTGGCATGATATAGCCATAGACTTTGTACATAAAAATTTAAATGCAGATTTGGATACTATTATCAACGAAGAGGAATTTTTTGGATATGTAGATGTTGATGTTTTGTTAAAAGATGTTGAAAAACTTTATATTGATAATGAAACTGTTTTATAATTTTTTTTAATGTGTATTTTTATGAAATAAATCTTTGTTTTATTCTGTTATTTTGTGTTATGTTTTTATTTTTTAAATTGAGCTCAAATAATTAATATTTTAGAAAGTATTGCATGTTTTTTAATCTTAGAAAAATAAAAAGATAATATATATATATATATATATATATATATATATATATATATAAATGTTATAATTTGTTTATTTTATGTTTAGACGCCGTGAAATAAACATCAAGTTAAACTCTTGGTGAAAATGTCAAAAATACTTAATCAATTGTATCGTGATCATGCTTTACCTGGTAGTTTTGGGGGAGTGAATACTTTAAAACGTGTGTTGAAAGGCAAAGTAAAATATAAAGACATTAAAACATGGTTAGAAAAGAAAGAGTCTTATACTTTACACAAACCTTTGAGGCATAAGTTCTTAAGAAATAGAGTAATTGTGGGAGGTCTTGATGAACAGTTTCAGACTGATTTAGTAGATATGCAGTCTTTATCAAAATTTAATGATGGTTTCAGATATTTACTAACATGCATAGATGTTTTATCAAAATATGCCTGGGTAATTCCATTAAAAGATAAAAAATCAAATACTATTGTGAAAGCATTTGAAAAAATATTTTCAGAAAGACTTCCGCTTAAGCTTCAATCAGATGCTGGAAGGGAGTTTAAAAATAATCAATTTCAAAATTATTTGAAAAGTAAAGGCGTACATTTTTTCACGACTTATAATTCAACAAAGGCGTCAATAGTAGAACGCTTTAATCGCACTTTAAAGACAAAAATGTACAAGTACTTTACCGAAATGAATACGAAACGGTACATTGATGTAATAGATAAATTGGTAAAAAGTTATAATAAAACGTGGCATCGAAGTATTAAAATGGAACCAGAAAAAGTAACAATAGATAACCAAAGTCAGGTATGGCAAACATTGTATGGAAACGAGGCTACTTTTTCGCCTAAGCATACATTAAACGTAGGTGATACAGTTCGAATCAGTAGAGGAAAATTCCGTTTTGAGAAAGGATATGAGCTGAATTGGACAAGAGAAATATTTACAGTAAGTAAAATTATAAACAGAAACCCAGCCGTGTTTAAATTAAAGGATTTAACTGGAGATGAAATAGAGGGTACTTTTTATAAAGAAGAGCTTCAAAAGATAACCGACTCGGGATATTACCCAGTGGAAAAAGTTTTAAAAACGCGAAAAAAGAAAGGAAAGCCTGAATATTTTGTAAAGTTTCTAGGCTATCCTGAAAAATTTAATATGTGGGTTGATAATGTCAAAATGATATAAAAAGAGCATGCTTCTACTTACCTTTTTAGTTCAAAGAAAGATGTCGTTCTATATAACACTGATCAGCGACAGCTCTTTGAGTTTTTTTCCACATAATAAAATTTCTCAATTTACAACACAGCTGCCCAGTCCAATCAACTTTAATGGTGAATGGGAAATGGCTCTAGTAGATTTTATTTATCCTCATACTTGGTACAATGTGCGAAAAGATAATAATTTATTTGGTTTTGATTTAGGTGATGGGGTGTTAGAAGGCAGAAGAGTCCCTCCTGGTTGTTATGAAACAATACCCGATCTAATTAAAGGTATGACACTAGCATCACATAAAAATAAAATTGAGTTTAAGTATCATTCAGTAACGAAAAGAGTTACAATTAAAACGGATGAAAATTCAAAAGTTGTTCTTAACGAAGGATTAGCTGAGTTATTGGGGTTTGAGCCTGGCGAATACACGGGGTTTCAGCAAAGTCCTTTTGTGGCCGATCCAAAATCTTCTTTTCCTGTAATATACTTGTACTGTGATCTTGTCGAACCACAGATTGTGGGCGATGTACAAGCTCCCCTGTTAAAGATTGTAAGTGTTGAAGGACGGGATGGAGAAATTATAAATGCTCATTATACAAGACCCTTTTACCTACCAGTTATCCGACAACATTTTCAGACGGTACATATTGATATACGACTTCATACTGGAGAATTGGTGCCTTTTGAAAGGGGAAAAATATTTGTCACTTTGCATTTTCGTTTGAGACAAATCATATAAAAGCGCAATTCTTTAGATAACAACTTTCATTTTTATTTTTGATTGCAAGAAAGAAGGATCGGGGAAAAAAAAAATGTTAGTTCCTTATGAGTGTTGTACAAAAAAGTTTGAAAATTATTATGCAACGCAAATTGGAAAAGGTTTGCCATATTATAGAGGAACAGTTTTGCAAAGAGGACACGGTATAGGTGGATTCTTTGCTAAATTATTTCGAAGCGCCATGCCTTTGTTAATAAGTGGTGCAAAGACTGTTGGAAAAGAAGCTTTACGCACAGGTACTATGGTTGCAAATGATGTATTATCGGGCGAAAATTTTAAATCGTCTCTGAAAAGTAGAGCAAAAGAAAGTGGGAAGAAATTAGCCAAAAAAGCAGTTCAAAAAGCAGATGAAATGATTGGTCGTGGAAAGCTTAAAAGAAAGCGAAATACATGCAAGCACTTCATTTCATGGAAAGCACGGAAGGTGCAAGGACGTGATATTTTTGATTAACTGCATACACAGAAAGCCATGGCTTTTTTATTACAAGATTCCCCAGAATGTGCGAAATCAGAATTAGAATTATTTTCTTTACCACCCACTCAAACAGTTATTGAAAGAGGTCAGTGGGTTGAGTTTCACCCGCTAGCCAATGCATCCGACGGAGGTCCTGTGGAATTTAATATTTCTGGAAGTGGAGAGGAATATCTTGATCTATCACAAACTCAGTTATATGTTAAAGCAAAAATTTTAAAGAACGATGGTACGCCCATTGACGCCAAAAGTAAAGTTGGCCCCGTTAATCTTTTTCTACATTCCTTGTTTTCTCAAGTGGACATTAGCTTAAATGAAAGACTTGTTTCATCAAGTAACAATACTTATCCTTACAGAGCCATGCTGGAGAAGCTTCTTAATCACGGTTATGATTCAAAAACCTCTCAACTTAGCTCAGAACTATATTTTAAAGATACTGCTGGTCGTATGAATGTCTATGATACGGCCGATGCGGAGCCCAATGAAGGTTTTAATAAACGAGCTGAAATGTTTAAATTCAGTGCTGTGGTTGATATGATTGGGCGACTGCACCTGGATATGTTTCACCAAGAGAGGCTTCTTCTAAATATGGTAGATGTGAAAATAAAACTTATTCGTAGTAAACCAGAGTTTTGTTTATTAGGGGACGAAGATGAATTTAAAGTTTCTATGGAACATGCTTCTTTGTTTATTCGAAAGGTACGTGTAAGTCCTGGTGTAGTTTTGGGACACGCGAAAAGCCTAGAAAAAGCATCAGCTAAATATCCTATTAACAGAGTACTCTGCAAAGCGTATTCCATTCCTGCCGGCAATATGAGTTTTGTTCAAGATAATATTTTTACGGGGCAAATTCCAAACCGCATTGTTATTGCCTGTGTAGATAATGACCCGTTCAACGGTAACTATAAAAAGTCTCC
The DNA here is from genome assembly GCA_963930645.1 of Salticus scenicus. Classification (NCBI taxonomy): domain Eukaryota; kingdom Metazoa; phylum Arthropoda; class Arachnida; order Araneae; family Salticidae; genus Salticus; species Salticus scenicus. The sequence continues at coordinate 112,871,025 of OZ005661.1, read as the reverse complement.
TTTTGAATTTAACCATTATAATATTAATTTCATAGGTGTTATGTCGATGGCCAGCCTGTTCCTCATAATCCTCTTCAACCAAACTTTGAAAAAAATTTGTTTATTCGAGCTTACCAAAATTTGTTTTCTAACACAGAAAACAAAGGCTTGTACCTTTCAAGATCAGAATTTTCAAAAGGATATTCTTTATTTCACTTTGATTTATCACCTGATTTATGCGATGGTTCGCATCTAAATCTTATTCGTCATAGTAACTTAAGATTAGAAATAAAATTTGGCGTAGCTTTAGTCCAAACAATTACATTATTAGTGTACGCTGAATTTGAAAATTTAATCGAAATAAACAAATCTCGAAATATTCTATATGATTTTGGAAACTGATGGATTCATCGCAAATTCATAAAATTTTATCTCGTGATCCCTTGTCTGCGAAGTATTTCATAGGTGTTTTTCCGTCTGATAAAATACCTATTATTAAAAGACTGCCTTGTGCATTAGTACTCAACACTGATAAACATAATGAAAAGGGATCCCATTGGCTTGCGGTCTATATTCAAGATAAAAAGACTCTAGAATTTTTTTATTCCTTTGGATTACCCCCTACAACCTATGGAGCAGACATAACAAGTTTTGTTAAGAAGTATCAGCGAATTCACTGGAACGAGAGAACTCTTCAAAGTTTAACTTCAAATGTCTGTGGACAATATTGTATTTATTTTATTGTAAAACGATGTCAATGTCTTTGTATGAAATCTATTGTAACACTATTATCTAAAAAGAAGAATGATTTTCGGTTATACCAGTTTGTAAAAAGAAGATATGGTGTAAATATGATTTTTAAAAAATAAAAAGATTATTTCAGAAAATGTATGTTTGTACTTATTTTATTTTATTTTATTTATTTATTTTGTATTGTTTCCTCAAATAAAAAACTTTAAAATCTTTCAATAACACCAATATTTCTAAGGCGAACACTTTTTTAATGAGTAAAAAATAATAACAATATATCAGAAGTTTTTTCAGTATTTGATTAGCTCCAATAAATAATTAACGAAAGAGAATTAATCATTGCAATGGTAAATTCATACAGACAAAAGATAACAATTACTTTTCTTATTTTATCAAACGTTTGCTTTTCTGCGTATTTAATTTGGAATTACATCAGTTACATTCCTCAAAAAAATATATATTCTCTTCAAAATAAAACGACAGTTGAAATATATAAAATATATCAAAAGATCGATTCGATAGGATTTATTAAATGTCACGAGTTTTTTAATTTCCACACTCATAATTCGGAATGTGGAAAAACAATTTGTGATTGTGTTAAAAACTCTATGGATGTTTTTCAGAATCATTGTTTAAAATTTACTGAAAGTATCGTCGACTCTTTTAGTGAATGTTATCTTGTAGCAAATACAATTAAAGGTTGTGTGGATATTTTATGCAAACTATAAAAGCAAAAAAATTTTTGCAAATCTTTCATTTGAAAAAAATGGAGCAACTTAGGTTAGTACATCCTTCGACTTGTCTTATTAGTGACTGGATCAGGAAAAACTTACTTTGTTAAAATGCTAATTGATTATAAATTTTTACACCCTATGCCATCATCTATTATTTATTGTTATGGAAGCTATCAGCCCCTTTTCGATTCAATGAAAAACGTACATTTCGAAGAAGGCTTACCTGCTAATATTGGTACTCTTCAAAATTCTTTAATTATTATAGATGACTTAATGTCTGAACTATCGAATGATGCACGATTAAGCAAAATTTTTACAAAAGGAAGTCATCATCGAAATCTTTCTATCATCTTTATCACACAAAATTTATTTCATCAAGGTAAGGAAATGAGAAATGTTAATTTAAACGCTCATTATATGGTGCTTTACAAAAACCCTAGAGATAAAAGTCAAGTTATGCATTTAGCTAGGCAAATTTTTCCAGGTAAAACAAATGCTTTTCAGGAAATTTTTAATGATGCTACTTTTTTACCTTTCAGTTACTTATTAATTGATTTAAGACCCGAGACTTTAGAACGCATGCGTCTGCGCACAGGAATATTTCCAGGAGATAAACATTACGTGTATGAAGCTCGATAAAATCATTTGTATGTAAAATTTCCATCAGTCAACATGTCTTCTGTTGTACTGGAATTTGAGGGTTTTCAGGTAAGCCCACATGAGTTTGTTATCAAAGAACTTGCTTTTTATGATGCAGACTTTGGATATCATGGACAATGGAATTTCCTTCCTCCGTTTCCATGGGAGCAATTATCTGATAAAAACAAAAAGACATATGGTTGGCTTATTCGCAATTGTCATAATTTACGTTGGGATAGCGGAGATCTACCTTATTCAGCATTAGAAGTTATACTTCCTTCTTTGTTATTATCCCATAAAATTATTTATACCAAAGGATTAGAAAAAACGAAATTTTTAGAAAATATTTCTGGAAGAAAAATTTTGAATCTGAATGATTTTAACTTTCCTAAAATCGACTTCTTAAAATGTTTGGGTGTAAAATGTCCTAACCATAAACCACACTTCAAACACTGTGCATTAGTGAAAGCGTCTTGTTATGCAATGTATATAAATAAAAGATCATCTTTTAGCAAATGTCATTTGTACTCAAGATGTCAACTATCGAACATCTGAAATTACTGAACAAGGCAAAAAAAAAATCTGCGTTTCTTAGGAAGTGTCCTAACAGTGTTATAAAAGGAGTCTGTGAATGTGCCTTGAATCTTTTAAAAGGCAATATACCTGTCAGCAAGCGTCAAAAAGGTAGACTGATTCCCTATAAAAGAACATTGCGTAGACTAGGAGATAAGAAACTTCCATTATTCAAGAAAAGACGACTTTTAGTACAAAAAGGAGACGGTTTTCTATCTGTTCTTATTCCAGCTGCAATATCTGTATTAAGTACTTTAATAAATGGAGCACGCCCGTAAATACAGATTAATTCCATTCGACCAAGATCAGCAATTTACCGAACAACACTTTTCCGATTTAGATAAACAGATTACAGATATTTTAAAGAAAAAAATTAGTGATGATGAAAAAGCCAAATTGTACGTGCAAGTTTTACAAAAGTTTGTCACTTTTCCGACAGTTAACAGCGTGAAACCTTCTCAAGACGAAAATGTAGCGCCTTTGAAAAACATTATTGACATAGAAAATAAAATTATTCAAACTGTTCCAGTGAAACATAAAAGTACTGCTCAACATATAATAAATTTTTTAAAGGAAAGGAAAATTATTTGGACAGAAAACAAGGAACTTTTAATGAACAATAGCATTATTCCTGGTTCAGATATAATTCAACTTATCAATTTCTTATTAAGGAGCCGAGCAAGGAAACCCATTGCTTTTGAACAATTTGAAGAAATGTTGGACATGCATTATTTTCCTAAAGATTTTATAAAAAATAAATATTTAATTGATTCAAGAGTTTCCATGAAAAAGAAATATTCACCTAATGTAAAAACTATGTATGCATTACCTAAAAAGAGAAATATTACTCCAATACCATGGATTGGAAAAATTAGTTTGAAAACTTCTTAGATGTAATTAAATAAGAATCTATTAATAAAAAAAGCATATTTTCTTATAAAGTCGTCTTTTTTTTGTCCCTTCATAATAAAACGTGTAAATTATTTTTTCATTTATTAATGTCTTGTTTCTTTGTTTGCAAACATCTCACTACTATTATTATTATTATTTAAAATAAATAAATAAATAAATAAAAATCCTACACAAAAATATTACTTTTTTAATTTTAAAACAATTTTTATTTCTTATCTGTATTTTAAAAAGCTTTATTATTATCATTATCAAAACAGTAGATGCTTGTCATACAACTAAACATAATCACAGGTATTAGTATCATTAAAAAGAAAGAAAAACAATTCGATATCAAAATAACATATTTATTTATTTATCGAAAAACTTACATATTTTTCAATTTTCAAAAGACAAAATATATACAAATTTGTTTTTCAGAAATAAAAAACTATTTAATATCTATTTTTTTTTTTTAATCATTACTCCATTCAGCAATCTGCAGAAAAAATCTTTTCTGTTGTTGATGAAGTTAATTTTTTCCCAGAATCAGAATTCTCTCTCTAAAAAAAAAAAAAAAAAAAAAAAAAAAAAAAACTATTAAGTGAAAAATATTTATGTCAAAAAAAGAAAATATTAATAAATAAAAAATATCTATTGAATTTAAATTTACAAAGGAAACTTACATTAATATCCATATGGCAAAGTCAAGACATTCTCCTTAATAACTCTTTTGTTGTAAACTATTTTATAGAGTTTCTTTTCTTTCTTATTAACAACCTTTCGTCGTTTAGCATCCCGGGTAATCTTTGCTTCGTTAGAAACTTCGATTGTATCTGTAGGGTCCATAGTACATAATAAAGTTTTTAAGCTGTCGAAATTTAAGACTTGGGCATTTTTAAAGTTCAGGGAAAATCCTCTAATCTTGCAAGACGTCTTTCCAGATTCTGTTACGTACGCGTAGTTCTTCGGTCCTCCTAATTAAATATATGTAAATAAATATAATAACAATAATAATAATTAATTGAAATTCGTACAAAATACACACACATGTATTATATTACCTGATACAAAAGTTTTTATGACATCTCCATCAAGCTCGTCGGTAAACTCCCCAAGAAAGTTTCCAAGTGGAGGATCATTTTTTCCATCTGAGGTATAAATGATGCTGTCTGTGTCATGGTATAAAACAGACGTTCCAAGTTTATCCATTTCAGAATAAAGCTTTAAACGTGCCCAAGCAGTGGTGAATGCAGCTATAAAAATATTCGTGGAATTATCTTGTTCTATGAATTCATTCGTTTTTTCCCAGTGTACAGCTGCTATCTCTTCGCTTGGAAAATATACATCCTTAACCTTAAAAATATACAAATAAAATTAATAAATAAAAGTTTTCTCAAATAGGTTTTTAATACTCTTCTTTTATAAAAAATTTAATAATAGTACATAAACATACCTTTTTAGGGGAGTCAGATAGTAGTTTATTAAATGCTGGAACGTTATTTATAAAGGTTATTTGCCCCTTGTTTATGTTCATCCCAAACCTGTTGAAAAATAAAATTAATTAATTAATAAGTGTTATCTGTATATATGTGTATGAAAAGAACATATCGAAAAAATTCATACCTTCCCCAGAAACTGTTTAAGGCCAATTTCGCAACTTGGCGACGCCCTGGATTTTTTTAAATAGAGGCAGCATTTAATAAAACGCCTTCTTTCTCCTTGTATTGTCTAATATATTCCATTTATTTTTCTTCCGATGTGCATTCAGATGGCCAGCCACTGCTCTCTTGTTTGATCTTCAAAAAGAGATCAATATATGAAGTGAAAAGGGAATTGGAACTCTCTTTGAAATTATAAACTTCGTATATCTGAAAATAAAAATATACTTGTATAAATAAAAAGCAGAAAGAAAGAAAGAAGAGAAATTTTCGAAAAAAAAAAAAAATTACATGTGTCACTCGATATCCTTTTTCAATGGCCAATTTCAATTCTTCTGTAACCCATGTACCAGTCAAAGCTCTCTCTTCATCACTATGATTACAACAGGTTTGCTGTTCTGATTCTACACAAGTTCTGCACAATGGGAACATCAGCTTGTTATGTAATCGATAAGGAAGTACGGGTAAATACAATTTTCTAGGTGGAATAACTTTACATTTTGCAATTCCAAAATAATTTTCCATTTCAGAAAATCCTTCCGTAATTATTTCGGGATGCCCCACTGGGTACTTGCAGTACTTATTTACCTAAAAAATACATTTTTTTAAAAAATTATTATACTAGACAAAAAAATAAAAACATTTATTAAGAATAAAAGTAATTTACCCAAGGATAAAGCGACGTAAAATCAACGTATTTTGCGGGACCTTCATGATAGAGTTTAATCGCATTTGTCCTGCCTCCAAAGAATGCATCTCTAGGTACCAGTCTGTCTTCTAACAAATGCGTTGTCAAAAAAGATTTAAGATCTTCATTCTCTTTTTTCATCTGGAAAAATTCGTGTCCCCACATTTCAATCACAGTATACCCCGAAGCTCTTAATTTGTTTGTTGTTTCTTTGGTCTTTTCTAATAAAGCATTCATAGTGACTCCTTTCAGAGGATGTTTGACATCTTTATCAAAACAAACATCACACCCATGATAAAAACATCCCTGTAAATTAAAAAAAAAAAAAAAAAAAAAAAAAAATACATAATAAATAAATAAATAGTAAATAAAATAATAATTATTTATATGTATTATTCTTATTTAAAAAATAAAATGAATAATAATGCATACATGATACTGATAAATAGTTTTAGTTGAATCGCAAAACCCGTCCACAGAAATTCCACAAATCTTGCGTTCTCCCGAGAATTTTAAGGCATGTTGTATTTCAATGTTTTCTTTAAAGGCAACAAAATCTAACCATCTGATACAATCTGAACTAAAATTCGTCTGGTTCACATATCCGTGTACTGGAACCATGGCTATAGTTTTTGGCTGTATGTGTTGACTTCGATACACAGCCATGCAAGCTGAGGCTATCGTAACATACCTAAATAAGAGTTTATTTATTTATTTTTTTAATTTATATCTTTATATAAATAAAAATAACTACGCATTTTTGTAAAATTAAACTTACCTAAATGGATCAACTTTTGCTACCTCTAAAAACTGAGATCTAAATTCCATGCAACACAATCTTAAAATTTCTACATCCGAACTAGAAAATAAAATAAGATTTTTTTAGTGTTGAAACAAAATATAATTATATATATATATATATATATAAGAAAAAAAATCACTTACCTACAATAGTCTAGCATTTCCTGCTGAAAATTAAATTCTTTGTCTTTATTTTCTTCATACCATGTTATGAAGTCCTGGCGAGCTGCAGCTGTCATTGTATCGGGGCTATAAAATTTTTTATCAGGAAACTTACCGACGTATGTTTGATTTTCACGTGAATTAAAAAGATGGGGGAAAAATCCTTTTTTCGACTCTGTAAAGCCAAAACAAGCTGGAAGTTTGGCAAGTGCCATTGGCAAGAAATTCATAGAGTCTATGATACGTATGTTGAGGGTGTTGTGGTTAATAGACATAAGTTTAGACCCACTTGGAATAATATCTGGAGTAGTGCCTTGGGATAACATCCATTCAAGTATGAACTGACCATCGAATCTAAAAATAAAATAAACATAAATAATGGCTTAAAAAAATACTTAAAAATAATTTAAAGTATAAAAACTCAATTTACCCTTTCATATTGTGAGCAATAGCTGTAAAACCCTTGTGCTTAAAACTAAATAACCATTTGCAAAAATCGTCGCAGGCAGAGTATCCTTGGAATATCTCTTGTCTCCCGTCCGCATATTGTGCTACTGCAAAGTTTACAGTATGCTCACCAGAAGTCTGGTCTGTTTCGAAGTAAAAAAAAATAAGATTTTCTGATGGATTTTTTGAAGAAATTACTGGTAAGAAGCATTGATGATTTTCAGCAACAACAAATTTTTGACAAGATGGGCATTTCACAGTCCAGCATTGGTGGTTTTCTCTAGGACAATGGCGTCTCAAAATTACTTTAGAGCAATTTCGACACTGATACACCTTTTTTTAAAGAAAAATTAAAAATAAATAAAGTTTCACATTTTTGTGATATATATATATTTTAACAAAGAAAAATAAAATTTGTACATACTCGATCACACACTGAACGTTCTTGCTGTCCAGTAACAGTTTTATGGGCTATATAGCAACTTTCTGATTGACAAACTCTGTCGCATTGAGAATATCGTCTGGGTTCTTCTGGTAAGCAATCTTCTCTTTTACATATGAAACAAACATTTTCGCATTGGTGGGATTCTATGTCTTTATATGGTTTTTCGCATCTTTCGCAGTAATGGTCTGATGCATAAAATCCTTTTAAACTTTTTATAACATCATAGTGGCTGTTGTGCAGCCATAGGTTAATACGCTTCGCTCTATTGTTGCTTTTGTAGGATACCTATAAAAAATAATTAAAGAAGAAAATACATTTTTTTTAGCTCAGTTTAGAAAATGTAAAGCGATCACTATATATATATATATAAATATATACACACATATAAATAATAAATATATAGATAGATACAATTATTATTAAAATAAAATTTTAAAATTACCCTGTTCAGATTCTCGGCTGAAAAAACCACTATTTGAATATTTAAATGCTCTTCAAATTTAGCAATTTCAGAATATGTACATGGCCCCAAAGGTACATCGGCTTCTTCATGAAGTCGTCTAGCTTTGTTCATAAGGGCAGGCCGATTACGTTTTCTAAGGCATTCTATTTCCTTTTTATTATTTTCTAAATGAGCTAATGCAAAAATTATTGCCTTAGCACAACACAGTCCTTCGTTATCATAAGGGATACTCAAAATTGATTTTTTTCTTAATCGATCCACTTCCACATTGATAATTCTTTGTTTACCAGCTCCGAAATCCCGATGAATAGTTAATACATTTACAGAGAAACCTTCATCTAATGCAATGTTCTTTTTCGACTGCAAAACTTTGAGCACAGCTGACAAAACCTTTTCAACTGTCATTTCTGACACAGGCATCAGGGTAGTACTAATGGGAATGTCCAACCCATCTGCCATTATACAAAAGCGTATTAAATCAGAACTTCGTAATCCTTCTCGTGTCCGGTTCAAAATATTTTCAAACAGCTTTCTCACAATGTTTACAATAGCTGCTAAACGGGCGCCTTGCAGGTGTTGTGGCAATCTTGTGATGTCGACACGTGCACGGAAAGAAATTTCTTCTCCCTTATATTTCTTGTTTCTGCGTCTGTTTCTCTCCTCTATAATTATGGCATCTTCTAGCTAAAAAACAAAACGATTAATTTAATTTTTATTCTATTATTAAAAGTTAGGTTTATTTTACAGAAATAAATTTTAAGCATATTACATTTTCAGGAACATGATTTTCTAAATGCTCTTGATCAACATAAGAAGGACCAGGTCGATTCTAAAAATAAAGGAACAAGTTAAAAATTTAAAATATTAAAATAAATAAATATTAAAAAATATACAATAAATTAATAAACACCTCAATCTCGGATACCTGGTTCGTATTTGAAGGACCTGGGTGATTCTACAATAAGATGAATATTAAAATGAGAATATTAAAAATAAAACATTAAATTTCTATATGCATAAATGAATGTAAATTAAAGTAATACACACCTCAAATCCAGACCCAACTTGATAGTACAAAGGCAAATGTCTAAAAAATCCAGATGCTTCTATGAATGTCTGGGAACACTCATCTAGAATCTAAATTAAATGTGTAATAATAACTTAATACATAATTATAATTTTAGACATTAAAAAATAATCAAATTCTTAAAATAAAATATATTACATCGTCATCTGTCTCTAAGAAATTTTGAGTAAGTTCACTGATCAGCTAGAGGAGAAAAGAATAGTTTTGTTATTTAATAAAACATAAAATAATATTTAATATAAAACGCTATTTAAAGTAAAAATGGTATAAAAATATGAACATAAAAGCTTACATTGTCATCAGAATCTCTCATTGGAAATTGTGAATCCTCAAATATTACCTAAAAAATCACATTAAAAAAGATAAATAAATAATCAGTAACATGATAAAAGAAAAAATAAAATTAAAAATTACTCACCTCATTGAAAGAAGTATCCAAAGGGCGCTTGCATTTGGATAAAGACATTCTTTGAAATTAAAATAAGAAAAAAACCACTAAATAAAAGTCACGTTCACACGAGCAACAACAATCATCGAAATAAACTGAGCAAATGAATTATCACGCTGCTGCCAATATGGTTTTACCTAATTGTCAAAGCGAATCGTGTTGCCATTCCGTCGAAATATTCAAAATAAAACAACTCAACTCTACAAACGTTAGCAGTTTCACCGTGTTTTCGGAAGTAAACAACTCAACACAATCACGTGTTAAGCGATTTGAAGTCTCAAGACTGAACATGAATGGTGACGTCACGATACAATATGGCCGATGACGTCATCGGTTAACGACATAAAATTTTTTACAAGTCCCCATTCCGAAACTAATATCAAGTGTTGCCAACGCAAAAAAATAAGATCCAACGTAAAAGAATGACGTCAGAGATCACGTGATTAATAATAAAGTTATCTCAAAAATTTTTACAAGTCCCGATTCCGAAACTATCAAGTGTTGCCAAAACAAAAAACAATAAAATAACCCCCCGTCAATGTTCAGAAGTAAAAAACCACTCAACTCTTCCTAACACCCCCATCACCTTTCACAAAAAAAACAAACAATCAACCAATCAAAAAACACCCTCGTCATCTTTTACTAACAAGCAACCAACCAACCGTGAAAGAATGACGTCAGACATCACGTGATTAATAATAAAGTTGTCTCAAAAATTTTTACAAGTCCCGATTCCGAAACTATCAAGTGTTGCCAAAACAAACAACAATAAAATAACCCCCCCGTCAATGTTCAGAAGTAAAAAACCACTCAACTCTTCCTAACACCCCCATCACCTTTCACAAAAAACAATCAACCAATCAACCAATCAAAAAACAACCTCGTCATCTTTTACTAACAAGCTACCAACCAACCAACCAATCAAAAATACCCCTGTTATCTTTCACGATCAAGCAACCAGCCAACCAACCAATCAAAAACACCCTCCTCATCTTTCACGATTAAGCAACCAACCAACCCATCAACCCTTACGTCATTTCGACCACGCCCACTTTTGATTGACAGATGACACGCCCCCTTTGACAGGTGGCCACGCCTTGATGTCCCGCGTAGAGCCCCGTATTGTACTCACAACATGCAAACATTGGCGAACTAACGCTCTTATACGAGGCGTGTATTTCTAAGTAAGGGCCGTTTGAAAATAAAAACCAAACGAAAAAAAAAATTTTTCAAAACCCAAATTTATTTTCAGACTCTACATACATTTCTCTATTTTTCAACATAATTGCGAGTTTGTTTAAACACCTATCATATCTTACAACTAAATCTTGCACCAGGGGCGTAGCTTAAGGGGAGGGAGTCTCCTCCCCCCCCCCCAATGTTTAAAAAAATATTACAGCATATTAAAGTTTCTGTACAAAAAAGATTTTAATTTTGGACAACGGGACTGCTTTCTTTAGTTTGTTCTTCCACATAAAGGCATGCAGCAATTGTGTTACGTTCCTTAGCAATGGCTACTACATTTCTTAAAATTTTTTCCTGATTAATATATGTACTAATTTTTTGTTGCAATTAGTTGAACGGTGTAGCTTTGAATAGTGAATTACAAGTAATATTACATGTTATATATATGCTTAATTCAAGGTAGGCTACTGAAAATTTCCACGCTTTTGAAAACAACAGTTCTGTTGAATTGATATATTGTTTGGCTATTTATTTTTTTGCCAGTGTTAGCAAGATTGATAAGTATACCAACAATAGTAGTTATACAGGTACTATGTGAGGCTGTAGTTAAATGAGTATTGAGAGCCCCCCCCCCCTCAAAATTTATCTGATTTTTTTTTTAGTTGTGCATCATTAACAGTATGCATTAAAGTTTGAACCTCCCTCCAAAAATGTTTTCTGACAACAGCCCCGGTACTATGGTCTGCTACTTGACGTAGCAGAACAACTATTGTTGGCTGAATTTGATACTTTTTAATTTCACATGTTTGATTGTTTCGATTGACTGACAAGGAAGCAAATTTTTTCATCATAATCATTTCAGTTTGTTCATATTGCACCCGGGGAAGAAAAGTGGTTGCAAGTCAAAGAATGGAAATTTTCAATTTATGTTCTTCCAACATGCACATGAAATGTCACATCTCTATCTCACAGTTTATTCACCTGAAAGGCAGTTGTGTGAGCTTTATCATAGCATAGCGAGTACTTGATTTTTCTCAAATACTGTATTTTTGATTTGTGTCACTTTTTTTTTTTTTTTTGCTAAAGTGTGATGTGTGTGGCGAAGGTATGTTTTATTTTTATTTCTTCTATTTGTAATGTTTAAAGTGAAATAAAAAAACGAAAAAGATATTTTTTGATCGTGTAATTGCATGAAATGCTATTGTATTGTCTTATATACATATTGGGTTTTGACTAACTTTTAATAATGTTATATTCTGCTTTAAATTCATCGCTCATTATTCAATTTTTAAGCATTAATACTTTGGTAATATTAGTTTGTCCTATTTGTCTGAGGTTTAGGTTGATGGTAAATTCTTTTTCTCTGATTAAAATAACTTTCCTAATAACATTGCTATTTTCATGTACTTTAATATTTTAGATCATAATGTTACTATTACAACTAATATTGTAAATAAATTTAGTTTCTGAAAATAATAAGTATAATAAAGTATTCATATTTTCCCCCAAAACAATAATAATAATAAAAAACTAGTATGTTGTGGCCACCACAAGACTTTCTTCTATATTTTCCTATACATATTCAATCAGTAACAATATTAAAAAAAAAAAAAAAAAAAAAGATTTTTTTTTTTTTTTCTTTTTCTTTTTCTTTTTTTTTTTTTGTGAAAATTAATACATATTCAATCACTAACAATAATTAAAAAAAAAAAAAAAAAAAAAATCGAATTTTTTTTCTAAGTTTTTTTTTTTTTTTTTTTTTTTTTTGTTAAAAGTAAAAAAAAATCGATAACTTTGTTTTAAATTATCACAGATTTATGGTTCAACCATTCGTTTTAAAGGTATTGACTAGATCTTTCGAATGATACCCATCTTCAAAATTTAACCCCCCCGGGGGGGTACTTCCCCCCCAGGGGGGGAACCGATGCCCCCCCATGCACAATTTTTTTTTCCTAGTTAACTACTACTATCATCAATAATTCAAATTAATTTTACAATCACAAGTTTAAAATAACTCTCATTATGCCCATTTATACGGAATTTTGTCCTATGCTGCCATGTTAAAAATTTGCATAAAATGCGATTACAGCGCCACCTGTTGAGCTATTGATCCCCAAATCTAATGGGCACCAGTTCATGTCAGGGTGCAACTAAATACCAAGTTTGGTTAAATTTCATTCATATGTTCGTGAGATACAGCGTCCACAAAAAAATGATACAGACAGACAGACAGACAGACAGACAGACACACAGACAGACATTTTCTAAAAACTATCAATTCGTGTTCAGGACATCCCAAAACGTGTAGATCCGTCAAAAAACGGAGGTCGAAAATTTTCGCGAATCCAATACTTTCTCTATATTACATATAGAAGAAAGTAAAAAAACTTGTTTTCTTATGTGAAAAGCTAGAATTTATCATAGGATAAAGTCGATTAATTTTAAGAAAAAGTCATTACTGTTAAAACGTTTAAAATACTTTAAGCATTTTACTTCTGCCTGTTGTAAACATAAATAAAGAAGTGCTTGTTAAATGAAAAGTAATTTTTCTGATTTGAAAATTTTCAAACCTTCATTTATTTTAAAAGGCAGATAACTAGTATATGTATATTGCAAAAAATAATCTTCACCTCTTCAGGGTTTAAAGAGATACTAATATTATTTTAAATGCAATTTTCTTTTTCATAATGTTATTTACAAATATTGCTAAAAACTAATGTTTTATATTTTTAGCTATTAAAATGACAGCTTTATGTAAAAATTTTAAACATCTTCATGGCAATCAAACAAAATAATTACAGCAAAAAATTGTAACTGTGTAAAATTTGACATTTGTTATATTTTTACAAGGCTGATTAAGAATTTGTAAATGGTCTCTTAATTCTCATTTTTATTTATTTGGTGGGGGGAGTATAGTTGTGAAAATATATTCTAGCACCAAAATTGTAAAAACTATATAACAAATTAATGTTACTTTTTAGTTGTACAGTTTAGAAAAAAAAAAAAAAAAAAAAAAAAAAAACTTTCAAGATGCATAAAATTAAGTTTTTTAATAATTTTTTTTTTTTTTCATGTAATTTAAAGATGCAATGTGACACTCTTAATTTTATTGTTAAAAAATGAAAATTCTCAAATACGCAGTAATAACAATTTATTCACTGTATAACAAACATCTTTAACATTAAATATTAGCCAAAACTAATACTGGAAAATGAGGTGAAGATTATTTTTTGCAATATACATATACTAGTTATCTGCCTTTTAAAATCAATGAAGGTTTGAAAATTTTCAAATCAGAAAAATTACTTTTCATTTAACAAGCACTTCTTTATTTATGTTTACTACAAAATGCAGAAGTAAACAATAAAAGTTTGAAAATTTTCAAATCAGAAAAATTACTTTTCATTTAACATTTAACAAGCACTTCTTTATTTATGTTTACTACAAAATGCAGAAGTGAACAATAAAGGTTTGAAAATTTTCAAATCAGAAAAATTACTTTTCATTTAACAAACACCTTTTTATGTTTACAAAATGCAGAAGTAAAATGTTTAAAGTATTTTAAACATGTAAAGAAAAATGACTATACACACCTTTTACTTAAAATATTATCGACATTTTTGTATAGTAAATTCCAGCTTTTCATATAAGAAAATTTTTTTTTTTTTTAATCTTGTTTTGGTGAAAATATGAATACTTAATGATGCTTTATTATTTTCAGAAACTAAATTTATTTACAGTATCAGTTGTAACATTATGATCTAAAATATGAAAGTATATGAAATTAGCAATGTCATTAAGAAACGTATTTTAAACAGAAAAAACATTCACTACCTAAATCTGACCCAAACTAGTATTACCCTTGTATTAATACTTAAAAATTGAATAATCAGCGATGTATCTTAAAGCGGAATATAACATTATTAAAAGTTAGTCGAAACTTAGTATAGATAAAACAATACATTAAAATTTGATGCTGTTATGCGATCAAAAAATATCTTTATCGTTTTTTATTGTACTTTAAACATCACAAATAGAAATAAAAATAAAACATACCTTCGTTTCTGCAGTATTTTGTTGCAAATGGACGCTGAATGGACGAACTCTTCAATTTGAAGCTCACTAAACACCTAAAGAAAAAGAAAGATGGACGACGCCATTGCTACCGGAATGCTGATTCCACACGGAAAAGGTCTGACGGAAAGTTTGGGAGGGATTCCACTGGTCTTTTCCGATAGCAAAAGCAATCCGATATGTTCGTGCTAGCGAAAGAAGAGAGGCTGTCGGAATATGACGTCACATCGGAGAAACTCCGACATGGAAACGATTCCGCTAAAGTCGTGGTAGACCCCCTGACTACGAGAATCATGTTTTTAGCAAATGGTCTGTGTGTCTGTCTGTTATCAGCATATCTCAAGAACAAATAGTAGCAGAAATTCCAAACTCGGTATTCTAAATGTGTATCCTATAGGGATGCTACAGTAAGTTTTTCGTTGAGATGAAACAAATGGTTCGTGTACAGGGACACTCAAAAGTATTCAAATACATTACGTCTATGGGGGAAATTGCAGGTAAGTAGAGTTTAACACCTATAGACTGCACTAAACCAAATAAAACGAATGTATATTTTTTGTAATAGAGATAGTCAACTGGGAAAAATTTTTTGTGTATGTAGGAGCCTTGCCTATCTCACCAGGAGGGAGAGGGATTTTCATTATGGGTATCTTTCAAAAGAGCTCGTCAATGCCTTTAAAACAAATTGCTGAACCTTTGATTTGCGATAATTTAAAATAAAGTTATCGATTTTTTTTCATTAAAATAAAAATATTTTTTCTACGTATATAAGAAGAAAGTATTGGATTGAAAAATTTCAAACTCCAGTTTTCACAGGATTTACGCGTTCTTGAACACAATTTGACTGTTTTTAGAAAATGTCTGTTTGTGTGTGTGTATCACAAATCTTATGGACGCTGTATCTAATTAATGAACCAATGAACAAAATTTTACCAAACTTGGTATTTAGTTGGACCCTGACCTGAACTAGTGCTGATTAGATTTGGGGACCAATCGCTCAACAGGTGACGTTGTCATCCCGCTTTTTCTAAATTTTTAACAGGGTGTTATAGGACAAAATTTTGTAAAAATATACATAATGAAGAGTTTTTAACATTTGAGTGTAAAATTTATATGAATTATCGTATTATTGATAATAGTAGTAATAAATTAGGAAAAAGTGTGTGCATGTAGGAGCACTACTTCCTCCCTGGGGGAGAGTACCCTTTCCTCCAGAGTGTGTAAATTTTCAATATGGATATCTTTCGAAAAAACTCTTCAACACATTTAAAACGTTGAACCATAGATCTGTGATAATTTAAAACTCAGTTATCGACATTTTTCATTTTTAACTGAAAAAAAAATCTCATGTCTGCAAAAATTAACTTCCTTTTGGCATTTAGTCTTATACAGCTTTGAGATAAAAATCGTCTGCATTAATCATGGAAAACCATTTTAATACATTATAATTTAATAAGTAATTGTGCAAAGTTGTATAGGATTATACATAGAAGAAAGTCTTGTGGTGGCCACAACATACTAGTTTTTTTTTATAGTAAAAGCTCAAAAAAAAAGTTATCTTCAAAAGCATGAGTTAGATTTTAAACATTTATACATGTTATAATACACGTTTTTTTTGCATTTATACGTTTAGAGATGGCCCGAATACGATTTGACAATTTTTAGAAAATGTTTGTGTGTCTGCGTTTTTATGTTAAAAACTTTGTGGACGCTGTCTTACCAGAAACAATCAGAATTTAACGAAACTTGATATTTAGTTGGATTTTGACTTAAAGTGGTGCTGATAAAATTTAAATACCAATCTCTCAGCAAGTGGAGCGGCATTACGTTTATTTATTTATTTATTTTTCATAGATTTTAATATGGCAATATAAGACAAAATTGTATTTGTAACTTTTCAATGTGAATAATAATAATAATAATAATAATAGTCAACCGAAATATATATATACATATTCTGGTTGACTACTATTATTATGCAGGAAACAGGGCAGTTTGGAATAACCTGGGCAAGGCCTTGATCCTGCAGTGAATTGATAAAGGCTGAAATTGATGATGATGATATGTATATATATATATATATATTATGTATTTGAAGGCTTCGCTTCACCCCATGGGTGGAAAGTACCTCTTCTCTGGAGATAGTATAAATTTTTTTATGGGTATCTTTCAAAAGCAGTATTCAATACCTTTAAAATGAATGGTTTAACTATAAATCAGTGATAATTTAAAACGAATTTATAGATTTTTTTTCATTAAAAAAAAAAAAAAAAAAAAACTCTCAGATGTTCGCACGAAATTGGCTTTGTTTCGACATTTAGTATTACACTTCCCTAAGATGAAAATCGTCTGCGTTCCTCATGGAAAATCCTTATAATAAATAACAATTTTAATAAATAATTTGTACTGCATGATTTTGTATAGAAGAATGTAGAAGAAGTTTTGTGATGGCCACAACATACTAGTTTTTATTATTATAGTATTTATATTAGTGTTGTAAAACAGATTATAAATTAGATATTAAAGAAAATTTTTTAACTATTTCTTTTTTTTCTTCTACTCTGTTTTCCAAAAATATTTCTTGTCTCCGTTTTTCATTTATTTGAAATATTTTCGTTTACCGCCTCTTGTATTTTGTTGTTCTGGTCAATTTCCCTGCTTGCGTCCCCCCCCCCCCAACCTCTAGATTGGGCCCTAGTGTGAATATAGTTCACAAATAAACAGATAGATTTCAGTCGATGAATGCCAATTATTCAACGAGTATTCTAGGAAACAGTCCAATAAAATTGTTACTCATACCACAAAAGTCACTATTCAACGAATGTTATTGAAACAGTACAAAAAGACTCACTTATACCACAAAAAGTAAACAGCGTTAAACATACTGCAGAGCAGAAATTTTGTTAATTGAGGAACAATGATCAACCGCTCACGGTACAGTTTCTCAGGAACGTCCGCTCACATTAATGTCTGAACACAACTAAACTCACCCTGGGAGAGAGAGTATCTTTCCTTTTTATAGTCTTAGGATAGGTTGGCGAAATTTCGAAGTAGTTCAGCACCAGAAACTAAAGAATCATTCAGTAAATTTCCAGAAATCTGTTCCAATTGAAGATAGAGCTACCAAGCTTTTGCAATCCTAATACACGATTTTTAGACAAAATTGTCACCAAGTCGCCAACAAAGCCGACCTCTGCAAGAACCTCTAATTGGCAGCAGTTGTTGCTTTATACTATATGTATAGAAAAAAAAAAAAGTATTGGATTCGTGAAAATTTTCGACTTTAGGTTTTTGATGGACTTTGAGAAAATATTTGTCTGTGTGTCTGTCTGTGTGAATGTATAAAAAAATTTTGCGGACGCTGCAGTTCATAAACCAATGAACGAAATTTAACCAATATCCATGCTCTGTTAGAGCTTGAGTTAAATTGGTGCTGATTACTTTTGGAGATAAAACTCTCAACAGATAGCCTTGTCCTTATCATCCCATTTTTTATAGTTTTTTTTATGGCAGTATTGGACAAATTTTTGTACATATAACTGTACATAATAAAAATTAATTTGAACTTTTCAATACGAAAGATAATGATAATAATAATAATAATCATCAAACAGGAAATTTTTTTTTGCGTATGCAGTATGTTTTCAATATGCTTATATTTGGAAAGAACTCGTACATATCTTCAAAACGAATGATTGAAGCAAAGAATTTGTATAATTTAAAACAAAAAGAAGCAATTCTTCAGATGTTGCCACAAAACTGATTTTCTTTCGACATTTAGGATTAAACTTAACTGAGATGAAAATCGTTTGCAATCATCATGGAAAACAATTGAAATGAACAATAATTTTAATAAATAAGTTTTATAGCGTGCATTTTTATAGGAAATATGGAAGAAAAGTTTTGTGTTGCTACCAAAATACTAGTTTCAATTGTAATTGTAAATATAATTTTTCTGCAACAGCACATTTGTTACAGGAAACAGGGTTACCACGTGGATTCTATAATTTAAATTTTTAACACAATTTTGCAAAGTATCAGCCTACATGTTTAATAACAACTTTTTTTCCGTTTTTATATAAAACTAGGAAAAATTGTGAACATGTAGAAGCATCACTCTACTACTCGGAGGGTGTAAAATTTAAGTACAGGTATATTTCGAAAGAATTGGTCAATACATTTAAAATGAATGGTTGAACTACAAATCTGTGATAATTTAAAACAAAGTTTTTTTTTTTTTTTTTTTTTTTTTTTTTTTTAAAGGAGGAAAAAAAAAATGCTACTGTTTCATTTAAAGCGCATTCACTAAAATACATAAGAAGTTCTTTACACTCCAAAAGTTTTAAGATAATCTATATGAAATATTTATTTACCTAAAACTTGAAAGTGTTTATATACAATTGTTTATATAATATACTAGCAGGCTTTGCCCGCTTCGCTGGACATTAAACTTAAATGAGTTAACAAAATGCCATATCTTTATTAATAACCTAAGTTCTCGCTGTGATTGGTAGAGGTTTTCTCGCTCCAAATGTGAGGAGTCTGGGTCCCCACTGTCTTCGGCACAATTTACCCACTTCTTACTTCCCCACCCTCAGCGGGTGAGTTCGAAGTTTTGCAAAATCCCTCTAATGTACATAATGCGTACACTTAATCAATATCCACACACCAAAATTCGCCATTCTAAGGTAATTCAAAGCGAATTCAAACTTAAAAAAATGTTTTTACACATGTTTATTGCCCTCCGACTCCGAGAAGGTGGGGGGGGGGGGGGGGAATTTCGAATTTCGTGAAATGCAGTTACAATAAGTGCCGGATGCATACAAACAATTTACGCACCAAATTCCGTGACCACAGAAGTCTTTAATAGACAGTATTATAAATAAATAAATACAAAAAGCACAGCTTAATTATCGGAACCCTTTGGTGACTTTAAATATTTTAAGCCATTTTTGCGATGAACTGAATTGGCTATGCCAATTGTGCAATTAAAGATCTTGGCGAGAAACGTCCGAGCTACTTCGGTGCCGAATTTCAAATTTTGCCAAAGGGATCCAATACTAAAGCTGTTCCATATCGAATCTGGGTTGAAAACGGAAAAAGGGTAAAATAAATTAGAAATATCAGACCTATATTTATAAATTTGATACCGAATGAAAGGGGCGATTTTGCTGAATCCAGGGGTTCAAACAGTTCTTCGATGCGGCAATTAGATTTTTAAAAAATAATTAAAGTATGAAATTTAAGTGGCAACGTAAAAACGGATAAAGGGAAAAATAAATTAGAAATATCATATCTATCATTACAAATTCTGTATCAAATGAAAGAGGTGATTTTTCTGAATCCTGGGGTGTAAACAGTTTTTCGATACGACAATTAGATTTTTTAAAATTAACTAAAATATGAAACTTAGATGGCAACACGAATACAAAAGTCTTTAACTTAAAAAATTATTTTTATATTTTATTTTTCCATTCAAAGCATTTTAGTGAAAAAATATTTATGGCGCATGCGCAGGCGTTTTTTACCCACAATTTAAACACTAATCATAATTTTGAAAATTTCTATAGATATAATTTCAAGTTGGGTGAAGACCTAAGTTTCTGCCAAGCGCCGTTAAATTCCATCCAGCCGTTCTCGAGTGATGCCCGGACAAACGTGTTTTAGTCTTTTACCCCCTAGGGGGGGAACGGGGGGGAATTTCCGAAAAGTTGATAGATATAATTTTAAGTTGGGTGAAGACCTAAATTTCTGCCAAAAGCCGTTGAATTCCGTCCAGCCGTTCTCAAGTGATGCCCGGACAAAAAAAGCGACATTCGGACACGATGACACACACACAGACACACACACACACACACACACACACAGGCAACATTTTCTGAAGTCATTTTCGGCTTTCATGGGGTGTAAAACGTGAAGATATCGCAAAATTTTTTGATTCCGACAAATTTACAGACAAAAGTCTGATTTTATTAATATAGATGGTATTTTTATTACAAAAATCGTGGTTGCAAAAATAAACTTGCACTATTTACCGAGAAACCCTACTGTATATATGGAAAGAGGTATAATCCTTCGCAACACTATTTTTAAATGTAATTTTAAAAATATCTGCTGGCCTGTTACGGAAATATTTTTAGATCTCTACATATAATAAAATAATGTATGCATGTGTGTGGTATATGTCCCTCGCTTTGTACGCAAACGATTGATCGCCAATCTACAGAATATTGCATGGAGCTCAGTTTTGATTTCTCCCGATGTCCAAAGCTTTGATTAGTTTTTTTAAAAATTAATTTAAAATATATAAATTTTTGAAATGGTCGACTCTGGAGATAAAAACGTATATGTAAAATATCTTACTGTGTCTCATCAGTACAGTTGGTTATAGCGTCATGCTAATTGCTAATAACACGAAAGTCTTGCTAATAACACGTGAGTTGGATTTTCTAAGGGCTACTGTTTTACTTTTTGCAGATAATTAACAGTAAAGGGGTCAATTGATAAAAGAAAATCTTTGAGTGTCTTCACAGTATCGTAAATCGTATGGACAACAAGAAAGTGACAAAAAGAACATTGTGTTAGTCGCTTTTTAGGTAAACGGCTGATCGCAGAGCTACAGAATTTTGCATGGAGGTTTGTTTTGACCCCTCTTGATGCATCTCGAAGCCCAATGTTCAAACTTTGGAATAGAGTTTTCATTTTTTTTTTTTTTTCCCAATTAATTAAAATTTTTGCAGCTAGGGAAATTGTCGAGTGCTGCCATCTGTTGTCATAGAATGAAGATGAAAATCTGTCCAAGAAACGTCAGTCTGAAAAGTGTAGTTCTTGGATAGTAGCGTAACTTATCGTACAGTTTGTAACTAAATTGAAACGTCCGGTTAAGGCGCAAATTCAAGCAGTGGGGACTCGGAATCGATAAAACGAAGGTGAGAAAGACGCTGCCGAAGGCAGCTGGTATTCAAAGTGAGGTTTTAAACTATTTTAATGGATTTTTTTTTAGTTTTTATTTATAAAGTTATTAATATATATAATGATTAACGCTTTTTTGATAATTTCTTTAAATATAGTGATTATAAACGAAGCAGGCAAAGCGTGCTAATTATACAGAGGGTGTTCGCACATTTTTTAGACGATTTTGATGGAGTGTACTTAAAAAGTTACACTCATATTTTGTGTTTTAAATGTTCAGTTTGATAGCCCTTGTTCTTAACTATCATTCTACATCGTAATTTCCATGATAATAATGCTTTTTGTAATATTGGAAGAGGTATTTTGTTCCACTCCTCTTGAACGACTTTCCAAAGTCCACAAAGCGTTGTAGGTCGGCGTTTGGATAATGCAGATTTTAAGAGTCCAAAATCTCAAAAATCCATCGGTGATACATCAGGAGATTTATCAGAAATATCAGTGAAGGGTATGGTTTTAATTCCCGTTTCTTATTCCATTTTTTCTGGAAAATCAATCGTGGATTGTGATGTGTGGTTGCTTGCTTTGTCTTGATGCAGTTCAACGGATTCGTGGCATTGTGGATAAAGATGTGACATTTCATATTTAAAAATTGGAATTAAAATATGTTCTTCATAGTATTTAGAGTTCATTTTGACATTTTTGTCATCTTTTTTTTTTTTTTTTTTTTTTTTTCTACTTTTATCTTGCCTTTGTATAAAAACCAACGACAATCATAAATCCTTCAGAAAAACTTTCTTTTGATTCTTCAAACCATGTAGTAATTTTTTTTCTCCTCTTTTATCATGATAAATCGATCTTTTTTTTTTTTTTTGCAAACACTTAAATAGACCCTAGCTTCGTCTATTGTTACGACATTTTTAATTTTTTCTCCTGATAAATGTTTTTCATAAAGAGTTCTGCAGCGTGTTCTACGTTCATACTCTTTGGAAAGAGTGGAAACGTGTCCTTCCATCCATTGCATTTTTAAAAACGTCATTTTGCATGTAAACAAAAATTCTAAATTTCAGACGATAAATAAAACTTCAAAAAATATAACTGTTGTGAAAATGACATTTCCCTGCAGACGAATTTTTCTTACGACGAAATAAAATCGACTAAAAAAATGTGCGAACAGCCTCTGTACAGTGTAATACTAAAAAGAAATAAATATTTTTGCGGTAGTGAAATTTTTTCTTTCTTTTATATGAAACTTTTTTTTAAGGCAAGGATGCAGATAATTGTTTTTGACAACGATTTGGCTGTTTTACAGTGGTCTAGACTTACCTTGATAGGTTGCCAGATCTGGAAGAGTGGTTGTTGACATTTTAATATCCGAGGTGAGGAAAACAGACAATGTGACGTTTCAGAGAATCCGTGTTTTACACTTATGCAAGGCTCTTTCTAGAGAATTTCGAGATTTCGACAAAATTTTATTTTTGTTTCAAAAAATGACTATTACCTGTTAAGTAAATTTAAATTCAGTATTTCATTTCAAAAGTTTGTAATTTTTTTAAAAAATCTCTCTCAATTTTTTTGTAATAATAATAGAAAAGTCTTCTATTTTTACTTATTTAGATAGAGTGATAAAAAATTATAAAACAGCTATTCTATCTACGGAAATTAGATACGCCTTTTAAATAAATTTTATTATCTTAGTTGATTTCCAAAAATTAAGGAGTGAAAGCTTAAGTTAATTGAATTATCTTAATATACAAGATTTTTTTTCCCCCCAAGAATTGTCCGATGGTTGAGAGAAAAAAAAAAATCTTATATAAAAACTATAAAAATGGACTCTAATAAGTAAAACTTGATCGAACCTTAGATTAATTAATATTTTAAAGATCTTCATTTATTTATTTATTTATTTTTTGGTCCTAGACAAACACAGCATTAAAAAAAAAAAAAAAAAGAAAAAATTAAACAAATTTGATTTAATAAAATACATTTTTTCTTTTTAAATTAAGAATTGAATTCTCCAATGGTTGGAAATCATATATAAAGCTATAAAAGTAGATTCTAAGAATTGAAACCTGGATCGACCTTTGGATTAATTAATATTTATTTTATTTTATTTTATTTATTTATTTATATTTATATATATATTGTGATGTATCGTAGGCTTGAAATCATCAAGAGAAGATTGCTTTTCTTTAGAGAAATATTTTTTTTTTATTTCTCATTTACAAACACTATACGACACAAACACACATACATAAAAGGTAAACGAAAACACGTAACACATATTGTATAAAATGGTCGATAATCTTTGGACCAAAAATAATAAACATGAACGGCACTCAAGCCAGGCACCCGCTATTCTCGGCGTTGCATCATTCCCTTCTAAAATCAAACTAAAAACTAAAGTCTCTCTTCAATTCGAAAGTCTTTTCACCGTGCTGAACAAACAGCGTCCTCTCGTGAGTCTTAAAGTCATTAGTCTGAAGTCATTACAGACCTCCTCCCCTCAGGGGAGAAACTTTTCACTATTGTAGAGGGAAAAGTTTGGTTAAATGATACTTCATTAGGATAAGTCTATATTCAAAATCAATAGTCACAATGTTCAACATATTGATTCATTTTCTAAATATCGTAATCAGTTTAAAACAAGAGATAAAAAAAATACGAGCAAGCACCAATTCTATGCAGAAACAGTACCTGGTTATATTTAAATGCACCAGACTTATCCCTATTTGATATTAAACACATTATTTAACTTATTGCAAATATGCAAAAAACATATACCAAATAGAAATTTAAATATTATTACACACAATATACCTGTGACACTAAATAGATATGCAAAGTAAAATATAGATAGTGAAAACAAATATATACCACATATATATATAGCAATAATTAATCAAATACGATATATAGCAATAATTAAACAAATACACAAACGTTTTTTTTTTTTAAACTAAGGGATAAGAGTTAATCTATCAGCATTCTGAGATTGTAATTCTATACACTCAACAACCTCATAATTAAATAATCTGCATAGAGTTCCCAAAGTAAAAGTCTGGGATTTGATCTTTTTTTTTTCTTTTTCTCAGGAACATGAATAGCTTTATACAATTAAGATTAAATAAAATAGGATTTTGAGATAAATTCTCCTTTAGTTCTTCAAATGCCCTTTGACAAGAGCTATTCCAGTCAGTGGATTTTAGAGTCCAATCCTTTAGTAAGTCTGACAATAAAGTTGCATTTTCAGAAAATTCAGGAATGCACTTTCGATAGTATTCAGCTAATTTCAAAAAGGCTGTCACATGAGTCTTGGTAGTATGAGACGAAGAATCTTTCTTGTCTCGAACCTTCATTTCACTTGGAGTTCTCAACCTCTGGCCTACTAAATGTCTGGAATTTTTCACATGAGCTCGAGTAGGTTGACAGTTAGAAGGTTTAATGTGCAACTTAGTAACACTCATTTTGAAGGAAATGTCTTTTACATGTCTTTTTCTTGCTTTAGAAAAATTGACGACTTTCTCACTATATGGCACTGGACACTTTTCACTATGTTTCAATGAATTTGCCATTAGTTCACTAGAATCTTTTGGTACATTGTTCTTGGGCTTGAATGTACTCAATGTAGTCGCAGAAAGCTTTTCTTTCAAATAATTTTGTTCCTTCAATTGTTTCTCATAAGTTAAGCATTTTTCAGATAATTGCATAAGATCTAATTTATTCTTCTGTAATTCAGCTGTCAACTGATCCAATTTAGCATTAGAAATTTTTTCTTTCTCTTCAAGAATATTAAACAGGTAATCTAATTTAGAATTAATTATAGTAATTTCATTTCTTTCTTCAACAAGCTTTTCATTTTTAAGACAAATTTCATTTTCTTTACCTTTTATTCTTAAGAGTTCTTCTTTCATTATGTTAATTTCATTAGACAGCTTAAGATTTTCAATTTTCGTATTTTCCGGTTCTTGTTTGTAATTATTCTTTTCAACATTCAGAATTTCCAACTGATTTAGATAATTCTTTTTTTCACTTTGTGAATCAAGGCGAAGAGTTTTTAACTGATTTTCAAACTTTTCTTTCTCTTGAATTTCTTCATTTATCTGCTTTTCATATTCTAAGCATTTTTTATTCAGATAAGCACCTATTTCAGCTTTTAGTTCGTCCATCACAAAATTAGACTCTTCATTTTTCTGTTTAAGGTCTTTTAAGGCATTATTTAGTTCTGAATAATTTTTGGTAGTATGTTCCAACTCTTCAGTAAGTTTTTTATTTTCAAGAGACAGTTCTTGTTCTTTAATTTTCTTTTCTTCCATCTGCCCTTTTAAACATATGATTTCATTTAACAATCTGAAATTTTCAGTTTTGAGATGGTCAAAATTTATTTTCTCTTTAAGAACAACTTCATTTTCTATTTTATTTTGATTTTCTTTGATATCATGCAGTTCTTCAACAAACTCATTTGGAGAGGTTTTATTAAGTTCTGGCCATGAAAATTCTGACAGGATTTCTTCTACAGTTTTCTTTTCATCTTCAGATTTGCTGTCAATCAAATTTTGGTCAAAATGAGCAGCATCTTTATTTTGAATATTTTTATTCATCTTTAAAAATTTCTTAGCATTTCTTGTTTGTACTGATTTTAGCTTACGCTCTTGTACATTTTCTTTTGATTTGCAATTTTTGAACATTGCAGCAGTTTTATTTCCTAACAAATACTTGTTACTATAAATTGTACCCCAGTTCCTGGTGGTCCATTTTACCCCATGTAGAACTCTGACAACAAATGTTTAAATAATAGATGACCTTAGCTATTTATTGTGATGAATAACCTCTTCCAGATCATATTTCTTGAATGATGGAAAAAAAAAAAAAAAATGTTTAGCTAAAAATATTTACTTTTGGCCACCACAAACTAAATTTCTCGAATAAAATGGATAAATTGAGAGTTAGGCATGAAGTTTCTAGATAAGTTTCATCACTGCAGTGCTATTATCTATGTACCAAAATACAAATTATAAAAATAAATAAATGAAATAAATAATAAAGGTGGACCATTTTACGCCATGGGCTATTGTTTCTTCCCTATGCACTTTTTGGAGATAATTTGATAAGAAGACATAAAAATAACTTATCAAATCAAACACCTCAAATATTTTTGTAAGAATATTACCTACCTAATTAGGATGACTGATAATGTTCCTGTAATGATCACGCAATGCATGAGAAAAATTTCTAAAAGAGGTTTACGTAGCAATTATTAAGAAAAATGTTAAAACTGTTTTTGTGATACCAACTTTCACCAAAATTTGGTATACTCAATTTTGTCCAGAAAACAACAATTACATATGGAAGGATATCTAAAAGGGAATTATTATGGCGAGTTTGAAAAAAATTCCGTACAACCATTTTTAAAGGAACGCACTTGAGAAATTTGGAAGTGAGCTATTTATATAAGATGCTTATCAATTTTCCTGAACTAATCAAATCATTCATACGAAAGAACATCTAAAAGAGTGTTTATATAGCAACTATGAAGAAAATCGTTAGAGCCGTTTTTGAGATACGAACTCCACTTCCGGTTTCCAGTGTCCTATTTCCGCTTTTTCGATTTTCCCCAAATGTTCGAAAATCATCTGTACACCAAATTTGTTTCGTCGTTCTAGCTTTATTAGTTTCAGAGATATAGTAGTCAGAAGATTCCCCGCACAGACACACACACGCACAGGCACACGCATACACACACACTGACCAATTTCTGAAAACAACTTTTTTGGACTAAGGAGACGTTAAAGCATGTGAACCAGTTGAAAACTTCATATCGAATCTTTTAACAGAGTGCAATACTTCTATTACCTACGGTAGTCGGGTAATGGAAGTAAAAATGAGCTCTAAGAATTAAAACTTGGATCGACTTTTGTATTCTTAAGATCTTTTAAAGATGTTGTATTCCAAGAAATTGCATTCAATTTTTTTTTTTTTTTTTATAAATAATATAATTAAAATCGAATTTCTACGGGGTCCTAGCCCGTATTTACACAAGTTTCGGGTTTCGAAGAAATCTACACAAAACTCCGCAGAGCTACGCCGACGAGCATTTGCTGGGATAGAGCTCGTCACCTCCCGTCGATCAGCATTCACAGAAAAATTTCCCGGCAAATAGTGTGACGACATAGCACGAAAAACAAGATTTGTGTATGGAAATATTTATAGAGACGTTATTTTTTATAAAACAAAAAATTGAAAAGTCATTTTTTATGAAGTGAAATTTTATGAAGTATTCCAATTTCTGTTTGAGTCAACCTCTAATCCAATTTAACTTTGAGTTTCTTTTTTTTTTCTTTTTTCTTTTTATAGTTTTTATATAATTCTTTTTAATACAATGAACTAAAGTAAATAATAAATTTAGAAATTTATGTTAGTAAAATGTTTAAATTATTTTCACATACTTCTTTTTAAGACAACTTATTAAAGTAAATAATAAATTTAGAAATTTATGTTAGTAAAGTGTCTAAGTTAAAAAAAAAAGGGGGGGGGACTAATGTGCAAGTTGTACCTGACGGGACTAAAGTGAAAGTTGTACCTCAAGGGACTAATGTGCAAGATGCACCGAACGAACTATTTCTTTCAACGAAAATGCCTACTAACCCTGGACGATAGGTCTAATATATCGTATCATATTATCTATCGTATTTATCGTAATATAACTCAATACTTATTTCGCTTCCTTCTTCGACTCGTTTTAATACGCATTTTTTATATGCATGAGCAGCCCCCGAAAAACAAAAACATTCAATCATTAAATTCATTTTTTTACTTATTTTTATTTCATATTATTTCACGCGCACTTTTTATTTCCTAATTCAAAATTATTAAAAAAAAACTTTTTCGATATCGCTTGTAACGAACGATACTGATTATTATTAATTTTCTTTTCTTTTTCTTTGAATAATAATAATAATAATAATAATAATAATAAAGATTTTGATGAAATTCTGGCAAAAGCAGAATTTAGTTTAGGGCGGAGGACTATTAGTTTTTTTTTTTTTTCAAAATATAACATCGCTTTAAAATTATTCAATTATATTTTCGATAAATTTTAGATTTCGACAAATGTCCAACTATCGAAATCGACAACGCAAAATTCCCAGATTGAGACTAATAGGCCCTCAGTCCTAAAAAAGTCTTGTGTGATTTATTTTCCAATTATAACAATTTTCACCCCCCCCCCCCAAAAAAAAAAAAAAAAAAAAAAATACTATCTAACAATTTTCTTCTCCAAATTCGCGTTTTGTCGTTTTAGATATATGAGACGAAAAAGTTTGTTGACCCATTAAAAAGAATTCTGGCACTTCTTGAGAAAAATAATTATAGCGACCTTGAATAAGAGGCTGGTGGCCCCTTGAATCCCACGAGGTTCCGATCCGACCATAAAGGGTTGATTCGAACGCCATAGAAGATGCTTTTAGTGAGGAAGTAGTTATGAAGCATAAATAAAGATGGTCTTGTTACATCTGGTGGTGCACGAGCGCGAGCGGCGGGTTGCCCTTATCTTTGGAACAGAAATGTTTGGTTAAGAGAAAAAGAGTAAAAAAAAAAAAAAATGAATAACATAGCGGCGGGTCACCCGTACCAGACAGCAAGATCTATAGGGTCAACGAATATGCATGTATCATGCGTTTCCATGTTGTGAGGTGTCCGTTAAAAAAGTTTATTTTCTTAATGAGTACCGGAAATTTGTGGTATCAACACACTAGGTCGTAATTTTATTAATGTTTTTATTTCTTTTAAATTTGAAAGTTTTTGTGATTTCTATTAGATTTATCGCCTTGTTTCCTGTATGATCTTATTTTTCTACAAATATTTTCTCTGACTTGATTGTTTCGTATGAGACTTATAATCTGCCATTTTAAGAATCATAAATACTTATAAAATTTACAATCATTGATTTTTTTCACTTTTTATATAATCGATAACGTAAATTATCCGAAGTTATCGACACCTTTTCCGTATATCTATCTTTCTTGAATGTCAAATTTTGAATGTAACAGTAGGTGTAATGTCACCAGTTACAAAACCTAAATAAAATTAAACAGCTATACTTTAGAAAATTAAAATAAATAAATAAATAAATAAAAATAAATAAATAAATCATTCACAGTGAAAGCATTTAGTTTTGGAATAGTTGATGAATGTTATTGTTCATTTAGTTTTGGAATAGTTGATGAATGTTATTGTTACAATCACTCAGTTTTGGACAATGAAAAGCAACGATTATTGTTTCCACCGTTATTTTGTTTAATTCCTTTCCTACCGCGCATTCCTAAAATTTCACTCGTGTTTTATTTATCGTCATCACTATCCTCAAAAAGGAAGTTTTTCTTAAGCATACCAATGCTAAAATATTATGTAAAAAAAAAAAAAAAAAGATTTTTTTTTTTTTTTTTTTTTTTTTTAGTGGTGATAATATAATAAAACGAGCGTAAAATTTCAGGAACGCTTGCATATCTCTAAAACTCAGGTCATGAAGAAATAACCTCGAGAACAGCTTTTTTGTTATGTTTCAGTGGATATCTTCTTAACTTATAGTTCAAGTTTATGAAGCAATATCACGCAGGGTGTTCCAAAAATATTTCGTTTCCTAATATCATTGTGAAATTAAATATGTATTCTATATGTAATTACAAATAATTACGTTAACTGCTTTTCACAAAATTTAATGTAAATGTGTTAATGACAAATTATATAAATCATTTTTTTTTCCCTAATGAACAAATGTTAAGAATTTTTTCACATTTCTCTAGTAGAATTTGGTTCCAGATACAGATTTTTAAAGTTTAGATACTGAATATATACATAATTTTTTCATATTCATTAATTTATTGGTAATTATATTTGTTTCTCTCTTACTGCTATTCTTACAAAAATGTCGGTCAAATTAACAGCGATATTTTACATTCTTTAATTAATTGATATTATCAGAAACATCTTAGTATTTTCCCCCTTGAAATAATTTGTTCTTGAAAACAGGTACTGACTCGTAAAATTAGGGGCCCAGGGCACATTTATTAATTGAGGCCCTTCTACAAGTGTAAGAGTGAATTTTGAATGCATATAAAATGCGTTTAATTTCAAAAGGCAGTTGATTTGGAGACCCTATTATGCATGAAAGCCCTGGCGCTTGCCCCATTTGCCCCTTGGGAAATCAGGCCCTGCTTGAAAATGATATTGCAGAGGGAAAGTATGTAAGGTATGAGTAGTGTTGAGTCGGGAACGTAAAGGTCGCCAGTTGGATTTAGTGTCGGAGGTGGTCGCACTCGCCAGGCCCTGATTTTCCAAAAGGCTCAGGAAGCACAAGCTTCCCCTCTAAAATTTAAGGGGGGGGGGGGCATAAGGATTAAAAACATGGTCTTGAATTTTTTGTTTCATATTTTCACACTGAGATTAAATTTTTTCTGAGAAAGGTTACCTAAAACAAGACAAAACACTCACTATTTTGGGAAAAATCTATTATTTAACCTCAAAAATCTGAATGTTCTTAATTAAAAAGTTGTATGATTTTAATGTTCTGTGTAGAAACCACCCAGATGTATATATAAAAAAAAAATTAATAAACGCACGCTATTTTTTAGTCTATAGCATTTTCATATTACAATATGTAACAGGAAAACAAGATTTTCCGAAATGAAAGGGGGCCTGAAATGATGCTGAGCTTCCCCTAGCTTCAGAGCTTAATCGGGCCCTGGCACTCGCAAGTGATGGTGCCGAATTAGAAATATGTATTGGGTTGAGAAAGTGAAGGTCACTAACTGGGTCCAGGAACAGGTGGCGATGTTTTGATTGAGATATCAGGTTGAATTTAGAAGTGTCGAGTAGAGGTAAAAGAGAGGATTGGCGTAGAGTAGAGTGTTTCTAGCTATTTGAGAATTTGTCAAATTAAGAACAGATTTAAGGAGGTTGCGAAAGTAGAAAGAAACTGAATATAAATAATTTTAGAATGAGTATTTGAGATAAAATGAAATTAATCGTTTAAAGAAGAGTTCACTTTAAATGACTTCCAAGCTATGGAAGTGTGTGCTTATTGGTGTGCTTACTGGAGTACTCATCGATCGGCTTTACGATGAATTTTTATGATAGAGCCTTTATGAAAAAGTTTTAACGTTTAGTGCATATTTAAATTTCCCAAGACAAGTGCTACAGTTTGATGACCTCGAAAGCTCTCAAGTGGTGAGACACATTTTTGATATAGTTAAAATTGGTGAGTTATATTACTATTTCGTTAAGTTAATTATAGACGCGCTTCTGCATCTTACAAGGAAATATTCAAAAGGTGTAGTCTTCAAAAAGTATTAAAAAAAAAAATATGTGATTCTACTCTTCATAAAACACCAGAAAGTGAAAAAATTATCGGCTGAAATGAATTACAGCGACTACAAAAAATTATAATAATTAAGCATTTTTGGTGATTTAGCGCTGTTAGGCGATAATTTTGCTAGCACCGAGATTGCCGTGTACGAACAGAACCTTGTTTTACTTCTCGCCAAGTACTCAAAACCAATCGCCTAACAGTGTGAAAGCGCCAAATATCCTTAATTTTGATAATTTTTTGTGGTCGCTGTAATTCATTTCAGCCGATAATTTTTTCACTTTCTGGTGTTTTATGAGGAGTAGAATCACATAAATTTTTTTCGATATTTTTTGAAGACGACACCTTTTGAATGTTTCCTTGTAAGTACAGAGGAAGCTTTTATCTCCGCAACTATTCGTCGCTGACGTATACTTCCAATTACAAAATGTTTTAAAAACTGTAAGCATTTATGATATAGCATATTTAAATTTAAAAAATAATTTTTTTGAAAATTGAAAAACTAACTTTTTTATACAGTCCCCAAGTCCCTATAGTCATATTTAGTAAAAGTTGACACTCATCTTAATAAATATAACACAAAAACTTCCAATTCTGAGCGCTCAAAATTGACCGCGATATTTAATTTCAATGTTTGAGATTTTTTTCGCATTTTCTCGGGCTTTATTAAAGGGTCAGAGGTCGGTTAAAAATTCCTTTATTTATACTATAGGTATTTTTTTTAATCAGTATTTTATATACCTTACTAAAACATTAAAAATAATAGAAAATTCTTGTCTTTTTACAATCAACAAATAGGTCTCAGGAACTAAAAGGAATGTGAAATTTTTGTTCTATATTGTTAACCAGAGCAACAGTTTTCTTTATCATTGCCTATGTTCTTTCGGTGACAGAGTGTTAACAACGTTCTTAAGTTTTCTGATAAGGGGTTTCTCTGGCAAGTGATTCCGTCAAACAAGCCAGAAGTACCGGACAACGCACACTAACCAGAAAAATGCGTCAAGGGACCACATGTCCGTTAGATAAAATTCTGAGATTTGTTCCTGTCACATCCTACTTTACTATGTCCCTTTACTACTTCTGTACATTTGTCAACAGGCACTTCAAACTACAGAATTTTTTTTTTTTTTCTTTTCTTTTCCCTGGATAAAATTCCTTATATCCATGAAGAGAAATCGAATCATGCGCAGAAACCTTTGATTGAGCTTATTAGAAATCGTAAATATTTTAGAATGTAATGGAATTATAAACAGTTTCAACTTTTTTTTTTTTTTTAATGAAATTTTTGGTATTTGTATCGAATGCAAAGGCAGATTTTTTTTTTTTTTTTCTATTTTATAAGAATTTTTATAGGATGAAGTGAGGTAAATGTATGAAATAGATATGAAACAGTTGTAGGTTCAGAAGTTTGAAAAATTGTAAATATTTCTCTCTCCGACAGAATGCTACCCTTAAATTCGAATCTTTTCAGTTATTGTATTTTTGAAGTAAATTTCACAGTTTTTGGTAAGGAAACTAAGTTTAGAATGACGATTTCGAATAAAACTTCAGATTTGTTCTACTTTTTTTTTTTTTTTTTTTTTTTTTTTTATGTTTTCGTTCATGATTACATTTACCCCAGGAAATTTGCATGGCTGGTGAAGCGTAACCAGACATGTAAATACAATAAGTGTAAGTACAGTAAGCAAGGCAGTAAGTGTACTTATACTTATCCCAAGCAATTCAACTATATCACTTATATTATTTTACTTTAATTTTCATTTTTATCTTTTAAATTTCAATGAAACCTAATATCCTGAACTTTTTAAAAGTTTTATTAGACTGTTAAAAAGTTTAGGATGTGAAGTGATACACAATACTAAATTAAAACACTGGTGTACAATCAATATTTAAAGTTAGAAACTTCTTCACACACCATAAAATTAATGAAAGACCTTCCGGTTTCGATAGGACGTGTACTTTCTTCTTCAGGTGTAAAACACGTGCTACTACCCTGGAGAATAATTATAAATTAAATGGAAATAAATAAATCATTAAATTAATAATAATAAAAACGAGAAAATTAAACTTAAGGTATTTAAAATAATAATAATTTTTAAAAAATTTAAATTTATTGTTAAATAAATTATTTATTTAACAATCCCTTGTCTCTATTTTTGTGTTTATTTCTCTTGTTTCTTGTTTCCTGTTTTTTGGTTGTGTTCCTGTCTGACGCGTTTTGCATGCTGCTTCCTACTGGTTGGTAGTGTTCCCCCCTCCTTCCCTTTGGGTTTTGCCGTGCTTACAGTCTTGCTTTTGCCTCCAAGGTACGTGTTTTGCCCCTGAAGAAGAAAGGCCTTGTCCTTTCAAAACCAGGTAGTGCTTTTATTAATTTTTTAGTGTGTGAAGAAGTTTTTAAGTTTAAATATGTCAACTGGTAGTTTAAGGCACATGGTAAAGTTTACAATACTGTGACGAGTTTAGATATTTTAAAAATTTAAATAAACCCAGATTCCTGAAGACAAAAACAATAAATAATTCCTACTATTTATTAAATTAGATATTTTTTTTAATTAATCTTATATAAATCAAATAGTTAATAAATTTAGGTATTAACAATAATTATATTTCTATTCATATTATCATATCATTCATATTACTATTCATATTCTATATTATTATTACTACTCTTTCATAAATTTATTATTATTTTTATTTTATTATAACATTAAGATATTTATTGCTTTGAGATATACTTTACATTATATTGGTATTTGTAACTTTAACTAAAACAAATATATTAAATCTAATTTGTACTTTTAGGCACACTGGAAGGTGGTCCACTGTGCCCCGTGTCAAAGTAAAACAAATAATAATAATAAAATAATATATAGACTATAAATACGCTAATAAGTTTTAGGCATTGAAAAACAGCAATATCTTGCCTTCCTTTAACAGCTATATAGTATTTATAGTCACTAGTTCAATCTTTATAAAATTTTAAAAACTTCAATGGGAAAAAATTACTTTGAGCACCTTAAAACACAAAAACTACTCAAAATGGTTATTTTACTATTTCCCATGTGATTTTTTTGGCTGCATACAACTAGTACTAGGCTGTCATATATATGTGTATCCATATGAACTAAAAGAGTTGAATATTAATAGATTTAAATAGGGGTGGTCCACTGTGCCCCGTCCTCCTCTATGTGTGTGTGTGTATGTATGTATATATGTTAGTGAACACGATAGCGCCTAAAAGCTTTGTTCAAATAAGCTGAAATTTGGTACGTATATTGTATGCTACCATAGCACGAACCCTATTGATTTTGGTGAATCTAGCACTTATATATATATATATATATATATATATATATATATATTTTTTTTTTTACAGAGACACAAGGAAAAATTCTTTATCATTATGGTCTATGGGGTCAAATTCTTCAAAGTATGACAGCGACTAAACACCGTATTCGTCTGAGCTAAAAATTTATACACATGTTATAAATTACCGTCGCACGAAGTCTATAGACTTTGGTAAATTTATAGTTTTTTTTTACAGGGACACACACACACACACAAAAAAAAAAAAAAAAAAAAAAAAATTCTTTAGCATTATGGTCTATGGTCCCAAATATTTTAAAGTGCGATAACGTTTAAACGTATTATTCGATTTAAAATTCATACACATGTTATAGATTACCATCTCACGAATTGTATAGATTTTTGGGGATCTAGCCCTGATAGATTTTTACAGGGACGTAATGAAAAATTCTATATCGTTATGATCTATGGATTAAAATTATATGAAGTGCAATAGCGTAAAATTAAACAATACGGAAAAATACTCAAACGACCTATTATATATTTTTTCACTTTTACTTATTTAATTACTTGTCTTACTTTAACTTATTTACCCAACCGTTCATTACTTAATATTCAGAAAGTCCAGTGGAGTCACTCAAGATTTTTTTTTTTTTTTAATATAGAATTGTTTATGTGAAAATGAAAACAACCATGCACCATCAAACATTAGACGGATGCTCTTTAAAGCGAAATTTTACTTTGTAATTATATATATATTTTTTCATTTCAGTTGAAACGCCGGCGTAAATGTTTACGAGATCTGCAAGAAAAAGACCTTCTATAAGACTGTGAAATTAAAGAGATGAAAACGTATGCCGCTCTGCTGGGGCGAAGGAACTTAAAATAGGTCCTGTTATGTCTGCTGTTAGAAGACCTGTATATTATTAAGAAGACAGCTGGAGAAAGTGGCATATAGAGACGTAAACATATGAAACTGTTAGTTTCGAAAATGTCTGTTGCTTTATTTCTCCTAACGAAGAAATGTGAGTGAAATGAGATGAAATAAACAATAAATCCTTAGACCCATTAGTTCAGTTTAAATTCCCTATTCTTTCAAAGAAAATGGCTGTTGGCTCTTTAGTGTAATTCTTATAAGCAGAAGGAATTTGTATTTATATATTTTTTTTCTTATCGTCTTTTTGATTTATGATCATGGTGGATTTTTTTTTCTTCTTTTAACGTTTATTTTGTCGGATATTTGTTAGAACCGTATTTATGTAAAGGCAAGAAAATTCTATCCATAGTTTCATGTAAATTTAATATCCTTCAACTCAATGCTTATTATTTTACAGGGCTCAAAATCTTTATATCCATTTCCGAGTAAACCCAATTCCTGTCATGTTTTGCAACCGGCGGATAAAGAGTTAACGGCAATCGAGAGTTTGGATATATGCAATCGATTAATCCCCCCCCCCTTCCCAAAATAAATAAATAAATAAAATAAAAACTTTCAAACTTTTATCAAAATCTTTATATCCATTTCCAAGTAAACCAACTTCTTCTATATTTTGCAACCAGTGAATACAGGGTTAACAGCAAAAGCAAATTTTCCTGAAAATGAGGATAATTCTAATTGATTTTCCATCCTAAAAAAAAACCCTTATTTTAAACTTTCATTAAAATGATTTTATTTATGTCTAAATAAACCCAGTTTTTACCATATTTTGCAATCAGTGGATAATAATCCAACAGCAAACGCGAATTTGAATATGGCTAATCGATTTTTTACTCCAAAAAACCCTTAACCCCAAACGTTTATCAAAATCTTTATAATTAATTCCAAGTAAACGTAATTCTGCATATCTGCAACTGACAGATATAGGGTTAACAGCGATAGCGAATTTTTCTGAAGATGGTGATAATTCTAATCGATTTTCCAAGTAAAACTACATTCTGTCGTATTTTCAACCCACGGAAAAAGGGTTAAAAGCGAACGCAAATTTTCCTGATCATGAGAATAGGGCCAATCGATTTTTCACTCCAAAATACCCTTAATATCAAACATTCATCAAAATCTTAAAGTTCAATTCTGAGTAAACCCAAGTTTTGCCATATTTCGCAATCAGCGGATAAAACATTAAAAAGAATGCGAATTTTCCTGAAGATGATAGTAAGTCCAATCGATTTTTTACCCCTAAAATCCCTACACTATCAACTTTTATCAAAATCTTTATATTAATTTCCGAATAGATCCAATTTCTGTCATGTTTTGAAAATGGGTTACCCGTGAATGCAAATTTTCCTGTTGATCAGAATATGTCCAATCGGATTTTCACCAAGTTTGCGCCACCAGGTGCTATTGCAGCGTTTCATTTATCAGAGTGGGTGGAGGCAGGTATTTTCACCAAATAGTTTCAACATTTTGTAGCTTATGTAAGCATTCTCTTACAAGCCCTAAACTGCTGCTTCTTGATGGGCATGCTGCGCACAAGAGTAATATCGATGTAATATCAATTGCAAGAGAGGACAACGTCACGATGACATATTTGCCGCTACATTCCTTAGACAAGCTCCAGCCCTTGGACAAAACATTTATGGGACTGTTGGAAATATATTATAGTGAGGAGTCGTGTAATTTCTTGAGGCATGATCCAATCCTTTGTGTGTGTTTGATATCATGGAACCTTTTCGTAATGCTCAAGGCTCAGCTAAGAAATACTGACATCCACGACTTCACGGTTTTTTCTACCCTATGAATAGAAACATTTTCTTCGAAGAAGATTTCTTTCCTGTTTTTCTTGCACTTACCAACACTGCTGGAGACCAAACACAAAGAGAAGATAAAGATGAAAATATGCTACCTTGACTTCCATGTTCTTCAAAAATTTTGATTCTAATTACTTCAACCTCTGCTTCAACCTCTACAATCGCTCGACCGTTTGAATTATGATCCACTTCACCCAAAAAACAAACCTCGAGCAGTGGACGAAAACGTACACTTCTCTTATTTAGAGGACGAAAATTTTCCTATTCATAGGGTAGATACAAGTATCCTTGAAGCCGTTTACCACTGACAAAATCTCCTTATAAGATTAAATTGGAGAAAAACATTGGCAAGAAGAAAGCGTAAAAAAAGTTTTTAAAGAAAATGAATATAGAGTGGACGAGAGGAACTCGAAGGAGGAAAGAAGATAAAGAACAAAAACAAGGAGTCTTAAAACACTGCCGGAAAGTGAAACTAACTGTGATCCGGATTCTTACCTTTCTGATGTATCCTCCGAGATGGACTTTTTAACTACAAACCACACCGCATAATGACAATACTGAATGTATTTTTTTTTTTCTTTTGTGTGTGGGATGGAAAATTTTCCTTGGGCGTAAGAGGGGAGGTATGGATGATGTGGATTTCTAATTTTTCGGCATACCTAGATTGTACTGGAGCATAAACAGCCGAATACATTTGCGATTTTTCTGAACTTTGATTGTTTATAATTTTTCAATATTTCTTATTTTCAATAGTAATTTCAAAATGAAATGTTTATGTTGCAATTATTCATGATTTTCTGTAAAAATACACTACTCCATATTATCCCTCAAGGATCCCTCAATCCATTGCCTACGGTAGTAAGGTAATGAAAGTAATAAAAATATGAAAATGAAGTAAAATATATATATATATATGTATATATATATATATATATAATATTAATATACTTCAATTTTAGATTTTTTCCCCTTTTTGTTTAAATAGTATGTTTTTGGCACGGATGAATCGCGCTTGTCATGAAAGCTAATTAAAGAGCTTTACTTATTGATAATCCTGGGTAATTTTTTAAAAATTTGATGCTGAAATAGATCGGACATTTTTCGCCAAGGACTCCACTTTCGCAAAAGCCATTTTAAGCCAAGTAGCTCATCAAAAATATAAATAAATTATAAAATATTGAAAAACAGAAAAGAAAGAACAGGTAAGGAAAAAGAAAAGAAAAGAAAGAAACAGAAATAATAATCACGTAAAGTATGTATTTTTGTCTAAAGTGGCGATAACATTTCAAAAGTCGCCAAGGGGAGCAATATTAAGGCTGTATCATGATCAGGTTTACATATTTCATTATTTCATTATTTATTTTTCTATATACCAACTACTATTAACTTACTGAACTACTATTATAACCCCAAACATTGTCTCATGCGGTAGACGTAACCGATCGTAGCGCATTGTCATATTATATTTGGCGCGAAATTGTTGTCATTTTATGGTTGATCGAATAAATCAAATAAATATAGATAATAACGCGAAAGATAATATTATGTACACCATGTATAGTGTTGTTCATATGTAACTGAGATCAGTGGCGTCGCCAGAAAAAATTTCAAGGGATGGCACAACCTGAAAAAAAAATTTGGTTTTTAATAAAATTCTGATAGCATAGTTTTAAAGTTAAAGAAAAAAATGCTTATTAGAATTTTCCAAGGGAGGGCAAGTGCCCCCCGCCCTCTTGCCCCATTGTGCCGATGCCCATGACTGAGATTCAAATATAAAATTGCAACTTCAATTTTTTCGATACTGTCCGTTTCGAAAGTGTCATCTGATAAGCACCCAAATGGAAGCCCACTGGTAAGCTATTCTCACAGACAACAGACATAGGCACCCGAGAGTGTGAGGATGAGTGGGGCGCTGCCGGAGGCAGCGGGGAACCAAAGTGGGCTTTAGAGCAAATTCATGATTTATTTATTTATTTTTTATAAAGCGATATAGAGAAAAGTTTCCTTTAAATATAGTGACCAGAGAAGCTGGCAAAGCCTTCGTTTATTCACTCCCTTCATTGATCGCAAAAGTTTAGAAATGATTTCATAACAAACTTTGATCTATTGGCACGCAAGCATCATCTGACCGAATTTTGTACATTTCAAGTTTGATTTAAAAAAAATTTCCGCATTCAGAGTTCGGTTCGTTCCCGAACCGGGGTTTTTCTAGTTATTACAGTAGAACTTGGATAATTCGAAGTTGAAGGGACCAGAAAAAAATTCGAAATATCCAAAAAATCGAATTACAAATACTATTTTGTCAAAAAAAAAAAAAAAAAAAAAAAAAAAAAAAACTGATAAATTAAAAAATTAAAACTCTACGATCTGAGATTTAACGCATATACTTTACATCTAAGAATACTGCTACATTACCCCTTTCACCCCCCTCCCCCCCAATTAAATCAATATTTTTTACGAGCTTAATTATTCAACACTTTTTAAAAAACAACACTTAATTATTCAACCCTTTTTCTTTTTTAAGTAGAATCTTTGTGTCATAGCATATTACTGATACAAAAATAGAATCTTCTACATTATGCATGACTTTCAACTCACAAAGACCTCGAAGTTCATACATATGCACCATATCTTCTGGTGCACTAGCTAGGGGCTTCTATTTTATTCCCTTATCCTTCTTTTGAAAGACTATAAAAATTGATAATGCACTTCAGATGAGTAAAATCTCGGGAACAAATTTTATGTAATATTTTAAAGGTAATCGTATGAAAAATTCGAATTATCCAAAATAGAATTCGAATTATCCACGATTTTTTAACGTTATTTTAATACAAAATTCAAGGGACCGTGTAAAATATTCGAATTATCCAAAATTTCGAATTAAACAAGTTCAAATTATTCAAGTTTCACTGTATATATTTGTATAGTTCATATTTGTAAAGATGGAGTTGAGGGTAGAAGAGGTTCCACACTTTGGATTTGATCCTGATCACAGGAGTACTGAAAGGAATGTTTAAGTCTAAATAAGTAATCGTTAGTTCTGGCGTGTCCGGAACAGTTTGGGTAAATTTAAAAGTATAGTTGAGATTTAAATTTGGTCTTTCTTGCACCAATAGAAAAAATCTGGAGTGACTCCACTCGACTTTCCGAACATTGAGTAACTAACAGTTTTGTAGATAAAATAAAGAAAGAGGAATTGCTAAACAAACAAAAGAGAGAGAACCATAATAGAGTGTTTTTTTCTCCATATATCACACGAGGTTTTATTTAACGCTACTGAACTTTGAGCCCTTAGATCATAATGATAAAGAATTTTTCGTTTTGTCCCTGTAAAAATCTATAGATGCTAGATTCACCAAAATGCTTATAGTTAGTGCAACAGTGATTTATAATATTCATACAAATTTTCAGCTCAATTGAATAAGGCGTTTAGATGCTATCGCACTTTTAAAAATTTGGTCTCATAGGCCATAATGATAAAGAATTTTTCTTTGTGTCCCTGTAAAAAAACTATAAGTGCTAGATTCTCCAAAATCTATACAGTTGGTGCAAATGCGACCTATAACATGTGTACAATTTTTTTGCTCAGATTAATAAGGCGTTTAGACGCTATCACACTTTTAAAAATTTGGCCCCATTGGCCTTAATGATAAAGAATTTTTCTTTGTGTCCCTGTAAAAAAACTATAAGTGCTAGATTCTCCAAAATCTATACAGTTGGTGCAAATGCGACCTATAACATGTGTACAATTTTTTTGCTCAGATTAATAAGGCGTTTAGACGCTATCACACTTTTAAAAATTTGGCCCCATTGGCCTTAATGATAAAGAATTTGTCTTTGTGTTCCTGTAAAAAAACTATAAGTGCTAGATTCTCCAAAATCTATACAGATTGAGTATCTGTGACCTATAATATGGGTATAAAATTTTTGCTCAATTGAATAAGGCGTTTAGATGCTATCGCACTTTTAAGATTTTGGTCCCATAGGCCATAATGATAAAGAATTTTTCTTTGTGTCCCTGTAAAAAAACTATAAGTGCTAGATTCACCAAAATCTATAGGGTTCGTACTATGGTGACTTACAATATACGTACCAACTTTCAGGTTAATCGAACAAAGCCTTTAGACGCTAGCGTGTTCACAAACATACACACATACACACATACACACATACACACACACATACATACATCATCGTAAAAATAGTGAAAACGGACTCAGGGGACCTCAAAACGTATAGAAACATCAAAATCTCGAATTCGGATTTTTGACATGATTACAATACTTTCCTCACTATAGTGTTCGGAAAGTAAAAACATACTTCTTAATTATAAGTTTCACTACCTTTCTCAGTTGAAGAGCAGTCGCTTAGCCAAAAGCTTATTATCTGTTGATATTTCTACCTTTTTATAAAAAATATGGGATTTTTTTTTTTTTTTTTTTTTTTTTTTTTTAATATAGAGAAATCTCACTGAGCTGCTCATTTAAAAAAATTTCCCCCTTTTTATTACCAAAATTACCGAAATGACCCTCTGATCCATAAAGTGTAAGTTTGCTAAACTGTGTACACGATATCTCAAGAACAAATGATCGCATGTAAGTCGGACTAGTTTTAAAACATCACTTATGATACTGGAAAGAATCCTATTCATTTGCTACATTCTAATTTAAAAACTTCGAAAGTTATTCGAAATTTACGATTTTCTTAACGTGGGATAATAGGGCAAAATTTTGCTTAAAGGCGCATTGAAAGGGATAGTTATTCTGTAAAGATGTCAAACAAGCTTTAAAATATCAGTTATGCTGCTGAATGAACATAATAAACTAGGAAAATTCAACTTTGAAAATTTCGCGAGTTATTTGAAATTTACGAATTGCTTAACATGGGCGAATAAGGCAAAATTTCCCATAAACGTCCATTTTGAGGGATAATTTTATCGTAAAGATATCAGACCTCTTTGGATACTGACATGAGCATCATTAACTATGAATTTTATAATTTAAAAAATTCGCAATGTTTACGAAATCTACAATTTTTAACACGGCAGATTAGGCAAAAGTTTACTTAAACGTTCATTTTTACTTTCATCGTAAAGATGTACTTATATATATATATATAAGTCTTATTGAGACACTGATTTTGCAAGTTCGTCCGCTTTTTTCGATACAAAAATTATCGGAATGATTCCTGATTCATGAAATGAAAGTTTGTTACTCTTTGTGCACGATATCTCGAGAACAAATGGTCATAAAGATGTCGGACCAGTTTTAAAATATCTTTTATGATATTGGCAAGAATCCTACTTGTTTTTAGCATTCTAATTTGAAATCTTCGTAAATGATTGGAAATTTACGATTTTCTAAACATGGAGAAATAAGAATAATTTTTACATAAACGAGTATTACGGGAATATTTTGTCATCGAAATGTTGGACGAGTTTTAAACATCACTTATGGCATTGGCACAGACAATCATTCCTCGCCGATTACACAAGTCGACAAAAATTTTTTTTGGGAGGGTAACAAAAATAAAATTAACTATTTTCAACTAATTTTGTAGTGCAGAATTAAAAAATAATAGTGAAAAATCTGTAACACGTACAGTTTTTTTTTTTTTTATATTTATTTAATCTGTACTGGAAGCAATGTACAAAAGTCTTTAGACGACATACATTATTACTATCAATATTACTAATTTAGCGTGGAATACTGTTAGTATGAAGATAATATACGTATTGTAGACTAAGTAGAACATAAAAAATATGGAAAATACGCTAAATGATTGAATTGTTATTATTTGTTATTTTAAAACCAAAATACAAAAAATAGGCATTTTTACGTCTTGTGTTAAATGTCTATCTTGTGATTTTAATACGAATAGTTCACAAATACAGCAAAACTTATCGGGTACGGTTTAACAAGTTCTTCACTGAAAACTTGCCATTTTGAACATGAAACTTTAACTA
This sequence comes from Salticus scenicus, assembly GCA_963930645.1. Taxonomy (NCBI): domain Eukaryota; kingdom Metazoa; phylum Arthropoda; class Arachnida; order Araneae; family Salticidae; genus Salticus; species Salticus scenicus. Next base: position 112,826,710 of record OZ005661.1, on the reverse strand, counting down.
TGAAAACAGCACAATCAGACTTAACAAAGAATATCTGTTAACTAGAATACCAGGAAAAAAAAAAAGAACGGATAAGGTACGAATACAGGGTTGTCAAACAGGGGTTGTCAGCAGAGAGGATGGCCAGGAGGCAGGGTTGATAGCACGAAAGGTTACCATGTGTGCAGCAAAAGTATCTGAGCACTAAAAATAATCCCTGTCTAAAAAAAGTACACTTAATACTGCTTTGTTAAATAAATCCTTGTCGAGCCATGTTCTTAGTCAGTCTAAGAACATGATTCGACAAGGATTTATTTAACAAAGTAGCATTAAATGCATTTTTTTTGATATCGGAATTATTGGCAAGTGCTCGGATACTTTATTGCTGTCGATTGTATTGTAAAAATCATTAAAAAAAAAAAAATTGCCATTTTCTGATAATTTAACAAAAAAATACAACAAACATGGTTACTGGGACTCTGAGTTGCCAGAACTCTGGAGTGCCAGCAGGAAGGGCTACCACCTGTGATACTGTGAAAATAAAAAAAAAAAAAATAAAAAAATCGCGAAAATTGCCATTTTCTGATACTCTAACCGAAAAATGTGACGCGGTGGGACTTTTTTACTTGCAGATATTTAAATAAAAATTGTAATTAATAATAAAAATAAAATTTTTACCGTTGTTACCGAACCACTGTAGACCAGTGTTATGGACATTCTATTATGGACATTCTTCGCAAATTATTCAAATATATGATTTTCTCAACATGGTAGAATTGAGAAATATTTCCCATACACTTACATTAGGGGGGTTATTGTATTGTAAATACCATAGATTTGCATAAAAAATGAAAAAAGAAACGAGCTTAATAAAATAAAACAATAAATTAGGATAAGGTAAATTTATCGAAGCGGAGGGATAGGTTCTTGAGATATCATGTACACTACGGGATTAATAAATAAATAAATAAATAATAATTAAAAATAAATAAATAAAAATATGCCGCACTTGAATATTTTCCTTTTTTCTTCCTGCAATCGCCAATCTTATCTTTTAAAAAGCAAATTTTTGAACAAATTTTAAATACGTCGTCCTCCATTTTTACTTTAGGAGTGAGCCCAGTGTTAAAAACAAAATGAAATTGTCAGGAAAATTGTAATTTTAGAAAATATTTCAAAAATGGCAAGGATAAGGCAATTAACGATGCCATAAAAAGTATTAATTTTAGAATTAAAATAAAATAAAAATATTTTAATACGTGAGATGGCAAAATAATTAAATGTTAACAAAATATTAGTGAGATGGTTTTTAGCAAGATATAAAAATTTTTGGCTATTTAAAATGGAAGTTTGGCTTTAGGCGGCGACGTTGCTCACCCAAGCGAGATGACAGCAAGTTAAAAAACAGACGTTTGCAAATCAATTTGTATCATGTTCGGAACTTTGGAAAAAAAAATTAAAATTAAAGAAATTATCAATTAATTATTTAGCTGAACTGTTTTCCTCACACGAGTTAAGATTAATTTATTTCCAAGCTGTTGAAAAAAGGTGGCATAACGGCGAAAATATGACCGAGTTAATGAAAATTGCACTCTTAAAACAGTGACACATTCTACATACGTTATGACACGGAGGTGCATCACTTTTAAAGGAGTCGGGCAAATTCTCATGCTCAAGGGATCAATTAACTCGAAATAAAACACGGGCATTAGAAAAGTGGCGCTTACGACTGACTATTTTGAAGGTATCTCTGACCTTTTCCGAAAACAGCATTTCAAGATGAAAATGCATCTTGCCAAAGGACGCCTGTGGTACGTTTATTTGATTCAATTTTTTAAAATCACCTATTCCTTCCTATGAGTACCTATAATTCTGTAAGTAATCATATCTTTTTTGACTCAAATCCCACAAAGAATATAGTAGAATTTCTTCTTTACCAGACCTGGAAATAGTTCTAATCTGAATCCGTTCGAAAATGTTTAATCTATAAAAGGCAGTGGGAGAGGGGGGAAGGATTCAAAATTTACAGCCTACTACACTACAAGAACTAGAAAAAAATATTTATGACATTTGGCACAATGAAATTTCTGAGATTTATATTAAAACACTGTATAATACTATGCCATTGTGCATTAAAGCAGTAATTCCATATAAAGGTGGAATTAACCCAATTCAGTATACATATTTTTATTAAGTAATTGTTTAGATCTAACAAATAAATAGTTTTATTTCATATATTAAAATATAACTTGTTCATATCATATAACAAATCATAATAGAATACAAAGTATATGTTCATTATTATATTACGTTTAAAAAGAAAATTTTATGTAGATTTTTTATTAAATACTTTGTAAAGTCTTATAAAGCGAATTACTAAATCGAAAATGTACATAGGATCATTTTAGGTCTTTCGTATTATTCAAAAATAACAGTTTTATTTGTTTCAACCATTAGTTTTGAAGTAATTACAATTAAAAAATGTCAGTTTTTCTTGTCCCTTAGTGTATGTATACAGACTAACAAACCAACTAACACACTAACAAATTGATACCCTACAGACGGACACTACATCAATTTTCTGACTTTCGGATTTCTCTCACCTTAAAATGTACAAAAACCTGAGAAGAAGAGAAATAGATATTGAAAATTTTAGTGAATACATAAGTTCTTCATACTCCAGTATGATGCCAAACTGAAACAAAAAAAAGAGTGCTATAATTATTTAAGAAATATATAGTAATACTAATAGTATTAAAAACTTAAAAAAATTATTGATAATAAAAAGTAAATAAAAGAAAAGTTAATTTGTATGAGAGTTTTGCTAACATTTATATGTTAAGAAATAGACTCTAAATAAATCACTATTTTGCTGTAAATGCCATAGCAATACAGATGTGCAATTAAAAAAAAAAAAAAAAAAAACCTCTCTTTTGTATTAAATTTTTCATGATTATTTCAATCTTATGTACTAGTTTGTTTAAAGAAACAGTTTTTTTTCTTTTTTTTAAAAGTATTATATTAAAAAGGTTTTTCTTATTGAAGTTAACATTAGGATGTAATTTATATAGATCGAATAATCATTGCAATAATAATTTTTAAATGTTTTAAAAAGTGCATTTATGCACTTAAATTTAGTGAACAGTAGTCTCATGGCTTTGTTAGAGGGTAAGGGGGTATGGAAAATGAATTTCGATTGCATTTAGGTAGGAAAATAAAAAAAAAAAAAAAAAAAAAAAGGTGTCAATCTACGCCCCAGAGTCGTTTGCTTCAGCATTTTACCTCGTCATCTCAACTCTTGACAAATTTTTCATTTTTTTTTTCTTTTAAACCCCTCCCATCAGCATAGAGTGACTCAACATTACCAGGTGTCAGTTAGTCCCCGAAAATATCGCAGGAAGCTGGGGCGAGCGGGAGCGGAAACAGGCCCTAGGATGAGCGGGGCCCAAGTTTGGGTGCCCCAACCAGGTGGACGTCTTATTTTTGGACCTGCTTCGAAACATCTACCATTAGGAACAGTCACAAAAACGACTGTTTCAGAAGATCATCTTAAATTATGACAGACTGCACTTTATTTTTTTATTTTTTTCACTCCATTAGGGGGAGAATGAATATGTATCATATCTTATAAACGTGCAGGTTGGTTTTTAAGTAAAGGATTAAGAGGGTTCAAGCGTCTCTGAATGTTTCTTTTCGGTTAAAAAGCAGGGACTATAGTTATTTTTAGTGACTATCTTTTTAAATGATATTTTAAAGTACATTCATTAAAGAAAAGTATTTTTCTGCCGGAAAAAGTCTTTTTTTATTTATTTATATATATACTAGTATATAACCCCGTCAAAAATGACGGAATGTGAAATCAGTTAAGGTAGTGAATCAACGAATGCTTTGTCAGCTTCGCTGGACACTATATTTAAAGGGGACTAATGAGCAAGTTGCACCTGACGGGACTAATGTGGGTTATATGGCAGATGCGTACATGACATTTGCGTACAAGCTGAAATTAGTGACACTTGCGTACAAGTCCAGGTGTTCCAAATGTTACAGATCTGTTTTCGAAAAATCAAGTGGCATTTCCGTACAAAATTTGTTTCGCTGTATTTTTCGTTTGTAACACAAAGGGGTTGTATCCATATATTAAACTTCAAGATAAATACTCTTATATAAATACGTGGATTTTCTCTTATGCATGTAGTCTTACGACTGACAAAGTTATGAGCTTAAGGCATATAAAAGTTACAAGCTATAATAGCCGTAGTTATTTTCTGAAATGACATTCAATTATTTATTCACTGAGTCAAGATCAATAAAGGTCCTTATAAATGCTATTAAGGTCTTTAAAAATATTTTTATTTCTTAAATACTTTTTTACTTTTCAACAAGTATGAATTTTTTGTCTCCAATAAAGAAAAAAAAAGTTAAAAAAAGATCTCTCTTCTTTATCAATAACGAATTGAATCATATTCCAATTCCTGAAATTATTTGTCTTTCACCTATATGCCTCTCTTTCTCCCCCCCCCCCCCCCAAAAAAAAAAAAAAATAAAATAATTGTGTGTTTAAAAATGAAAATAATCTGGTGTGTCACTCACACGACTTTCTCTTACCCTGAAATTTAATACTATAAATACAGCTTGCAGATTAATAGGTAAGATAACGAGTACTGTTATGTAAACCTATGCTACTAAACAATTCATATTAGGCTTCTGAAGAGTTTTATATGATAATTAGTTCTGTGTGAGGGGGGCTACCGCCCCCTCAACCCCCCCGTTTCATTAATGCGCCTACATTTATATAGAATTTAATTCGGTTATTAAAAAATAATTCTCTTTTTAAAAAATAATTTATTAAAATTATTATTAAAAAAATTATCTTTTATGATAAGGCAGACGATTTCCATATTAGAGAAGTAGTATAACACCAAATATCCAAAAAAAGTCCATTTTATTCTCAATATTTAAAAAAAAAAAAAAAAAAAAAAAAAAAAAAAGTACGATTTTTTTTCTAAGTTTTTTTTTTTCGTTAAAAGAAAAAAAATCTATAACTTTGTTTTAAATTATCGCAGATCGATGGTTCAACCATTCGTTTTAAAGGTATTGGCGAGCTCTTTTGAAAGATACCCATCATAAAAATTTACTCCCCTCGAGGGGGGACTTCCCCCCCAGGGGGGGGGGGAGGCGAGGCTCCTACATACACAATTTTTTTTTCCCAGTTAACTATCTCTATTACAAAAAATATATATTCGTTTCATTTGGTTTAGTGCAGTCTATAGACGTTAAACTCTACTTTCCTGCAATTTCCCCCATAGACGTAATGTATTAGAATTCTCTTGATTGTCCCTGTACACGAACCATTTGCTTGATCTTAACGAAATGCTTATTGTAGCGTCCCTATATGATACACATTTAGAATACCAAGTTTGAACTTTCTGCCATAATTTGTTTTTGAGATATGCTGATAACAGACAGACACACAGACATACACACAGACCATTTGCTAAAAACAGGATTTTCGTATTCAGGGGACCTCAAAACGTGTAAATATAACAAAATCTCGCGTTCGAAAATTTGACCCAAAAACAATGTTTTCTCTATCTTATGGGTAAGAGAAAGCAAAAATCGATAACTTTATTTTAAATTATCGCAGATCGATGGTTCAACCATTCGTTTTAAAAGGTATTGGTGAGCTCTTTTAAAAGATACCCATCATGAAAATTTACTCCCCTCGAGGGTGGACCCCCCTCCCCCCCCACACACACACACGGAGTGAGGCGGGGTTCCTACATACACAATTTTTTTTTTCCCACTTGACTGCCTCTATTACAAAAAACATATATTCGTTTCATTTGGTTTAGTGCAGTCCAACGAAAAGCTTACTGTAACATTCCTATATGATATACATTTAGAATACCGAGTTTGGGATTTCTGCTACTATTTGTTCTTGAGATATGCTGATAATAGACACACAGACCATTCGCTAAAAACATGATTTTCGTATTCTGGGGACCTCAGAACATATAGATACAACAAAAACGCACGTTCGAAAATTTGACCCTAAAACAATACTTCTCGGCCCTATGGGTAAGAGAAAGTAAAAAGAAAAGAAAAAGAAAGAAAGAAAGAATAGAAAGAAAGAAAAAGGTTTTAATGTTTGCATCATATGGATACAACCCCTTCATGCAATGATCCTCAAATAAAGCGAAAGAAATGTTGTACGCAAGTGCCACTAGATTTTTTGAAAACACACCTGTAATATTTAAACCACCTGGACATGTACGCAAGTGCCACTGTTTTCAGCTTGTACGCAAATGTCATGTACGCATCTGTCACAACACCCTAATGTGCAAGTTGCACCGAATGAACAAACTATTTCTTTTATGCATTACTTACAACCTTTGAAGAAACACCATAAAATGCAATCTTCAAAGTTATATCTTCAAAGTTAATCTTCAAAGTTCTTCACCATAAAATTCTACAAAGTTTGTAAGTAATATTTTTTACAACGCCAGGTTTGTGGTGCTTTTTTATTAATTATATTTCTTTTATGGTTTGCATATATGCATAACAGGTTTGCATATGGTTTACTAATACGTACAAACCCTGTACTGGATGATAGGTCTAATATTACGTATCATATTATATATCGTATTTATCGTAATATAACTCAGTACTTATTTCGCTTCCTTCTTCGACTCCTTTTAATAAGTATTTTTTATATGTATGGGCACATTTAGTATTTTTTAATTTTTCGCGTGGAAACATTATTTCATCTTATGCCCCTCCCCTCAAATATATATATATATATATATATATAACAATAACTGGTAAATTTTTTTGGCAACAATCATAAATTTAAATGTCCAATTTTGAAATTATTTTCATATTTTAATTAATTCTAAAATATCTAATCAAAACTTCGTTACAAATAAGGTACCAAATGAAAGGTACCCTATTTGTAACGAAGTAACCTTAGGTACCTTATTTGTAACCTTATTTATTTTAACTAATTTGATAAATATGACGTCACAATCTACTGTTTGTTTATATCAGATAAGTACATTATCATGACTGCAAGAAAATGATGTAATAACTATTAGTCCATAATTTTTATGATTGAATTTTATATTACATTTTAATTTTATCCTCCATGTGTATTTCAGAATTGCAATGGTAGATATAAACTTTCGTTGAAATCTTTTTACATATTGAGATTGAGGGAAAAGTGTAAGCACAAAAAATGTTCAGTTTTGAAAGATCTTTCTAATGATGTAACATTTATGCAGATTAATTAAAAAATTAAAAATAAAAATACATAGCGTTTCTAAGAAAAAAAAAAAGGCTACCAAAAGTCTCTGTTTTGAAGCGGTCTAACCGGAATTGTTCCTGACGAAAGATGGTCATTATTATTATTAAAAAAAATTTTCAGAGATTTGGGTTTTTCTTTTAAATCTGAGAATTTGGGCCAACTAAATAGTTTTCCCCATAAAAGTTCCAAAAAAATAAGCAAAAAAATATTTTATTTCGTTTCCTGTCGAAGAATATGCTGGTGTTTATTACATAAATAAATTTTAGAAAATTTAGACAGTCATCCTATGTGGTTTATTCTGCATAATATCTGAAATTTGACTACAAAAAATTTCAAACTAAAAAGGTTCAAGATGTAGTCTTTAAAAAATGTTTAAGGTCAGCATATGGTATATATATACCAATGATATCGCGTATTATAGAGATTCCCTTTCACTACACCTTTTTAAACATTGCATAGGAAGACATTATTAAAAATAAATAAACAAATAAATAAAAGAAGAAGCGTTAAAAAGTTTGGGGAAAAAAAAATATGAGAATACAAACATGAAAGCATATAACATCAATACTTCATCATTCTTTGATAGAATATTCTTTGATAGAATATTGTATGTAAAATAGGTGCAATTTCCATGACTTTCTAAGCCTAATTAGCTAAATTTAATAGCGATCAAAACCCGAATACATCAATAAGGATGTAGCAAATAAAAAACAGGAACAAGATTTAAAACATTAAATTTATATGACGGGGAAATAAAACTTACATGATTAAAAAAAGAAAAAAAAATTACATGCATGAAAATTTCAGCGTAAATACTAAAACTAGCACGTAAGTTAGCATTTATATATATACATATATATATGAAAACCTTTTCAAACATTGAATAGATGAAAACAAGAAACATTGAATAAGATGAAACCAGAAAAAAATACAAAAAAAGATTACGAATATCAAGCAACCTTAAATTGAAACATGCAAATTCATTACGTTTTCAAGGGTATAGAATGAATATTGCATGTAAAATAGGTGTTAATTCTGTCTTATTGTATGCAAATTGCTGAACATTTACAACAAGCTATACCCCCAATAACACCCCCCCCCCCCCAAAAAAAAAAAAAATAAGGAAAAGTTTAAACTGAAAGAATAATATGTGAAAAACTAAATGAGAATCAAACTTATTTAAATTCAAGCAGCAATTTCAAAATTATTAATCGAAATGCTAATAATAATCGTTAAATGAAATCCTAGTAATAATTAATAAAACTGAAGTATAACATACATTACAGATGAAAAACTGGTATAAGTAGCTTTTTTTTTTTTTTTTTTTTTTTTTTTTTTACATTTGTTGAGACCTATAGTTGCAATGACTTTCGTCACAATATTTTGTAGACATAAGACAACACAAACATCCATGCCCGCACCAGGATTCGAACCTGGGACCAGAAAATTCGGAAGGCAGTGTCCTACCGGCCGAACCACCTGGCCGGCACATATAAGTAGCTTGATCACCAAACAAACATGTGGCTGTATACAGTTAAATTCGCAGTTAATTTTGGAATCGTATTAAATAACTGAACGATTAACTTATTTTTGGAATTGTATCTGTCAACTAAACGATAAAGTTGAGTGAACTGTTTGATTTTTAATAATTAACCTAAAAGTGATAATTTAAAATTAAATTTTGATTAAAATTTGAGATTAATTTGATTTACGAAAATTCAGTAACTCAAAAATGTCATTTTGTTGAAACATAAAATCAAACTAGTGAGTAAGTAGCGCCATATATATATATATATATTAATAAATGCGAAGCAAGTTATTAATTAAAACATATTAACGTATTTAACTCTAATAAATTTTTCGATGTTTTCTTTGCGTTGTAATTTTAGCCTGTTGTCAATAAAATAAAATGCTTACAATTTTTCATTTCATTTGTTTTTTCTAACATAAAAGAAGCATTTTCTCTACACATGAAAATAATAATAATAATAATAATAATAAAAACGGAAAATTAAACCTGTATTATCAGAAATTTCTAAAAAAACTGACGTCATATTATTTCTAAATTTTTTATTTACTTATATTAAAAATATTAGTTTTATTTAATGGAATAACCTTACATATATATATACATACACTAAGCGACAAAAAAAAAAAAGCCGCACTTGGATATTTTCTATTTTTCTTCCTGTAATCGATAATGTTATTGTTTCAGAAGTAAATTTTTGAACAGTTTTTATAACGTTGTGTTCCGCGTGCAATTTAGGATTGAGCCAAGTGTTAAAAACAAGATGTAATTGTTCGGAAAATTGTAATTTTAGAAAGTATTTCAAACATGGCGAGAATAAAGCAATTAACGATACCACAAAAAAATATTAATTTTAGAGCGAAAATCAAAAACAATTTTTAATACGGGTGATGTCAAAATGATTAAATATTAGCAAAATGTTAGTGATCGGGTTTTTAGCAAGACATAATGTTTTTTGGCTGTTTAAACTGCACATTTGTCCTTAGGCAGCCACGTTACTCATCCAGTCGAGATGACCGCAAGTTAAAAAGCTAGTGCTTAAAAAATCAGTTTGTATTACATTTAGAACATAGCAGGGATTCAGAAAAAGTGTTTAGTAACATAATTTATCTAAATATAGCGCAATAACAATAAAACAAAGCAGGTTTAATTGCAAGAAAATCTGAAAAAAAAAAAATCCATTCTTAACGAAAAGAATTAGAAAACCAAGACATTAGAGGGTTAAAAAAATTAAAAAATGATCAATTAATTGTTAGGCTGAAGTTGTTCTCTCTGATGAGTCAAGTTTAACTTATTTCGAACTGACGGAAACAAGCAGATCTGATCACGAAAATGTGACTGACTTAATGAAAATCGCACTTTTAAAACAATGACATATTCCCCGTACATTACGATACGAAAATGCATAATTTTTCGGTGAGTCTGGCAAAATTTTCACGTTTAAGGGATCAATTAACCCGGAATAAAACTTGGCTATTAAAAAATTGATGCCTGACCGACTCTTTTGGGAGTATTTCAGACTCTTCCATAATCAACATTTCAAGATGATAAAGCACCTTGTTATATAGCGCTTGTGATACATTTATTTGATTCAAGTTGTTAAAATTACTTTTCCATTCTCATGAGCATCTATAATTTTGTAAGTTATCATAACTTTTTTTACTTAAAATTAAATTCCACAAAGAATATCGCAGGATTTCTTCTTTATTAGACTTGAAAATTGTCCTAATCTCAAACCGCTCGGAAATGTTTAGTCCATAAAAGAGGGTGGGGATTAGATATTACTAGCCTACAACTTTGAAAGAACTAGAAAAAAATATTTATGATATTTGGCACAGTGAAATTTCTGAGTTTCATGTTAAAAAACTGTAAAATACTATGCCATTGCACGCATTAAAGCAGTAATTCTATATAAAGGCGGAATTATAGCGGAATACATATTTTTATTAAATAATTGTTAACATCTAACAAATAAATAGTTTTATTTCATATATTAAATATACCGTGTTTATTTCATATAATAAATCATAATAGGAGGCAAAGTTTATGTTTATAATATTACGTTTAAAAAGAAAATTTCACGTAGATTTTTATTAAATACTTCACAGAGTGTAATAAAACGAATTATTAAATCGAAAATGTACATAGGTATATCATGTTATGACTTCCGCATTATACAAACAAAACGATTTTATTTGTTGCAATCATTAATTTTTAAATTATTACAAGCACAAAAGGTATAAGTCAATTTTTCTGCAGTGCGGCTTTTTTTTTTTTTTTTTTGTCGCTTAGTGTATATATAATGGTTCACAAAGTAATGTGGGTACAGATTTAGTATAAAGTCCCCATGGTGTCTTTTAATATTTATTGTCATTTTGACGATGAATACAAATAGCTATCGCAATCGAATCGCACAAGTAAAGACCTTGGCAAGAAACGTCCGAGCTATTACATAAATTTCAAAGTTTACCAACAGGGTCGTACAGAAGAGTTGTTTTCTAATGGGAATGCATATTTTGTTTATTTTAATAGGTTATTAATAAAATCGAAATAGCGTCTGTCTGTCCCTCTGTCAGCTGTCTCTCTCTCTCCAGAAAAATCTACCGTATTTACAGACGTGAAACTTGGTACACACATAGTCTGGAATGTATCAACCGTTTGCACCTCGAAGTCGAATTTTCAACTTTTTGAATTGGAAACCATTTATTAATTAAAACGTGATTAACTATGAAAGCAAGTTTTTTAACGACATGAAGCAAGTTTTTGAGCGATTCTAATGGGTTTTGTTTTTTAGTTTTTATTTATAAAGTGAAAATAGTAATAATATTTTTTTTTTCATTCATTTAAATATAGTGACCAGCGACGCGACGCGACGCGGGTAAAGCCTGCTGGTATATATATATAATTTAACGTATTAAAATAATGTGTAACGGTAGATTAAATGTCACCGAAATCCACGGTAACAAAAAAGAATTAATTTATAGCTAAATCAAATAACCTGAGAAGTCTTTAGTATAGATATGAAAACAGTTAAAAATTAATAGTGTGAAGAAAGAGAAGAGAAAAGAAAACAACAAATTTACCATAACATTATTTCTTGGTTTCTTCACATTCTCGTGAGGAAATATGATTTATATATTCATTAAGTACAAAAAAAGATTGAAACGTTTCTTAATTCATTATATGCTAGAGATATGCTGGCAATGTAAACTGAAAAACCGGGAAAAATAATGTAGGAAAGGAGACTACCATAAGCAAAATTTCCGACCGTTAACTTTCAAAAAGTTACACATTTTTAAATTTTTATATGACACTTCTAGAGAAATTTGTTCATTTAGAAGGTTTTTAATTTTCATCCAGAAAGACCATTAGAAAAAAAAAAAGAAAAGAAAAGAAAAAATAACACATATCTGTATCGTTAAAATTAACTGAATTATGATACAGAAAAAAAAAAAAAAAAAAAAAAAAAAGGAAGAAGAAGAAGAAGAAGTAAAGCAATATTTCGTGTTTTTTTTTTTTTTTTTTTTTTTTTTTTTTTTTTAAATTATTCGTTACGGTTATAAACAGAACAAAGATATTTTACATTGCATAAAAAAGCAGACGCACACTTACTTCCAATTTTTTAAAAGCCGTTTATTTTTGTGGTATGGTATATAAGGTTGATTTCTGTAACATAACCATACTCATCGGTCTTCATATTTTGAACTAAAATGTAATATATAAATTTAAAAAAAAAGTAAAGACAAGTTTATCATTTAAAAATGTACAAAATTCAGCTGATAAAGATGATCAATATATATATAGTTGAAATGCTATATTTTATTAATGATTTAGCAACATATCTGCTCTTAGTGGAAGAATGTCATGACATAATAAATTGTATTTGGTGCGCCTTGTAAGAAGAGATCTTACAAAATTGAATTACTGACATGTCATTTAAAAAATACATATACTTCTTTTATCAGTTATAGTATACTATTTTCACTATTGTTGCTGATAAAATATTGTATTGTATTTTTAATTCTATAGGTGACCACACACATATATATATTTAGTGTTACTCAATTTATTTTATATCATATATGCATACTTCATTATTTTATTATGTTATCTGATTATATATTTGTTTTATTGTAATGTTTATATATTCTTATACACATTGTTGGTTTAGAGAAAACATGGTTGAATTTGATTTTTTTCTCGTCACGGGGGAGAAGATATGTGATGTCGATTATCACATATTCTAAAAAATATGTTATATTAAAAACAAAATAAAATAAAATAAACTAACGAACCCATTTTTATGGCCTCTAAATTGCAACTTAAATTTACATGCGGTATGTTCTTTAAATTTTTACATTATCCCTCTTTCCACATACGCATATTTTGCTAATTGCAACTCTATAGAAACCTTTGATCATTTATTATTCGTTTTTTAACGTAATGCAGATCTACAATAGCATGGTATGACTTTTTCTAATTCAGTTTCTTTTCATCTTGCAAATGAATGCAGTTTGTCGCCATCTATGCATTCTTGTCTCAGAATATGCTACATTAATTTTGCTTAAAAACTTCCTCCTTCCCATGGCGAGGTTTGGCTGTTATTGAGGACCGTTTGAATTGTAATTATGTGCAACCTTTTCAACATTGTTTGTGTTTATACGTAACACAATTACAACTATTTTTTCTCTACTAATTTGAATTTGGCTTCGATTAGAGCTCTGGCAAAATTAATGAAGAAATCGGAGCGTCACTTCGTCATCATGACTTGAGCTAAGAAGTCGACGATTTTGGGCTCCCACTCCAAATTATTTAATTACCCCAATTATACCTACCATTTTATAGTAAAATGCTTTTCTGGTCACCTATAATCGTGTTAAATATGTCAACAATTCATATTTAATAAAATTCATCATAATAGCTACAAGAAAATGCCTGTTTATTTGGATCGCCCCTGTGTTATTGATTGCACAGTTCGCAAGAATTCTACCGATGGTTTCAAATTTAACTTCAAATAACCAACGGCCATCTACCAATCTTCATCACATATGTGAAACTTAAGCTCAATCGGATGATAGGAAGCGGTTTAGAATTCGAAAAGGAGTTTTGAACTGGAGTTGGGGGCACAGGCCATCAGTCCCTCCACCCCACGCCTAAGTTCGTCACTGGTTAGGCATGTATTGCCGTCGAAATTATACATGTATGAAAAATTTTAGTTCAATAGGACGATATGAAGGGGTTAAAATTCGAAACAAATTTTGAATTGGTCTTACGGTCCCATGACATTAAAACTTCCACTCCTAAGCCCGTTGATACTGCAGCATGAATTGTTATTGGTGTTATGCATGTACGGTAATTTTCAGCTTAATCGGACCATAGGAAGTAGGTGTAAATTTAACTCTTATAGATTGGACTCACCTACATAAATAAATAAATAACATAACATAAAGTGAAATAAGAGCTTGTAATCAATTCTTTTGAGTTATAACGAGTAAAATATCTGAAAACATTTCTACCATACTTTTTCTTTAAAAATTGTAGATGGACACTGTATCTCTAAACCTAAAACTCTTCGTAAAGGTTGTTTTTCTATTTTTTTTTTTTTTTTTTTTTTTTTTTTAAATAAATTCCTGTATTATGTTAGGCATCGAATCAATAACATTCTGAATCTCTGTCTGACAGACATTTTCCCCAAATATTAGTTAGAACTTCTTTGAACTGGACAGTTGCTTCTTATTGACATCCATCCTCACAGATTTTATGAACAATTATAGCCCAAATGTCTTTCATAGGATTAATATCTGGACTTTTATTGAACATGGTGATATATTGATTTCTTCTGTCGTTTTTTTTTTTTTTTTTTTTTTACAAAACTATTTTTGATGTTGTTAGGTGCAGCGTTGCCAACCGTACCGTAATATCTGCCAACATTTCTAATTTTTAAATCTGGTTTCACACAAGTATTTTTTGATAGAAATATTTTATATTAATTTTCTATGATTAATAGAGTAAAATTTATTATAAAAAAATTCTAGTATGAAGTCTCTCGCCAAAATCAGAGATTTGGCAACTATGTGTACGATAATGGAGAATTTGCACACATGGGGGATTTGAACAAAATCCTATTCTTCTGGTAGTTTTAGGACCATAAATTTCAAAAAAATTATTAAAAATTAAAAAAAAAGTAGTTCTCATTAATTTTAAAAATAACTTTAAAATTAACCAAAAATCACGTGACTTCAAAACGCTGCCTGCCGTCACACTTTATGATGCTTCAATGTTTATATTTTGTTAGCCTAGTTAGCAAGCAGCAATTCGTTTTAACTTACGTAATTATCAATCATTTATGTGATTTTTGAGCATTTTTAGGGCCATAAATTTCAAAAAGTTTATTAAAAATTTAAAAAAAGTTCTCATTAATTTTAAAAATAACTTTAAAATTAACCAAAAATCACGTGACTTCAAAACGCTGCCTGACGTCACACTTCATGTTGCTTCAATGTTTACATTTTGTTAGCCTAGTTAGCAAGCAGCAATTTGTTTTCACTTACGTAATTATTAATCGTTTATGTGATTTCTGAGCATTTCTTTTTCATCTTATAATCATTTAATATCATTATCACCATTTTCCATTATCATTATTTTCTTTTCATGGCGGTTGTCCAACATTTTCGTTTAATAGGATCCTGTGGAATGCTAAAGAATAGCTTTTGAGAAGAATTAGCCGTTGTATTAGTGCAGAGTGGTAAAATACAATATTTATACTACGATTTTTTTAATATCCGACATTATTATAAAATACAAAACCTATTTCCCTGATTCAAGAAGCAAAGCAAAGCACGAAATCGAATGTAAACAACGATTACTCTCGTTTGTTTTGTTGTCGTAAAGAGTGACGCCATGATACATTATACTGCGTTTTCTCGATACAGTAAATAGTGCGATGTTAAAATTGTTATAAATCCGTAATTAGATTTCAAATAAAGAAAATGTTTGTATTTATTTTCTTACCTTTTCATTTTCTATCATATAAGAATAAAATCAGAAAACGTGCAAATTCTCTATTATCGTGTTAGGTGCATCTGATGGTGCTCCATCTCGCTTCATTTTGCTTCTCACTCAGAAACTCCAAATTGGTTCATTTCACTGTATGTGATAGCTAACTTAGCCCACATCATCACTACTAATTTGTAGAGTAGAATCTATTTTGTCTTCTTTCCTCAAACCGAGCCAATAATACAATAATCTAATAATCGATCTAGGTCACCCAATATTTTTATTTATTTGTTTATTTATTTATCTATTTTTTTTTTTTCTCACCTGAAAAAATTGAGTGCATCTATTCTGCAGTCCAAGACATGAATGCTCTGTTAACTACACTGCTGGTGATCTTCAACGCAATGATAATTTCAGCACGGAATGTGTTTTTTTCTCGTAATAAAAGTGTACTAAATGCATAACCTACTTAACTAGTATATTGTGGCTACCACAAGACTTTCTTCTATATAATTTTACCCAAATTCATTCACGCAATACTTTTTTTTTTAATTGTTATATTTATTAAAATTATTTCCCATGATGAATGTAGACGATTGTTATCTCACAGAATTATAACTCTAAGTGCCGAAAGAAAAACAATTTTGTGCTAACATCAGAAGAAATGCAATTTTTTATTTTTTATTTTTTCGTTAAAAATGAAAAAAAAAAAAAAAAAAACGATAACTTTGATTTAAATTATCACAGATCTATGGTTCAACGATTCATTTTAAAGGTATCGACAAGTTCTTTTGAAAGATGTCCATATTAAAAATTTACGCCCCCGGGGATATTTTCCCCGGGGGGGGGAGCGATGCTCCTACATGCACAAACCTCCCCCCCCCCAGTCTTCTACTATACTATTACCAATAATTCACAGTAATTTTACAATCCCTGGTCAAAAATAACTCTCATTATGTACATTTATACGACATTTTTTCTTATACTGCCATGTTAAAAATTTAGAAAAAATGGGTACTCAATGCCACCTGTTGAGCAATTGATTCCCAAATCTAATCAGCACCAGTTTAGGTCAAAGTCCAACTAAAGAGCAAGTTTAGTTAAATTTCGTTTATTGGTTCGTAAGATAGCGTCCACAAAATTTGTGATACACACAGACAGCCATTTTCTAAAAGCAGTCAAATCGTGTTCAGGACATCCCAAAACGTGTAAACCTATCGAAAATTGGAAATCGAAAATTTTCAATCCAATACTTTCTTCTTATAAGTATAGAAAAAAGTAAAAATTATCTGAGAAGTTACATTAGTAACTTCTTTGATCATTTCTGTGCTTATTAGAACTTTAAGATTCTGTGCTCCAGTTTTTTTACAGCTTACAAAGTGAAAAATTATAAGGCGTGTAACGAAAGTTTCTCAGATACTTGTAATTGTTTTGTCTCAGACATTTGAATAGGCAAGAAAATCAATAATACAGCACTTAACCTACACCCCGCGACAAAAAGACAGGCACAAAGGGTTTTTCCTTTGATTTTTCATAAAATAACATTATCTAAATTGTGCTTATCATTTATTATTATCGTAAAATAACACTATTCCTGGACTAATTTTTGTTTTTAAGACTAATTTAGAAATAAAATTAAGAATAAAATTTTTTTAATTTAAGACTACACACCGCGACAAAAAGATAGGTACAAAGGGTTTTTTCTTTGATTTTTCATAAAATAAAATTATCTAAATTGTGCTTATCATTTATTATTATCGTAAAATTATTATTTATTAATTATTATTATTATAATTTATTATTATCGTACTAGGCGAGTCGTATTAATCCTAGACGATAGGACCCATGCCCCAGCCCGCCCGGTTCCCGCTGTTCAATGTATTTTCCTAGTCAACTTTGTCCCTTTATTACTTCCGGTGTGAATTTTTTTTTTTTTTTTTTTTTTTTTTTTTTTTTTTTAACACACTTGACATTGTGAGTTTTTTTGCTTTTCTTCCCATGCTATTCCTATGGGGTTTTTAGCCTTTTATTCCCCTCTTTTTCTACATTCTAAAGTGGCGGTGGTGGTAAAGTCGTATTCCAAAGCATTGTGTTGCATGAGAGTTGTTTTTATAAACCAAATTTTAATAATTTTTTTCTCCGCAATTGAAATATATTATTCGTATGCATAAAAGAGTGCCTTCTCTGTAATATAGTATGGTTAGCATTAGATTTACAGGGCCACACAAAAATAATCAGTTGCATTAAGAGCTATAAATAAAAATTTGCTGGAATTGCACTTTTGTTCACATGAGCGTTTTAAAACTTTCTTATAATTTTAGTGGGAATATGATTTCAATTTGTGCATCTGTCTATCCGATTGTCTACCTTTCTATCTGTTTGTCTCCGGCTCCTATCATCCGTGAATACTTTGACAATTTTTACCACCAGTGGCGACTTTACCACCGCCACTTTAGAATGTAGAAAAAGAGGGGGGGAAAGGCTAAAAACCCCATAGGAATAGCATGGTAAGGAAAGCAAAATCTCACAATGTCAAGCGTGTTAAAAAAAAAAAAAAAAATTAACACCGGAAGTAATAAGGGGACAAAATTGACTAGAAAAACACATTGAACAGCGGGAACCGGGCGGGCTGGGGCATGGGTCCTATCGTCCAGGATTAATACGACTCGCCTAGTATAACTCTTGGCGGTGGTGGGGGTGGGCGGGCGAGAACCACCGCCACTTTAGAATGTAGAAAAAGAGGGGGGATAAGGCTAAAAACCCCATAGGAATAGCATGGTAAGGAAAGCAAAAAAACTCACAATGTCAAGTGTGTTAAATAAAAAAAAAAAAAAAAAAAAAAAAAAAAAAAAATTCACACCGGAAGTAATAAGGGGACAAAATTGACTAGAAAAACACATTGAACAGCGGGAACCGGGCGGGCTGGGGCATGGGTCCTATCGTCCAGGATTAATACGACTCGCCTAGTATAACTCTTGGCGGTGGTGGGGGTGGGTGGCTATTCCCGGACTAATTTTTGTTTTTAAGACTAATTTAGAAAAAAAAAATTAAGACTAAAAATTTTATAATTTAAGACTACACACCCCCACAAAAAGATAGGAACAAGGTTTTTTTTTTTTTTTTTTTTTTTAATTTAATTTTTGAAAATGATTTTTTTGAATATGAATATTTTGAATAGGATTCAAATATTTAATATATTTTTGATATGATAATATTTTGTTATGATAATAAATGATCAGCACAATTTAGATAATGTTATTTTATGAAAATTTAAGAACAAGCCCTTTGTTCCTACCTTTTTGTCGCGGAGTGTAGTCTTAAATTGGAAAAATTTTAGTTTTAAAATTTTTCTAAATTAGTCTTAAAACAAAATAGTCCGGGAATAGTGTTATTTTATGATAAAAATAAATGATAAGCACAATTTAGATAATGCTATTTTACGAAAAATGAAAGAAAAAGACCTTTGTACCTATCTTTTTGTCGCGGGGTGTATATGTTAAATCCACTAACTGAGGGGAAAAAAAAAAAAAAGCTTTCAAAAATCCTCTTCGTCTATTATTACCATCAAAATTATAATTCAGGGTTAAATTTGGTGAATTATTGGCATATTATGTGTCCGAAAAACTATCGTTACGGCTTAAGTGGTTTCTAAGGAAAAGTTTCTTCAGCCGACCGCTCATTTTTTTTCACTCTTCAAGAGTACACAGAAAATCGCTGATACTATTCTTGCTTATTATAAGTATCCTACTAATTTATCTGATTCCTCTACGAACATTTTTAGAAGCATTTTATTTAAATTGGATTCTGTTATCGAGTCTTCGTGTCACGTTAAAAAACAAGGCGCCTCCACTTTAAAGTAAATGTACGGAACTCTTTTGTTTTTCTCGTTAGCATAGTTGGTTAGAGCGTCTTGTTGATAACACGATGGTTGTGAGTTCGATCCTCGAAAAGTTAATGCGTTTATTTTTGAGATAATTAATAGAAAAGGTGTTAATTGGTAAAAGAAAATTTTTCATTGACTACACAGTATCATAAGAATTTTTAAAATTTTTTTGAAAGAAGGTTTTTTTTTTTTTTTTTTTTTTTTTTTGTTACTACCAAAAAGTACAAAATATAAATTTAAATAATTAGATTCTTTTTATTGAAACTAGATTTTTGTCATCGCGTCTTGGTGTCACGCTCAAAGAAAGGCACCTCTATTTTAATGTAAATGTAAGATACTGATTTTGTCACACGTTAGCTTAGTTGGTTTGAGCGTCATGCTAATAACGCGATAGTCGTGGGTTCGATCCTCGAAGGTCGATGAGTTGTATATATTGCTGAATTAATATAGAAGATGTTAATTGATAAAAGAAAATTTTTCCTTATCTACACAGTATCATAATAAGTTTTGATTAATTAAAAAAAAATTTTTTTTCGTTGCTAAAACGAAAAAAAAAAAAAAAAAAAAAAAAGAGAGAGAGAGAGAGAGAGAGAGAGATAATTTCAGTTTAAGTAAAAATTAACGCTGGAAACATTTTTTTGGGGAGCCCTAAAAGGCATTACATATATATATATATATACATTCTTGCAAAGACATGCTATAAAGAAAAAAGTTTCAACAATAAGAAAATTTTGAAGAAAAATATAGATATTTTACTTTTGCAAGAGATGAAAAACTTTGAATATTCGAAAAATTTTAAAAAGCATTCGAGAACAATATTCTTTTTATATAAGTAATTTGTTAGATTTTTTTTAGCATCTTCTATGGCTTTTCTTCACTGTTCTTTGACTTTTAGAGCGTCATGCTGACGCTGTTATTCTGAATTTCATTTTTCTATCTGTAGAAATGCTGACATTGCATACTATATAAACGCTTATAAATGTTTTTCGTTGCTATATTCTTATTGTTATTGTACAAGTGTTCGTTGAGACAAGAATATTTCTTTTTACCCGACTGTTATTTCGGTTTATTTTTATTGCATTAACGATGCTCATAGGTTCGATCCTCCAAGAAACGATGTGTTAATAGAAAAGGTTTCAAATGATAAAAGAAAATATTTCAGTGTTTACACAATATCCTAAGAATTTTTTATTAGTTTTTTAAGAAGCTTGTTTTGTAACCAAAAAGCACAAAATAAAAATTTAAGTTAAAAAAAAAAAAAAAAAAAAAAAACATTTTTTAACAGTAGACGCTTTCTAATGTGGAATCCTAAAAAGCATAAAATAAAAATTAATTCTTGCAAATACATGCTTTTAAGAAATGAAAGTTTCAACTCTAAGAAAATTTTAGATCAAAATATAGGTATTTCACTTTTGTAAAAGATGAAAATTGTTTATTTTCAAAATATTTTAAGCGAAGCGGGAGAGCCATCCCTTCCGTGGAGGATCAAAATTACGATGGCATGTCTCTGGACCACCTCTAGGGGTGAGTCCCAGACCGTCGCCAATTGCCCATCTGCTCAGCACTAGTGCGACGTAAAATCCAGCCAACCAACCAACCATCAAAATATTTTTAAAAGCTTTCGAGACCTTTGAAATTTATGGCTTAGCGAATCTTTATACAAAAGCTAATAACAAGAATATTGGTCTCGAATGCTTTTAAAAATATTTTCAACATTAAAAAATTTTCATCTCTTGCAAAAGTGAAATATCTTTATTTTTCTCTAAAATTTTCTTAGCGTTGAAACTTTCATTTCTTTATAGCATGCCTTTGCAAAAATAAAATTTATTTTATGCATTTTAGGGCTCCACAAATGATTTTTACTTAAAATTTTTAGTTTTATAAAACCTTTTTTTAATAGGTTAGAGGCATTCTTCGTGATATGATGCATATCTGGTATTTACAAATACCATCTAAAATCGGGAACTGTTGTTTTTAGTCAGTGTCTGTTTACTTTTTTTTCTTAAAGAAAACTATAATGAAAGAGTGCATTATTTTTGTATATCCTGCATTTTTCTTTCTTTTTCTTTTTTTTTTCCATTAAAATTCTAAATAATTGAACATTTATTTTTCTCTGTCAAAAGTATGAAGATTGATAAATATTAAATGTTAAAAAATTGTAATTCATATTTAATACTAGACAAATACAAAGCTTTGAAAAAATGAAAAAAGTGTCATTATACTTTTTTTTTTTTTTTTCTGATGCAACGTATGCGATGTTAAATTCATATATTTTTAAGGATAACACACTTACTTACTCTATATGGGGTATAATATAGCATATAATATAACTACTGAAATAATAATTTTCTTGTTTGCGACAGTTCCCAGACATGATACATTACCTACTGTACACATATTTTTGATTTCACTGCGCTGAAAAAAAAAAAAAAAAAGACCCCTGATACCATTCTTGCTGATTCTTATGTAAAGTGACCTCCTGAATCCGAATACGACTACCATTTTCCCTAGTCACCCACCATTTTCTCGCCCCCCCCCCCCCAATTTTACCACTATTCGCTAATTTTATGGCCATAGATTTGATTTGGAGGATGAAAAAAGAATTAATTTAACACTTAAAAACAAAAAACATATAGTGTTTAATAAATGACAATAATAGATTAAAAAGATCTAAATTTTCCCCTTGCCGCAAATGTTCATGTATCAGAATTTTCCAACTCTGCAGCCTCTCAGAAGGTATTTAATAGTTAACCCTTTCAGGACCATAAAATTTCCAAGACTAAATATGCCAACACAACACAATATTTTAGCTATTGTGGGTGTAAAGTAAGAGAATATCACCAGAAAAGCATAGCAGGGTGTATAGCTTTCCTGCAATTTCATGGGAAATATTTTCCCTATGGACCATAAAAGTAAATAAACGAAGAGTTAGGTTTATTATATCGGTATTTTATTTATTGCTTTGTAATACAAATTTATTGCTTTGTAATATAAAAATGATCAGAAAAGTAAAATAAATAGCTAGTTATGGTATTCTATGAAACAATTTCGTTTACTTGTGAAGCACAAGTGGACATTGCACATAACACATTTATTATGTGTCCTATTTTCTATACGTTTTTTTTTATTTTTTATTCGTTCAGAAACACATTTGCTGCCTTGGACATACGTTTTATTTTGACATTCAGTAAAAAAAATATCGATTCAATAATAACTGAACAATCGATAACGATTTTTGTAGAAGGGAAAAATATTTCCCTTGGGCGTGAAAGGGTTGAAATAATCCCTCCCTCTCCCCCTAAAAATCAAACTTATAGCCATAAAATTACCGAAGGGTGATAAAAATAGGTGGGCTGTCTTTAAAAAATGGTAGGTGATAGGGCAAAATGGGCGTCCTATTCGGATTCAGGAGGTCATTTCACATAGGAATTTGCAAATATGTTGTTGGGAGCAATTTTCATGCAGTGTTATTTATATACGTTTATTCGTAATTTCATGAAAATATATTTCTGCAATTTTTTTTAAAGCTGTGCATCAATTTTTAAAATTTTATAAAGTTTCTATATAATTTGCAAAAGATCATTCTGAATTTCATTTTTCTATCTGTAGAAATGCTGATATTGCATATTATATAAATGCTTACAAATGTTTTTCGTTGCTATATTCTTATTGTTATCGTGCAAGCAGGGCCTGATTATCCAAAAGGCTCAGGAAGCACAAGCTTCCCCTCTAAAATTTAAGAGGGGGCCCCATAAGGATTAAAAACATGGTCTTGAATTTTTTGTTTCATATTTTCACACTGAGACTGAATTTTTTCTGAGAAAAGGTTACCTAAAACAAGACAAAACACTCACTATTTCGGGAAAAATCTATTATTTAACCTCAAAAATCTGAATGTTCTTAATTAAAAAGTTGTATGATTGTAATATTATGTGTAGAAACCACCCAGATGTATGAAAAAAAAAATAATAATAATAAACACACACTATTTTTTGGTCTATAGCATTTTTATATTACAATGTGTAACAGGAAAACAAGATTTCCCGAAATGAAAGGGGGCCCCGAAATGATGCTGAGCTTCCCCTAGCTTCAAAGCTTAATCGGGCCCTGCGTACAAGTGTTTATTGAAACAAGAATATTTCTTTTTACCCGACTGTTATTTCGATTTATTTTTATTGCATTATGCAGATATAAGTTGTTATGCAAAATAAATAGATTAATAAACGAGAAGGATTGTCTGAGAAAATTATCCGTAACAAGGACATTTAAATGTAATAATGTGGCTTTTCGTTTACGGCTAAAAAATATTTCGCAATTATGCGAGAAACTGCACAGTTTATATTTAAGAACAGCCTTAAATACGGCCGCCATTAGTCTCGCAACCTTACTCATTTCTTTGAACGTATTGAATGATGACAAGACCGACTCATTTTCATCACCTCATAATTAATCCGCACATGTCGCCTTCATCTATGAAAAACCCTCTTCCTCCAGTGACGCAACTTTCTGTCGGATGGACAGTCATCTTTCTTTCTCCATAATTCCGTTATTTAACATCGTTTCTTGTTGACCTTCTACGGATACGGTTCAATTTCAACCCTTTCGCTGGGTGTCAGGTGTCATGATCAGTGTGACGAATGGACATGCGGTGAAGACACGCGTCGTCCACGCGACCCCCGCATCAAACACCTCCCCCTTTTTTTTTTCATTCTTTTTCCGCAGGATGCGGGTGGAAGAAGATCACGAAGCAGCTGTTTGGCGTGGGTGGATGGATGGGTCAAAGGATGCGGATGGTTCGGAATAGCGGAGCCTTGGATGCTCTGTTTCCTTCTGTCTTCCCTCTAGTAACAGAAAGCTGGAGCTAATCAGGTAAAACGGCTCGTAGTACCGTGGTGTACGAATTTTTTTAGTAAACAGACGTAAGCGAACTGTCTAACTGGAAGCAATGTTACAGAAAATTAAATTAGATTACACCTTCAGTTTGTCCAGACATACACCCCGCGACAAAAAGATAGGAACAAAGGGTTTTTTCTTTGAATTTTCATAAAATAACGTTATCTAAATTGTGCTTTTATCATTTATTAGTATCATAAAATAACACTATTCCTGGACTAATTTTTGTTTTAAGACTAATTTAGAAAAATTTTAAGACTAAAATTTTTCTAATTTAAGACTACACAGCGCGACAAAAAGATAGGGACAAAGGTTTTTTTTTTTTAAATTTTTGAGTATGATTATTTTGAATATGATTCAAATATTTAATATGTTTTTGATATGATAATATTTTGTTATGATAATAAATGATCAGCACAATTTAGATAATTTTATTTTATGAAAAATTAAAAAAAAAACCCTTTGTTCCTATCTTTTTGTCGCGGAGTGTAGTCTTAAATTAGCAAAATTTTAGTCTTAAAACTTTTCTAAATTAGTCTTAAAACAAAAATTAGTCCAGGAATAGTGTTATTTTATAATAATAATAAATGATAAGCACAATTTAGATAACGTTATTTTATGAAAAATCAAAGAAAAACCCTTTGTACCTATCTTTTTGTCGCGGGGTGTATATTTATTTATATAATTCTGACCTGACTACTTATTAATTTCTAAAAATGGTTTAATTTAAGACTGAAAGATAGAAATATTTTTTAAAGCTTCTTTTTCCATACCTTTTCTACGAGTAGGAGTTGAAAAACACGTCATTGGGAAATTACATACGAAAAGTATACAAAACAAAGAAAAACTATTACTAATAACAAAATAAATACCGTGAAACTTCTCTAAAAGTCCATTTCTATTAAAAGGCCACAATTCTTTAGTGCCAGTTTTTCCTGTTCGCAAACTTCTCCCATTAGCACTTACGACTAACTAACCGATGTTAGAGACCTGCGTTGTACAATGGATAAAATTAATTTTAAATGGCTCTCTTAATAAAAATATTAAACCTAGATAGTAATAAAAAAATTAAAATCTAAAATTAGTATTTCTACCAGAAAATTTTAAGCGAAAATTTATATTTTAATGGAGATTTTTTTTTATTCTCAGAAATGATATTAGTATAAACCTTTTGTTTTTGCATATAAATATAAATAAATAAATAATGAATAAAAATATTGGAAATCAAAATTATTGCTAAAAACATTTTAAAGTTGAAATAAACTATTGGTTTTTGTTTTTAGAAAACTATATAGAAAATAATATAAATTTAAATAATTAAACCATTTAATTTATATAATTTTTTGCCTGAATTATGATTTTTTTTTTTTAAACAGCCTTTATTAAAAGGCCACCTCTCTAAGGAACAGTTTTCTATAGCACGATGGATGCTCTCTTAGGAAGGCTTCACTGTACTTATATATATATATATATATATAAAGGTCAGAAAAAAAATAATAAGTACGAATTATTATTATTATTATTATTACTATTTTCTGTTTTTAGATCGTCTTTTTTCAGATATAAAATATTCTAAGAAATGTATCAGATTTTAACTCTTTTTCCGTTTACACTCCCTTTCTTCAGATAAGTTACTTTAATTATTATAGTTGAACTAGCAGGTCTACCCAGCGCTGTTCAGGTTGCAATAGAGCTTATAGAATTTTTGAATTAAAGAAGAAACAAAGTAAAGAAAGTATGGAATGGAATAAGAATTATAAATCAAATTAAAATAAAAATCTTCCAGCTTTATGGTATTGTGAATGAACGTTTTGAGTAAGTGGATACTAGACTATAACCCAATCCACGAGGTCGATAAAACGTGTTGACGGATCCATAGAACTTTTGTGTAAATAATAAACCTTTGCACACACACACACACACACACACACACACACACACACACACAAAAAAAAAAAAAAAAAAAAAAACGCTTTTTTGGAGGCTTTTTTTTTTTTTTTTTTTTTTTAATGTATAAATACTAAACACTGGAATAAACAGAAGTTGGATATTTATGTGGCCATTGAGTTTTATCATCAAAATTATTTAAACTTTAAAATTGAGAGAAAAACTTAAGTGCAGACAATACCTAATCTCGCCGGCAGCCTTCGCCCATGTTATTCTATGGGAAAATTTGTTTACATAATGACTCATTACCTAATGAATATTTTTCAATTCTGTTTTCACATTTAGAAAATTCATAAGCGTTAAATTAGTACTTGTTTTCCAAAAATTGATTTTTTAAAATTTTAGTGTTTCATTTTGCGATTAGAAAATGAGAAAAATGCATTTTGTGAAAAATTGCATTTTTGAACTCAAAATTAAAATGTAAAAATTAAAAAAAAAAAAAAAAAAAAAAAATGATTTTTTCAAAAATGAGTACTCATTTAACGGTTATGAATTTTCTGACTGCGAAAACAGAATTTAAATATATTCATTAGGTAATGTGTAATTGTAGCAATAAATTTTCCCATAGAATAACATGGGCGAAGGCTGCCGGCGAGATTAGGTATTGTCCCCTCTTAATGGAATAAAAAGAAAAAGCAGTAGAATGAATCACTGCATGCACTATCTCAATAAAATTCGAACACTTTGAACTCATTGTGAGAACTTAAAAATAATAAAAAAAAATATTTTCACATGCATTTTTCTTTTAACATAAAAAGAAATATATATTTATTTATACGTGAATAATAAAATTAGAAAAAACTTTTTTTTCCCCCACATGTAATAAGTAAATATATTTTCTTTTATGCCTGGAAAAAAGGAATGTGTAATTTATTTATGTATTTATTCATTTTTGACATCAATTTGTACCAATTATCCGACTAAACTAAAAAAAAAACACGCCATTAGCTAGATTTTGTCCTAAACATTTGTGTACCAATTTTCATAGCGATCGGTTGAATGACGCAGCTTTGTATAGAGAACTAAAAATCGGAACAGATACAACAACAAACTTTCAGGTTTATATGTACAGATTTAAAAAAAATAAATAAATCTCGATATTCTAACAACAGCAGCAACAACAACAACAACAACAACAACGACAAAAAAAAAGTATATCTTTTAACAAAACAGCCAAATTCTTTCATTAAAATTTAAACTGACATTTTAAAATCGTGTACAAAAGAGAATAAAACATTAAAATTAAGGGGGGGGGGATATTTTTTAACTGAGCCGTTTTTGAAAACCAAAGACATCTGTAAAAACTAGAAATCTTGAAATTATAAAACTCGGTTAATAATTTTAAGATTAATATCAAGATCGTCGTGATTTGCTGCATTTCTTCTTGAATATTATTTCAGGATGATTTCTCACTAGCAACAAAGTTCCATATATATATATATTTAAGATTGAGATAAAAACCTGTAAAAGAAATTTTAAGATATGGATATAGTAACCGTTGCTAAGGAACTCAACTTCATATTTTAAGGGGGGAGGGGGGAAACAGTCACTTTATTTTATTTTAAAACCAAGTAACTTTCAAAATGAGACAAAGAATTCTAAAATTTGTAAAAGGCATAATTTAATTAAAAAACTAAAAACACAAGACAAACGTTTCGGCTAGACACTAGCCCTCCTCAGTGTCTAGCATATACATACAAAACACAACATTTACAATAAAGTCATAAAAATAAAAGATCAAAACAAGATTAGGTATTCTGGGGAAACAGCTTTAACCTCGTTACAGGCAGAATGTTGCAATTTAGTATAAGCGCCTTCTACAAAAATACGGGATTCGTATAAATTTACATTTGAAGCTAAAATTTTAATGTTGTCGAAATCAGGAATATGATCACTATCAAGAGAATGAATTATGAGCTTCGATCTTTAATCACTTGTTTTATGTAAGCGTTTATCATCCTTTATTCTAATTTCATCTGTTCTGCCAGTTTCACCGATGTATGTAGAATTACAATTTTTACAAGGGATACTATAGATCACACCCAAACGTTTAAACAGGGGAGGGTGGGGGAGCGGGTATAAAGTTTGAAAGAAAGTTCCTAATACGGAGTTGTGGTTTAAAGCTAGTAGAAATATAGACTGTCCTAAGTAATTTAGAGATATTTTCGGAAATACCTTTATAATGAGGGATAGTAGTATGGTGAGTGGAATTTATAACTGTAGGAGATACTGATTTATATGAAAAATAGAACTCTTCTTTATAAATTCTTTCAATAAAATGAATGGGGTAACCATTACTTTTTAAATCAGAAAAAATTTTTGATAGTTCAATATTTAATAATTCGGAATTACTACAATAATATTTTGCACGATGTAAAAAGAGTACGAATGACAAACTTTTTTTCCTAGTGTACTGCTACTATTATCAATAATTCATACTAATTTTACAATCACACGTTAAAAATAACTCTCATTATGTACATTTATACGAAATTTTGTCCTCTACTGCGATGTTAAAAATTTAGAAAAAAGAGGATCACAACGCCACCTGTCCAGCAATTGATTCCCAAATCTAATCACCACTGATTTATGTCAGGGTCGTACCAAATACCAAGTTTGGTTAAATTTCGTTCGTTGGTTCGTGAGATACAGCGTTCACAAAATTTGTTATTCACACCTACAGATACACAGACAGACATTTTCTAAAAACAGTCAAATCGTGTTCCGGACATCCCAAAACGTGTAAATCTATCGAAAATTGGAGTTTAAATATTTTTT
This sequence comes from Salticus scenicus, assembly GCA_963930645.1. Classification (NCBI taxonomy): domain Eukaryota; kingdom Metazoa; phylum Arthropoda; class Arachnida; order Araneae; family Salticidae; genus Salticus; species Salticus scenicus. Next base: position 112,797,403 of record OZ005661.1, on the reverse strand, counting down.
TACGAATTTAGTACTTTCTATATTAGAAGAAAGTAAAAAATTAAAGAATAAAATAAAATAAATAATAAATAATAATTATTTTTAAGCCACCGAGAAATTCTGCTCAAGCTGGTAGACGGAAGGGAAGGTTCTCCTCTTGCTTTTTGGCCCAGCCATTCGGCATATTTCATTGTCTTCTTCGAAACTCGCGTGGATATGGCCTAGGACACCCTATAAAGATCACTCTACGGAGGACACTCCACCCAGCTCCAGATCCTTAGCATAGCCAATTAACCTAGAAGCCTGCATCAACAAAATAATAATAATAATAATAATAAAATAAACTAGTATGTTGCGGCCACCACAAGACTTTCTTCTATATTTTCCTATACAAATTCACCCAGTAACAATATTAAAAAAAGAAAAAAAAAAAAAAAGGTTTTTTTTTCTTAAGTTTTTTTTTCGTTAAAAGTAAAAAAAAAAAAAAAAAATCGATAACTTTGTTTTAAATTATCACATATTTATAGTTCAACCATTCGTTTTAAAGGTCTTGATGAGACCTTTCGAAAAAATCCCATCTTGAAAATTTACCAGGGGGGGGGGAAGCGATGCCCCCACAGACACAATTTTTTTTTCCTAATTAACTACTACTATTATCAATAATTCATATTAATTTTACAATCACAGGTTAAGAATAACTCTCATTATATACATTTATACGAAATTTAGTCCTATACTGCCATGTTAAAAATTTAGAAAAAAAAATACTATCACAGAGCCACCTGTTGAGCGATTGATCCACAAATCTAATCAGCACCAGTTTATGTCAGGGTGCAACTAAATACCAAGTTTGGTTAAATTTCATTCATTGGTTCGTGAGATACAATGTCCACAAAAATCGTGATACACACAGACAGACAGACAGACATTTCCTAAAAACTATCCATTTGTGTTCAGGTAAATCTATCAAAAAACAGAGGTCGAAAATTTTCGCGAATCCAATACTTTCTCTATATTGCATATAGAAAAAAGTAAAAATTATAATTATTCTAATAATTTTAACAAACCACTTATTTATATGTTTACGTAAAAATCAATTTATTATTCATTATTAATTTACAAATAAATATTATAATTTTCAAAAAAAAAAAAAAAAAAAAAAAAAAAAAATAGAAAATTGTTAGACGTTTAAAAGATTTTTGTGTTATATTAACAGTTTCTTGGGGGGAGGGGGGAGGCCTTTTTTTTATTTTTTTTATTTTTATTTTTATTTTTTTTATTACTAGTATTGAAACTGAAAGTTTCAAGATGATAGTTATAAGTGTAATTTATAATTAATTTTACCTATTTTTCCGTAACATAAACGAAAATAAATAAATAATATCCATATGAATAAGTACTCACTTACTTAAAGCTATGGTTTTTATGACTTTTCTTATTTATTTAAAGATATTTTACTCATTCATAAATTTCGGGGGCATACACTGTATATAAAAATGAGTTATATTAAGCAATATCTTTTAAATTAAACAAACATGCAAACAGAAAAGTTTCAATTTCGACAAAGTAAAAAAAAGTTCCAATTAGTATCCGCTGTAACATCTTCTACAGCCGACCATTAAAAGAATCTTAAACGAACAAGGGAAGTCTTTTTGTGAAAAAAATGACAATTACAAATATAATAATTATAAATAAAAATTCGTTTCATTATTATTTTATTTATTTATTTATTTATTTATTTTGTAACATAATCCGGTCAAATGTTCTTAAAAATAAAATAATCACATGAACAAATTCCCACTTGTTGAAATTCAGACATATCCATTTTATTAATTTTGTCATCTATCTACAGATATTTCACTTACTCATAAATTTTAATGCGTATAAAAGTCAGTTACGTTAAATAACACCCTAAAAATTAAACAAAAAACTATACAGTTTCGAACGATATCTCAGAGAGAAAAATGTCCCGGGGGTGTCCGCTGTATCATCTTCAGCAATACCGGCCATTAGAAGAATCTTGGGCAAACAAAAAGAGTCTTTTTGAAAGAAAATGAAGTACTACGGACAGCAATTTAACGTGTTTTTTGTGACATAATTTCCCCCATAAAAGTCAGACCGTGATAAAACTGAAACAAAGCAGGAGAGTGTAAAAATGACAAAAAACCAACGTTGATTTTGTCTTACTAAATCGTATGTTTTTCGTCAAGAGACATTCAGAAATGAGATTATGGATTACTCGAACAGCGCTTTCATTCACCAGAATTGGTTCATGATCGTGTGTAATAGGAGACCACTTGGTGTAAAGACTGTTGACGAAATATTTACGTTTCTGACCCTCCTAAGTTTTGACAGATATGTATTTTGCGGTATTCTTTTAGGAACTACGCACTATACAGGGTGCAAAGCAAAAGTCGCGAGGAAGTCTTTATCTCCGCAACCAACGGTCACTTATGATATGACATGTTTAAATGTAAAATACGAATTTTTTGAAAATTATATAAACGAACTTTTCATACAGTCCCAAGATTCCTATAATCATACTTACAAGGAAACATTCAAAAGGTGTCGTCTTCAAAAAATATTGAAATATATATATATATATATATATATATATATATGTGTGTGTGTGTGTGTGTGTGTGATTCTACTCTTCCTAAAACTACAGAAAGTGAAAAAATTATCGTCTGAAATGGATCACAGCGACCACAAAAAATTATCAAAATTAAGCATATTTGAAGATTGGTTTTGAGTGCTTGGCGGAGAAACAAAACACAGTTCTGTTCGTACACGGCAATCTCGGTGCTAGCAAACTGAACGCCTAATTGCGCTAAATCGCCAAACATGCTTAATTTTTATAATTTTTTGTGGTCGCTGTAATTCATTTCAGCCGATAATTTTTTCCCTTCCTGGTGTTTTATGAAGAGTAGAATCACACACATATATATATATATTTTTTTTTTTTCAATATTTTTTGAAGACGACAGCTTTTGACATCCTTGTTAGTAAAAGTTGACCCATCTCCTAACAAATATATCACAAAAAGTTTCAGTTATGTGCGCCCAAAATTAACCGAGATAGTTTCAAAGTTTGCGATTTTTCCACATTTCTACGGTCTTCATTGAGAGGTCGCGGTCGGTTAAAAAAATTCCTTAATAAAGCTTTCAAAAAATGCGAAAAAATCCTAAACATTGAAATTAATTTTGGGCGCACAGAATTGAAACATTTTGTGTTATATCTGTAAGAAATAGCGTCAACCTTTACTAACTATGACTAGAGGGATTTGGGGATTGTATAGAAAGTTAGTTTTTATAATAAAAATAATCTGGTGTGTCACTCACACGACTTTCTCTTACCCTGAAATTTAATACTATAAATACAGGTTGCAGATTAAAAGGTAAGATAACGAGTACTGTTACGTAGACCTGTGTTAAACAATTCATATTAGGCTTCTGAAGAATTTTAGATGATAATTAGTTCTGTGTGAGGGGGGCTACCGCCCCCCTCAACCCCCCGTTTCATTAATGCACCTACATTTATAAAGAATTTAATTTGGCTATTAAAAAATAATTCTGTTTTTAAAAAATAATTTATTAAAATTATTATTTAAAAAAAATTATATTTTATGATAATGCAGACGACTTTCATATTAGAGAAGTAGTATAACACTAAATATTCGAAAAAAGTCCATTTTATTCTTTAAAAAAAAATCGATAACTTTGTTTTAAATTATCGCAGATCGATGGTTCAACCATTCGTATTAAAGGTATTGGCGAGCTCTTTTGAAAGATACCCATCATGAAAATTTACTCCCCTCGAGGGGGGACTTCCCCCCCAGGGGGGGGGTAGGCGATGCTCCTATATACACAATTTTTTTTCCCTGTTGACTATCTCTATTACAAAAAATATATATTCGTTTCATTTGGTTTAATTCAGTCTATAGACGTTAAACTCTACTTACCTGCAATTTCCCCCATAGACGTAATGTATTAGAATTCTCTTGTACACGAACCATTTGCTTGATCTTAACGAAAAGCTTACTGTAGCATCTCTATATGATACACATTTAGAATACCGAGTTTGAACTTTCTGCCATAATTTGTTTTTGAGATATGCTGATAACAGACAGACAGACACACACACACACACAGACATATAGACACACAGACATACACACAGACCATTTGCTGAAAACATGATTTTCGTATTCAGGGAACCTCAAAACGTGTAAATATAACAAAATCTCGCGTTAGAAAATTTGACCCAAAAACAATACTTTCTCTACCTTATGGGTAAGAGAAAGTAAAAAAAAAAAAAAAAAAAAAAAAAAATAGATTTTACGATTTAAACATTCTTTATTATAAATGCTTACTTTTTTATCAAATATTATGTAATTGAAAGTATATGTCTCCGTCCGACCAATAGTTGCGGAGACGAAGGCCTCCTCGCAACTTTTCTTTACATGAACACTGAAATATAACAGTATTAAGTATATTGTTGCGTACTCGGGGGTTCATAAGCTGTCCGAGAATGAAAGGCGAAGCTTGCAAAAACTCAGTAATTTATTCACAGAAAGTTCCAGAAAAATACAGGTCTATAAACCAAGTATCAGCTTCAACTCAACCGGTAAACACAGCTTAATTAACAACTGTCAACTGTAAATTCACAGCACAAACTGTATAGCAATAGCACATAAAGCAAGACTCATTCAAAGAGGCTTAGAACTCCTTCAACTGCAATGCAAGCATTAGCGAAACTGACTGACTCTGATCTCAGACTGAACTGAACTGACCGCTTTGGCGAAAAAAACAGCCCTTATATACCCCTGTAGTAAAGTGTGGAAAGTTCCAGAAATTTCCGTATCTCCTCAGCTAATCATATTTCAGCGTCCATATTTGGTATATCCCTAATAAGGATTTTCTCGCTAAGGTCGCCAAAAAATCGTCAAGTAGGGAAAAAGTCGCCAGATTTGGCGCCAAATCCATTACCTGCCTTATTGGAGATTCTCATGAGTTTTAAAGGGAAAATTAGGCTATTTTAACGCTAAAACAACCAGAAATGCCGAAAATTAACATTTTAACGACATACTCTCTTTGGAATAATTTTTACAAGAATAAATACAATTATTTACAAACTCGCAACAATATTAAAGTTTCTTAAGAACTATTTAAATTTTCTAAAATAAAATTCAAAATTTTTATTTTTTAAAATGTTTTATGCTAACTACATTTTACTTTTCTTCTTCGATTTTACATTATTATGCTTTAGCAAAATATTCTAAATTGTATATTTGGATATTACTTTGTAGATTCATTAATGATTTTTATTTCCATTACCCGTCTTAGGTATTGCATTCGGTCAAAAAATTCGAAGTCAACTTTTCACCATAAGATTTACATGTTTTAAGGTCTCCTGAATTTAAAAAAAGTGGTTTTTAGAAAATAGTTGTAGATATACATGTGTGTGTGGGAGGGGAGGATTTTCTAGCAATCATATACCATGTTCAAAACGAAAAAATATAGATCAACGAAACTCCATAATTAAAACAATTTAACTTTTGATAAAAATTGGGCATAGAAAACTGAAAGGGTGACCATTAAGTCCTTATCTTATAGACGTCTCTAATCATTTCCTTCAAAGTTGCTGGATAAAAAAACTGGATATGTCAGAGTGATACAGATTATAGTGAGTAACAACAGCCTATAGGCTGTATAGGCTATTGCTATGTGTTGAGGCTATGTGTTAATGCTGTGTGTAATGCTGTTATTTAAGCTGTGTTTTCTCGTGAAACTGAAGTTGATACTTGGTTTACAGAACTGTAATCTTCTAGAATCTTCTGTAATAAATCTTAAGCCTCCGCAAGATTCGCCTTTCATTCACAGAGAATTCATGAGCCCCGAGTACGCAACAATTCTGGTGTCAGAAGTGGGATTGTCTACTGAATGGTCATAGAGGTATGGAACAAGAAATGAAGATACATCTGGAAGGTTTGGCCGCCCAAATAAATGAGATGAAAGACGGTATGGAAAGTGGGAAAAAAGAAATGAAAGCAGTTGAAGAAAAGATGGAAACCAGGTTGACTGAAGAGATTAAATCTATCCAAGAAAAAGTGTAATCTAATCAAGATGAGATGAAGAAAGAACTTTCTACAGTGAGAGAGGCAACAGATAGTAAATTATTAGATATGGAAAACAGAATAAATGGAATGAAAAATAAAGTTATGAATATTGAAGATAATGTTATGAAATTAGAAGACAGTGTAATGAAGATAGATGAGAGCTTTGAAGAGAAAGTCAAAAAAAAAAAATGTTGATCTATAGCTAAAAGGAAGATTTTCGGAAATGGTAAGTAAATTTAAGGAAACAGATAAAGAACTTGAGAGAAAGAAGAGAATTCAACATCAGTGTCTCATGAAGTTGAAAGAAAAAATGAAGGAATACCGAATCGAGAATCAATAAACCTCTCTACTTATGATGGTAGATCATCTTGACAAGTACAGTCGGTAACAAAAGTGTCCGAACACTAGCAAAAATTCCTACGTAAAAAAAATACACTTCATACGGTTTTGTTAAATAAATCCTTATCGAATCATGTTCTTACACTGACTAAGAACAGGATTCGACAAGAATTTATTTAACAAAACCGTACGAAGTGTACTTTTTTTATATAGGAATTTTTGCTAGTGTTTGGACACTTTTGTTACCGACTGTATATGACACAGTTTCCCACTGTAGCTGAAGCCAGCGGATGAGACCCTACTGCCAAGACTGTCCATTTACCAGCATCATAACGGGGTGACGCAGCTGGAAAATCTTTCTACGGAACAGAGGTAGGATTTCGAGGCTCTGACAAGAACGATGGAGCAGCGATTTGGAGAAAAATGCTCAAGGAAGTATAGTCGTCTCCAATTAAAAGTCCTGTTATTAGAAAGCCGGTGAAAGTTTACAAGAGCTGGCATCAGATATTCAGAGACTGTCACGCTTAGCTTCTCAGATTGCAACGCTGAAGCTCATGATGGTTTGGCCCTCCAATCTCCTCCCGCCCTCCGCCCTCCGCCTTGCATCGGTGCCGTGCGAGATCCAGTGACTCAAAAAGCCCTTGGACTCGCCAATGTCAATGATGTTGAATCAATTTTGGTGTAAGCTCTGAAGATGGAGGCAGCCCAACAAGCCTCCGTAAAGACCGCCATAGCATCAGAGCAGTCTCTCTTGATAATTCCCAAGCTGATCTGGGGAATATGAAGAAAAATCTGCCAGACATCACAAGGAGATTACGCAGTCTTGAGAGTACTAAAGAAATTCAGAATCCGAAGATAAAGTGCTGGGGCAGTGGAAGAGATGGACCTGCTAAGAGAAACTTCCATTGCGACAAAATAATAATAAAAAAAATCAGAATTCGCAGTCATCGCAGAGAAACTATGGAAAGGCAATCTCGCTGAGCGGAGATTATGCCCTAAATTAGAAAGCCCCAATTTACAGTATTTTATGTTTCTTCGATGAGTGTCGACGAGAATGGACTTTATGTTTATGGGCATTTCCTATTGCAAGATTCTCCATACTGGAAGCCAACGCAACTATCGTTAAAACGGATATAGCTCAAGAACTCAAAGAGAAAATAAGTTGAGCGCCGCCTTGCGTTAAACGTCAGACTGTGACCGGTGACGAAATAAAAATTCATGAAAAATTGAACTTGATCATCACATTTGGAAATGCCAATTACCAACAAGTGGCATATGTAGCGGATACTAATGGTGTTATTTATCCATTAGTTCGTAAATATTTTTAAAATATTGCACGTTATTTATTAACACTTTCTTGCTCCCATATAATGCGAGCGAAAATAATATTTTTGAGTCAAAATTTGAATTTGGGTTTTTGCGGTATTTACACGTTTTGAGGGCCCTTCAATCCGAAAATAAGGTATTTAGCGGTTGGGGAGTGATTTACCATACCTCAATTACAAATCGAATAAAGAAGCGCAAACTTGATATTGTAAATGTGTATAATATAGAGTTGCTATACTAAACTTTTCATCAAGATCAAACAAAAAGCTGTCGTTGAGATATTGTGAACAGTGTCATTCAAGAAAATTCACATACATTATTTGTATGGGCGAAAATTCTGGTACGTACAGCTTAACACCTTTACAATGCACTAAACAAAATGAAATTATATATATATATATATATATATATGTGTGTGTGTGTGTGTGTGTGTGTGTGTGTGTGTGTGTGTGTGCATATATGCACAAGAACATGTGTTAACATATATGAAAATCATTTACCATTAATTTACAGGGTCACACAAAAGAATTCGGATGTGTTAGGATTATGCTTTGAAATTACTGAAACTTCATTTTAAGCTATGTTATGTGACTTTTATGCTGTGCTTTATTAAAGCATACTATGTGGCGTGTACATAATTTATAGACAACACTCAGGGCTACAAAAAATTGAATGAATATATTCTTCTCTATGGAATGTAATTAATGGAATTGCTTCACTGATATTTTTCAATTTCAAGAAAAATGATGCGGGACGTTATTTACTTTCTCATAACCAGACGAACGAACTTTAAAAACAAGTGAAAAAAGTTTTAGAAACGGTTTTATTAGATACATATTTTTGTATGAAAGGGGCTACCGCACTTTCAATACACAGATACGTATTGCATACAGATACGTAGAAGAATATATTCACACAGATACGTAGTACATACATTAAAAAAAAAAAATAAAAAATTCATAGCTATTATTAGACAAAAAACAATTGTTCCAAATTATTCAGACCAATATTAGACGTATTTCTCCTTGAAACTTAACAATCTTGGTCAAAATTTTCAAGTAGCAAGCCCATATGATGCTGAAAATACCCGATTTAAATTTTCTGCACTTATTTATTTTTAAATCATGCTGACAGCAATTATATACGCAGATAAATTTATAAAAACTTGATTTTTTTTTTTTTTTTTTTAAATTAGGGTTTCTTAAAACGCACAATTAGAGAAAAAATTAGCAATGAAATTTGGACTTTGAACTAGTACTGTTTTTACCATTGGATATGAGAAAGTAATTAACATCCTGCATCAGTTTCCTGAAATTAGAAAAATTCAGTAAATTACAATCCATAGAGAAGAATATATTCACTCAATTTTCCGTAGCCCTGTATATTGCCTATAAGTTATGTACACACCCCACATAGTATGCTTTAATAAAGTCAGCAGTTTCAAAGCATAATTCTAATACATCCGAATTCTTTTGTGAGGCCCTGTAAACGAATGGTAAATGATTTTCTATCAAAACCTATGAGAAAAATGTTGTTGTTTTTTTCTTTTTTCAATATAATATGTTTATATATATATATATGTAATTTGAAATTTTTTAGTACCATTGTAACACTCAGCAGACAAAAGATAGATGAAAATACCAACATAAAATAAATTTTAATTGAGATTTATGTCGATTAAAATTAGTCACAGTATTAAATTAATTTGAGTACCAATGATTAGTAAAAGCATGTTAAAGTACTTACGCATAAGAGAAATGACACTAACATAACACATAAGCCTAACGATGAGAGAATTTGCAAAAACTATGAATTATTAATAATAGTTCATCAACATTTGAGAGAAAAAAAAAAAAAAAAAAAAAGAAGGATAAAAGCACCAAAAAGTTCCGTTAAAAGATAAAAAAAAAAAAAAAATGGAATTAATGAATTGTATATATTTTTTTTCCAGTTCATTTTGTTTAGAGCATTCTAACTGTAGCTACCAAAATTTTGGATTCTTTTGGATGTACACGATCACAATAAAAACTCTTTGCTTGATCCCAACGAAAAGTTTAGTATAACAGCTCTATATGACACACATTTAGAATATCGAGTTTGAACATCTTGCCATTATTTGTTATGGAAATACGGTGATCATAGACCAACCGCTAAATACCTGATTATCGAATTGATGGGGGCTCAATATGTGTAAATACTGCAAAAACGCAATTTCAAAAACATTATTTTCTCTCTCACTTTACAGGTAAAAAAAAGTGCAAGTAAATAATGTGAAATATAAAAAATCTGGAGTGACTCCACTCGACTTTCCGAACATTGAGTAATTAACAGTTTTGTAGATAAAGTAAAGAAAGAGGAGTTGTTAAACAAACAAATGTTTGAGTATTTTTCTCCATATAGTACACGATGTTTTATTTAACATTACTGAACTTTGAGCCCATAAGATCATAATGATAAAGAATTTTTTGTTGTGTCCCTGTAAAAACCTATAAATGCTAGATTCACCAAAATGCTTATAGTTAGGGCAACAGTGATTTATAATATTCAGTTACATTTTCAGCTCAATTCAATAAGGCGTTTAGATGCTATCGCACTTTTAAAAATTTGGTACCATAGGTCATAATGATAAAGAATTTTTCTTTGTGTCCCTGTAAAAAAAACTGCAAGTGCTAAATTTACCAAAATCTATACAATTCGTGCAACCATGACCTATAACATGTGTACAAATTTTTTGCTCATATTAATAAAGCGTTTAGACGCTATCGCACTTTTAAAAATTTGGCCCGTAGGCCATAATGATAAAGAATTTTTCCTGGTGTCCCTGTAAAAAAACTATAAGTGCTAGATTCACCAAAATCCATAGAGTTCGTACTATGGTGACTTACAATATACGTACCAACTTCCAGCTTATTTGAACAAAGCGTTTAGACGCTAGCGTGTTCACTCACAGACATACACACATACACACACACACATACATACATACATACATCATCGTAAAAATAGTGAGGACGGACTCAGGGGACCTCGAAACGTATAGAGACATCAAAATCTCAAATTCGGATTTTTGACATGATCACAGTATTCGGAAAGTAAAAACAATATTTACCAAATAATGATCAATAACATACGAGAGGGAAAAGAATTTTTTTTTTATTAATTTTAATTTTAAAATAATTTTTATATTATACGTTATCAAACATTTGAAAGTAGACAACTGCTTAAAGTATATTATTATGACATTTTAATGAATAAATATTTCCTTAAATGACCGTAAATTGTTTATTTATACCTTCCAAAGTACAATAAAGTATTTCTAGTACTTAGAAGGTACATTTATTTAGGACTGCATGTCATTATTTATTTTTCAAATAAATTATTATTATTTTTTTTTAAACTAAATATTTTTAAATTTGTTTCGAGTAGTTCGATGTTTATGAAAGAATAACATTAAAATATATTTTTTAAGGTGAAAAATAAATGAATAATTAAAAAAAAAAAAAAAAAAAAAAGAAGAAGAAGAAGAAGAATTTTATTTATTTATTTTATTTTATTTTATTATTATCTAAAAACACCACCCTATTCTTCCTTACGGGGGATTATTAGTCTCAATGTACGGATTTTTACAATACAAGAAGAAGAAGAATTTTATTTATTTATTTTATTTTATTTTATTATTATCTAAAAACACCACCCTATTCTTCCTTACGGGGGATTATTAGTCTCAATTTACGGATTTTTACGATACCAGTTTTATGATAGTCGGACATTTATCGAAATCGAAAATTTATCGAAAATATAATTGAATAATTTGAAAAAAAATAGTAATATAGTTCTCCATACTAAACTAAATTCTGCTATTGCCAGAAAATCAGTATCGAAACGTACAGTATCGAAAAAGTTTTTTTTTTTTTTTTTTTTTGGAGGGGGAAGGGTGAGAAAGCCGAAATGTTTATTATTATTATTATTATTTTTAAATATTATTAAAAAGTTTGTCTTTTTTGTCAGCAGAAAAGATTCGAAACATAAGACTGGCTAAATATTACAACTTTTTTTTTTCATTTTTTTCTCTTTCATTTTTTGGCAACAAGTTAAAATAAAAAAAATTATAATTGACTAGCAGGCTTTGCCCGCTTCGCTGGTCACTAAATTGAAAGGATATAGCTTTTTATATAGCTACTTTTCTATATAGCTTTATAAAAATAAAATAAAACAAAATACTGAAATTGCTCAACAATTTGATCATCCGCTAAAACTCGGGCGCCTGTCCCTATTGCCTGCGACAATGTCATACCAGTGGGCTTCCATTTAGGTGCTTATTAGATAACAGCTTCTAAATAGATAGTATCGAAAAAAATTAAGTATCCCTTTCATACTTGAATCCCAGTTACATATGCACAACACTATAACAGGGATTAACAGGGAGGAGGTGCCGCTCGCCAAGTATTACAATATGCTATGACCGGCTACGTCTGTCGCATGAGACGATTAATTTCTGTGGTTATATATAATTCATGGTTTGTAAACCTAATCATAGTACAGCCTTAATACAGTTCTCTTTGGCGACTTTTGAATTTTTGTGAAGACCATGTATAGTCATTTTAGACTTAATCCCTTGTAAAAATATGTTATGAGCGCTATTTCTGCCGTATTTTAGGCAACTAATCATTTTGTGGTTATATATATTTCCCATTAATCATACTTTAATTTTTATTTATTTACTTAAATATTGAATTAATCAAATATTTCTGTTCGACAGCGTGCAAGTGCAGTCACACACAGAGGCTCATTTATTTGTACGGTAAATTAGCATATTGATTAGTATTAAATAAATAAATAAATAAATAAATACGTAAACATTACCGTGCTACACAACTTTATTATGTTGCTCCATTGGCGGCTTTTGAATTACTGAAATAAATTTGCTATCTTTAAATCTGCATTTTTCTTATAAACTTTCTATAAAAATAAATCATTTATGTGACTACTATTTAGGTTTAATTTTTTTTTTCTTCTTGTAATACTTTACAATTTTTTTTATATTTTTGATGCACTACTTAGATTAAAATGGCTGTTGCTACATTAAACTTCTTGCCGAAAAACGTTCGGTGTACTTCAACACCAAAATTTAAAAAATCGCTCAGGCGGATCTGTTAATGAAACTGATAAAATAAAAATATGGTTCATAGAGTTTAAATAATAATCTATTTAAAAAAACTTTTAAAGCCCAAATTCTTAATATATTGAATCACATAAATCTTTTTGAAGTTAGAATAAAATTTAATTTGCAAAATATGTAATTTTTTTGTTTATTAGCCAAAATTGATGAAATTTGAACTGCAAGCTGGTCTTGTGTTGTACAGGCTGTATATTACATTTTTCTGTTCGTAAGAAAAAAAAAAATTGAAAACTGCAATTTTAAAATCCCACTTCAAAAACATGTGACTTAATGAGTAGCAGATTTTTTTTTTCTCCTCCAAACGGTTTCCATACAATCTTCTGCTGTTGCTACCTAAAATTCTTACTTTAGTTAATTTTAAAAAATCTAATTGTCCGATCGGTAAGCTGTTTAATCCGTCGGATTCACAAAAATCGCCTCTTTCATTTGGTACCTTATTTGTAACGATATGACTGATATTTCTAATTTATTTTCTAATTTATTTTCTTCATTTTAAGTAAATGTACTTTTTTTTTTTCCTCTCGAAAAAAATTGGCAACAATTAAATTATGGATAAAATATAAATGGCTAATTTATGAGAAATTAGAAGGTTATTATTTTCACATTTTAATTAATTAAAAGAAAACTAATCAAAAATTCGAAAATCGGGTTTCGAGGTGCATCAGGAGAGGTCATTACGAACCTCCATGCAAATTTGTGTAGCTCTGCGGTCAGCCGTTTTCCTAAAAAGCTCTGGATATACATACACAATGACACACACAAACATACACAAACATCTTATTATATGTATAGATTAGAAAATGGAATAACTTGCGTGCAATGTGTTTTAATTTTTAATCAAAAATTTAAGTCTGTTTAAAACAAAATTTTGATTACTTTATTTTTGTTTTATTTTATTTTATTTTTTAACAAAATCTTTTTTTTTTTTTTTTTCTTTTTTTAAGGAATCGTTTATAAATATGTTTAGGAAATTTCGATGAAAGTTATATGAAGTTCCAAAGTAAATTATTTAGTGAAATGAGGGGAAAGGGGGAACAAATAGATAATAATTATGTACAGTCGGCTGCAAAATTATTCGAGCACTAGCCAATAATTCCTATATTTAAAAAGTACACTTAAAACTGTTTTGCTAAGTAAATCCTTGTCGAATCATGTTCTTAGACTGATTAAGAACATGACTCGACAAGGATTTATTTAACAAAGCTGTATTAAGTGTACTTTTTTTTGGCAAGGAGTATTGCTAGTGTTCGAATAATTTTGCAGCCGACTGTATCATTGAAAAACACAGATGATGCCACTATTTCTCTTTTTTCAGAATTTTTATATTAAAATAATTTCATCGGTCATAAATTTAATATTGCAAAATAAATAATTTAAATTACTCAGAAGAAAACTTTGTTTGAAAATACAATGAGAAAACTCTTTCAAATACCAAACATTTATTTATTCAACGGGAAACGAAAGGAATATTATAGATTATGGCTGACTTAAGCTGAGTATTATTTTTAGTGAAGATTTATTTCGTCAAAGAATTAACTTTTAAATGTTACTTAGCCGTCAAATTTTGACAGGTACAAACTAGTTACTGATTTAAGCTAAGTATTATTACTTTCCGAACACTATAGTGAGGAAAGTATTGTAATCATGTCAAAAATCCGAATTCGAAATTTTGATGTTTCTATACGTTTTGAGGTCCCCTGAGTCCGTTTTCACTATTTTTACGATGATGTATGTATGTGTGTGTGTATGTGTGTATGTGTGTATGTGTGTATGTCTGTGGGTGAACACGCTAGCGTCTAAACGCTTCGTTCGATTAACCTGAAAGTTGGTACGCATATTGTAAGTCACCATAGTACGAACCCTATAGATTTTGGTGAATCTAGCACTTATAGTTTTTTTACAGGGACACAAAGAAAAATTCTTTATCATTATGGCCTATGGGAGCAAAATCTTAAAAGTGCGATAGCATCTAAACGCCTTATTCAATTGAGCAAAAATTTTATACACATATTATAGATCACAAATACTCAATCTGTATAGATTTTGGAGAATCTAGCACTTAGAGTTTTTTTTACAGGGACACAAAGAAAAATTCTTTATCATTATGCCTATGGGGCCAAATTTTAAAAAAATGTGATAGTGTCTAAACGCCTTATTAATCCGAGCAAAAAAATTGTACACATGTTATAGATCACAGTTGAACTAACTGTATAGATTTTGGTGAATCTAGCACTTACAGTTTTTTTACAGGGACACAAAGAAAAATTCTTTATCATTATGGCCTATGGGACTAAATTTTTAAAAGTACGATAGCATCTAAACGCCTTATTGAATTCAGCTGAAAATTTATGTGAGTATTATAAATCACTATTGCACTAACTATAAGCATTTTGGTGAATCTAACATTTATAGGTTTTTACAGGGACACAACGAAAATTTCTTTGTCATTATGATCTATGGGCTCAAAGTTCAGTAGCGTTAAATAAAACAACGTGTAATAGATGGAGAAAAATACTCAAACACTCTATTATGGTTTTCTCTCTTTTGTTTGTTTAACAACTCCTCTTTCTTTACTTTATCTACAAAACTGTTAATTACTCAATGTTCGGAAAGTCGAGTGGAGTCACTCCAGATTTTTTTTTAGAGAAGATTCATTGCATCAAAGAATAAAACAACCAATCAACAGCGTCGAAACTTCATCCCTGTCCGAACTGGGACACCTCCTGAAGAACAATACTTCCGTTATGAACTGACTGATTGCCCGAGTCTCTGGCTGACCTTTCAAAAAGCATTATTACTAAAGCGGTAAAGTAAAGATACTGAAGAAAGATGAGGTATTAGCAACCTGCACGCCGCACAGTGGATCGAAGTATAGGCAGTGACGAACATAGGAAGGTTATGGTATTATTATTATCTATGTATGACGTTTTTTGCCACATTTCGATTTAAATAGGTATATATGGATGATATTAAAAGCGATTATATGTTTTTTTAACCCTTTATAAGGTCACGGGAATATTTTCCCCACCAAATTCGTTATAATTTTATTCAACTGGCACCATTTTTTTTTTTTTTTTTTTTTTATGATTCCTGTGTATCGTTCCTCTAGAAAAATATCAGTATAAATATTATTTTTATAATGTTGGTGCGGGGAAAAAAAAAAAAGTCATTTGTGGCAATTTTGTTTGTGCTAATACAATGGGTTGTGAGAAGTTTGCGATTAACTAAGACAATAATGTGTCAAAATTAAAATTAATTATTTCTAATAAGCTAAATGAATTTTTTTCTTTACATCAATTTTTATTCGTGAAATTAGTTTAATGTGTCATTTGAGGAAAATTGACATTGTAAAGGGGTTAAACGGTATCATATTTTTCTGCTGCAAACAGGTATTTAGAAACATACCTTATAAAGAAATAAATGTTGCAAAAAAGAAGAGAATAAAAGGAAATAAATAAAAATTTCGTGAAGAAAATCTATATTTATAACACAATAAATTTAGCAAGCAATGTTAAATATATCATCACATTACTGCTTCTTTTATATATATATATATATATATATATATATATATGTAGTATTTCAATAGAAAACTCATGCAAGCATTTACTGACAAACTCTATGAAAAATTCACATTTGTCTTTATTTTTATTGCACAGAAACTTTCACTTTAAATCGTAATATTGGATTATAACATTTAATTTTATCATTTAGTAATTTAACATTAAACATTTATGTAACTTTAACATTTTATGACATATCACAGACACCATTTACATTTCCCCCCTTTTTTGGGTCCAACGGCACTTTTCAGTACCTTTAAAGTAAAATTAATTATTTTATTAAATATTTTAAAAAATAAGAAATAATTTCTGATTTATTAAATCTATTTTAATCATCTAATTTCTGTAATATTTTCACTATAAAGTTTTTAATATATTTTCTGTCATTAATGAATACAGTTATTCAGATAAATTTCTCGATTGATAATTTAGGGGTAAAGAGAATAAAAATTTATTTTTCTCTAAAAGTGGCGAAAATCCTTTTCACAGATTAAAATGTATACTTTTGGGAGTAGTAAAATGTGTTTGAAATTTTGGACAATTTTGGACAAAAAGAGTTACACTACTTATAAATTTAATTTTGTTGTTAATTTTATATTCACATTTCATGCTTGAATCACAACATAAAAAAACGACAACAAAATGTTGGCAGAAGTACCTTAAACTTTTATTAGGACATTATTAAAAGTATATTTATTTCGTATTTTTTCATAGTTATCTTAAGTGCCAGTTGATGGCTATTCAAATAAAGTCACTGAAATTCATCGAAAAATCCTATTTCTAAAAGTTTTCGTTTTGAACTTATTTATATATAATAAAACTTCGTACAACTGAAGAAATAACCATATATTTGTATTTTTTAGGCATTCTTTTAAATTATTTCGCTGCAAAATATCAGTTATTTTGAGATTGACTTTTGGGCCTATGTTCGTATTTTAACATTGTTCGATCCACTGTGCGCCGGTGACATGCATTAATCGGCATATGCAATCAACCCAGGCTAAGTCTCCTGAGATTTTAACAACAGAATTGCTCAAGAATGCAAATTTAGGAACTGAGCAGAGACATGCTGTGGTGAAGCTATTCTGTGGATTTACAGACCTGTTTTCTCAAACACCTGAAGACGTCGAGAAGACGAACATTACCCAGCACTGACTTGAAACAGGAAATTATCTTCCAATTAAACAACATTCAAGAAGATTTCCATTTGCTAAGCAGGAAGAGGTGGCTGAGCTGCTAAACGAGGTGCAGCGTAATGACATCGTCGAACCATCTACGAGTCCTTGGGCCTCACCCGTAGGTTTGGTGCGAAAGAAGGATGATTCAACGAGATCAAGCTCTAACGGTATCAAGCTCTAACTTGAATATTACAGAAATTACTGAAAAATTATCATGTTGTGCAAAGGTTTATAAGGGAATTGCATCGCAGCCGGAGTGAATGAGTTTCTCGCCAAGCCGTTTACTGTGAAGTATTCCCTTATTGGGTCTCTGGCAACTGTTTAATTACAGTCTATTGCTGTGTGTTAATGCTATGGTACGGTTTGTGCTTTGATTTTGATGTTGTCAGCTGTTAATCTGTTTCTTTCTGGTGAAACTGAAGTTGATACTTGGTTTACAGAAATGTAATCTTCTAGAATATTCTGTAAATAAACTTTTAATCCTCTGCAAGATTCGCCTTTTTTTCACAGGCAATTCACGAAGTCCGAGTGCGCAATAATATGTTCAAAAAGTAATATAGTAATAAAGAAAATTGCTTTTTAACAACACTTTCCTACAAAATGGAAAAATGTTTAAGAAATCGGTTTGCTTGCCTGTCTGTTTGTCTGTCCGCGCTCTGACTCCCCTAACATGGTTTACCCAGCACAAGTACTCACGAATTCCCTTCGTACGGGACCTTTCTAAGAGTTAGGTTGGTTTGTGGGGATTAAGGCCGGTTGACTGCACTAAGGTCCTAGTCGTGAGGGGGAGTACCCTCTATGGGGGGGGGCTTTCTAAGGGGTCCTAGCCTGTATTTACGCAAGTTTCGGAGAAAAACACGGAAAACTCTGAACGGCTAGGCCGATGAGTGCGACCTGGAATCGAACTCAGCACTTCACTTCTACGAGCTTTGAGCAGAGAACCGCTCGGCCACTGGTGGGCTGATCTTTCTAAGGGATTCTAGTTCGTATTCAGGCAGAATATTTCGAAAGGCTATACCTCTCACTTCACCAGTGGCCTGGAGATTCTCTCTCATTACTGGAATAATGCTCCACTATTGACTACGCGGTTTTGCGGTAATAAATCTGGTAAACAGGAGGTACCGGGTTCGATCTCAGCTCGACCTAGCTTACCGAGATTTTCTATGAAACTCGCTTTAATACGAGCTAGGACTTCCCAGAAAGGCCCTACGCGATGTATTTCCTTAGGCCTAGGTCCATGGTGTAGATAATTAGCCTTAACCCTAGCGCCATAACTGTAATATCAGACGGGAGGGGGGGGGGTTCTCAGGTTCGAATCGTTCACATGTTTAGTCTTAGGTTTTCGAAGTTTTTTGTGGATTTTCTTTGAAACTCTCTTTACTACGAGTTAATACACTTTAGAAAGGCTTCTTCGGAGAACAACAACATCTAAGAACAAGGCTCTCACATAATTTGGTCTTAATTCTAATCCACACAGCCACTGATATCCATTAGACATCTAAATTACATACATTGATCCACAAAAGGTACAAAATATCTTAAGAATGTTCATTAAGAGCCCTGGATATCCTGTACTAATTATGATATCTATTAGATGTTTCAATGTAGACGAAATTTAGACATGCTATTTTTCCATGTCTAATAGATGTAACATAGTAGATCAAAACAAGATTTAGATATTTTCAATATCTATTAGATCCAACAAGTCTAATTGTTGGATATTTGAAGATTTATTGGATCCCAAGTAACACAGATTGTTGGCCCAACTGTGATTTATTGTTAGTTCGTTGGGGAATTGTTATCGTTGGGTAAAGGGCTCAAAATAACAGTGGGCCAACAGTAAATAGTATTGTTGGCCCAACAGTCCTCAAATACTGTTTTCCCAACAGCAAAATATAACAGTTGGCCCTACTCATTCTGTTGTTGGGCCATCTGCAAAACAAGGTGGATGGGCCAAAAGTATTCAACTGCAGTTGGGCGAACTGCAAAATATCATTGTTGGGCCTGCAGCATTCACCGACGGTTGGGGCAAACGCAAACCAGAGACCATAAACCAACCGTGTTAAGCGACCGTTGGGTCAAAAGCAAAAAACGAACATTCTGCCAACCAACCAGCTAAACCACCACAACAACAAAGCGGGTACAAGCTTGTACCCGCTTTGCCACAACAACAACAATGTTTCCGTGAACAACGCTTTCGTCTCCGCCATCTTTGATTATTTTATTGCTGCGATTAGAGTTAACACGCCCTACATTAAGGTATTAATTTCTCAATAATCAATAATGTAAAAATATCACTTTTTTTTCTTTTTTTTTTTTTGAAAGGCGTATGAAAATTAATGCTTCATACTGAAATTTTAAAAGCCTAAAGTTTTGTTTTCATATTAATCAAAGTTATGATGATGTTTCTGTTAAACCTTTAATCCGTTTACTTTTTAAAACATATTTATAAGTATCTTATTAAAAACAACTAAATTTTTAAATTATCACATAAGTTTATCGTATACTTAAGCACAATTATAAAAAATATTTTGCTGTAATATATAAAAGTATAACAGCGTATTTTGAATGAACATAACAATAATTCATAATGAAATTTTAAAAATCTAAACTTTTGATTCTTATATTCATCAAAATGTTAATAATAATGTGTTTTTCAAAGAATTTAATCTGTTTACTTTCCAGAATATCTTTATAAATCATATTTGTTACATATATATGTAACAGAAATCTAATGAATGTAAAAAAAGAGTAACATTTGTCGTGCTAATAGATATCTATAGGATATTTATAGAAGTTTAATCGATCACTTTGTAACTGTTATATATTATACCTGTTTATAGGTGTCATATTTATGTAAGTGGCTGTGTGGAAACATTGCTCCAACATCGAACGATTATTACGATGAGCGCGATTTTTCGTATCCAGCACCAGAGCCCAGTTTACCCATTTAAGGGCCCGGGCTGTGATAATAGCGGAGCCCCCCCCCCCCCCCCCCAACACACACACACACACATTTTTCTTTTTCTTTAATATAAATGTTCATCATTAGATAAAATTTTACAATGGTCATATTAGAATAAGATTCTCATTACCATTTAAATGAACTCTGAAACTGTTTGCAAAAAATTAATTAAAACAATATATATATATATATATATATATATATATATATATATATTAACAACAAAAGAATCTAACTCACCAACGAAAGGAAAAGTTGCTGCATCAAAAACTTTAATGAATATATTTTACAGAATAAAAAAATTAAACTGGTTTCTTCCTATCCTTTGCCGCGCTGAAAGTTTCAATTATACATCTTTGAAATCCAGGTCACTTGTTAAATCGTGCTCTGAGCACAGCAAAGCCAAACATTGCTGCTTAAGCTGCTGCATTTTCGTTCTTCAAAGAGATAGAACTCTCTAATTTGGAGTTTTCTCTCTCGGCTTCGCAATTTGATATCGGTAGAGTTAAATTAATACGTAATGCAATAAACATATTTAGAAAAATCTCATTTAACTCGTTTTTAAACATATCATCATAAATATGTATCGGTGATTTTTTTCTTTTTTTTTTCAAGTTACGGCTTAACAAATATTGTGAAAATTGTATGATTTCAGATTTTGTGACTTCAAAATCTACTTCTCCTTCATAAACTTCAAGAAAATTGTCAACTGATTCTTAATTTTATTTGTTCAAGACCTAATTTAGTAATGGAATTCAAAATGCTGCATAGTGAGTTACAAGCATCAATTCGTTTTATCATTTCTGAATTTAATCTATCGACTATCACAAATAAAATTTCAACTTTAAGTTTTTCAAATCCTTGAAGAATTACATGGCTAGTTGTTTCGGATTCGAGAGTACCATCAGTATTTTTTTTTCTTCTCAGTCTTTTTCCCTGATCCTTAGGTGATGTCGTTACATGTGAAGATAGCAAATGAGATCTTTCTTTTAACTTAACAAATTCCATAATCAGTCAAATGTTGCGAAAGGAAACAGATTATATTATTCTCCGCCCCCCCCCTCATCTCTTGAATGACTTTTGAAATTTTCAAATTTTAATGCATTTTTAAAAAATATTTAAAATTTATTTTTTTTAGAAAAGTTTAAATACTAAAAGAATTTTTCAAGAATTTGTCTTTTAAAAATATTTTTACATAACAGTATCAAGGATTTAATTTCTGACTGTAAAAACAGAATTAAAAAAATAAAATAAAATTCTATTTACTGGGTTTTCTTGGCCCTATCTAGGGCCTCCTTGTTCACCAGGCCCGAGGCTGCAGCCCCCTCAGCCCCCCCCCCCTTAACTGGGCTCTGTCCAGCACCTCACATTTTCAGCTTTGAGAGTAGAACCAGTCGGTCATTGGTAAAGAGAAATACTTTTGCGTTTAAGACAGAAATAAAAATATATAATTTTACATTAAAAATATCTAACTATATTAATCGTAATTTTAAGTACTTTATAGTTTTTCAGATAATGAAATGAAATTTTTATTTAGAAAATTAAAAGGTAAGTCATTTTAACTTTTATATTTTATCTCCTTCTTTTAGAAAATATAAATTTTGAAAGCACTGACTTTTTTTAGAGTTAAGTCTGTCCTTTGAAAGCATCACTTGTTTTAAAACAAGCATTATTAGCGAGTGCAATTCAAGTAAAGATAGTGCTGACATCTATCCTCAGTTTTTGATACGAACTAATAGCTAATAATATGCCAAAAAGTACGCTAAAATTTCTAACTTAAATTTAGATAAAGGAATTTAATAATAATAATAAAACAACAATAATAATCATTATTATTTTCTAATAATAATAATAATAATAATAACAATAATAATCATTATTATTTTCTAATAATAATAATAATAACAATAATTATCATTATTATTTTCTAATAATAATAATAATAATAATAATAACAATAATAATCATTATTATTTTCTAATAATAATAATAATAATAACAATAATAATAATCATTATTATTTTCTAATAATAATAATAATAATAATAATAAAGTTTTAAAGCACATCCTGGACCATAATGAGTTATTGTTTTTCTCTTAAATCTGTATCAAAGAATTGTTGCATAAAAGCATCTGCGTGTTTTCTTTAATTTACAATCTAATTTAACCACTGTTATAAATTTCTAGTTATATATTATACGTCTACGTAAGAGTACATTTTGTATTTACGCCTTTAATATAATATTAATTATTTATAAAAAAGAATAAGTATTGTTATTAATATTGCCTTCTAATGAAACTTTCTTTATAATTTTAATGAAAAGAATTAATACATCATTTTTGTGATCGTATTACTAAAGTTTTCTTCAAAAGTTTATTCCACTGCAGTTTTTTGTTAAGTCAAATATTACATAATAGCATAATATGTAATGTTTTATTATCTATCATAGTGATTTAGATGAGTTATAAAATTGTGTATGCATAAAACTTATTTTTTTACGCTCTTATAAAAAATATTGTGTACATTTTTCGGAACATATTTCTTGAACAAATGATATCAGATTATAAGAAGATAAATTAAAAAAATATAAAACTTTTTCAATAGCAATTTGAAAAATAATATTTTCGATAAAAGCGTCATCTAGTGCCGACTCTTGCTACTAAATTTATTCCTTTTTTATTTTTGGTAGCCATTCAGCTTCAATAGGATCAATTCTATTTCAAGAAAATAATGACTTACTTAAACATGAAAAATGCAGTTTGAAACACATTAAATGATTTTGTTTTGAGAAAAATTAAAAATAGAAACTTTGTTGAACAAGATTATTTGTAATTATAAAATATTTTTTACTAGCCATTCACCAAAGAAAAAAAAAAATTTCATTTAGAATTTTTACTCTGTTGTAAAATATATGATTATTTCTCTAAACCACAACTTTTAGAAACCATTTAACACAAATATATCGTTTTAGAAAACACTGAGTAGAAAATTCTGTAGAAAGCAGAGTAGCAATTGTTGAAAACATACTTTTATTTGTTACGTCAGTATTCTTTAAGCGATTTCTCTGTATTTTATAATTGCGATGAAATGCTTTTAAAAATAAAAAGGCTATGAGTTTTCATCGAACAAAACATTTTTTTTTTTTTTTTTTTAATTGATGCTTAAAAGCTAAAAATGATCAAGAATAGTGAATGATTTAAAAATAGGTTTTCAATAAGATTTTGCATGCTAACAGATTTATGGTGGTGCCATCTATACTTGATATTTATTACTAAATATATATTCGAGTTTTCTCTTTCATTCTTTTTTTTTTTTTTTTTTTTTTTCCGAACCCTTAGAACAAACTGGAAAATTGTTTGACCTCGGTTTTTCTCTCTGTTCGTCTGTCGCAGTTCTAAATTCTGTAAATATTTTTAGAATTTCTTCAAACTGATGTATGTATGTTGTTCGTGTTCACAAATCACAATAGCATGTTTTCTGTTGAAAATGGTTAAATCGCACGACTATATATACAGGGATATATCTAAAAGAATTAAATTGCATTGCGTTCTATGAGAAATATTTCTATAAAACATGTTATGAGTATATAATGCAGCACAAAACCATGAAATTGCCATTTATTATTCATGTGCACAAAAATATTTTTTTTCTTCTTCTTTTTTTCTTATAAAATATGGAATGATTATCATTAAGATTTACAGGGTCCTACAAAATATTTACCTGCATCAGGGACTATAATTAGAACTCCTAATATACAGAAAATCAGTTTTTTGTATTAAATGAAGTATGATTAGAGTAACTGATTAATTTGTGGGGTCCCAGAACATTTTTGTGAAACTCGGTTGTAAAATTTCAAAGTGATGACGATTTTTTTCTTTTTCTTTTCTTTTTTCTTCTTTTTCTTTCTTTCCTTTTTTTCTTTTTTTTTTAAGCACATTATATAGTGCATATGCAAAATTTAGACGATATGCAGAACTATAAAATTCTAATCCTTTTAGTACTTTTTTATAAACAAATAAATAAAGATACTTTTTTTGAGATTTACTTACTCCGTAGTTAAAAAGGAAATATCAATATGTCTATCTCGCTTTGCTGCTTTTAGACAGAGTGCAAAAGCAACCATTCGTGAGGGTTACACATTAGCAGTGTATCCCAAAGAAAAAATTATTTTTTAGAGTTTTTTCTTCTTCCTTTTTAACAACAAAATGTAGTGTTTAAGGTGTCATATTCGAGGTAAAGGGTATTGAAAGTTAAAAGATGTAACCAGTAAGTATAATAGGAAAATATTTATTATCCATGATATTCATTCAACTTTATCATTCAGTCGACAAATACAATTCCAAAAATAAATTAATCGTTCAGTTATTTAATACGATTCCAAAATTAATTGTGAATTTAACTGTATACAGCCACATGTTTATTTAGTGATCAAGCTACTTATACCAGTTTTTCATGTGTAATGTATGTTAAACTTTAGTTTCATTAATCATTACTAGTATTTCATTTAACCATTATTATTAGTATTTCAATTAATAATTTTGAAATTGCTTCTTGAATTTAAATAAGTTTGATTCTAATTTGGTTTTTCCCATATTATTCTTTCAGTTTAAACTTTTTCTTTTTTTGGGGTGTTATTGGGTATAGCTTGTTGTAAATGTTCAGCAATTTGCATACAACAAGACAGAAATAACACCTATTTTACATGCAATATTCATTCTATACCCTTGAAAACGTAATGAATTTGCATATTTCAATTTAAGGTTGCTTGATATTCGTAATATTTTTATATATTTTTTCTGTTTTATCTTATTTAATGTTTCTTGGTTTCATCTATTCAATGTTTGAAAAGGCTTTCAATATATATATATATATATATTAGCTATAATATTCTTTCTTCTTCTTTTTTTTTTTTTTTTTTAATCATAAAACTCACATGATTTTTTTTTTAGTATAGACATTCTTTCATAAACATCGAATTAAGTTTGCTTTTATTTTTACTTAGCAGAATTTTTTAAAATCATCTTCTCATAAGTAAGTACGTGGATAGGACCTCTTAGAAAGATTTCCCCCCCCTCCCCCCCAACGGTGGGCAAGTTGGTCTGAAAGCTGCTCCCTTCGTTTTACGATTTTCCCGTCTTGAGTCACTAAATCCCATGCAAGTCTATGGCAAGATTTGTTTATAGAACTACTCATTACCTAATTAGTATTTTCAAATTCTGTTTTCACATTCAGAAAATTCACTACCGTTAAATCTTCCTACCTTTCATTTTCACAGTAAAATATAAAATAATAAAATATTCATCACTTAGTTTTTATGATGCGTTCGTTATCTCCACATAATGCTATTTACTTGTTACGACGTGCACGCAGTTTTTAGGACATTTAAAATGGTGATAATATTTATTATCTCCAGTGATAATATTCATTATACATTATTTAAGAATAGCGAAAAACTAAATGTTTAAAAACACACATTAATAATCAAACAAAAAAACAAAAACAGAGAACTTAGACGGAAAATACAATGAAAATTAAAATAGAGAAATTTGGAAAGCCTTATCAGAAATTCTTATCTATGCAATTTTATTTAATAATACATTTTACTTACGTGCATGTGACTTGGTTTATCAAAAGCAGGAACGTTTACGTTATTCATTGGATAAGGCGTCTATTATGATAAGAAAAACGAGACTGTACTATTGATTATTTGTTTTTGTTTTTATTGAACTATGTGGCAAAATTAAATAATAATAATAATAATAATAATAATAAAGTTTAATTTTTATGAAGAATGTCCCACGAATCAGGAATATCCACTAGTTCGGAGCATACAACACAGACAAATTTAACAGTGACGTTAAATCAACCAACACAAACAGCTAAAGGTTTTGCTGTACCCCCTTCCACTGATGGATTCTATAATACTTCAGACGAAAGGGAGAGAGGCTCTTCATATGTTGGACAATATACACAACTTAAACAACCAACTGCTAGTGGTTCAAATGTTGGCTGTCAAGAAACTATGTAAGTATATATTTTATTTCGAGAACTGTGTGCTGAATTAAATCAGCAGAATATTTAAGTCAAAAGTTTGTGATGCACATGTGAATCAATATTATTTTATTAGTATAACTTATTTAAAATTCTCTGAGTTAAAATACCCTCTCTAATTGTATGAGAAATACTGAAACAATTTCGCCATGAGATTATTTCACTTGCGATAAGCAAGAAAAATTATAGTTATTATTAATATTATCATCATTATTATTTGAAACTAATATTTATTGCGTTAAAAATTTCTTTCACAAATCTTATGACAAACACTGAATCAATTCTGTCGTTAGATTGCCTCAATTGTCATATTAATATTATTATAACTAATTAAATTAATATTATTATTATCATTGTTATTCAAATATTTATAATTTCCGAATTAAGATTTAACTAACTAATATTTAAAGGAATGCTAAATCAATTCTGTTATGAGATTGCAATGAGTAAGTAAATTACTATTATTATTATTATTATTATTATACAAAAATTGATAGTCTCTAAGTTAAAAATTTTTTAAACTCTTTTGAATATCATTATGGGCTGCAATCCATGGGCTGCAGCCCATAATGATATGGTCATTGGTAAGCTGCAATTTTTCTTGTTACTATGCAAAGTATTTTGTCTTTAACTACAGCCTGAACACAACAGATTTTTTTTCAGGTATAAGTATTCATACAGTCTTTCTTTTATCATGTTCTCATTATATCTGCTGATTAAAAAATAAGAAAATTAGATCAACACACACACACTTGAGTTTTAATTATTTAATAGTTGATACTTTAGGAAAACACATTTATTTATTTTTATAAATATGCATATATATACAGGGTTATCAGTTTAAAAGAGTACCCGTGGGTTTTTCTTATAACCCTTAAATCTGACGGATGTGGCCACTATTCTAACATTGAAGTATGATTGTTTGAACCTTGTTTAAGTATGTGAGGCAATTTCTAACACTGTTGGACTGTTACAACTTCATTTGTGATGTAAAACAGAATGGAAGACGCATAATTTTTAAAATCCTGTAATAATTTTATTTTTGAAAAACATAATTTAATTCAATTTTTTATATTATCATTCCTCACAGAAAATGTTCGCCACCATTTTGAATGCAAACATGAACACGTCGAAACAGGCTTTTGACACACTTCGCAGCATTGTTGGTGTTACTGACAAGATTTCTTCAGTTATAATCTGTTTTAATTCATCGATGTTTGCAGGTCTTCTCTGGAAAAGCCTATGAAATTATAATGTAAATGTAATGTAGGAATGATAAAGTAAAAAAAATTAATTTTTGTTTTTTATAAATAAAATTATTACAGGATTAAAAAAAACATTGTGCGTCTCTATTTCTGTTTTACCTCACAAATAAAGTTGTAACAGTCCAACAGTGTTTGAAATTGTCTCCCACTCTTAAACAAGGTTCAAACAATTATAGTTCAGTGTTAGGATAGTTGCCACATCCGTCATATTTAAGGGTAATAAGAAAAACCAACATGCACTCTTTTAAATTGATCACCCTGTATATATATATATATATTTACAATAAAGACGCTAATGTTACACTGAGAAAAAATTCTGTAACTGACATCTAGAATCTAAATTGTGGCTCTAGAAAAAATAGTTCCATGTCATCCTTATAAATTCTAGTCCCCTTTGAAAGCGAGTTCCAGAAACCCCTATTAGAATTCTAGAGCGTTTGTCTGTATTATCGAGGACAAAGTTATTTAAAAAATTTTGCGAATAAATGCGAATACAAGAAGCGGGTTTCAGCAATTATAATCTTGGCTTATGACCCAATTCTAGAAAATCAAGCGAGAATTTCTCGCAATACGGAAGATTCAGAATATTCAGAACATTCAAAATATTGTACGACCATCTAGAAATGCATAGACTAGAAATTCTCGATCATTTCGTCTATTCAGTTTATTGGTGTGCCTTATGCACATAACTCGGAAATCTATATTTCTAGTTTACGGATTTAGAAAATGACCACTTATTCATTCTAGATGAAGGCGGTATATTTTTTTTCTTAGTGTGTAAAACAAAACTCATGTTATCAAACTGCCCAATTTATAATAATAATAATAATAAAATTGTTTTTCGTTTAAAAGAGTTTTTCCTTAAGAGTTTAAAAATTGTTATGACTATTTTTAAAATAAAAATTTAAACCAATGAATAAATAAATAAATAAATTAATTAATTAATTTCTAGTCGGGTGTCGGGCGGCAGGTATCACACATGTACTGCTTACATCTGCTCCCAGAATCATTTTTACAAGTGCCCCACATATTAATATAAGACTTTTTTATTTATTTATTTTTTTTAAGCATTAATTGCCAAAATAAAAGCATGAAATGAAATGTAATAAAAAATTACTTTAATTTACTAGTTTTATATTTCGATAGTTTTTCCTAATATTGATGAATATTTTAAAACTGATTTTTCCTCTAGAACCATTCAACACATATTTAATTATTTAATTCCCACTGTAAAAATAAATACACACACACACACATATAGATATTTTTTTTTTTTTTTTTTTTTTTAAATTAAAGACTCTTCTTATCAGCTCGATTCGCACTAAAAAGTATGAAAAGATTAAAATGAAGTGTTGTCACTGAAATTTTATACTTTAGTTAATAAAAAAAAAAATCGAATTGTCATGTCGAAAAACTGTTTACACCACTGGATTCAGAAAAATCGCCCCTTTCACTTGGTACCAAATTTGTAACGATAGGACTGATACTTCTAATTTATTTTCACCTTTATCTGTTATTATCCCGGATTCGGCAGAAGGTTTATGTCAGAGAATATAAGCTAAAAAAAAGTCTTTAATAAAAAGAAGAAACCTTTGCTACTGAAAACAAAAAGTGAAATCGTCTTTAATGAAAACATAGTACAATTGTTACTATCTAATAGTTCTTTTTGAAAATGTTTTATAATAAAATATCTTTGT
Organism: Salticus scenicus; assembly: GCA_963930645.1. Lineage (NCBI taxonomy): Eukaryota > Metazoa > Arthropoda > Arachnida > Araneae > Salticidae > Salticus > Salticus scenicus. The sequence continues at coordinate 112,767,742 of OZ005661.1, read as the reverse complement.
GAAATGCTTAGTGTTCATGTGTGCCCTTTTCACCCTTACCTAAATCTGGATTTTATCACTTACTAGAACTTTAAAATTATCTTTTAGTGATAAATTTAAGCATCTCAAAAATTAAAAATCTGATGTGAAACAACTACCCATGACTTCCATTACTCAGCATTACTACGTATTATATGCACTTTTTTCAGACAATATGATCAGAAGACACAAAATTGATCTAATAAATTAGACACCTAGCAATTTTCCTGTCAGAGAAAGCTGATACATGCGTAAAGACATATGAAACAGAGTTTACATAACGAGTTAAAGGGGGAAAAATTCGATAGAGCAGTTTTTCGAAACGCCAATTTCCGAGATCTAAAACTGACCTAAAAATTCAGGATGATGGTTTATTTTCCTGTAATAACCACGTTATACAAGAGAAAATATATCTAAAAGGGGTTTATGTACAAATTTTCAAGAAAATCGTTAGAGATGTTTTTAAGATACTGATTTTCACCAAAACGTGATATACTCAATTATTGATCGAAAAACAACAATTACATAAATAAAATTTAAGTAAAAAAAATCATTTTTTAAAGTTAGAAGCTTTTTATTTTGAAGCCCTAAAAAATATTAAAATAAAATTTATTCTGGCAAAGACATGCTACAAAGAAATGAAAGTTTCAACACTAAGAAAATTTTAGAGAAAAAATATAGGTACTTTCTTTTTGCAAGAGACGAAAATTTCTTAATGTTCAAAATATTTTTAAAAACTTTCGAGACCAATATTCTTAGTTATTAGTTTTTGTATAATCATTCGTTAGGTCAGAAATTTCAAATGTCTTGAAAGCTTTTTAAAATATTTTGAACATTAAAAAATTCTCATCTCTTGCAAAAGAAAAGTACCTATACTTTTTCTCTAAAATTTTCTTAGTGTTGAAATTTTCATTTCTTTGTAGCATGTCTTTGCCAGAATAAATTTTATTTTATTCTTTTTAGGGCTTCACAATAAAAAGCTTCTAACTTTAAAAAAATGATTTTTTACTTAAATTTTATTTTGTACTTTTTAGTAAAAAAAAAAAAAAAGCTACTTAAAAAAAAAGGAACTAATTAAAATTTCTTAGGATATTTTGTAGACAACGGAAGAATTTCGTTTATCAATTGACATTTTTTTTTTTTTGTTGTTGTTGTTTATTTATCTTCAAAAAAAGTACTATATCGTCTTTCGAGGACCGAATCCGGGACCATCGCGTTATCAGCATGACGCTCTAACCAAAAGTCTAAGAATTGTCAAGAAAAATCATAGAACATTCCAGAAAAATTTAACAAATACTTATACAAAAGGAATATTGTTCTCGAAGGCTTTTTAAAATATTTGGAATATTTAAAATTTTTTACGTTTTGCAAAAGTGAAATATCTATATTTTTCTTTAAAATTTTCTTGTTGTTGAAACTTTTATGATTTTATAGTATGTCTCTGCAAGAATAAATTTTTATTTTAGACTTTATAGGGCTCCACAATAATAAAAGACATCCAGTGTTGTTTTTTATTTATTTATTTATATTTATATATTTTATTTATATTTATATTTTTACTGAAATTTTTATTTTGGGCGTTTAGTAACTCAAAAAAAAAAAAAAAAAAAAAAAAGCTTCTTTAAAAAACTATCAAAATTCCTTAGGACACTGTGTAGACAATGAAATATTTTCTTTTATCAATTTACATCGTTTCTATTAATTATCTGCAAAAAAGTAACACATCGGCTTGCGAGGATCGAACCCACGAGCATCGCGTTATCACCATGATGCTCCAACCAAATGCGTTAAAGAGCGACGAAACAGGTTGTTTAAATTTACATTCAAGTGGAGGCGCCTTCTTTTTCAGAATGGCGCAAAGACACGATGATAAAAATTCAATTTCAATAAAAAGCTTCTAAAGGAATATATATATATATATTTAACTTTTTATTTTATGCTTTTTAGTATCTAAAAAAAAGCTTCTTCAAAAAAAAAAAAAAAAAAAAAAAAAAAAACTCTTTAAAAATTCTTAGAATACTGTGTAGACAATGGAAAATCTTTTTTTTTTTTATCAATTGACACATTTCCTATTAATTATCGGCAAAATTTAACACATTGATCCTTCGGGGATGGAACTCACCACCATCGCATTAGCAACTTGACGCTCTAACCAACTGAGCAAACGAGCTATTATAAGGACTGCTGACATTTACTTTAAAGTTGAAGTGCCTTATTATAAGCGTGACATGAAGACGCGATAATGAAACCCAATTTCAATAAAAAGCTTCTAAAAAAAATATTTATTTATTTATTTTTATTTAAATTTTTATTTTGTGCTTTCTAGTAACTAGATAAAAAGCTATTTAAAAAAAAAATCTTCAAAAATTACTAAGATACTGTGTACACAACGAAATATTTCCTTTTATTAATTGACACATTTTCTATTAATTATTTTAAAAATTAACATGACGCTCTAACTAAAAAGCCATTAAAAGATAGAGATACAATGAATTGCTTACATTTTTTTTTTTTTTTAAGTGGAAATGTCTTGTTTTTTAGCGTGACAGAAAACGCGATGACAAATTCAACTTCAAATAATAATATATAATATATAATACATATATAAAACTTCTAAAAATATTTATTTATGTATTTTGTACTTGAAACTTTTTATTTTGAGCTTTTTTAATATCTAAAATATTTTGTGTTTTCTAATGTCTAAAAAAAACAGAAAGAACTTCTTAAAAAAAAACTCTTCGAAAATTCTTAAGATATTGCGTAGTCAACGAAAAATTTTCTTTCATCAATTGACACCTTTTCTACTAATTATCCTCAAAAATTAACACGCCGGATCTTTCGGGGACCGAACTTTCGACCGCCGCTTTATTAACGTCACGCTCTAGCCAACTGAGCCACGGAGCCAAAAACGGAAAGGCCTATATCTTATACTATTAAGTGAGCAATATTTGTATGTATATTTCACTGATCTCGAAAACGGTAGCTCGGACAGTCACGAGATTTAACACAAAGGTGCATCCCGAAGGGTCATTGTACACATCGAAGTCAGATTTTCGAATTTTTGATTAGTTTTTCTTAATTAATTAAAATGTGAAAATCATAACCTTCTAATTTCTGATAAAAAAAAGCCATTTAAATTTTAACATTTTATCCATAATTTAATTGTTGCCAATTTTTTTTCGACAAAATAATAATAATAATTAAAAAAAAAACAAAAAAAACAAAAAAAAAAAAAACGTACATTTATTTAAAATGAGGAAAATAAATCAGAAAGATTAGAAAATAAATTAGAAATATCACTCGCATCGTTAAAAATAAGACACCAAATGAAAGGGAAAATTTTTGTAAATCCGATGCATTAAACAGCTTATCAATCGGATGATTAGTTTTTTCTTAATTAATTAAAATGTGAAGATAAAAACCTTCTAATTTCTAATAAAAAAGTCATTTAAATTTTAAAATTTTATCCATGATTTAATTGTTGCCATTTTTTTCGACAAAATAATAATAATAAAAAAAAAAAAAAAAAAAAAAAAAAAACGTACACTTATTTAAAATGAGGAAAATAAATCAGAAAGATTAGAAAATAAATTAGAAACATCAGTCGCATCGTTACAAATAAGATAGCAAATGAAAGGGAAATTTTTTTTTAATCCGATGCATTAAACAGCTTATCCGCGATTGTAATGAAATGCTCGCCCTCTGGTGGGCTAAGGTGAAATTATCATACCACTGATAGCTTTCACGCTGAAACAATGATAGAACAACAAGAAAGAACAATATAAATACACGTGGTGGCTATTATATTTACTAACAACTGCAGTTGAGGAAGCGCCATCTATCGGTCATTACAAACGCGGATCAATCGGACAATTAGATTTTTAATATTAACTAAAGTATGAATTTTAGGTGGCAACAGCAGAAGATTGTATGGAAACCGTTAGGAGAAAAAAAATGAAAAATCTGCTTCACATTAAGTCACATGATTTTTAAAAGGGATTAAAAATTGCAGTTTTCAAATTCTTTTAAATTTTCTCTCACGAACACAAAAATATAATATACAGCCTGTACCCCACAAGACCAACTTGCATTTCAAATTTCATCAATTATTTTGGTTAATAAACAAAAGTTATTATTATTTTTTTCAAATTAAGTTTTATTCTATTTTCGAAAAGATTTATGTGATCATAGATATATAATAATATATATAGATCTATCATCCCCATATTATCGTGCAAAGATTTTTGATGCCGAAGAAAAAAGCTTTGGAATCAGCCATTAAGTGGTACTGAAGGAAAAAAAAAAAAAAAAAAAAGAAGAAGAAGAAGAATGAATTTGAAACTATATCTGGGGCTTTTTATTCACCTTTAGTAAATAAATTATTCATGAATTTTATTTGCTAAAACATTCGTGCATATTCCCGTGTGTATTCACTCGGGGAAAGACTGCCATATTTTGGTAAAATCGCCGTCTTTTCCCGAGTGAAAAGGAATCACTTTTTTGTCCCCAATGATCAATCTATATATTATTACTATATCTATGTATGTGATACGATAGATTAATAATTTGGATTTAAAAAATTTTTTTAAATAGATTATTTAAACTCTATGAACCATATTTTTATTTTATCAGCTTCATTAACAGATCCTGCTGGGCGATTTTTTAAATTTTGGTGTTGAAGTACACCGAATGTTTTTCGACAAGAAGTTTAATATAGCAACAGCCATTTTAATCTAAGTAGCGCATCTAAGTAGCGCTCGGGGAAAGACTGCCATATTTTGGTAAAATCGCCGTCTTTTCCCGAGTGAAAAGGAATCACTTTTTTGTCCCCAATGATCAATCTATATATTATTACTATATCTATGTATGTGATACGATAGATTAATAATTTGGGTTTAAAAAATTTTTTTAAATAGATTATTTAAACTCTATGAACCATATTTTTATTTTATCAGCTTCATTAACAGATCCTGCTGGGCGATTTTTTAAATTTTGGTGTTGAAGTACACCGAATGTTTTTCGACAAGAAATTTAATATAGCAACAGCCATTTTAATCTAAGTAGCGCATCAAATATATAAAAACATAAATGATTTATTTTTACACAAAATTTACAGAACAAATGCAGTTTTAAAGATAGGAAATTTAATTCAACAAGCACTATTTTAAACCTAAAAAGCATTAAAAATATAAGCAGAATATAAAGGATTCTTATGTATAAACAAAAAAGAGTCTGATAAAATTATTAGCAAAATAGTCTTCCCCTTTTCATACAAAAAAAAAAAAAAAAAAAAAAAAAAAAATCCATCGCTAATATGGCGACAAAAATTCAAAAGCCGCCAATGGAGCGACATAATAAATTGTGTAACACGATAATGTTTACCTATTTATTTATTTTTTTATATAATAATCACTATGCTAATTTATCATACAAACAAATGAACCTCTGTGTGTTACTGCACTCTCACGCTGTCGAACAGAAATATTTGAAAAATTCAAATTAATATTTAAATAAATAAATAAAAATATGTTTAATGGGAAATATACATAACCATAAAAAGATTAGTTGTCTAAAATACGGCAGAAATAGCGCTCATAGCATATTGTTACAAGGGATTAAGTCTTATTGTTACAATGGATTAAGTCTAAAATGGTGACAAAAATTCAAAAGCCGCCAAAGACAACTATATTAAGGCTGTACTATCAGGTTTACAACCCATGAATTATATATACACACAAAAAATTAATTGTCTCATGCGACAGACGTAGCCGGTCACAGCATATTGTAATATTTGGCGTGAAATTGCTGTCATTTAATGGTTGATTGGATAAACAAAAAAAAAAAAAAAAAAAAAAAAACATATGAAATAATGTAAAAGCAAATATTATGTTGTCTAAACCCAGTTACGTTTGAGTCCAGTCCGAGTTACATGTGAACAACACGTATAGTGTTGTTCACATGTAACTGGGATTCAAATATAAAAGGGAAACTCCAATTTTTTCGATACTATCTATTTCGAAACTGTTATATAATAAGCACCTAAATGGAAGCTCATTGGTAAACTATTGTCGCAGGCAATAGCGACAAGCGCCCGAGTTGCAGTTGATGACCAAATCACTGCTGAATGCAGCAGGGACCTGGAGCGAGCTTTTGAACAATTTCAGTAATTTATTTTATTTTATTTTTATAAAGCTATATAGAAACGAGTTTCCTTTAAATTTAGTGGCCAGCGAAGCGGGCAAAGCCTGCTAGTTTACTTTAATTGTTTACAAGCGTGACACGAAGACACGATGACAAAATCAATTTCGTATAAAAAGCTCCTAAAAAAAGATATCTAAAACGGAATTAATATTGCGAGGTTGGAAACATGTATGAGTAATTTCTTCCCCCATACTTCCTGTTTAATTATGCGAAAAACATGCTAAAATGTTATTGCTCTTATAATTCAAAATGTTCCCTATCATTACAGTTCACCCTATACGGTTGAACTCTGTTACAGCGTCCTCGGTTATGTCGTCAGCTTTCTCATAACGTCAAAAATGTTTGTCTTACTCAATCATCATTGACTTCAATATTACCGCATCTTGCGTATAAAGGTCAGATATTCTCGATTTTAACGTCAAAATTTACTCAGATTTGATCGCTTTATTTTTCCTTTCGAAGATAAGAAAAAAAAAAAAAAAACGAAAAAAAAAATAAATAAATAAATAAACGAAAAAAAAAAATTAAATAAATAAAAGAAATTGAAGTTACGCTGTATATTATTCTTTTGAAGTACACTCTACTGTAAAAAATGTGTCCTATTTGCTGCCAGAAATTCCCTGTAATTTGAGAAAATTCAACGTAAATTTTCATAAATTACCCGTATTTTATCAAATTACAGAGAATTTCTGTAAGCAAATAGGATACATTTTTTACAGTGTACACTGTAAAAAATATGTCCTATTTGCTGCCAGAAATTCTCTGTAATTTGAGAAAATACGTTCTGACAACGTAATTTTTTCGTAAATTTTTCACTGTAAAAAATATATCCTATTTGCTGCCAGAAATTCTCTGTAATTTGAGAAAATACGCGTAATTTACGAAAAAATTACGTTGTCAGAACATATTTTCTCAAATTACAGAGACTTTCTGGCAGCAAATAGGACATATTTTTTACAGTGTATACTGAATGTTTAACAAAACATCACACACTTTATATTTATCATATATAATTTTGACATTAATAAATATTATATTTAATTCATTGAAGCTATTTCCTTTACTTTGAAACCAAACTTGGTTATTATATTACTCGGCTATAGTGTAAAAAATGTTTCGATCCGTTGAATGAGGTTATAACAGTTCAGCTGTATTTTATCAATTCACAACTTTTTGTACTTTCTTTCACAATTATTTTTGTCTCTGCATATACTTTTTTAATTTATTTCATATTTAATTTTGACAGTTCGGAAAACAAAAAAGAAATGTTTCAACGTAGCTTGAAAGAAAAAAGGAGCGTCTTGAAGAGGTAATTATTTTCCTTAATTTCAGATTCAATATTTTCACTATTTATAGCCAAAAGTCATCGGGCACTAAATATTTTTTCGATGATGTTTGAATAACTAGAGGAATTGTTTCTTTACTTTGGGTACATGTAAAGTAACACTTAATCTCGGAATGTTTTGTAAATATTCTATTACACATACATTTGTGAGCTTAAAGACTAAATTTAGAAGATAATTAATTGTGATTACCTAACACTGTACTGTATACATAACACTGTACTGATACTATATCACAGAGAATCTGTAAATTTCACAAAACCTTTTACTTGAGACAGGCAATATTTACATAGATTCTTTGTAAGAACTACCGTAATTTAGTGTATATAAGCCGCACTGGTAGATAAAACGCAGCTTATTAAAATGTTGTGAAAAAAAAGCAATGCTCTTAGATAAACCGCACCGGAAGGTAAGCCGCGGCTTGCGCAAGCATTGTTACGACTATGTGACAGATAAATAAGGGGGAAAAAAATCAGTCTTTTGACATCTACGAAAGTTAATAAAAATAATAAATTATTAATTATAAATGAAAATAATAAATTATTTAAAAAATAATTAGGCATAAAGAAAATAAAATCAAACTATTCCAGTACGCAGATGTAATGCAACAAATATGAGAAACACGGGAACAAGATGGTGGAATCCGGACATATGTACAAAGTCGTAAAAATAATTAATTATAAATAAAAGTAATAAATTATTTTAAAAGGCACTGTACAAAATAAATAAATAAATAAAATAAAAAATAAAATAAAATAAAATCAACAAATAAATAGATAAATAAAAAAATAAATAAAAAAATAAATAAATAAATAAATAAACAAAGCCAGTATACAAATACGATGCAAAAAATCCAAAACAATGGATTAAGATGGCGAACTCCAGGCATGTATGCAAATTAATCAAAGTAAGAGATTATTGGTTAATAAATAAGAGATTATAAGCGTTGGTTGGTTGGTTGGTTCGTTGGTGTCGTGTCCAATTGAAGTCAAATCAAATCATTCCATGTGCCAAAATCACGGCCTTGGCAATGTCCACAATTTTGTCACTATAGCGATTTCCCTGAAAGGGAAATTCGTCAAAGGCCTGTAAGCTTCTTATGATGGACAGCTGAAAATGTGTTCTGGAGTAAGTTCCTCCTCCAGGCAGTTCCTACATGATTTGTAAGTTCTGGTGCCATCTGTATTTATTGTCATTCCGCCAAAGTGTTGGGTTCTAAGTCTGGAGATAGTCTTGGTAATCATCCTGTCTGCTTTGATAACACATAGTTGATGTTCCTTTTTCATGTGTTTTTCTTTCAGTCTGTATCTAGCAACTGCATTAGCGTCACCTAAAGTTACAGTGCTGCAAGTTTCCAAGTTTAGGTCCCTCGCCTCCTTCGCCAGCTTATCTGCTTCCTCGTTCTCTTCAATACCAACATGTGCAGGTGTCCACTGGAAAGTACAGCTTTTCCCAAGGTGGCAAATTTCCTCTAAGTAGTGATGGATATCTTGTGCAAGCTTGGAGTCTCCATTCTCTATCGCTTCCAGGGCAGCTCTGGAATCATAGAAAATGACGAGTCCACTAGCTTTATCAGTATCATTCAGAGAAATATACATTTGTAAGGCCTCAAGAATTGCTTTTAGTTCGCAAGTAAAATTAGAAGCGATGTTTCCTGCTCCTATATTTTTTTGCATTTTCATGTCCTTAGTCAGAGTGCCTGCTCCTCCATTCAAAATAGTCTCATCTGAGGATCCATCAGTATACATCTGCACTAGGTCGCGCCCCAAATAAGTTTCGATAGTTTTAATTCCTTTAGCTTTAACTATGGCCTTCGGTTCTTTTTTCAAGCAGTGATCTAGTAGGTTCAAATTGATAACAGTATTTGGGGGAAGGCAGGATGATAGGACAGGTTCCTGAAGCAACGTAAATCTTTGATCCAATTCAAGACTTTCTCGTATTTCTTTATCAAGCTTCATGGTAGATGATCTTTTGAGTCTTGATTTGCAATTCCAGTTAGTTGTCGTTCTGTGAGATATATGATTTATATCTAGACTATTAGCCTTGTTAATAAATTTAACTGTTTGGTACCTTCTTCGATTATCAAGTGTCTGTAGGCCACACTCTTGCTCTCTCTGCCTTGGTGTTATTAGTAGATGAGACAGCTCCAATAAATATCTTGGCTGCTCTGGCCTGAATCTTATCAAGTTTCTCGAGTGCAGACACAGAAGCATGTGCCCAAATTGGTGCTGCATATTCCAGATTGGGTCTTACTAGTGAAACATATAGGTAGTTCTGAGAGTTTTGGGGTTAGCTCCCCAGCCAGTACCACAGAGACTTCTCAGGATGTTTAATTTCTTAAGTGCCTTGTGTGAAATGTTTTCGATATGCTTCGTGAACCGAAGTTCTGCATCCAGGGTCACACCCAAATATTTTGGGTTTTCCACCTTAGTGAGAGGCACGCCATCCATGGTAATAACTGGGTTAAAGTGCTTTCTATGGCATCTATCTGTTGTGAAAATCGTGTAGTTAGTTTTTTGTGGGTTGATCCGTAGCTTCAGTTCTCTTGACCAATTCACGATACCGATTAATGATCTGTTGAGAGAATTTTCTGACTTTTTGATGTCGCTGCATGTGTGCCATATTGCAATGTCGTCCGCGTAGCATGCAATCTTGGTTTCATTGTCAATATGCTGGTGGATGTTGTTAACATATAGAAGGAAAAGTAGGGGACTAAGTACAGAGCCCTGTGGAACTCCTCCCCACGTTTTCCTTTCCTTAGAGTTAGCTCCATTATACTTCACTCTAATCTTCCTGTCTCTTAGGAAGTCTGCAATCCAAACAAGGGCATTGCCTTTTATACCATGCTTGTATGCAATTTCTACCAATTTTTTCCTCCATACTGTATCGTAAGCAGATGTCATGTCAAGGAATAAAGCAGTTGTCTTTTCTGAAGGGTTATTTTGTAGACCGTCTATAACACTTTGACAAAGATAGAAGAGTTGGTCCTCTGTGGCGTGTTGTTTTCTGTACGCTGTCTGATAGAAATTGAGCATATCTGTCTTAATAAGTTCGTCCATAATTCTATGATGAATTATTCTTTCTGTAATCTTGCAGAGAATACTGGTTAGTGAGATAGGTCTATAATTTTTACACTCAGATGGCAATTTTCCTGGTTTGAGAATAGGGACTATGATTGACATTTTCCATGCCTTTGGAAGTTTTCCTCTTTTCCATGACAGATTAATTATTTCCAATAAGCATTCCATAGCAGTGTCTCCAAGGTGTTTAACAATTTCACCAAATATTAGGTCGCCTCCTGGGGATTTCTTTGCATCCAATTTATGAATCGCTGTCTTCAATTCTAGATATGTGATAGCCTTAGTGAAGACATCATCTTTCCTGTATCTTCTAGCTTCCATCAGGAGTTTTCTAACGGTTTTGTTCAGTTTTTTGTCTTCTTTGCTAAATGAAAGTTTACTTACGTTTGAATAGTGCAGTGCCAGCAAGTTTGCTGCTGCTTTATTTGAGTCTGCATCAGTTCCAGAAGAGCTGATAATGTTGCTTTGAGTTCGCGAGCCGGGGGAGTATTTGTTTAAGGCTCCAGCAGCTTTCCAGTATTTTGCATCTTTTCTTGGGTCTAAGCTGTTACAAAAATCTGCCCATTTTTGACTTTTAGATTTTGCTATTTCAGATTTTGCGTGAAAATAGATTATATGCGTGAATCAGTGCTCGAGAAACTCGAATGCTAAACTTCTGTTTTCGGGAGAGACCGACTGTACCAAGAAGTATGGACGACGGAATTTGGCATTATCATTAGATAGCCCGCACTGATAGATAAGCCGCAGTCCCCCCCAAAAAATCAATGTTTTTTTTTTTTTTAAAGATAGCCCGCGGCTTATCTTCACACGGTATATGAAAATGTAATTAAAAAAAAAAAAAATGCATATTATTCGTAAATACTTATCACAAAAAAAAAAAAAAAAAAATCTTCTAACTAAAATTTATGAAGCTGTCATAAAAATTTTAAATGATAAAGATTATTATCATACTATAATTTGAAATGAAAACATCGTAATATAACAGCAATAATTTATATTAATAGCATATCAATAAATTTTAGTTTAATATACTCGTTTTTTCTTCTGTCTATACTAGAAGAAGCTTATATCTTTTCCATAAATGCGCGTTACTTCAAATTTTATATATTTTTATTTCATCATGTTTTGAAGAGACAATAATCACTGATAAAATCTTAATGAGATCGAGCTTTGGATCAAGTGATGATTAAACTGCCTGTATTGTTGTAAGCAAGGGTCACATTCTGGAGGAGTAGTTTTCCCACCACCATTTTCATATAACAATATTTTATTGTACTTTTCTGCAATTAAGTAAAGAAATTTTTTTATAATTAAATAGTGGAGCCAAAGTTTCACATGTTGTTACAAAATAAATAAATTAAATAATAAAATAAATAAATAAATAACTTATAAAATTTTGTATGTACAAACAGATGATTTGTGTAAACTTTTTTTTTTTTTTTTCTTTTCTTTTTAAGAACAATTTACTGCAAAATGTGCTAGCAAATGTTTATTATAGCGTGTTTCAAAATGACTTCAATTGTTTTAATTCCTTTTTTTTTTTTTTTTAAATAAATCTAAAAGTTAGGTTTATTTCAAAGTATATGTACTATATCTGTCAAAAGTTAAGCGTTGGTACCAAACTGTAATTAGAAGAAATTGATGGAGGGAAAAAAGATTTGTCAATTATTTTGACAAATTTATAGGAAAATCTATGCTATGAAAATCTAATTTTTATTTCTGCAAACATTCATGAAAAGGGCATAATACTTCCAATTAAAAATAATAATAATAATAATAAAATATTTTTTAAATAAGCTAATTAAAGATTTCATGCCTTATATAGTGAAATGCACAAATTCCACTGGATAAAAATTACGAAATTTAAATTTTTAAACGTTCTTAGATCCATATAATTAAATAATAAAAAAAACTTGATATTCTAACACACACACACACACACACACACACACACACACACACACACACACACACATATATATATATATATATATCTGTTTATTATTAAAACTAACTGAAATATTTCACCTTGAAATTTTAATCGTCCTATTCGTATAATATAGAGCAGGGGTGGCCAACCCGCGGCCCGCGGTGTAATATTTTGCAGCCCGGGAGGAAATTAATGATATTTAAAGTTTCAGAACTTCGATTAACATATTAAAAATTAATAAATCCGTTCTGAGTTTTCGAAGTGAAAATATCTTTCGACGATTATGGTATAGCTAAAGAATCACACTGTTATAATAATGAAATATTAATACATCCATTATTCATTATTTTTATTATTATAGTTATTAATGTATATAGTCATAAATGTTTCATGATTGTATTGTTAATTTATGAATTAAACTAGTTTTAATTAATGTATTTTGCTCCGAGTTTTGCTAATGTATTTTGCTCTTCCCTCCCCGAAAAAAATATATACATACATGATTCATGCGCTTACAAATTTATATATACACATGATATACACATAGGGTGCTGCCCGCCTAAATAAAATAGATGTCCAATGCGGCTCACTAAGTAAGTGTTTTGGGTTGGGCAGGCCTGGCTTAGAGAAAATTAGGTGGAATATGGAATACTATTTCTACTTGAACTCACCATAATAAACTGTTGTATTTTAGATTATTGTGGTTCAATAATTGCAGAATTTCAAGTATTGGTAATGTGTTTTGATGATTTTATGTTACAAAAATAGAGCTCACATAAAAAACTTTTAGTTGAGGGGGAAAAAAAGCCATTTTTGGGTAATATGGACCAAGCGAGTAATATAGAACAGTTATGAAAGAAAATATAGGATCAAATTTCCTTACAGGATAATATGAAATAGGGTACTATTTTTACAGAAAATCATGAATAATTGCAATATAAACATTTTATTTTGGAATTATTATAGAAAATAAACAGTATTAAAAAAATGTATCAACAATCAAGTTTTACAAAAATCACAAATACTATGGGATAGTTGATATTTCGTATTACCCGAATCACCATCTTGGAGAATAATCAATCTCAAATACCAATCGGTAGAAGTAAGTACATGGTAATCAGATTACTAACTAACTCAACTCTCCTACTAGAAATGATACTAGATTTTCACTCTTCTTACTCCTCTGTAAATAAAGTACTGAATTCGTAACTTAACTCCAAAAAAGTCTGAATCTTGATAAATCAAAGAAGTACGACAAAAAAAAAAAAAAAAAAAAAACTATTCTTCTTACTGACACAAGATGAACTACAACTACCGTTCATATTTGAGGACAGACGATTGACGTGCTTTCGACAGGTTGGAGCACCGTACAGTAGAGATATAACAGTATTCCATTTTACCCAACACTTCATGGGCCGCGGTAGCCCAGTCGGTAGAGCGCCGGCCTCGTAATTGGTGATTGCTTGTTCGGTACTCGAGCCGGCCAAAGACCGTCGTGTACACTAATGGTGGCTGGTGCACGTAAAATCTGTCGTGGCCGCAATATCCTCCATGTTCCCATAGGAAATTATACCTCTGGGGGCCACCGAAGCGGGAGAGCCATCCCTTCCGTGGAGGTTCAAAATTGTGATGGCATGTCTCCGGACCACCTCTAGGTCCCAGACCGTCGCCAATTGCCCATCTGCTCAGCACTAGTGCGACGTAAAAACCCAACCAACAACAACCCAATACTTCATATTTTCCTTCGTTACTCTATAAGAAAGAAGAATGGAATGCTTAAATTCAGAAAAATATCAGAATTATTATTATTATTTTTTTAACTGATCCATTATTGGGAATTACAAACATCTATAGCAAGTGTCATACTATCTTTGTAAAATCCTGACTCTAGATTCAATTATATATTATTTTTCTATAAAATCTATAGATTGCAGGGGGAAGAAAGCTAGCTCACAATTTATAAAATGCGAACGCAAGGCTGGCCTAGAATTTAATATATATATATATATATATATATATATATATATATATATATATATATATATATATATATGTATATATATATATATATATATATATATATATACATATATATATATATTAAAGCTCTATTTTTGAACCAAATTTTTTTTTTTTTTTTTTTTTTTTTACTTTAAAAAAATTAAACATAATTTATACGTCTCATTAATCTATTAAAACCAATGCAACATTTAAAATGAGATAAAGAATACAAAAATTTAAAACTTTAAAAATACATTTTAATTAAAAACATTAAAACACACGACAGACGTTCCATATAAATCAGTTTATCCTTAAGTTAAAAATTCCACTTATCGTACTACTATCCCTTATTATAAAGGTATTTCTGAAAATATCTCTAAATTACTTAGAACAATTAATATCTCTACTAGCTTTAAACCTTTAGTAACTTTAAACTTTTAGTAACTTTCTCTCAAACTTTAAACCCGCTGCCCCCCCCCCCTCTTAAACGTCTAGGTGTAATTCCTTGTAAAAATTGTGATTCTACATATATCGGTGAAACTGGCAGAACAGCTGAAATTAGATTAAAGGAACATAAACGCTCATAAAAAACAGGAGATTTAAAATCAAAACTCGTGATCCATTCTCTCAATAGTGATCATATTCCAGATTTTGAAAACATTAAAATTTTATCTTCGACTGTAAATATATATGAATCCCGTATTTTTCTAGACGGCGCTTTTACTAAAATGCAACATTCTGCCTTGAACGAGGCTAAAGTTATTCCTCCTGAATATTTAATCTTGTTATGATGTATTACGAATTTCTGTAAATGTTGTGCTTGTATGTTTGACACTGAGGAGGGCTATATAAGGGAGAAATCCTTCTCTTAAAAATAAGTCTATCGTTTGTCCATAATTTCTGTACACTGCGTGGGTGAACAAATAGAAACCATTCAAGTCTTGATAATTTTAAACTGTCTTTATTGAATATATATTCTTAAGAAGTCACATAAGGAAGTTCACATATAAAATATTAGTTGCAATAAAACCCAAGCATTTCTCGGGAAGCGAGGGAGAGAGAGAGAGGGCTAAAAAAAACTTGCGTATTTACTATACGATGAAAAAGCAAAAACTGTGGGTCTGCTTTTTTTCTCGCACGGGGAGAACCCCCCGGAAGGGAAGTCATATGCTTCGCTTTATCTTATTTTCGCCAAAATGAAAGCCAACTTCAGTTCTTTGTTTTAGATAATAAACTAATGTTAATTTTTTGAATTTGTAATGACGGTTTATAATTGTATTAACCTTTTAACCGCCAACATTACGCCAAGCGACCGTTTGACTAGAGAAAATGACCGTTATGAACTGAAATCATTAATATTGGGTAATTTAAAATAAATTATATCCGGTGTTGCAATAATATAAATTCTGACAATGAGTTTTCTTGTTTTATGACTATTTGAGAACACTTTTTTTATAATTACGTTTAATGTCAGAATTTCCGTTAGATATTATTTCTTTTATTTTCTTTTTATCCCGTAAAATAAAGTACTTTTCTATTTAAAAAGATAAACACTTTATTTATGATTTAGATATAAAACATATACAATTTAGATTTCTGAATGATGTGTGTTATTGTTTTATGTTAATAAATAGTGTAGGTCGTATGTATAATTAAAATTGTGAAATTTTTAACGACATTTAAAAATAATTCTTTCTCCAAATGCTTAAGAACAAATTATGTAAATATAATATCTCACTTAAAATTTAATTATTTTTTTTTATTGCAATAATGCATTAATTTCTCATTAGATTTTATTTTATTTAAAAATTCAATTAAAATTTAACCAAATATATGTGAACACCTTCACATATTTCTCCCGGCGACCCAGAAAAATAAAAAAAAAAATCTCTCTCACTCCCTAGTATGTCATATAAACATAATGAAAATTGTCATTCATTTAAAAAAAAAATATATATATATATATATATAAGAAATCTGCATAAGCAAAAACAAAAATTGTATATAATGAAACAGTCAATTACTACTATAAAATGTGCACATTAAAAAATCTGTCTCATCATGAAACACAATGGCTTTCCGAATACTTTATCATTCGACAATGATTGTGGGCATCACATTTTCTTATAGTTCAGAGTCTGGATCCAGATTTCCCCTACATATATCTCGTCAAGAAAGCCTTGAAAGTGATACTTATTCACTTTTTTGTAAAAAAAAAGTTTTTCTTTACAATGTTCCTACATATATATATCCATGGAATGATGATGCTATGCTTTAAAGGTATTACATATTACTTTCTACATTGTAAAGAATATTGAACATGCCATATTTAATACTGCAACATGTCAAATAACATCAATGTTAAACATAGAAAAAAAACAACACATGAGTACAAGTAAATTAAAAATGAACATAAAATGAGAGAAAAAAAATGTATATACAAATAATAGAAAATATCACAAAAGTGAAAAAAAAATTGTTCGTGCAATTCCACACAGGAGAGATTCAAAAACGACGCCCATTGGACAGTCAAAAAAATATCTCCCCTTAATCTTGTATGTAGAAACAAGTATATCGACTTTGGCTTATGGCCATTGTCCTAGCGGGATAGGGCGTGTATAAAGACCTGACCTGTTAGGGACAGGCTTCCGTCCCCCATCAAAGTCAAAGACTTCTGTAGGGACACCTCGCAAAACTGGGTATATATATGTCAATTGAATTGTATTAAACAATTTTCAAAAGAAGTGTGGGGGGTCTCATCACAATGAAATGCTGCTCTCCCGGGTAAATTTTGAACGAGTTAGCATTAACATAGAGGGTAAAATTAAAAAATGAAAAAAAAAAATATTTAATTAAAATTCTTAGTACTATCAAAATTTAGTGTGAGGAGATAAAGACTACCAAAACAACTCACTAAACCCAATGAAGCATTTCAAAAAAATAACATAGCACAATAACAATAATAATAAGTTAATTGCCACATATTAAAATTTTGAGATTTTAACTTTAAGTCATTGCACTATTGAAAAGTTTTGTATATAGTATGTCAACAAACAGTATTGTAATCATCTGTTAAACTTATGATATATTAATATCTATCAAAATGTAAATATTATTAAACAAGAATTTTTTTTTTTTTTTTTTTTTTTTTTTTTAACTGAATTATAATAAATTTTATTAAATTTGTTGTTAAGAAAACTGTAATAATAAGAACTAGAAAAGAAAAAAAAATTATGCAATATTTCACATAGTGTTGTGTCATCCATTGTAATTAAAAAAAAGAAAGAGAAAAAAAAAAAGAAAAATGCAGAGTATACATTGGTTCAGCCAATTGCCTGCATACAATGAATGACAGAACTATAAATAAACAAACATAAAAAAAACAACTCATGCACTACTGAGCTCATGGAATGCATAAGTTTTGTAAAACATTACATAATATGATATTAAAAATTAATTCCTGTTTCTTAAATTATAATTGTGGCTTTGTCTTGCATAATAATTAACATTTCTATTAGGACTTGCTTCATCAAGTAAGTGGCTGTATCTAGGTGGTGCAATAATAAGTCTGTCAATATGGACTCTAAATGACAATCTATCAGGCGCTTGTAGTCTTTTAATTGTAAATGAAACCGGTGAGTGTTTTTGTAGAACAATAAAAGGTCCTGTGTACTTTGGTTTAAACTTATCAACGGATTTTAAATAAACAATGTCATGTACAACAACAGGTCTTAATTTAGCATGTCTGTGAAAGTGTTGATATCTCTTATTTTGATTATCTTTTATGTTAGAGTAAGCTTTAAGGTAAATTTTATTTAAATCTTCTAATAATTTATGTGTATCAACATTCTTGTCGAGAAAAGGTTGATTCATCTGTTGCTCAAAAGTGTCAAAAATCAATGAAATTTCTCTTCCAAAATGTAATAAGTTAGGTGAGTACAAAGTAGATGAATGTTTAGAGCCATTATACAATGATTTATGTATAAACAAAGAGTTTTCAAATGTATGTCCTTCAGACATTAAAATGTTTACTGAATATTTGAGCCGTTCAGTGCACACATCGACTAACTCCACTTTTTGAAAAATCTTAAATTTTATGTCAAAGCACTTGGTATAATCATAACTTTTTGTATTTATAATAACTTTCCGGAATAATAAAGATTAGCACCGTTAAATGGCAAATTTGTTTTGGCCATTGAATAATAAGTAATTTATTTCAGAAGCCATTTCGATTAACTCCATACTCTAATGTAAATCGTTTCGGTAACGCTGTATCTGTTCTGGCCGTGCATCGACGCTTATTTGTTTTTAAACAGCGGAAGATGCTCTCTCCCTCTCAATAATATTCGTAACAAAATCGCATCGGTAAACAGATAAAAAGAACAACGTTTACAGTAGACTTTACCTGTAGTAAAAGTAATATATTTTTTTCTTTTAAATTATACTGCTAAAATATTAAATTATACTGCTAAAATATTAGTTAATGCGCTGGATAAAGTTAGAAAGGTCCAAACCCTATCTCATACAATTCAAATGTGACTATAATGAAGATACAGAATTTCAAACCATTAATATAAGAAAATCTTTAGTGGGTAGACCGCAAAGTTTGAAAAATATAGATCAGCCTTTATTATATCCTAAAGGTAGAACTGTGACAAGGGAAAAATGGAGAGACATGATGGACCTGCTAAAATTCATTCCTCCTGTTAAACACGATTACTATAAGAACTTGTCAACAAATCGAAATGACGAATCCTCGCATACAGCTGATGAAGAAGACATTATTTATAATATTGCTGAATCATCCCAAAGAATAATGCCGCTGACATAAAACTGCTATGAATTAATTACAAAAATTATAATATAACAGAACTGACAACATACATTCTTATGGAAAAGCTGTGATAAAAATGTATAATAACTAACTTTTTCTGTAATAAAAAACTTAAAAATGTAAAGACTTAATTTAACTTTATTACTTTTTTCAGTTGCCAAATCGATTAACTCCACCAGTCACATAAAAACTGTAACATTACTGACGATTGTTTGTTGGCTATTCTTTCTTATTAATTTTATACACCGTTAGATGAAAGCTATATCTGCAATTATGCATTCTACATTATATATTTGAATTCATATTATCAGAGGAATTTTAAAAAACAATATACATTACATCATCGCGTTTCTCAACTTTTTGTTTTATGGAGTTAATCGATGTGTGCACTGAGCGGCTCATTTAATGGATTTATTGATCCTTTCGGACAATGCGTTTGATTGTGGATGTGCTACAGAAGAATGTGTAATTTTTATACCAAGAGTACTATTAAAAGAGTTGTAAACACTGGATGTAAATTGAGGACCAAGATCCGATAGGATAACTGAAGGTCTACCAAAGGTGGTACTATAACTAAACAAACATTTAACTATTTTTTCTGCTGATGTATCCTTTAATGGATAAAGTTCCATATGGCGTGAGAAAATGTCCAACACTGTGAGTACTGAGTGACCATTATTAAATGGTCCTACTAAATCAACACTAATAGTATGTCCAGGATGTGTGGGTGTGTATGTAGGTTGTAATGGAGCTGGAAGAGTGTTATGATGTTTAGCCTGTAGGCATCGTGTACATGAAGCGACAAAGTTTAATGTATCTGTGTACATTCCTTTCCAAAAGTATTTGTTTGATAGGAAATTATATGTTTTATTTAATCCAAAATGAGACAAATGTGAAATTGTTAATGTCTTAGCTTTTAGCGAATTAGGAACAATAATAAGATATGAGAATGTTGAGCTATTGGGACATTGCTTTTTATACATCAGTACCTTTGTGTCTGGATGAATAAAATAGTTTGGGTATTTTCTTGAAAAACCTTTCTTTAGAATTTCTGTGTAAATTTTTGACAATACAGGATCCTTTATTTGTTCATTTACAAAAGTATTATTAGAGATTTCTAAAAGTGGGTCTTTATTATTCGAATCTCCAGAAGTTAAGCAATTAGTGTATTGTTGTTTGATTTTGTTACAATTGTTATCATTAAAGTGATTAACAACATTACTATTATCATGTACTACAGGTAGAGGTTGTTTTTCAAAAATTAATTCAGGATTAGAGTTCAAATCTTGTTGATTGTGAGTGAAGTCACATCTCGAAAAATAATCTGCTAAATATTTGATGAACCAGGAATGTGTTCAAAATCAAACGAATATTCTGAAATTTCCATTAACCATTTTGTGGTAAGGTCTGTAGGATTAGTTGTTTTTTTGTATCTTTTTAATGGAGCACTGTCAGATAAAATTGTGAATTTTCTGTTGTACAAATAGTATTTAAATGCAATTATTGATTTGTAGATAGCCATTAATTCCAATTTTAGTGCAGGGTAGCATTTTTCAGATGGCTTCAATGATTTAGAAAAGAAGGCTATTGGAAGTAATTTATTATCATGTTTCTGCATTAGTACCCCAGCAATTGAAATATTTGAAGCATCTGTATTAAGGTAGAAATCTCTATCCCAATCCGGTAGTCTGACCACTGGTGATTCAAAGAAAATTTTTTGAATTTTGTTAAAAATCTGTTGATGTTCAGTAGTCCAATGAAATTTTGATTTTGGTTTAGTCAGATCAATTAAAGGTTGTATTAGTTTAGAAAAGTTGGGTACAAGGGATTTATAAAATGTTACAACACCAATAAATTTTTTTAATTGCCTTTTAGTTGACGGTGTAGGAAAAGAATCAATTTTTACAATATTTGATTGTATTGGGGAAATACAATGATTTTGAATATGGAATCCAAGATAATTTACACCAGTTTTGTGAAAAGTGCACTTGTTAGGTGCAAGGGTTAAGTTGTACTTTATCAAAATTTGTAAGATTCTACTTAATTTAGTGCATGTTTCCTCAAAGCTATTCGAGCCAAAAATGAGGTCATCTTGATAGGCATGTATTCCCTCTAAATCAATTTCATCAATAATTGTGTCCATTAAAGCTTGATATGGAGAAGCAGCATTTTTTAATCCAAAGCATAGTCTTTTGTATTTAAAACTACCAAACATAGAAGTAAATGTAAATTTATCTTGTAAATCTTCAGGAAGTGCAATCTGGTGGTAAGCCTGTTGAAAATCTAAACATGTGAAGTACTTGTAGGCTGATAAGTCAGCAATAATTGTTTGTATTTTGGGTAAAGGGTATGAAGATCCCTGAATTATTGAATTAAGCATTCTAAGGTCCATTGCAATTCTATATTTTTGTTTACCTTCTGCGTCAAGTTTTTTTTTAACTAAAAGAATGGGGCAAGCCCATTCTGAACAATTTCTTTCAATAATTCCAGCTTCTACAAGTTGATTTATTTGACCTTTAGCTTCTTGTTGTAATGATTGTGGTATTGGAAAAGGTAATATTTTAATTGGGAACTCAGTGATGAATTTTAAATTTGGTATAACTTTGTCTGTATGCCCTAAAGTTTTCATAGATTTAGAAAAGGCTGCAAAATTTGTTAACAAAACATTCTTTAATTTCTTTTCTTGGTCTCCTTGGAGATGTTTTTTGACATCAAAATCCAAAGGAGAGAGTTCCTTTCTTCTTAAATTTAATATTTCATCAGAAGCTTGAATGTTATTCAAAATTTGTGTAGTTGAATCAGTAACAATTTTACTGTTTTTATCAATTTCTGCTTCCTGCGGAATAATTTCATCAATTTCTGTAAGGGTGCCCATTTTTGTACCTTTATTTATGTGTATACTTTCTTTAGTTAGATTTTTAACATAAATTTGAAATTGGCCTCTATTACAATTATTATCATTATCCAGCATTTTTGAAGTACTACTATTTATTACTGAATCTAGACACAATATAGTTGCATTATTTTCTGTATTTTCAAACAAATAGTCCCTGTCAGACAAAAAAATTGTATTTACATCTATAAATGTTTCCTCTTCAGGTTCTAAAAATATTTTCTGAGAAGCCCTAACTGTCATTTGTTTACATTTTTGGGGAGGATTTTGATTTTTTTTCTGAGTTTCAGTATTTTTCGCAACACTACAATTGTTTAAGTTTTCATCTTCTACAAGTGTATTTGCAATGGGAATAATTATATCTTTAAGTTTGATATTGTTTTTATACAAGTCTATTATTACATTATTTTGTTGAATAAAGTCCCATCCAAGTATGGCCTGAAACGTTGATTCATTAGGAATGTCAACAATGAAAAATTTCTGTGAGAAAAATGTGTTATTTATTTTGAAAGAAGTTTGAATACATGAGGAGAATTGTACGTTTGAATTTACAGTCTTAATCGTTACTGGTGAAGACAAGTGTTTATAAATTAATTTCTCTTTTAAAGATTTAAAAGTACTTTCAGAAAGCAATGATATCGAACTCCCTGTATCGATTAATCCGGTGATAGCATTTTTAGCTAAGTTAATTTCAATTAACGGTAGTGTAGATGAAATTTTATTTACATTAAAAATATATTCATTTTGAATTTCTGTAGTTTGTGTGGACTTGTTATCAGCAATATTTATTTTATTCACAGTTTGTGAGGCAATTGAATTTACTTTTCTTGTACTAGATAGTTTTATAGTGTCACTTAGATTTGACAAATCAAAATTAGGATTAGGTGCTGATGTTGTCTGGTGTAGTTGAGATGCAAGGCCATCAGCTACTCTACTTCTCGAGTCTAGTTTAAATGCCTATTATTGTCATTTCTCTTGAAAAATCTTCCTCTCGAAAAATTATTGTTTTGGGTTTGGCTTCTTTGCCATTTATAATATTTATTAGCAACATGCCCTTTACGATTACAAAGTTGACAAACAACACTATGAAAACCCTCTTGTTGTGATCCCCTAGCCTTACGTGTTTAAAATTTTTTTTTATAATCATTGTGTCGACTTCGTCCAACATGAGCATTTTGTGAATCTGATAAACTGTTTACTTCCTTTTTTTTTTCTTTTTGTCCGAAGGACAAAGCATCTACTTTTTCTGTTAATTCAATTAATTTTTGTGATAAATTGTTAACAAATACATTGTCACCCTGTTTGAGCAAGATATTTTCGTTCATGTTTACCTCTTGTAACTTTTGAGCGCGATTTACCGCCAAATTATAATCCGATATTCCCTCTTCCATGATTTTTATACGTATGTTAGATGGAATGGAGGAGATAAACCTTGTAAATTTAATGTTATCAAGTGCATTACTATCGGTAATTTTGTTATATATAATATTAGCCAATATATTTAATCTGTGCGAGAAATTTTTTTATGGATTCCTGAGGGAGCAAATTTAAATTGTTAAACTCTATTAGTGCTTGAGTGGAACTCATGGGAGTAAAAAAAGTTTTAAACTCTTCCTTAAGAAAGTTTAAATCATTTGATTTATACAAATGGGGGGATTGCGTTAAATATTTTAATGCCGCCCCGGATAATTTTCCCTTCATAACGGCGACGGCTTCCTCAGTTTATAATCGATTTATTTTCGCGTAGGTGGACACCTGATCAAAGAAGAAGTCAACTAAAGATGGTTCCCCATCAAAATTCATTAACTGAATGTTGACTGTTTTGGCTTTCGCCATAATTAATAATTTTGCCTAACCAACTTAAAATATTGTAAATAAACTATATAATAAATATTGTATGTGACACAAAACAAAAATTGTTAATACCAAGCATTCTTGTTTTTTTTTTTTTTTTTTTTTTTTTTTTATTTATTTATTAATTACTTTGGCATATAATTTTATACTATTGTATGCCACTTTTAAAACAAGAATACTTAGTTTTATATGCCCATATATTATTATCCAAAAAGAAAAATAGATGAGCATACATATGATAAATATTGTGTAAAAATATAAAAATATTGTGAAATCAAATAAAATGTATTGAAAATGAAATATTATGAATGAAATAAACCAATATTATGAATGAAAAAATGTTAGAATTTGTACCAAGCATTTCTGCTGCTCTGATTTATTTATTTATTTATTTGTTTTTTTATGAAACCTTTCATAAAAATAATATTGCATGACAATTTCAGCAAAAATACTTAGTCTGTTTCTATATATATATGCAATAATAAAATAAATATTTGTGTTCATGCAATCAATTATAAAATAAATATTTGTGTAAAAATGTAGTGATAATTATGCACTATAAATGAGAAAAAGTTGTGTTTATTAAAAATAAATATATGAATAAATAAAGTTTCAAACATAAGAATCACTTTTGCCCTATTTATTTTCAATTTTCAAGTACCATCACTATTATTATTAATTTTTGATCTGGAGACGCAAAATATCACTTAAAAATACCAACAAAAGTACTTATCTAAATGTATATTAAAAATATATTGAATACTATGCATAATTGGCAATAATTTTAATTTAATTATATATGCATCAGATAAATATTGAAATCACACCAAAATAAAGTGTGAATTATTAATAGCCAATTTACATACCTTTATTTTCTGTATTTCAAAAATATTATAAAATAATTATTATACTTTCCTTTTAAGTCGTAGAACACTGTCCCGAACATCAATCAAGTTTCTATATTAGTCTGCAAAATTCATAAAAAAAAAAAACACACTGTAAAAATTGAAATTTCGTGTATAGTAATTGAAGAACAATATTTTGGAAATTCTGACAAATCGCAATACTGTGGGATGTTTCATCAGTGCGCAGAACGTGTAATATCTATCACTCCTTTAACTAGAAAAGAATATAAAAAAATTTCCTGAAACACATTTTAAATACGTATGGCTTTTCCCCCGTATGGGTTCTTCACACAAAAAAAAAAAAAAATTCCGAAGATTTGAACTAAATGCACACACAAATTGGCCTTTCTCCTGTATGAGTGTGTGTAAATTTCATTCGCCGTGCACAAAATCTGTAATAACGTTATCACTTTTATGCAAAAAAAAAAAAAAAAAAAAAAAAATTCACATACATATGGCTTTTCATTTGTGCGCTTGCACAATAATTAATTCACCTACGGCATGACGAAGGGACGGGACCTTGGAAACAGATAGGATCCCAATGAGCATTCTAGATGAGCACTCCATCCAGCGTCGACGAGATCAGGAGAGGCGAATCCGTGCTTTGCAAAAAAAACGAATCTCCCATGATTCTAACAAAATTCCTTTTAGTCACTATCCGAAAAAAAATTCACTTCAAAAATCCACATACAACACTTCGCCGTGGTTCACTTTCCATAGATCAAAACAATGTTGCGCCGTTCTATGACTGCACAATCCAATCGGCCTCTCTCAAAAAAGTTCGAGATCAGAGAAAAATAATTTCCATCGGCCCTCCCCTCTCTCTCCATCGATGCATTCCCGGAAACCTGGACGGCATCAAGTTCTATAAGGGAGAAATCCTTCTCTTAAAAATAAGTCTATCGTTTGTCCATAATTTCTGTACACTGCGTAGGTGAACAAATAGAAACCATTCAAGTCTTGATAATTTTAAACTGTCTTTATTGAATATATATTCTTAAGAAGTCACATAAGGAAGTTCACATATAAAATATTAGTTGCAATAAAACCCAAGCATTTCTCGGGAAGCGAGGGAGAGAGAGAGGGCTAAAAAATCTTGCGTATTTACTATACGATGAAAAAGCAAAAACTGTGGGTCTGCTTTTTTTTCTCGCACGGGGAGAACCCCCGGAAGGGAAGTCATATGCTTCGCTTTATCTTATTTTCGCCAAAATGAAAGCCAACTTCAGTTCTTTGTTTTAGATAATAAACTAATGTTAATTTTTTGAATTTGTAATGACGGTTTATAATTGTATTAACCTTTTAACCGCCAACATTACGCCAAGCGACCGTTTGACTAGAGAAAATGACCGTTATGAAATGAAATCATTAATATTGGGTAATTTAAAATAAATTATATCCGGTGTTGCAATAATATAAATTCTGACAATGAGTTTTCTTGTTTTATGACTATTTGAGAACACTTTTTTTATAATTACGTTTAATGTCAGAATTTCCGTTAGATATTATTTCTTTTATTTTCTTTTTATCCCATAAAATAAAGTACTTTTCTATTTAAAAAGATAAACACTTTATTTATGATTTAGATATAAAACATATACAATTTAGATTTCTGAATGATGTGTGTTATTGTTTTATGTTAATAAATAGTGTAGGTCGTATGTATAATTAAAATTGTGTAATTTTTAACGACATTTAAAAATAATTCTTTCTCCAAATGCTTAAGAACAAATTATGTAAATATAATATCTCACTTAAAATTTAATTTTTTTTTTTTTAAATTGCAATAATGCATTATATTTTAAAATATTTAAAAATCATAACGTCTCGTAGTAAAATTATATTTTAATCACATTAAAACTGAGACAGAAAATACACATTAAAAATATACATTTTAAAATATTAAAAACACAAAAACATAAATTTAAACGTTTCGAGCCTATTACAGGCTCCTCATCAGTATAAACATCAAGTGCAAATGATGAGATGAACAACAGACTTTATGTGAGTACAACGGATTCATCAGGAACTGCGCATGCCTCATTAAGTGGAGAAAAATGTTGATTTGTGTACCAGCCCTCCAGGAAAATTCTTGAGTGATAATTTAAACAATTAGATACAATTATTTTAGTATTGTTAAAATCATGGTAAATGGTCAGTTTCTATGGCATGTTGTACTATTTTTGAATGTATATCACGGTTTTTGAAATTTGCTTTATGTTCCTTAATTCGAGTATGATTTTAATATCCCTCTCGCTGGCTTAAAAGAAAATAAAATGAGTATGATTTTAATAAGGATAATCATAAAACTAATTCATCTAATTCACCTAAATCGTTTGTTACTATTCCTTACTATAAAAATATTTCTGAATCTATTGCCAAAGTTTTACGCACTGTTAATTTATCTGTTTCCTATAAACCTCAATTTCTAATTCGTAATTTCCTTTCAAATTTTAAAACTGTTATCCCCCCTTTTTCCCGTACTGGTGTTGTTTATAATATCCCTTGTAAATCTTGTAGTTCAGTTTTTATTGGTCAAACTGGCCGTTCTCTTCATACTCGAATTAAGGAACATAAAACAAATTTCAAAAACCGTGATATACATTCAAAAATAGTACAACATGCCATAGAAACTGACCATTTACCTGATTTTAACAATACTAAAATAATTGTATCTAATTGTTTAAATTATCACTCAAGAATTTTCCTGGAGGGCTGGTACACAAATCAACATTTTTCTCCACTTAATGAGGCATGCGCAGTTCCTGATGAATACGTTGTACTCACATAAAGTCTGTTGTTCATCTCATCATTTGCACTTGATGTTTATACTGATGAGGAGCCTGTAATAGGCTCGAAACGTTTAAATTTATGTTTTTGTGTTTTTAATATTTTAAAATGTATATTTTTAATGTGTATTTTCTGTCTCAGTTTTAATAATGCATTAATTTCTCATTAGATTTTATTTTATTTAAAAATTCAATTAAAATTTAACCAAATATATGTGAACACCTTCACAGGCTAGTGTTCTAGCCGAAACGTCTGTCGTGTGTTTTAATGTTTTTAATTAAAATGTATTTTTAAAGTTTTAAATTTTCGTATTCTTTATCTGATTTTTTTACTGTTAACTCATAATCACTTTTTTTAACTAACAACTTATTTATTATTAAAGATTCCCGATTTTGAAACAAAAGCTTTCTTATGCGTTAACCCCCCCTCCCCCCCCCCCCCCCCCCAAAAAAAAAAAAAAAAAGAGAAAGAAAAAAAAAAAAAAAAAATCTTTATCCAATATATGTTAGAAGTTGAAAAAAATGACTTTTCGTAAATTTTAAAATATCATTTCAAAATGGGCTGGGAAAATAAAATAGTAATAATTTAAGGTAATAAATAATCTCTAGAAAATCTCTAATTTTTGACCGAATTTAGAGATTTTTGGAATGTGAGCTCATATTCATTATATATATATGTATATATATACCAATTTTCAACATTTGTAAATATCGGTTTAAAATTCACGATTTTTAAAAAGTGTTTTTTATATTCGAAACAAGATAACACTATGTTATTTACAATCTAAAAGGATATAAAAGTTAAAAGATGGCCAGTTTCTAGATTTTACCTAAAACTTGCTATCGGAAATCTGAATTTTGAACGATCGCAAATTTTAAAATATTAATGCAAAATGAATTTTAAATAATCTATTAAACAGATTTTCACTAAACATAGTTAAGAACCATCCCAACTACACTGTTAAAAATTTCAGTTCAAGGTTGAACCAAATGTTGGTACTACAGTAGCTTCAGAAGCCAAAACATTGTACATTTTTGCTGCCACCATGCGATGGTGAAACCTTCTACTATGATTTGGCGTTTCTTGTTTAAAAAAAGCACCAAATTATGGTAAAAAATTTCTCCGTCTTATGGATGTAGCTATTGGCAATAATAATGGTAAAGGGTTTCACCATCGCATGGTGGCAGCAAAAATGTACCATGTTTTGGTTCAACCTGGGAGAAAATTTTTAACAGTTTAAATCAGTGTTCTACTACTACTACTAATAATAATAATAACAACGAACGATTTGAAATCGGTCTATTCAATTGAAAGCTACTGTGTCGCAGACAGACACACTTACACACGCAGTTATACATACAAAGGTTTCAAACTTCTAACACCCCTCTTTTTTCTTTGGGGTTAAAAATCGCAAATTTTGAAATTAAGTAAATCACTCAATTATAATTGTAGAAGTTTCTTTTCTCCCGTTTTCTTTGTTAGTATATTGAGATTATTTGGTAAGTATAAGTATAGGAACCCTGAAGCCATATAAAAATTTAGATTTTGTGATTTATACAAAGCTGATTTTGTGAATTTTTCTGTTGTATGACATCTTTACTTACTTCATTTAAAATACTTTCTGCAGTTGGAGGTACATGTTCCTTTGACGAATGGTTATAGAAATGTAGACCACCAATAAAATTTTGTACCCGGTATACGATGCGATAATCATTACTAGTTACATTTGGACTGTTACATTTACTTACATAACTATCGTATATGACACAGTTGAAACCATTTTGAAATTAAACAGTGTATAAGCGAAAAAAAAATGTGCACATATGTGTATTTAAATTGCCAACTAAACTTGGACTGGTACTTCATTTATGTACCATGTTACACATTTTACTCTGACAGCTTCTGAATAAAAAATGTGTTGAAATTGTTTACATCATTTTGAAACGCTTGTATAGCTGTTTCTTTCTTTCATTCTTTTTTATTTTGAACGTAAAAACCATATATTGATCTAGGCATAGATTGATCTTCGCAAAGGAAAATATGATTCCTACTCATTCGGGAAAAGGTATCCATTTTACTCTTTAATGGCTGTCTTTTCTCGAGTGAACACACATGGGAATACACACGGATAATTTAGCAAATAAGACTTATGAATAACTTATGTGCTAAAGGTGAAAGAAAAACTCCAGATACAGTTTTAAATTCATCTTTCTTCTTCTTCTTCTTCTTCTTCTTTTTTTTTTTGGGGGGGGGGGGGACGAAGTTTTTTAACGCGGGTTGCGGTAGGGTATAAACTAGTAGATATCATCACGTAAGGAAAAAGCGTTATGTTCTCTCCATGCGAATTTCTCTCACCATAAAGAAGAATCCCAGCAATTTATACTTTTTCTCCCTAGTTACGGTTGCTAAGGAGAAACGCAAATTAGAAAACGATGTTGAAGTAGTTATTGTAACAATTTACACTAAAAGGGACAAGGGAAAAAAAAAAAAAAAAAAAAAAAAAACGCCGCAGTGGAAGTGGAGAAAAATTGACTTATATCTTTTGCATTTGTAATAACTTAAAAACTGATGATTAAAACAAATAAAAATGTCATGTTTATATAATACGGAAGTCGTAACATGATACTTATGCGCATGTTTGATTTAAAAATTCGCTTTATTACACTCTATGAAGTAGTTAATAAAAATCTACATAAAATTTCTTTTTAAACGTAATAAACATATACTTTGTATTCTATTATGATTTATTATATGAAATAAACACGTTATATTTTAATGTATGAAATAAAACTATTTATTTGTTAGATCTAAACAATTACTTAATGTTGGCTAATTCCACTTTTATATGAAACTAGCAGGCAACGCCCGCTTCGCTGGTTCCTATTTTTAAATGAATCACTATAATTACTGAATTCTCAAAATTGCATTAATTTTTATCACGTGGAAAAAAAAAGAGAAACAAAATCTGATAAGGAAAAATGTCGCACCGGGTTCTCACTGCCTTCGGAAAAAATTCCCAAAATGCTCTAACTCTTATTTCTATTATTTTCCCCCTTCGCCCCCTCTCCCGTCTATCCTAATAATTTTACAAATTCGAAAATATCCGCAATCGATTTGTAAGTATCGAAAACCTCTATATACCAATTTTGAACGATCTAACTCTATTTTTATTTTTTGCCCCCCTCTCCCCTTCCTCTTTCCCGGCCCTCCTAATAACTTTACACTTTCGAAAATATCCCCATTCGACTTGCAGGCCTCTGAAACCTATCTGTACCAATTTTGAACGGCCTAACTGTATTTCTATTTGTTTTTGCCCATAGTCCCCCCCTTACCGCCCCACTCCCTTTCCGCCCCTCCTAATAATTTTACAAATTCGAAAATATCCGCAATCGATTTGTAGGTATCGAAAGCCTCTATATAACAATTTTGAACGATCTAACCCCATTTTTCTATTTTGCCCCCCCTCTCCCCTCCCCCTTTCCCGGCCCTCCTAATAACTTTACACTTTCGAAAATATCCCCATTCGACTTGCAGGCCTCTGAAAACTATCTGTACCAATTTTGAACGGCCTAACTGTATTTCTATTTGTTTTTGCCCATAGCCTCCCCCTTACCGCCCCCCCTTCCCACCCCTCCTAATAATTTTACAAATTCGAAAATATCCGCAATCGATTTGTAGTATCGAAAACCTCTATATACCAATTTTGAACGATCTAACTCTATTTTTATTTTTTGCCCCCTCTTTCCCCCCCCCTTCCTGCCCCTCCTAATAACTTTACACAATCGAAAATATCCTTATTCCACTTGCAGGCCTCTAAAACCTATCTGTATCAATTTTTAACGCCCTAACTGTATTTCTATTTGTTTTTACCCCTTAGCCCCCCCCCCCCCCCTGCTGCCCCACCTGGGGGCTGAATTTCTAAAATTCCAGAAATTGGTTTTTCGATATTTGCATTAGCTATATTTTAGGGCAAAAATTTCACGTATATCTATTTTTTTGTTTGAGATATATAGGATTATGCGAAATCACGTTTTACGCATGTGAAATCACGTTTTGTCCCCCCGCCCCCCTTAGGGACCAAATTTTGAAAATTCCAGAAATTGGTTTTTAGACATTTGTATTAGCTATATTTTAAAGCAAAAATTTTACGGATATCTGTTTTTTTTGTTTGAGATATGAAGGATTTTGTGAAATCACGTTTTGCCCCCCCACTGGGGGGGCTAATTTTGTAAAATCGCTTCTTAGTGGATGCCTACGTCATAGAACGAACACTGTCACAAAATTTCATGCTTCTAGGTCCAGGGGTTTGGTCTGGGCGATGGTAGATCACCCCCTCACTCACTCAGTCAGGAAGTTCTCTTTTATATATATAGATTACTGCTTTAATGCGGAATGGCATAGTATTTTACAGTTTTTTAACATGAAATTCAGACATTTCACTGTGCCAAATATCATAAATATTTTTTTCTAGTTCTTGCAAAGTTGTGGGATACAAATTTTTATTCCCCACCCTCTTTTATAGACTAAACATTTTCGAGTATATTGAGATTAGGACTATTTTCAGATCTCGCAAAGAAGAAATTCTACGATATTCTTTGTGGGATTTAACTTTAGGTAAAAAAGTTAAAATAGCTTGCAAAATTATAGATGCTCATGGGAAAGGATGGGTAATTTTAACAACTTGAATCAAATAAACGAAACACAGGCGTCATTTAATAAGGTACTTTATCATCTTCAAATGCTGATCGGTGAAAAGTTTGAAATACCTCCAAAATAGTCGGTCAGGCATCTATTTTTTAATGGCTGAGTTTTATTTCGGGTTAATTGATCCCTTGAGCATGAACATTAGCCCAAATCATTGAAAAATTAGGCCTTTTCGTATCATAATGTACGGAGAATGTGTCACTGTTTTAAAAGTGCGAGTTTCATTAAGTTGGTCACATTTTCGTCATCAGACCGGCTTGTTTCCGTCAGCTCGAAATAAGTTAAACTTGATTCATCAGAGAGAACCATTTCAGCCCAATAATTAACTGACCATTTTTTTAAAAAAATTTTAACCCTCTGAAGTCTTGTTTTCCTAATTCTTTTCGTTAAGAATTTTTTTTTTTTTTTTCAGATTTTCTGGCACATAAACTTGCTTTGTTTAATATTTGTTCCACTGTATTTAAAAAAATTATATTGCTAAATACTTTTTCTGAATCCCTTGTACGTTCTAAATGTAATACAAACTGATTTTTTAAGCACTGGCTTTTTAACTTGCGGTCATCTTGATTGGATGAGCAACGTAGCCGCTAGAGACAAATTTCCAGTTTAACCCCCCATACCTACCTCGTATTAAAATATTTTTCGATTTTCTTTCTAAAATTAATATTTTTTGTTGTATCGTTACTTGCCATTTTTGAAATTCTTTCTAAAATTACAATTTTTCGAACAACTGCATCTTGTTTTTAATACTTAACGCAATCCTAAATTGTACATGGTACAAGTAGTAAAATCTATTCAAAAATTTACTTTTGTAACAATAAATTGGCGATTGCAGAAAAAGAATGGGAAAATATCAAAGTGCGGCTTTTTTTTTTGTCCCTTAGTGTATATATCCCCAAATCAAAAGCTTGAAGATATAACAATATTTATTCATCGATAGCTATTAGAATATACTGATTGAGGTTCTAAATTACTTAAAATTTTCATAAATTTCCACTTATATTGGCTGGAGATTTCAACATTAATTTCAATAATTAAGAAAAATTAGAAAAAACTCGCATCCTTTTTATAAGATATGTACATTTGATTTAAGTATTAATAATGATCCAGCGCAGTTCATAACAAAATACGATACTACAATTGAAGCTGTTTTCTCGAGATACTTGGACAAAATTGAACCTCAAACATACGTATCTTATTATAGTTATCATAAGCCAATAATTACCATAATAAAATATATAGTAACATTAAAAAAAAAAAAAAAAAAAAAAAAAAAAAGAAATATTTTAGTATTTTTTATAATATAATTTATAATTCATTTTTTTTTTTTTTTTTTTTTTTTTTTTTTTTAAATATTTAATCTTTAATAAACAAATGTTTTTGCTAAAATATTAAAAGCAACTTTTTAATTTTATTCCTTACTTTACATATTTGCATTGAGAAAAAAAAAAAAAAAAAAGATAGAAAATAAACAATAAAATAGTGAGAGAGTGAGCAGAGAATAAACAATCTAGATTTTTTTATCAAATCAAATTCGGAATTGGAGAAATGGCGTAAGGAGCTTCGTTACTGATGGGGGTCCCCCGACCACAAATCTTTTTTTTTTTTTTTTTTTTTTTTTTACTGTAACTATTATCTTAGTTAATATTTAAAGTTAAACATTTTTTTATATATTCAAACTAGCAGGCTTTACCTGCGCCACTGCTAACTATGTTTAAAAGAATAAATGAAATATAAAATTTTAAAAAATATTAACTACTAATATAAAAACTACTAATACAAAATACTAATACTAATATAAAATACTGTTACTAAAATAACTACTAAAAAAAAAAAAAAAAAATCCATTAAATATGAAAACAGTATTTTGGCATTTTGAAAATCTATCAACACTATTCTTTTACTATTGCCGAGTTTCATATTCCCTAATCGCTGATGCCAAAACTTTTTTTCGGCGTCAAAAATCTTTTCTCGATAACATGGGCATGACACATCTATATAAATTACTATATCTATGGTAAAAAATTTATTTATTTATTTATTTCACTTATTTTACCCTTTCTTCTATTTTCAGGAATAATAAAGAAAAGAACGATGAACAGTGCTGCGACTTTTGCTGCTTATGTCTTGCAAATTTCTGCTTACACTTGCATTAAATAGAAAAAAAAAATCATATTGTAAATAATTTGCAGATTAAAAAACTTCTCATTAGTACTTTCACCGCGACTTCATACAGAGTGATTTATTGAAGTGTTGTGTATGGTTTTTAAAAATCTGTGCCGGCCTGGTGGTTTGGTCGATCAGGCGCTGCCTTCTGGATCTTCAGGTCCCGAGTTCGAATCCCGGTGCGGGTATGGATGTTTGTGATGTTCTCTGTCTACAAATTATTGAGCATTTGTTTCTTTGAATTGTTGTAATATGGATAGACTGACCAGATCAAAGTGCCTTTATAATAGAGAAGCATTAAAAATTGCTACAATTATCAAAGTATGGATGTATTTTTTTCATTCCTAATAAATAAGGTCTAAAAGTAAAGCATTATTGATTAATAATTTAGTTTCTACAATTTTTTAAAGTTTAGAAAAATGCCTTCAAAAAAGAAGGGCGTCCCCATTTGTCCCCAGAAAATGGGGACGTTTGGTCAGTATAAATATGGATCAATTGAGACAAAAATCATTGTAAACTATAGGCCTTAAAGCTTGTCAAATAAATAAATTAACTAAAAATCTGTTCGTTTTTTTTATGAAATGTACATATGATTGCAAAGTTAAAAGAAGAGGATCATTAATGGTGAATGTGGTCTTTTATTTTAAAAAGTGAAAATAGAAGCAAAATTTAATGTTTATAGTTTGTGAAATAAAATTAATATATAAGAGAAGACATATCTCACATAGAGATATTTTTAAAAGACACGTGTATAATACTAAATTTATGAAAAAAGACATTTTTAAAACACGTAAAAGTCGAAATATATATTTAATTAAAAAAGACATAGATATATTTCAAAGTTTTTTGCCCTTATCAACAGGGCATCATCAGGAAAACAACATAATGTAGTTTTACACTATGTGCAGTTATGCATTCAAGTGTATATATATATATATAGTAGCATCCGGTGAAAAATACAGTTAAGTTTTTGAAATGAAGTAAAGCTTTAACTATTTTCCAGACGGACTTAACTGTATTTGTCACCGGATGTTACAATGTATATATATATATATACTTGCACGCACCACTGTACACTATGTAAAACTACATTATGCTGTTTTCCTGATCATGCCCTGTTGATGAGGGCGAAAAGCTTTGAAATATATCTATGTCTTTTTTAATTAAATATATTTTTAGACTTTTACGTGTTTTATAAGTGCCTTTTTT
This sequence comes from Salticus scenicus, assembly GCA_963930645.1. Lineage (NCBI taxonomy): Eukaryota > Metazoa > Arthropoda > Arachnida > Araneae > Salticidae > Salticus > Salticus scenicus. The sequence continues at coordinate 112,731,814 of OZ005661.1, read as the reverse complement.
CATAAATTTAAAATAAATATAGATAATAACTAGTGTGCTGGAATCATCACAAAACTTTCATATCGATATTTGTTTTATCAATTATTGGACAAACACATTTGATTAATCAACATACAAAAAAAGAAAAAAAAAAAAAAAAAAAAAAAAAAAACACTTCAAACATACGCATGTACTTTTAATAATTTTTTTCACGATAATTTAAGTAGTAATTTATTTATTTAAACAACGATTAGTATTAATAAGATGGTGCTATTTATAATGAATACGTTTATAATTATGTAAGAGTGATCTTATTAGAACATAGATTTTATTCCAAAATAATTTCGGTTTGCACAAATAGACATTATTATGTTTCTTTTCTTCTTTTTTTTTGTGCAAGAGATTGTAAAAAGTTAAAATGTATCACACACAACATTTAGAAGTAACATAGGGTATCTTGATGTCATTAAGAAGCTCAATATTTGTGCTTTGCTTGAATTGAAAGGAATTAACATAAATAATCAGAATTTGCGATACACATTTCAGCCATAGTGCAATGAAATCCCCTTGTTTAAACAAATTATCACTGATGATGGGAATTAGAACGTCTACAATAATATTAATGAAAATAAATCAAGGTCCGAGCATGATGAGCCAGTACAAATAATATGGAAAACTAAATTGCATCGAAAAGAGACCATACTGTGAATTTAGTGGGATTACAAATCTATGTAAAGTTTTAGTTGTTTCCAAGTAAGCAAACGATCAACTAAAATATGTTTACTGTCGACAAATTATGAACTTCGAGGAAGCAATTAAAGAGAAAAAGCCAGAATTGACAAACAGCAGAGGAATCGTTTTCCACTACAACTCGACGTCTTTAGCAAGAAGTAAGGAATTATTAAAGATTAGAGAGCGCCAATCATTTTCGCATCATAGGATTATCATTTACTTTGAAGTTTACAAAATTTTTAAATTGTAAATATTTCATTTATAACGATGATCTCAGTCACATCGTTGAGTTGTTTGCTGATAACGATCAGAAGCGTGGAATCATGAAGTTACTAGAAAGATGGCAAAACTCGCAGAATAGAAGGGAAGATGCTCGACTAATTAAAATTCAATTTTTGTATAGAAAAAAAATAAGTTTTAATTCACCATTAAAAACCACAATTACTTTCTCGACAACTTAATATATATAACTGGCATTAATTCTTGACCCCTATTATATATAAATTGGCTTTAATTCTAGATTCGTGTTTTGCAGCGTGGATGTATTTGCAATGATCATTATCACGTGAAAATAATTAAACCTAATCCTTCGTCAAATAAAAAAGAAGTGGCATGATTTTATTCTACATTGGTATCTAATTTTGCTTGTCTGATGAAGAGTTGTGGTTATTTGTTCCGACCCTAAACAAATGTCGTGTGTTTTTGCACTTTATTTTGTTTGCTTACATTAAGTTTCAATTCAGTACATTTCAATTCAGCCTAGTTAAAAAATCTTTCTTAACAGCTAATTAAAAATTTGATTTCCTTCATTGATTAGCTTATCAAGCCGTTACTTATCTTAAATGGCTCTTGTTTTAATCTTTTTAAATCAGCATCGTAGCAATACACATTTATTTTTGGTTACCAAGAATCATTAACTTGAGTCAACAAGCGAATATTTGTGCACAAGTGCAACCATCACCAACGAGATTTATTTATACAAAGTGACATTCTGTCCGACACGGAGGGTAAAAAATAGCCAAATGAAGAAAACTACTTGTTAAACACTTGTATCCGACAAAGTTGATCAACCTGACAAAGCGTCTTTCATAAACTTATATCAGCATTGCATGATGTTTTATTTATATTTTTTTTATTTAAAAAGAAAAGAAAACTTGTTTAAAATATGAACTTGTTGTGATTTCAAATACTATCGAGCTGATTCTTTAAATCAAGTTTTATTAATCTGTATTTAGTGATAGTGTCTCAGGTGTATTATGAAAATATACATCCCGCGACAAAAAGATAGGAACAAAGGGTTTTTTCATTGATTTTTCATAAAATAACGTTATCTAAATTGTGCTTATCATTTATTATTATTATATAAAATAACACTATTCCTGGACTAATTTTTGTTTTAAGACTAATTTAGAAAAGTTTTAAGACTAAAATTTTTCTAACTTAAGACTACACTCCGCGACAAAAAGATAGGAACAAAGGGTTTTTTTTAAATTTTTCATAAAATAACATTACATATTAAATATTTGAATCATATTCAAAATATTCATATTCAAAAAAAAAAAAAAAAAAAAAAAAAAAAAACCTCTGTTCCTATCTTTTTGTCGCGCTGTATAAACACGTTGATTGAGTCTTCTCTCGATCTGTATCGATGTATTTTGATGTATTTGATGTATTCTGAATCGACACATTTAAAAGGAAATTTCATCTGAAAGCAGACGCAAGTAGTATTAAGAAATAATTTCGGCAGAAGATGTTAAAAGTTTTCTGAAATTTTAATAGGTGGCGATGTTCATCTTTTGCATTATAAATTTTAACTAATGGAAAATTGAAACAAACAGTCCAGATGTGAAAACTGAAATTTTAAGTAACCCGGTAGATTTTTAAAAAATTTTTGCCACTTTTTTTTTTTGAAAATTTGCAAAAATGGAACTAAATAAAAAAAATTCCCGCGTCTGAATGAACAACACGTCTCTCGCATGTCATTTGACGTCAAGATGACGATTTTTTTTTCTTTCCATTTAACCTGTAGGAGTCTTAATTTTACCCACAAATAATGGAATACAACCATTCATAGCACAGCTTTTCCCCACAAACATTTGAAGCTCCGCATTGTTCTACCCGTCCATTATTTTAAGGAACTTTTATGAACTATCGAGTTTTTGAAGTGTCTGTTTTAATGCGTCGATTTTTATGAAGTGTTCATTTGAGTTCAGCATATTTTGTAAAGTATTTGTTTTAAAACTGTAGATTTTTGAAAAAGGTCAGTTTTTGTACTGAAACACTACTATTGTACGCCAGAAAAAGGCTATTATTATTACTTTCTAAATAGTCAATTCATAGAATTTGCGCCTTTTTAACGTTTATTGACAAAACGTGTCATTTTCGCAGCTTGTTGTCCAAATATCTTCTCTTATAACTTATTTTACATAGTGTGTTAATAATAATAAAAGTTCAATCGTGGCCAATATGCTAAAATTTTTGAGCCAATAATTGCTGAAATAGGCCACTAATCGACGACGTGTTTTTTTTCCCCACCGAAGCTGATTTCCAAAATAAATGATGCTTTCGAAGTAAATCAACAAAATTTCTGATTTTTGGATGTGTAATTTAAAAAATAGGCCATATTTTTGCAAGCCGTTTCCAAAAAATGTAAGCGATCAGTTAATAATATTCATTCTGACGATGGTCACTGAAAAAAAAAAAAAAAAAAAAAAAAAAAAGTAGCGATGCTTGCGCTTATAAACTGGAGAGCTTATAAACTGGAAAACCCATGTTTTACATGAAGCTTACTCTGTTCGAGCAAAAATAATTATGGGTCATAATTAATATATTTTTAGAATATGAATTTGTAATAATTTTCGTTAATGAAAATAAACTTTTTTAATGAAAATATGTATAGCATATGTTTGGGTTTTTTCATTCTAACGCATTAAAAAAAAGAAGAAGAATATAATTAGTTTTTAGGAAGATAGGAATCAAAATCTGGGATATTAACATTTTGACAGCTTATAACTCTACGAAAAATTGAGAGAAATATATAAACTATGCCATTTTCCGAAATAATTTGATCGAAATAACTAAAAAAATTAGAAAAAAAAAGAAAAGGTTGCTATTGAAAATAATCTGGTGTGTCACTCACACGACTTTTTCTTACCCTGAAATTTAATACTATAAATACAGGTTGCAGATTAAGAGGTAAGATAACGAGTACTGTTATGTAAACCCGTGTTAAACAATTTAAATTAGTCTTCGGAAGAGTTTTATATGATAATTAGTTATGTGTGAGGGGGAGGGGGGCTACCGCCGCCCTCAACCCCCCATTTCATTAATGCACCTACATTTATATAGAATTTAATTCGGTTATTTAAAAATAATTCTGTTTGTTAAAAATAATTTATTAAAATTATTATTTAAAAAAATTATCTTTTATGATAATGCAGACGATTTTCCATATTAGAGAAGTAGCATAACACTAAATATATATATATATAAAAAAGTTGAAATTATTTTCAATATTACATTAAAAAAAAAATTTTTTTCTTTGTTAAAAATGAAAAAAATCGATAATTTTATTTTAAATTATCGCAGATCAGTGGTTCAACCATTCGTTTTAAAGGTATTGGCGAGCTCTTTTGAAAGATACCCACCATGAAAATTTACTCCACTCGAGTGGGGACTCCCCCCCCCCCAGGGGGGAGGCGAAGCTCCTACATACACAAAAAAATTTTCCCAGTTGACTGTTTCCATTACACAAAATATATATTCGTTTCATTTGGTTTAGTGCAGTCTATAGATGTTAAACTCTACTTACCTGCAATTTCCCTCATAGACGTAATGTATTTGAATACTTTTGAGTGTGCCTGTACACGAAACATTTGCTTCATCTCAACGAGAAGCTTACTGTAGCATCCCTATATGACATACATTTAGAGTACCGAGTTTGTAATTTCTGCTACTATTTGTTCTTGAGATATGCTGATAACAGACACACAGACATCCACACAGACCATTCGCTGAAATCATGATTTTTCGTATTCAGGGGACCTCAGAACATGTAAATATAACAAAAACTCACGTTCGAAAATTTGACCCTAAAACAATACTTTCTCGCCCCTATGGGTAAGAGAAAGTAAAAATGAAGTTAGTGCCAGTTTTAATATGTAGGCGATCCTCTAAGCAAAATCTAACTATAATGTTATAAAACGCTTTACATCCAAATACATTAAAAAGGTCTTATGACTTTTAAAATGTGACAATGGTTCTGCATTGATTAACCACACTATTTTTAGCTCTTATTTAAAATCCTCCCACACTTTTGAAATTTTAGTCTCAATATTTTCTACCTCATTTATTATTATACAAGTTTTAACTTCACTATGAAAAGATTGTTTCACTAAAAAGTAATTTCATTAATGGAGATAAACTCTAGCACATCGAAAAAATTCGCAAGATAGGCATTCTGGAACTGAACAGCAAAATATAGGCAGAGAAATTTTAACACATGAAACAAATAAAACTGTACATTTTGATATACGATATAATAGTACGCTGTGCGTACAACAAATATTATACATCATATTATATGTTATTATTTTCGTTTTAGATTAGACTCATAGAGTGTACACTGTTGCCTTTTTTACATAACAGTTGCTAAAAAACTAACTGAAGAAAAAATATTAAAGCCGAATAAAATTGGTCTTGGCTGGTTCTGTTTTCTATTGGCCGATTCTGAAATAAAAGTCCGCAACAAATATTCTTCAACCACATTTCTTGTGACCATGGGGACCTCTGCGCCAGTGGTGCCTGATGGTCGAAAATTATTTCCCCAAACAGGTCTTCAAATTTCCCCAATACAGGGGTTTTTTTCGAAAATATCCCCAACTTGATTTCTACTAAAAAGGGAAAATAAAAAAAATTTCAAAAAAATAAATAAATAAATAAATAAATAAAATAAAATATATTTTGTATATATATATATATATATATATATATATATCAAGCAGATCTAAGCAGAGGGATTTAAGTGGACTTAAACTCAGATTTTTCCCCAAATGAAGGCAATTTTTGAAAAAAAATCCCCAAATAACAATAAAGCTATTGAAAATCCCTGGCCGTAGGGATAAATCTTTACGTTGCCAACATTGACAGAAAGTTGAAAAACTCCCCAGATTTGTCCCCAAAAATTTTAGAATTCCCCAAAAAAGTCCCCACAAACATTTGGTATCCAAAATTGTCCCCAGAAGCCTCCAAAATCCGCAAAATGGGGACAAAATTCCCAATCTGGCATAATTTCTCTGCGCAGGTGCAGACTCAACAAGTCTACTGTTAAAATAGGGGGGGATAATTCCCTCCGTTGAGAGAAAATAAGCGATCAGAGAACACCAACCTGTCGGTCAACTTGGTACCCCTGCAAGCCTTTGGACTCGTCCTTACTGCTAGGCATAGGAAACTTGGTTACTCTATAATAATAATAACGATAAACACTTTACTAGTCCAATTAAACAATTACAATACCTTATTAATTTTAAATAGTAAAATTTTTGAAAGACGTAATTTTTATTCAGCAACAGTAGTCTATGGATTGTCATATTACGTTGAATACCTTTACCCGACTCATGAAGATTTCAAAGCATGTTCAAAACAGTAATTTTTTCTGTACTGCTTTTTCCCACTTCGTAGTGCAAAATACTAGTAAAAACCAATTTTATCATAGGTTGCACAATTTTCAGACCGATTTCTGAACTTCCAAAATCCTTCCCCTTCATTTCTTCAAAATCGTTAAAACAGTTAATTATATCATATGTCATGTTTCCCTTCCGGCAAAGAGCAAATGTCAAAGGAAACTGATTTTCTTGTCGATGACAAGCTGTCAGAAGGATTTATATGCACAAAATAATTCTAATTTTCGATTCACCGAAATGAATAAAGCCATTCATTTTCTGTAATGCTTCTTCTTTTGTCTTCTACTAAATAATAACACAATTTTACTCCTGACTGGCAAAAAATGGAAAACCTATTTTACTTCACGATAAAAAAAAAGATACCACGATGAGCTGTTTTAATATTTTCAGCTTTACTATTGCTCAATGGCGGATCCAGAACTTAACTTTTTTTTTTTTTTTTTTTTTTTGGGGGGGGGGGGGAGGTGTTATTCCAGATTGATGAAAAGTTTACAATTGTAATATTCAATTGTAAATGTCAGTACTTTTTTTTTTTTTTTTTTTTTTTTGGGGGGGGGGGGGGCAGTACTTTTTTTTTTTACTCCTGACTGGCAAAAAATGGAAAACCTATTTTACTTCACGATAAAAAAAAAAAGATACCACGATGAGCTATTTAATATTTTCAGCTTTACTATTGCTCAGTGGCGGATCCAGAACTTAGCTTTTTTTTTTTTTTTTTTTTTTGGAGGGGGGGGGGTCTAAGATTTTTTAAGATGTTATTCCAGATTAATGAAAAGTTTACAACTGTAATATTCAATTGTGAATGTCAGTACTTTTTTTTTGGGAGGGGGGGGGGGCTTCAGCCCCCTAGCCCCCCCCCCCCCCCTCTTCCCTAGATCCGCCACTGCTGCTATTACAACGGAAATTACATTTTGTAAAACAGAAACAAAGAAAATATTATAAAAGTCTTTGACCTAGACGAATATAAACAAGTGGTAGCTTTGTTATTTTTTGAGATTCGCTTCCGACCTTGGACAGCGATTATGGACAATCAACAAGTGGTCTTGTGAATACCGATTTTATCGTTCTGTAAAGCCTTTGTGAAGATACTACTCCGGCTTTTCAAGTTTAAGTGCCCTGTTGGATGAAATACGATACACTTAATTGTCCACAGTGAGCTTCTTCAACGTTATGGAAATGTCGTTGTTGAAAATGCTTTCATTTCCAGAAAGGGATTTAAAGATTCTTATACTAATTCTAAAAGAAAAAATAGATATTCATAATATCACGAATTATTATACAATTAATTTTTACTTGAAAAAGGTCCAAAAATTTTGCACATTAGAACGTAGAACCTGCAAGCAAATATAGTTTTTTAACGATTTAAGTTTGATAAGATTTTGATTATACTGAAATGGATAAACGGCAATCATGATACTATTGGTTAAAATGCCTTAATTATATTAAAACTGTTTTGAGCAGCATAAAAATATGAAAAATAAAAAATTATTATTATTAGGGTAAGTGCACCAGTGATTGACACTTTTGGAGCAATCTCTGATGTTTTTAATGTTCTAGTCATCAGAAAATATTTTTAGAAATCTTAAGTTAGTACATATGGTATGAAAGACATTCAGAACCACATATATGTCAAAATATATACATTTGATAACAATTATTTCTTTTTTTAATGAATTATTATTTGACACCCACTCAATGTTCCAGTAATTGACACTGCCAGTTTTTCATTTTATCAGTAATTGGCCTCCTATCTACCAGTATTTGACACTGCTAGTTATTCATTTTACCAGTTATTAGCACCTTATGCTCCAGTGTTTGACATAAAATGTTAAAATTCGTATATGTAAAATATATGATTTTATTAGTTTTCTTATTTATTAAATATTTCGGGAAAGATGTCAATTATTGGAGCATGCCAATCACTAGAGCACCTACCATATTATTATTATTATTATTTTTTTATTATCTAATTTTTCATTGCTTTTTCTTTTTCTATTTTTTTTCCTTATCATTATTATTCTTTATATTTCTTCCTTTCTATTGTGATAATGTATTTTCGAACAATTCTTTTAGATCATCTCGGATTTTGAATTATTTAAATTTTCTTTTGTGATGTAAATATTATTAAATCGTTTCTAAATTTATTTCCAATAAATTAAGAACAAATACTGAGTCGAGATTAACGTCTTTTCATTTTAATTTGTGCACTTCTCTTCTTTCAAAGAAAAAGCAGTTTTCCTTGCTTTGATTATCAATCACATCGTCATACAGCCATTTTGGATAAAGTAGCAAAGTAAAGGTGTCAAATAATATCCCTATATGACACAGATTTAGAATACCGAATTTGGACTACTGCTAATATTTACTTTAAAGTAATGCTAATAAAAAAACAAACATACACAAACAAGCACGTAGATGAACCACTGAAAATGTGATTTTCGGATACAAGGACTTGAAATAATTATAGAAAAAAACTGAGTTTAAAAAATTTGACCTTCAAACAATGCTTTTTATACCATATATAGGTAAGAGAAAATAATAACGCACCTTTTTCTCAGTTTACCTATTGTTAGGACGGAGGACTATTAGTTTCAATTTGGATTTTTTGTAGACCAGTTTTGTGTAACACCAAAATAAATTAGAAATATCAGCCCTCTTGTTACAAATTCGGTACCCAATGAAAGGGGCGATTTTTCTGAATCCAAGGGTGCAAACAGTTTTTCGACACGACAATTAGATATTTTAAAATTAACCAAAGTATGAAATTTAGGTGACAACACTTCATTTTAATTCATTTCAGTCATTTTAAAAAGTACTTGTCCCAGTTTTACAAAAAAAAAAAAAAAAAAAGATTAAAAATAAATTAAGATTAAAAATTAAAAATAAAAGTTTTACAGATTGAAATTAACAGTCCTTTGTACTAAGCTAAATTCTGTTTTTGACAGAATTTTTAATGTTTTTTATTTATTTATTTTATTTTTATACATTTTTTAAATAGTTTACATACATAGTCAATAGTTTTAGTGTTGTTTATTACACTGCTCTGCATGAAAATTGCCCCCAATGCCATTTTTGCAAATTCTCATGTAAAATGACCTCCTGAATCCGAATATGACGCCCATTTTGCCCCATCACCCACCGTTTTTAACGGACGGCCCCCTATTTTTATCAATTTTCTGTAATTTTATGGCTTTAAATTTGATTATTGGGGGGGGGGGGGGGGGGAGGATTGTTCTAACTGTTAAATACCTTCTGAGGGGCTACAGAGTTGGACAATTTTAAAACATGAACATTTGAGGCAAGGGGAAAATTTAAGGGGGGGGGGAGATTTTCCTCTGAAATTATATATTACATTTCTTATAATTTTAATCTATTATTAATGTTATTTTTTAAACATTATATTATTTTTGTTTTTAAGTGTCATTTTTTTTTTTTCATTCTCCAAATCAAATTAATGGCCTTAAAATTATGGAACATTGATAAAAATTGGGGGGGAGGGGTGGTGTACCGAGAAAACAGTGGGTGACTAGGTAAAATGGAAGTCATATTCGGATTCAGGAGGTCATTTTACATAAGAATCAGCAAAAATGGTATCAGGGCACACAAAAAAAAAAAAAGAAAAAAAAAAATAATAATAATAAATAAATAAATAAATAAAATTGCAGTTCAGTGTTATTAGAGGCTTTATTTCTCCATTAAAATAAACTTAATGCGCAAACTAATCTTAAATCTGATTCTTTTTTATTGGGGTTAGTTAACTTTAGTGATATTCTTCAGCAGTAATTAGCACACTTCTTCGACTTTAACCCAGTTTACAGTATACTTAACCCTTAAATGCCTGATTATTTTCAAACCAATTTAAAAATGTTTTACTTCTTTCAACCTTTAAGTAAATCACGGGGAAAATACTTTTAAAAAAATCATACTTTATATTAGCTATGGTTTACAGTTAAAAAACAATTTGTTGCCATTCGGCAAACATGAATATTATTCTAATAATATTTTAGAAGATAAAATTGGGTATGTTGCCAAAAGGACCACTCGGCATTTAAGGGTTAAATGGACGGTAGATTTTACAAGGACATTCTTCTAAATTCGTTTCTAAAATTAGCAATAAATTGTCATGAAAGATTCGTAACGTCTTAGAGAACATAAAAGTAATGATGGACGTGTTTCAGTTCTAAAATGTGTGACTGCCTGGCTGGTTGTGCCAAATGGGGCAGTTGCTGAACTTTTCTATTCACATTATTTCGTCTGCCTAGAAATAACAGCAGCCGTCATATATTTGTCTCAGTTTTTATGGACAGCTTGTCTTCAAAAGACAGTTATGTTTTAGCGTAAATTTTTGCTGCTTTTGATGCTGCAAATGTGAATTAGTTGAACGTGACAGAAATAACATTGCTTGTCAGCATGAAAGGTATTTACTTTTGAAAATATACTAAGAAAGTTTATAGTCTGAACTAATACTGTTACATGAAACATATTGCACAACTCTTCTTCTTCATCTTTTTTTTTTTAGTACGACGAGACTATTCTTTTCAATCAGCGGTTTCAGCGTTGCGGAAATTTGCAGTAGCGCATCTTGAATCAAGAATGTATATATATACAATATGTCAGATTTTCATTCGCTATACCAACTATATTGACAAAATCTAGCTTTTTAGTTTAATAGGATAATTGGTTCAAAAGGTATTAAATAAAACCCCTTTTTAACTTTAAAATTATTTAAAAGGAAAAACAAGCTGATGCCTAAATAAATAAATAAATAAAATAAACTAAGATAAAATAAAACAAAACAAATAAATTAAAATAAAATAAAATAAAATAAAATAAACAAAACAAACAATAAATAAATGAATAAATATAACATAAAATAAAAATAAGCGTTCATGTTCTTTTTCCTTTCTTTTTTCTTTCCTTTCTTTCTTTCTTTCATTTTTTTAAGATAACATTGAATTAAAAAAAAAAAAATGTATGGGTAAAAAAAAGAAATAAAATGGAACAGAATAATTTAATTTAATTTATTTTATAGAGATATCATTGATATAGAAAAAAACTGCTTCAGACATTTTTACTTTTCAGCCATGCTTTTTTAAATATATATGTGTAATAAACAGACAAAAAATTAGGAAGACGGATAGTGTTCTACCTGAAGAATTTTTAAGATGAATTCTGAACTCGGTGTTATATTAATGTTTTAGAAGAATTAATAAGCCCAACTTTATATTAAGTAGAAATCTCACAGATTTCCTAAACAATAATATTTTGTCTGTTTATTTAAACTACAAATTTTTACGATTGATTTTTACCATACACGACGTTGATAACAGACAATTTTGTAAAACGTGTCGCAAAACACACACACACACACACACAAAAAAAAAAAAAAAAAAAAAAAAAACAGACAATTTTGTAAAGCGTATATTTTGTAAAACGTACCTTATTATGGAAGAATAGAATAAAGTCCTTTCGTACTAAATTAAACTCTGTTTTGTATAGAATTTTATATCTATACTCAACAAACAAAAAATAGTCTTCTTCTTCTTATTTTTTTTTTTTCAAAGATAAACTGTTTGCGAAATAGTTTATATACTTACTTATTATTATCCGGTAGAAAATAAAATGACAGCGATTTCCCGTTAAATATAGCACTATTACTATATGCTATAATCGCTATTGTAACCTGTGATACAATTCAGTTTTTTAGTGGTTGCAAATGCTTCTCCTTTTAAATGTTTTATTTGGATTTCTTTATATAAAATAATTATTTTAATTAATCATATGTTCTACTCTAAATTTTCATAGCATTATCTGCAAATTCAAGCAATTGTATATTGGTAATAACACATTTTCTTGAAAATTAATGGCGTTTCTTATTAAAATGTTAAAATTCAAAATTGACTTTCATTTAAATTTCACTATCAGCTCTACATATCACGTCATTTGGCGAGAGCTTTTTTTTTTTTTTTTTTTTTTTTCAAGAAAATAGTCGACCGGATAATACGTAAGTATCAAACAGTTTAATTAGAAATAGAAAACTAGTATGATGTGTCCACCACAAGGCTTTCTTCTATATAATTTTACACAAAATTCATGCAATACAAATAATTTATTAATTTTTTAGATTATTTTCAATGATAAATTCCAATGATTTTTATCTGACAGAATTATATTACTAAGTACTGAAAGAAAAGAAAGTCAATCATTTTTGCCGATATGAGAAGACATATACACGAATTTTTTTTCTAAGTTTTTTTTCTTTTAAAATTTTAAAAACTCGATAGCTTTGTTTTAAATTATCACAGATCTATGGTTCAACCATTTACTTTAAAGATATTGACGAAATCTTCCGAAAGATACCCATATTGAAAATTTACACGCCCCGGGTGGGGGCTACTTCCTCCCCCAGGGTGAGAAGAGATGCTCCGACATGCACAAACTCTTTTCTCTAGTGTACTGCTACTATTATCAATAATACAGATTAATTTTACAATCACACGTTAAAAATAACTCTCATTATGTACATTTATGCGAAATTTTGTCCTATACTGCGATGTTAAAAATTTAGCAAAAAAAGGATCACAACGCTACCTGTTCAGCAATTGATTCCTAAATCTAATCACCACTGATATATGTCAGGGTCCAACTAAATACCAGGTTTGGTTAAATTTCGTTCATTGGTTCGTGAGATACAGCGTCCACAAAATTTGTGATACACACACACAGACAGACAGACATTTTCTAAAAACAGTCAAATCTTCTTCAGGACATCCTAAAACGTGTAAATCCATCGAAAACTGCAGTTCAAAATTTTGGTGAATCCAATACATTCTCTCTATATAGAAGAAAGTAATAATAAAGCTAATTGGAAATGAAGGTTGTGTACATACATTGGATAAATGCATAAATATATAAAAATGAAAGAATATTTATGAAGGCAATTAAAGCCTCAAAACAAAATTATTGCACCCCCCCTCCCTTTTTTTTAACACGCTTATATTAGCTTCACCTGTATGTATGTATGTTTGTAACTTCTCTGGGAGCAAAACGTGATTGCACAAAATCCTTCATATCTCAAACAAAAAAACAGATATCCGTAAAATTTTTGCTTTAAAATATATTTTTTAATCATTTTGAATTAGGAAATAAATAGTGCGCGTGCAATAATATGAAATAAAAATATGAATTTAATGATTTGATAAAACACGATCGCGTGCTATCTTAAAAAGTAAAATTTAAAGTTTATTTTTTTTACAATAACAAAAATACATCACGTGAGTTAAAAATATAAAAATGAGAGAATAAAATAAAACATGGACAATATCTAACATATGGTGTGTCACTCACACGATCTTCTCTTACCCTGAATTTTAATACTGAGATAGATATTTTGTGCTTTTTAGTTCACATTTCTCTAAAAGCGTGTTCTTTAATTTTTTAAAACTATAATATTTTTATTTTAGGTAGATTCCTTATAGGAGATCTACCTATTGCAATGGTTCTCATGACACGACTTCTGGAAAATTTCTTCATATCTTCACCGATCATGACTCCTAGAACCCGAAACCACCCTCCGTTCAAAAGTTTATATATATATATATATATATATATATATATATATATATATATATAGGTATATATATATATATATATATATGTATAACGCTTTTTCCCATGTTAAGTTGTGAACACGATAACTGGAGTAATTTTTATTTAAATTTAACCATCTCAGGATATGTTGTCAGGACAGTAAAAATCTCGGTCGAGTTCGTAGATGGGGTACCCAGCTCAAAGGGGGTGGAAATCGAGGGGGGTGGAAATTTTCATATGCCCATAATTTCTTTAATATTGAAAATAAGTAAAAGTTTCAAATGAGGCGAATTACTGCCTTACCCTAAAGAACAATTTTTGTATTTAAACTTTTTCTATAGCTTCAATTGCTTAGAAGTTATAAGCTAAAAAGTGAATTTTCGTGTGTTGAAGCCGACATTTTCTGTTGCTTTCATTGCAAAAATTTATAATCTGATGCTTATGTCACGTGCAAACGATAATAAAAAAGATCACTGACAATATAATGAAATTTTAATCATGCTTTTAAACAATATAATAATCTGATTTAAAAAAAAAAAAAGAAATGTTTAATTTAACAGAAAATATGACGTCACTATTACAACAATGTACTGAGAAAAGTGAAATAAAATGTTATCCGCGATTTTAAAGAAATAAAATAAAAGTTAATAAATAAATAAATAAATATGTAAACAAAATCAACATACCTTAGGGCTAAGCAGATTTAGACTTAGCTTTATGACATAGATGCTATAATCTGATCGTTTAAAAAAAAAAAAAAATGTGTAAATCGATGCTAAACGAATTAAACTGGCATTATAGAAAAATTAATAAATTTGGGGGACATTTAGATATTATCCCTTTGACAAATGAACTAGGGACGATTTTAATGAATTTTCCGTTGAAGTTTATTTTCATAAAAACTTAAATTTAAATTAAAGTATTTCATTACTCGAATTCCCTTACTTTGATAAATAAAATTATACCATTTTAAAAAACTAAAGAACACTCTTTTATGGACAATATTTTTGTGACGTCACAGTGGGTAAAATCGCCGAACACGTGGCCGATATTTTGTAAACAAATTAGATTAAAGATGCCATTTTATTGTTACGCATAACATTTTCCTAAATATTTCTCCAGTGAAACTTAATAATCAGATATCTGTTCAAACAAGAACAAAAGAGAAATGTAAACAACTGAATCGAATGATAAAGTTAAGACTATTCCATATTCCATATCGTAAAGTTGTAGAACATTTTATGTATACACATATATATATAATGAATAAAAGATTAATAAGAACATTTTATACACACACACACACATATATATAGACAACAAAGTTTAAATAATTAGAATTTCAATCACTTTAATAAAGGAATTTATTAAATGGAACATCCATTTAAATTTGTTAACATCGCCACAGTTCACATGGCAACTTTTAATAATACATATAACATATGTTGATTAATATTGAAGTATATTACTAAAACTGGATTAAAAAAACAAACAAAGGTATCACTATAACACTCTTACTTCAATTTCATATAATCTGCAACTCTTATAATAGTGCAAGATAAAAAAATTTAAGCCACAATGCTTTGCTATGGTAGAGTTGAGAATTGTTTTCCGAAAACAGCTGATTTTTATAGTCTCGAACCCAAAGGAGGAATATGGTCCATTGAAAAGTGAACTTATAAAAGGTTTTAGAAAACTATCCGCGATTGTAATGAAATGCTCGCCCTCTGGTGGGCTAAGGTGAAATTATCACACCACTGCATATCATCATATTATGCGATCGATTTTCCATGATGTAATGGCGGAGAAAGAACAATAAAAAAATACACGTGGCTATTATATTTACTAACAACTGCAGTTCAGATAGCGCCATCTATCGATCATTACAAACGCGGATTACATACTTTTAAATCTTTATCAAATCAAATTAATTGTTGCCACTCGAAATTATACAAATACATCCAAATCCTGTGTCACATACGATAGTTTTGTATAAGTATAGATTTTTTGTTTGTCCCTGGAACCTGCCCCGAAGGGAAAAGTGCCTGGAAACTCTTGTATCTAGTATTCTCATTGATTATGAAGTCGTGTGCAAAATTTCAGGTCCTTCGGACGACAAGAAGTTGCCGAAAATTGAATTGCAAAATTCCGTTACATACATTAATAGTTGCATCATATCAAGTTAATAAAATTGTGTTAATAAAAAAACATCTTAAACGCTTTAATTAATCATTTTAAACTATAAAATTACAGTAATACGTCAATCTTAATACAAAATATCGTTTGTGGTGAATAGTTTAGAATGTCGGTTTAGGCAAGAATTTAAAATTTACGATAGAGAGTAATACGTTACAGCTTCCTTTGACTTTTTATCTTGTCGAAACAAAATATTGGTCTGTAAAGAGATATGAGGTTTTCGCGTGGAAAGAAAATATAATGACGCCAAAGTTACCTTTCTCCATCGCCAAGCTCGCCAAATTTTGTCGTCAGACAACGAATTTTGTCGCCAAGTCAAAACTTTTGTCGTCAACTATCAAATTTTGACGCCAAATCACAAATTTCATTGTTAAGTCGCAAGTTTTCTCACCAAAATCTCGCCAAATCATACAATTTACTAAATTCATAAGAATTAACATTGAAATTCAACGGTGCCAAATGGTCCAATGTTAACTAATGTTAATGTTAATGTTCTAGCTTATGTCAACCAAAACAGTTTCACTTTACAATTTTTACTCATCTGACAATAAGAATCACAAAAACACAATAATACAAAACTCTCAATAATTCAATAAAAATTACAATGAAATAACTATCCAAAAACCGCTACCACTTAACTGTATTTGACTTGACCATAGCAACGCCAGGCCTACCAGTGCTTGACCATAGTAAGGTCACAAGTGCATTTTCACGTTTCTATTATTTTTTCTTTAAAAGAAAGATATTGAACAACAGTTATATGGATTTTAAATAAAAATTATAATTTTGATTAAGCTTGGGTAGGGAGGGGAGTGTAGCCCAATAGCCCCCTCCAGGATTCACTATTGTTGGGATTCTATATCTTCAAGACATCTATTTGTTGAATGATTATGAGCTTGAATTCTAAAAAATTTAAACATTTACAGACCAATAAATCTAGCCTAAAATTTTAAGTAGATTCAATAAAACCCTTTTGTAGTTGAAAATTAAATTTCTTGAAAACAGAATAGCGACGTAAATAATGCAATGTGTGAGAACAAAGCCATTGGTTAAGTATTAATCCATATGTAAAATTTCTTTACATTTGTAACATTAAAGGAAAGGAATCTACCTTTGCCTTTAAGCTTGCCGAAAAGGGATTTTTTTAATTATAAAGGCACTAGATAAAATAATTTCACCATTTTTACTTTCTTCTATCTTCAATAGAAGAAAGTATTGGATTCGTAAAAATTTTCGATTTCGGGTTTTTGATGGATTTACACGTTTTGAGAGCTGTAGAACACGATTTTACCATCTTTAGAAAATGTCTGTCTGTCTGTCTGTCTGTCTGTCTCTCTGTGTGTGTGTGTGTGTGTGTGTGTGTGTGTGTGTGTGTGTGTGACAAAATTTTGTGGCAACTGTATTTCCGGAACTACAGCACAGAATTTCATACAAATTGGTATGTAGTTGCACCTTGACATAAATTAGTGCCTATCAACTTTTGGTGAAAATCGTCTTACAGGTTGCGTTGCCATCCCACTTTTTCTAAATTTTTAACAGGGTGATATAGGGCAAAAATTTTCAAGATGGGTATCTTTCGAAAGGTCTCGTCAGTACCTTTAAAACGAATGGTTGAACTATAAATCTGTGATAATTTAAAACAAAGTTATCGATTTTTTTTCTTTTTACGAAAAAAAACTTAGAAAAAGAAAACTTTTTTTTTTTCTCTCCCCTTAATTTTATCAAACTCCCACGGTTTCCGTGTTCTGACAAACTTAAACTAATTTTTGCTTTTTTCCCCTGATTTTGTCAAAGTCCTACGGTTTCCGTGGCTTGACAAACTTTAACAAATTTTCACATTTTACCCAAAATTTTGTCAAAGCCCCGCTTTTTTTTTTTTTTTTTTTTTTCTCTCCCCTTAATTCTATCAAACTCTCACGGTTTCCGTGTTCTGACAAACTTAAACAAATTTTTGCATTTTCCCCCCAATTTCGTCAAAGTCCCACGGTTTCCGTGTTTTGACAAACTTAGAATAATTTTCACATTTTACCCAAAATTTTGTCAAAGGCCCACTTTTTTTTTTTTTTTTTTTTTTTTTTTTTTTTATTATTCTTGTTACTGAGTGAATTTGTATAGGAAAATATAGAAGAAAGTCTCGTGGTGGCCACAACATACTAGTTTAAAATAAAATTTATTAATTTTTCGGAATTCAGTACAAAACATAGTATTGAGTACCAAAAAAGAAAATAGTTAAGACATTCATATTGATAGCAGACAGAAACAAGCAAAATTTATTGTTATGGCTTGAGAAATGAAATTCTCTTCTTCAAACGTCTTGGTCTTAGTCAATTTATTTTTTTCCGATCGGGCGAATTTATTTTCTGTTCCATTGGGAGAAAATACCTTTTTGGTTAGTTATTGAATGATGGTTATCACTTTTAATAAACCTAGATTTTCCGCTATAAGAATTAGTTTATGTAAAAATCGAATCATCTACACTGTAAAAAATATGTCTTGCTGCCAGAAAATCTCTTTAATTTGAGAAAATACATTCTGACAGCGTAATTTTTTCGTAAATTACGCGTATTTTCTCAAATTACAGAGAATTTCTGGCAGCAAATAAGACATATTTTTTACAGTGTAGTACTCATTTCTTTGTCGTTACCGGGAAACAGCTCGTTTAAATGATTTGCCAGACTAAAGGCGATTCTGAAGTGTGTGAAAACAAATGCCTAAATGTAAATTAAAAATTATTATTATCTAAGAATTTAAAAAGAGGAAATGGTGCACGGTCAGTGTGAAGTACGCTGTAAAAAATTTGTCTTTTTTGTTGCCAGAAATTCTCTGTAATTTGAGAAAATACGCGTAATTTACGGAAAAAAAAAAAAAAAAACCGTTATCAGGACGTATTTTTTCAAATTACAGAGAATCTCTGGCAACAAAAAAAAGGCTTTAATAGTCAAAATATTGTATGTGATGAGAAATAAAGTTTGTTTAAATAATAGAAGAAATTATTATTAGTTATAGAGTAAAGTAATGTCACATATTTTAGTAGCATCAAAATTGCGCTTTTTACTTCCATTATCCTACTACTGTAGGTAATGGAAGTATTGTATTCGGTCTGAAAATTCGATATCGGCTTTTCACCTGATTTACACGTTTTAAGGTCCCCTGAGTCCAAAAAAGTGGTTTTTGGCAATTGGTCAGTGTGTATGTATGTGTGTGTGTGTGTGTGTGTATGTATGTATGTATGTGGAGAATCTTCTGGCTATTATAGCTCAGAAACTAATAAAGATAGAGCTCCAAACTTAAGAATTGGAATACGTCTGGTGTACAGATGAAATTTCCAAATTTTGGTGAAAATTGAAAAACCGGAAGTCCGTATCTCAAAAACGGCTCTAACGATTTTCTTCAAACTTGCTATATAAATACTCTATTAGATGTCCTTTCGAATGTGTAGGAATTTTCAATGCATGTTTCCTCATATCATTTGTTAACTAGTGCACACCTGTCATGACGTCAGATGTGACGTAACTGTATTACGTAATCAACAGCGCATCTTCGCTTCTCAGAGAGAGAGGTTTATATGAGTCTGTACGAGAAAGCTATGCTAAGCGTGCGGCATAGAAGTGCCCGCATTATGTTATTCTTCTTTTCTATATTATTAAATGTTGTGATTGTTTAAAAGACTCTGCTTTTTACTCTGTGGACCCATTTAAACCAACAGAATGATATAGTTGGTTAGTTCAAGAAAATTGATAGGCGTCCTGTATAAATAGCTCAATTTCAGGCCTCTCAAAGGCGTTCCTTTAAAAACGGCTGTACGGATTTTTTTCAAACTCGCCATTTTAACTCACTTTTAAATATGCTTTTGTTTGTAATTATTGTTTCCCTGTCAATAATTGAGTTTAACCGGAAGTGGGACATCGGAAACTGGAAGTGGAACCGTAAGTCCGGATCTCAAAAACGGCTCTAACGATTTTCTTCAAATTTGCTATATAAACACTCTATTAGATGTCCTTTCGAATGATATAGTTGGTTAGTTCAGGAAAATTAATAGGCATCCTGTATAAATAGCTCAATTTCAGGTCCGCCCATTATTATTTTTCTAATTATTATTTTAAATAACTTATTTGACGGATAGAGCAATTTTGTTACTTATTTAAATCAAAAATGTATATAAAATGTTTATAATGTGTGTAGTACTGGGTAATGGAAGTCGTGTGGCTGTTACACACCAGATTTTTACTAATGAAATGTAAATTCAATGAAGAGCACATTTAACATAAATATTTTTTAAAAAGGTTACTTAAATTATACTTTTTGATTATATATACATTATGATTATAATTAAATGCTGCTAAAAAAATAAAAAATAAAAATCCAGCAACTAAAACGAAAGACTAGATTGTCAAACTTGTGAAGTGGACGATTCATAAAATCAGCTAAATGTACTTATCAAAAAAAAAAAGTTTAAAATATGTCCACCAGGTGCCGCTTTGCATAGATAAACGTCAAATGTAACAAATAAAATTATCCAGAAGAGATAAAAAACTAATTCACAAACGTACAAATTGTTATATTGTTCGCATAAACCATTTCCTTTTTCGTAATTTTTATTTTTCCATACAAAACGGCGCCTAGTGGACATCAGGGGCCGCTTTACAATTTTGGCGGCCCTAAGCTATAGATTTTTGGCGGCCCCCCTCTAATAGATATTACGCCAGGGCTGCTTATAGATTTCGTGAGATCCCAGGTAATTTTTTTCACTGAGATTCCTACCTCCCCCTCTCCTCCCTTACAAAAGGAAAAGCTACTACTATATTAAGATTCAACTTATTCTAATATTATAAGTTAATATAAAGTTAAATAACTTTTTTTTTTTTTTTTTTGGTAAAAATTGAATTGGATCCAACTTATTTAGAAATAAGAAAAAATAAGTTGAATCAAACCTTTAGTACATGACATCGCACGTATTGATGTACAATGGAACTACTGTACATCAATCCGGTTACATCTGTATATGTACTCATATACTATGTACAGCTTGTACCATAAACTGTTTGACCAAAAATTTGAGTAAAAAGTATTACAATGGAATGGAAAAGGAAATTTTTGAATGAGGAAATAGGAAGAAAAGGAAATTTGAAATCCGTTATAATTAATTTTAATCCTTCCATACTAAATGATAATTTTACATTAAATCATATGGTAACAAGAATTCGTTCCATTCTTTAAACAAGAACGAAAAATCTTTTGGTTCACGTAGGTTATTAATATTTTCCAGCTGTATGTACTTGTTGCCTTTTTTACCCTTTAATGTACTTTGCCTACGTTATCACACAACGGAAAAAAATACAGACAGACAAACTAACTGAATTCATAATCACTCTAAATCATTGGTGAAAAGTTTGAACCTTAACACAAACGAAAATGCGGTTCTAGCAATTTCCAATTGTAGCTCTTAAGCTCTTATAATGTGTTTGAATAGTTTGGTGTGATCCTGTAAATCTTAATGCTAAACACACCATATTCTATAGATTTTTTTTTTTTTTTCATATTAATAATAAATCTAAATTTTGATACGACATTCGCAGTACAAAGTTTTTTAAATGTAATTTATAAAAATACATCTCATAGAAAGCAATTAACTGTCATTCTTTTGGGTGTCCCTCTACACAAGCTAGTTAGCCTATTTCTACCATTTTAAATAGAGAACATTAGCTACGTGCTAACAAACCGAAGTCGTCAACATTTTAAAACTTTATTGAAAAGTGTTAAAAATGCTTTCCCCTTCACTTTTGCTTGAACTCATTGTATATGTGAAATAAAATTTTCGTTAAATCACTTCTCAGTGGATTGACTTGTCATATGAAATTTTGTGTCGGCTATTATTAATTGCAAACTAATAACTTTCAAACACGATTACGAAACCTTTTCATTCATAAACGCGCGACATAATTAGGTATTATTATTTAGATATGGTGATATGAATCGATCGGTAATGTTTAAGACCGAACACTAAGGTCCGTGGCCTACAGGTAGAATGCCCTTTGAGGGATGGGGGGTCTTTCTAAGGGGATCCTAGCGTGTATTTACAAGAGTTTCGGGGAACACCACGGAAAATTGCGAACGGCTAGAAAGATGAGCGCGACCTGGGATTGAACAGAGCACTTCCCATCTACCAGCTTTCAGGGCAGAACTGCTCAACCACTAATGGGCCTGTGATGCGAATCAAAGTAGCGTTAATTTTTCTGCATGAAGGTAAAGCCTTTTGCAGAAAAGACTCTAAAGTCAACGCATGAAACAGATTTTCTAGACACCATTGGCGAGAAAAGGACGCCCTTATGCAATTTAAATTTACTCTTATTTATTTTTTAATCATAATTTATATATTTTGCGTATTTTAAATCTATTCTTAAGAAATTTATGAAATCTGAACTATTTTCTGACTTGTTTACGAAGTTATTTTTAGTTCCCCATCATACTACAGGTATGGGGAATTTAGGTAATCTTGAAAATTTTCGATCGCGGTTTTTTTTAACTTTTTTTACACGTTTTCAGGTGTGAGGAATCCGAAAATGACAAAATTTGTATGGTGTCCGTCTGTAGTGTGTCTGTTAGTTTGTTAGTCCGTTAGTGAGTTTGTTAGTCTGTGTGCACGATATCTCAAGAACAAATAGTCGCAAAGAAGTCATTAGTTTTAAAATATTACTTTCGACACTGTCAAGAACCCTATTCATATGCAGCATTCGAATTAAAAAACTTCGTAAGTTTTAGTAAATTTACGAATTTCTTAACATGGCAGAATAGGGCAAAATTTCACATAAACGTCAATCTTGAAGAATATTTCATCGTAAGGATGTCGAACCACTTTCGAAATATTATTTAGGATACTGGCATGAATATCATAAACAATAATTTTTCCAATTTAAAGAATTCGTAAGTTATTTAGAATTTACGATTGACTTAACATGGCAGAATAGGGCAAAATTGAGCATAAACGTCCATTTTGAGGATCATAAATATACCAGACAACCTCACAATAACATTTATGATACTTGTTTGAATATGATTGACTACAAATATTCTAATAGGAAAATTTCGTAAGTTATTCGTAATTTAAGATTTTATCAACATAGCTATATTGAAAAATTTTCATATAAATTGAAATTTTGAGGATTATTGCATTGGAAATAGTAGCATGAAAACTAAACAACGGAATTGACCCTGACAAAATAAATTAATAGATTAGAATAAGATAAATATATCGAAGTGAACGGTGGATAGCCTATTAGGCGGGGATTTCATTCTGTCACTGTGTCAAGCTTTGGTCAAATTCATTTCTCTTAACATGATTATAATATATCTCGTATTAGAAATTTATGAGAACATAAATATGATGGGGAATTGAGCAGAGTCAACCTATGCCAACTAGTTTTCACAAATGTAAAAAAACTCTCAGGATTTTTTTATTTAGAAACTTATAAATTTAATAGTTTTTTTTTTCTATTATTTAGTTGATTATGGAGGAATTTGATATAAGGAGTTAGAATTTTAAGCTGAATGAGCTTAAAAATTAGGCCGCCATGCGAAAATGTCAAACGCCTTAGTGATGTCAAGTTAAAGGGCTTTTTTTCAGATTGAATAAAACTATCGTGAATAAATTCTGTTATTCTAATGGGTGGTGGAATGTTTAGATCTAAAACCAAATTGTTCGGATTGAAACTGCAAATCATTCAGCCCCTCCTCATCGTTTTTTCCATCTAATTTGAAAAGATCTAACTTTTCATTCATTATCACAATACAAATCAAAGCATATGTTTATTAAAAATTTTAGTACCTTAAGCACAAGCAGAGCACTTAATTTTAATTCCCAACTGCAAAAATTCATCTTGGAAATTTTTTCAAAGTTTTAGTTTAATAACGTAAAGAAAATTCTTCATTTATTTCTTCTATTTTAGACTTGTTCGCAAATTCTGGTGGTATTTATTTTAAATGAGTGAAATTTTCTTGCCCCTGAAAAGGTTAAGGTGCTTTTATGCAAAGTTAAAATCTTTAAAGAAGGTTACTTTCAATTTACAAATAAATATATACATATTCCTTTAAAAAAAAAAAAAGAAAAAAAAATTGGCTTATGATTTTCGCTTTTCTTTCATCCATTTCTTTCCCCCTTAAATTTTGCGCAATGTTTAAGTTTTTTTGGCGGCCCACCTTTTTCGGCGGCCCTAAGCGACCGCGTAGGTTCGCCTAATGGTAAAGCGGGCCCTGGTGGACATTTTTGAAGTTTTTTTTTTAAAAGTTCCCTGCAGGGCCTGACTATGTTTTTTGAAGACCCGGGGCACTGATGCTATTCGGAGGCCCCCATACCCTGCTCTAAAGAGCTCACCAAAAGGACCCATTCTCAAAATCAAAAATAAATAAATAGTGCGTTTTCTAATTTTTTCCTTCAATTATACCTTCTATTTCCTCATTTTTTTTTTAATTTTTTTTTAGCCACCTATAACAAAATCATTAGTTTTATGTTCAAGACAAATGAAAAAATGTAGCACATTAATCAGCCAATGTGTAGGAAATTAGTCACAAAATTGTATAAATGTTTAAGCTCTCTAATAAAATATAGAAAGAAAAATGTAATCAATTTTTTATTTTAATACACATATAATGAAGAAATTTGTACTATTACTTCTCAATTTTTGGAAATGAGGCCCCCTAAATTTGGAGGCCCTGGGCCAGTGCCCCGTGTGCCCGTGCCATAATCTGGCCCTGGTTCCATGTACGCATCTCCTGAAATGTGTAAATTTCAATTTTGGTGGCAACTATTTTGGATACGGGAGGATGTTAATAGCAAAATTTTAATTCTAACCAAGCTGTATACATACATATATATACCAATTAGTAAGATAAATAAAATCTTTTTAAAGTACGTAATATTTCCACATATTCTGATAAATATCGTGTATGTCGCACACGAGCAACTCATATCTTGATTTTATTTCTATGTGTCACACGGATTCTCTTCAGACAAATTATTTCCGTAATTAGGGCAGAAAAGTATCACTGTAAAAAATATGTCCTATTTGCAGCCAGAAATTCTCTCTAATTTGAGAAAATACGCGTAATTTACAAAAAAATTACTTTGTCAGAACGTATTTTCTCAAATTACCGAGAATTTCTGGCAGCAAATAGGACACATTTTTTACAGTGTACTTTTTCATAAATTTATTATCAGAAATCGTATGAAAAATACATTCTTCCATATTTTTTTACTCAAAACATATCTGAAAATAATGCAAAAGTCATGTAAAAATATGCCTTAAAAATAGATCAAAAGAAAAGCGAATCTCTTTTATTCTGTGAAATAAAATCAAAATAATAATAATCTAACAAAATGAATAAATAACTTTTTGATGAGAGCTCACCACGGGTGATCGAATCTGTGACAAATACTAGACTCTCAGAATTATTCTTACCACCAATTTTCGTACAATGACTCGTGAATTAATTACAGTCTCATAGAGAACAAAGGAACTGTTTTTCACCAATCTCTTAAACCCAACTGAAAAATGAACGAACCTTGATGAGAAGTAGATTACTGAATCTTCAAATGCTACTCATAATAACAAGTTTTGAAGGTGTCAAAAACTTTTTTTTTTAACATGTCTGCAATGCTTTTTTTATTAACTAGAACACATGTCAAAAATGATTACTAAACAAAATGTGTGATGGAATACTTCATGGATTTGAGAACTTTTAACCAAATAGGAAATAGCTATAATTAATTATAACATTAATAAAGAATAATTTTACAAATTTGGAGTTGTAAATTTAAATCTTTAAACATAGACTGTTAAAAATTTCTGTGTTATGTGAGATATATGCACATATTATTTAACCACATTTCTTGCGACCATGGAAGCCTCTGCGCAAGTGCGGATTGAACGAGTCCAGTGTTAAAATAGGGGGGGGGTGACTGAGAGAAAACAAGCGATAAGGGAACACCGAATAACTGGATGTTTGCCAAATAACTATCTCTCGGTCAGTTTTGCATCCCTCCAAACTTTTGGACTCGGCCTCACTGCTAGTTGTAGGAAACGTGGTCGCACTATATATATATACCTTAAGTGGGTAAAAACATTTTATAAAAATCTAGTCAAATCGTAGGTATCTTTATAGCAAGAAGACATGCAGTGACCAAAAAGAGAGCTGCAAAACTACATGTTATACCAATCCTACACTGTTAAAAATTTAGTGTTACTTTGAAGCAAAACTTGGTACTGAAGTAGCTGCAACTACCCGATGGTTTAACCTTTTACCATGATTTGGTAATTTTATGTTGAACCAACTATTGGTATTATGTAAAAAAAAAAAAAAAAAAAAAAAAAAATGACCGAGATGGGGATCGAACTGAAGACTTTCTTGGCTCAAGTCTAACATTCTGGCACTGTGCTACGTGTTCTTGTCCGATAATTATGTTTCTTTGATTTTAATAAAAAAGGGGCTAAATTTTCTAGGCCCGTGGGTAAGTTGTTGCACAAAATTTGCGCTTTGCCCTATGTTTCCGACCATACTGTTTAATTTAAGCCTGGTTTGGTTTCAATAAGAAATTTACTGATTCATACTTCTTTTGTGAGTGTATGCATTATAGCTCCAAGTTTTGGTGCAACTCAAACTCAATCGCAAGAAGTAGAAAACTTAAAAGTGAGGTTGAACCCTATTATGGTATTGCTTATAACTTTACTCCATATAGTGGTTCAAGTTTGAACTGAAATTTTTAACAGTGTAGGAATTTAATGCTAATTGTAATATAAAGGCATTAAAGTTTTGTAAATAAAATATTTTTAGTTGATGAATTTTATTAATGTTACATTTTGTTATACATATTCTTACAATTTAGAAGAAAATGGGCTAATTTTTAACTATTTTAGAATAAACATTTTAATGTTAGAAATAAATAGGTGTGTTTATAAATCTCAATTTCTCAAAATAAATTTTACATAATTAAATAAAGATA
This sequence comes from Salticus scenicus, assembly GCA_963930645.1. Lineage (NCBI taxonomy): Eukaryota > Metazoa > Arthropoda > Arachnida > Araneae > Salticidae > Salticus > Salticus scenicus. The sequence continues at coordinate 112,704,643 of OZ005661.1, read as the reverse complement.
ACTATCTTCATTAGTATTTTATTTTAATTAGCATTTCATAATTAAATCTATATTAATAAAATCCGACTTTTGTCTGTAAATTTGTCAGAATCAAAAAATTTTGCGATATCTTCACGTTTCACACACCATGAAAGCCAAAAATGACTTTAGAAAATTTTGCCAGTGTGTGTGTGTCATCGTGTCTGTATGTCCCTTTTTTTGTCCGGGCATCACTTGAGAACGGATGGACGGAATTCAACCGCGCTTGGCAGAAACTTAGATCTTTACCTAACTTAAAATCATATCTATCAATTTTTCAAAAATTTCCGAACGTTCCCCCATGGGGGGCAAAAGACAAAAACATGTTTGTCCGGGTATCACTTGAGAACGGCTGGACGGAATTCAACGGCGCTTTGCAGGAATTTAGGTCTTTACTCAACTTAAAATTATATCTATCAACTTTTCCGAAATTACTCTCCTTTCCCCCCTGGGGGAGGCAAAAGACAAAAACACGTTTGTAAGCATAACTCGGCTCCAAATTACTTTACAGTAAAGAAATTACACATGGGGTGACTAGACATGAGTTCAAATAATAAATTATCTGCATTTAGGAATTTTCGATTTTTCAGGGTAGGGAGGGGGAAATATTGATTCCTGATTTTTGAGTAGACCTCTACCAAAAATGCAACAAATATATTGAAAAAAGGCTTTGCGACTTCCTTAGTATATTTCCAAACACACATTTTTTTTTTTTTTTTTTTGGGGGGGGGGGGGGGGGGTGCGCTTTCTTTTTTTCTTTGGGGGAGGTGCGGGGGGTTACGAGGGGGCAAACTCGAGACACACCTTTTAGCGCTAAATTTGTCCTGAGAGATCTGTGGGATCTGCGGGCACGAAATTTGGTGTGTAAATTGTTTATATGTATCCGACCCTTATTGTAACGGGATTTTACGAAATCCCCCTCTTACCCCCTTGGTGTCGAGAGGGCTATAAACACGTGTAAAAACACGTTTTCCCTTTTGAATTCGCCTTAAATTATCTTAGACTGGCGAACTTTGGTGTGTGGATGTTGATTAGGTGTATGCATTATGTACTTTGTCGAGATTTCGCAAAAGTTCGAACTTAGTCACTGGGGAAGAGCGAGTAAGAATCGGGTAAGTTGCTGCCGAAAGCAGTGGGAACACGGACTCCTGACGTTGCGAGCGAGAAAAATCGCTACCGAGCACAGCGGGAAGTTTAAGTCAGGTTAATTAATAATAATATGGGATTTTGACAACACATTTCAGTATTGTGTCCAGCGAAGCGGGCAAAGCCTGCTAGTTTACAATAAACTCAATCATTGTGATTCTAAAAGTATTATACACTGTAAAAAATATGTCCTATTTGCTGCCAGAAATTCTCTGTAATTTGAGAAAATACGTTCTGACAACGTAATTTTTTCGTAAATTACGCGTATTTTCTCAAACGACAAAGAATTTCTGGCAGCAAATAAGACATATTTTTTACAGTGTATTTAAATTTAAGTAATTTAGATGACATGCAAATTTACATTATACTACTTTAAAGTAGTCTGGAAATTATCAGAAACGCAAAAGAGTAATAAATTTAAATTAGAAAGGTTTCTCTGCCACAGACGCATTGCTCGATGATTCTGGTATATCATGTGAATTATAATATATAAATGCTTCTAATTAGGCGAAAAGGTAGAGGTAATTAGCATCAAATCTCTACAATACTTGAACAAATCTCATTAGGCATATACATAGCAGATTTAGGTACAGGCTTATAATCGTCTGAAATAATGTTTCATCACGAATTACATCATTCCCATACATTCTTACAATTAAATATCTCTTCTACAATCAATTTCTCTCAAAATTAAAGAAAATTAATCCAGAGCCTTTAAACTGCAAAAGAAAAGCTAGCAGATTCGCTGTACAACTAACTTCTAGAAGTACATTTTAATTTTACGCTCCTTTTTCTTATATATGTACATATATATAGAATAGTCTCAAAATTATAGAGGCAAGTAATCTCTTGAAATAACTGTTTATAAAATAAGGAATAATCATAAAAATAATGATAAGCAAATGTAATCAGAATAAAAGTGCATTACAACAAAGAAAAAAAAAAAAAAAAAAAAAAACACTAAGCGACAAAAAAAAAAAAAAAAAAAAAAAAAGCCGCACTTGGATATTTTCCTTTTTTCTTTCTATAATCGCTAATTTTATTGTTTCAAAAGTAAATTTTTGAACAGATTTTATTACGTTAAATTCCGCGTTCAGGATTGAGCCAAGTGTTGAAAACAAGATGCAATTGTTCAGAAAATTGTAATTTTAGAAATTATTTAATATATGGCAAGAATAAGGCAATTAACGATGCCACAAAATATATTAATTTAAAAGCGAAAATCAAAAAACTATTTTAATACGTGGGATGTCAAAATGATTAAATGTTAACAAAATATTAGTGATCTGGCTTTTAGCAAGATATAATATTTTTTGGCTGTTTAAACTGCACATTTGTCCTTAGGCGGCCACGTTACTCATCCAGTCGAGATGACCGCAAGTTAAAAAGCCAGCGCTTAAAAAATCAGTTTGTATTACATTTAGAACACAGCAGGGATTCAGAAAAAGTGTTTGGTAAGATAATTTTTCTAAATCCAGTGAAATAATAATTAAACAAAGCAGGTTTCATTGCCAGAAAATCTGAAAGGAATTCATTCTTAACGAAAATAATTAGAAAACCAAGACATTAGAGGGTTAAAAAAAATTAAAAAACGATCAATTAATTATTGGGCTGAAAATATTCTCTCTGATGAGTCAAGTTTAACTTATTTCGCACTGACGGAAACAAGCATATCTGATCATGAAAATGTGACTGACTTAATGAAAATTGCACTTTTAAAACAACTACATATTCCCCGTACATTACGATACGAAAATACATAATTTTTCGGCAAGTCTGGCAAATTTTCATGTTCAAGGGATCAATTAACCCGAAATAAAACTTGGCCATTAAAAAACTGATACCTGACCTACTACTTTGGTGGCATTTCAGACACTTCCATAATCAGCATTTCAAGATGATAATGCACCTTGTTATATGGCGCTTTTGATGCATTTGTTTGATTCAGGTTGTTAAAATTATTTATCCACTCCCACATCTATAATTTTGTAAGCTATCATAACTTTTTTTACTTAAAATTAAATACCATGCACAAAGAATATCGCAAGATTTCTTTTTTATTAGACTTGAAAATTGTCTTAATCTCAATCCACTCGAAAATGTTTAGTCTGTAAAAGAGGGTGTGGATTAGAAATTTGTAGCCTACAACTTTGAAAGGACTAGAAAAAAATATTTATGATATTTGGCACAGTGAAAATTCTGAGTTTCATGTTAAAAAACTGTAAAATACTATGCCATTACGCATTAGAGTAGTAATTCCATTTAAATGCGGAATTATCCAATCCAGAAAAATTATTTTTTTTTATTAAATTTATTATTAAAATTTAATTTAAATTATTTAATATTAAAATTTATTAAATAATTGTTTAAATCTAACAAATAAATTGTTTTATTTCATACATTAAAATGACACTTTTTTATTTCATATAATAAATCATGACAGAATACAAAGTATATGTTTATTATATTACTTTAAAAAAGAAAATTTTATGTAGATTTTTATTAAATATTTCGTAGAGTGTAATGAAACGAATTATTAAATCGAAAATGTACATAGGTATAATGTTATGATACAAACATAACAATTTTATTTGTTGCAATCATTAGTTTTTAAATTATTACAAACCCAAAAGGTATAAATAAATTTTTCTGCAGTGCGGCTTTTTTTTTTTTTTTTTTTTTTTTTTTTTTTTTTGTCGCTTAATGTATAGTACAGGTTTTGAGAATTTTTGTAAAAAAAAAAAAAAAAAAAAAAAAAAAAAAAAAAAAATGCTCTCTCAAAAAATATATAGACTTTTCAAGTTTTTAGAAATTAAATTAAAATTTTGGATCCATTCCTTTAAATTATCTTGAAAATCCTATCAGGCATGTTTAGAACTAGAGTTTGAAGAATGTGTGGCTGCAATGAGAACCAACTCATTGAAACCTTTGGACAGCCCCTGCCTGCCTGGACGAGCCAAGCTTAACGGGTTGGACGCCGGAAAACCAACTCTGTTTTACTTTTTGATTTGATTTCTGAGTAGTCAAAAACTGAAGACCATGGGCATACCCCTCTAGTGTTCAGTCTGTAACAAAAGTGTCAGAACACTAACAAAAATTCCTATGTAAAAAAAGTACGCTTCATACGGTTTTGTTAAATAAGTCCTTGTCGAATCCTGTTCTTAGTCAGTGTAAGAGCATGATTCGATAAGGATTTATTTAACAAAACCGTATGAAGTGTACTTTTTTTACACAGGAATTTTTGCCAGTGTTCGAACGCTTTTGTTACCCACTGTAAGTACACCCTGAAGGTTTTCAATTGGACTTAAGCCTGGACTGATGGCTGTCCAGTCTATAATAGTAACTTGATTTTGCTTAAACCAAGCTTTTGTTGAGTAAGAAGTGTGAATTGACGCACCGTCCTGTAGGAATTTACCGCTTCCTCTCCTAAGATATTTTCCAATTGGAAGTAGAATGCTTTTGAGGTCTTTTTGGTAATCGTCATAGCAATTTCGATTGTTCCGTTGAAACAGGACGCGCTTCACATCATGAGAGAACCCCCTCCTGTTTCTCACAAAATAACTCATCGTTGGACGGATGAATGGTTAAATGTTTTCTTTGACGAAAAAAAATTCAGTTTGGTTGGCTCAAAGTGTTGGGCTAATTTTTTTCATAATTTATAAAAAAAAAAACCGCATGAGTTCTTTTATCGACAAACAGCAGGAGGTTCTCTCATGGTATGCATTTTGTTTCAACGGAACAGCGGATATTTCTGATATCCGTTACTTTTGTCCCAAGTTCAAGACTATCCCAATTGTTGCATATTCTTTTAATCATAATTGCGTTTCGCAGTTTGTCCAACACCGAGAATTGACATGGGTATCTTTCTTATATTATCACTGCAATTCGTAACTGAAAAAATATCGTAGATATTTTTCCTTTAAGTTGTCTTGGTGTTTTGTATTCGTGCAATTTTGTCGTTTTTGATAAACATATTTTACAATCTTTACATATATATATTTACATTCGCATGGATTATTGTGTACTTTTGTAATTTTTCCTTTGCATTTAAATAATCTTTCGTTTAGCCTTTCGAGTAACAAGGGTTAACGAATTTTTTCTCTTGGCAAGATGTAGGGGGCCAAAGCTACTTTTTGTTTTTGTTAGTATGTTCTGGAAACATCTTACTGTTTTTTCCACCCTGCATTGGGAGACCTCCCTGACGATGGCCTCAGTGTTTTTTGGGTTAATTAATATTATTTGTCTGGTTGCATTGTTGTTTTCTGGTTGCATTTGTTTTCAAAAAATTTTACATTTTACACTATATATGCAAATAGTTAGTTAGCTAATAATTAATTGTTTGTTAGCTTTTAACTTCTTAACGGATAATTTTTTTTAAAGGTCTTGGACTCAAAAAGGTCTCATCATAATATAATTAAGATCTAAACAAAATGCAGCGTGCCCACTAAAATTTGTTCCCACTCTTTAACTGCTTAACATCTGCAGCTATAGTTATAATAAATATATCTACATATAATAAAGTGGCTATGCTTTACCAGATGTGACTGCTTACAGCGCCACTTGGCAGGGCCGTAGCGACCGTCCCCCGTCCCCCCCGGTTGGGGGGGGGGGCTCTCGAAAGTAGGGGGCCTCACAATTATTAAAGATTGAAGCAAATAGTAAAATTTATTGTATTCTTGAGGGGGAAAAAAAAAAAAAGAAAAAGAAAAACATATGTTCGTTCAATTATTTTTCAAATATTTTTTTCAAGTTTTTAAAAAGCACCAAATCTTTTTTCTTGTACGGCAGAGAAAGTATTTTTTGGGTCGAATTTTTGAAACTGAGATTTTTATATTTACACATTTAGAGCCCAACTGATTTCGAAAAGACTTTTAGCGATTGGTCGGTCTCTATGTCTGTCTGTGTTTCTGTTATCACCATAACCCAAGAACTATAAGTAGGAAGTTCAAACCCAGGTTTATAAATCTGTTCATATGGAAACGCTACTTGAAATTTTCGGTTAAATTTAAACTACTAATTTGTCTACAGGACCATTAAAGAGAATTCAAATGTCATCCGTGCATTAATTTAAAACACATAATATATAGAGAAAAATACTCAAACACTTTATTACAATTTTCTGTTTTGCTTTTTTAAGACTTCGCTTACTTTATTTATACAACTGTTTATTACCCAATGTTCGGAAAGTTGCGTGGAGTCACTCCATATCTATATTAATAAAATCAGAGTTTTGTCTGTAAATTTGTCGGAATCGAAAAATTTTGCGATATCTTCACGTTTTACACCCCATGAAAGCCGAAAATGACTTCAGAAAATTTTGCCTGTGTGTGTGTGTGTGTGTGTCTGTGTGTATGTCATCGTGTCCGAATGTCGCTTTTTTTGTCCGGGCATCACTCGAGAACGGCTGGACGGAATTCAACGACGCTTGGCAGGAATTTAGGTCTTCACCCAACTTAAAATTATATCTATCAACTTTTCGGAAATTCCCCCCCGTTCCCCCCTAGGGGGTAAAAGACTAAAACACGTTTGTCCGGGCATCACTCGAGAATGGCTGGACGGAATTCAACGGCGCTTGGCAGAAACTTAGGTCTTCACCCAACTTGAAATTATATATATAGAAATTTTCAAAATTATAATTAGTGTTTAAATTGTGGGTAAAAAACGCCTGCGCATGCGCCATAAATATCTTTTCACTAAAATGCTTTGAATGAAAAAATGAAATATAAAAATAAATTTTTAAGTTAAAGACTTTTGTATTCGCGTGATTTTCACTACAAATTATGAAAAGATTGAAATGAAGTGTTGCCATCTAAGTTTCATACTTTAGTTAATTTTAAAAAATCTAATTGTCGTATCGAAAAACTGTTTACACCCCAGGATTCAGAAAAATCACCTCTTTCATTTGGTACTGAATTTGTAATGATAGGTCCGATATTTCTAATTTATTTTTCCCTTTATCCGTTTTTACGTTGCCACTTAAATTTCATACTTTAGTTATTTTTTAAAAATCTAATTGTCGCATCGAAAAACTGTTTGAACCCCTCGATTCAGCAAAATCGCCCCTTTCATTCGGTATCAAATTTATAAATATAGGTCTGATATTTCTAATTTATTTTACCCTTTTTCCGTTTTCAACCCAGATTCGATATGGAACAGCTTTAGTATTGGATCCCTTTGGCAAAATTTGAAATTGGGCACCGAAGTAGCTCGGACGTTTCTCGCCAAGATCTTTAATTGCACAATTGAGATAGCCAATTCAGTTCATCGCAAAAATGGCTTAAAATAGTTAAAGTCACCAAAGGGTTCCGATACTTAAGCTGTGCTTTTTGTATTTATTAGTGCTAGAGGCCTATTTCAGTCGGTACAGTTGTCGAATTTTTATAGGTCACTCTTAATTAGTACTAGAGGCCTATTTCAGTCGGTTTATTGAATGGGGATTTATTGAATGAAGGCCCCCCAAGGCACAACTTTGACATGAGTCCCCCCCCAGGCCCAACTTTGACATGACTCCCCCCCAAGGTACCCCTATTTCAGTCGGTACAGCGTTGTCGAATTTTTATAATACACTCTTAATAGTGCTAAGGGCCTATTTCAGTCGGTTTATTGAATGGGGATTTATTGAATGAAGTCCCGCCAAGGCACAACTTTGACATGAGTCCCCCCCCCCCCCAAGGTACCCCTATTTCAGTCGGTACAGCGTTGTCGAATTTTTATAATACACTCTTAATAGTGCTAAGGGCCTATTTCAGTCGGTTTATTGAATGGGGATTTATTGAATGAAGTCCCCTCCAAGGCCCAACTTTGACATGAGTCCCCCCCCAGGCCCAACTTTGACATGAGTCCCCCCCAAGGTACAACTTTGACATGAGTTCCCCCAAGGCCCAACTTTGACATGAGTCCCCCCCAGGCCCAACTTTGACATGAGTCCCCCCCAAGGTACAACTTTAACATGAGTCCCCCGAAGGCCCAACTTTGACATGAGTCCCCCCCAGGCCCAACTTTGACATGAGTCCCCTCAAGGCCCAACTTTGACATGAGTCCCCCCAAGGTACAACTTTGACATGAGTCCCCCCAAGGCCCAACTTTGACATGAGTTCCCCCCCAGGCCCAACTTTGACATGAGTCCCCCCAAGGCCCAACTTTGACATGAGTCCCCCACAAGGTACAACTTTGACATGAGTTCCCCCCGCAAGGCACACCTTTGACATGAGTCCCCCCAAGGCACCCCCCCCCTCATTTAGAAAAAGAGAAAAAACGTTGTTTTGCGGCTATAAGACAGTTTGGACTTCCAACGTTATTTGTTACAATATCTGCAGCTGTACAATATCTGTAGGCCTCTGGCACTAAATTAAAATCTGTCAATGTCAGATTTTCATGTTTTAAATAATGAAATAATGTCGTGTCTGTATAATTATTATTTTTTATTTTTTTTTTTTTTATTTATAATACTGTCTATTAAAGACTTCTGTGGTCACGAAATTTGGTGCGTAAATTGTTTGTATGCATCCGGCACTTATTGTAACTGCATTTCACGAAATTCGAAATCCCCCCCCCCCCCCCCTTCTCGGAGTCGGATGGCAATAAACATGTGTAAAAACATGTTTTTCCGTTTGAATTAGCTTTGAATTATCTTAGAATGGCGAATTTTGGTGTGTGGATATTGATTAAGTGCACGCATTATGTACATTAGTGGGATTTTGCAAAACTTCGAACTCACCCGCTGAGGGTGGGGAAGTAAGAAGTGGGTAAGTTGTGCCGAAGACAGTGGAGACCCAGACTCCTCACTTTGCGAGCGAGAAAACCTCTACCACTCACAGCGAGAACTTAGGTTATTAATAAAGATATAGCATTTTGACAAATCATTTAAGTTTAACGTCCAGCGAAGCGGGCAAAGCCTGCTCGTAGATATATATATATGTATATATATATATATTAGTTCCCCATCATACTATAGGTATGGGGAACTTAGGTAATCGTGAAAATTTTCGACCTCGGTTTTTTGACTTTTTTACACGTTTTCAGGTGTGAGGAATCCGAAAATGGCAAAATTTGTATGGTGTCTGTCTGTAGGGTGTCTGTTAGTTTGTTAGTCTGTTAGTCCGTTAGTTTGTTAGTCTGTGTACACGATATCTCAAGAACAAATTGTCGCAGAGAGGTCAGATCAGTTTTAAAATATTACTTTCGACACTGGCAAAAATCCTATTCATTTGCAACATTCGATTTTAAAAACTTCGTAAGTTATTAGAAATTTACGATTTTCTTAACATGGGAGAATAGGACAAAAATTCACTTAAACGTGCATTAAATGGAAACTTTTTACTGTAAAAATGTCAGACCAGTTTTAAAATATCCGTTTTGATGCCGGAATGAACCTCAGTAACTATAAATATGCTACTTTGAAAATTTCGCAAGTTATTGGAAATTTACGAATTTCTTAACATGGCAGTATAGGGCAACATTTCACATAAACGTTAATTTTGAGCCATATTTTCATCGTAAAAATGTCAGACTACTTTTTAAATATTATTTAGGATACTGGCATGAATGTTAATGACTATGAATTTTCAAATATAAAAATTTCGTAAGTTATTGGAAATTTACGAATTTCTTAACATGGCAGAATAGAGCAGAATTTCACATAAACGTCAATTTTGAGGGATATTTTCATCGTAAAGATGTCAAACCACTTTCGAAATATTAGTTAGGTTACTGGCATGAATATCATAGAGTATGATTTTTCCAATTTAAAAAATTCGTAAGTTATTTGGAATTCACGATTTACTTAACATGTCAGAATAAGGCAAAATTGAGCATAAACTTCCATTTTGAAGATCATAAATACATTAGACAACTTCAAAATTACATTTATGATTTTTGTTTGAACATGATTGAATACAAATATTTTAATAGGAAAATTTCGTAAATTATTCGTAATTTACGATTTTATCAACATAGCGAAATTGTAATTTTTTCATATAAATATGAATTTTGAGGATTATTGCATTGGAAATAGTAGCATGAAACATATCGAAGTGAACGATGGATAGCCTATTAGGCGGGGATTTCTTTCTGTCACTGTATCAAGCTTTGGTCAAATTCATTTTTTTTAACATGATTATAATATGTCTCGCACTAGAAATTTATGACACCATAAATATGGTGGGGAACTGAGCAGAGTCCACCTATGCCAACTAGTTTTTTTTTTTTTTTTTTTTTTTTGTGTGTGTGTGGGGGGGGGGGGGGGTAACCACTTCTAATAAGTTTGTTTCAAGTAACTATTGAGATTTCATATTTATTGTAATGATTCTAAAGCTCCCCATTAATAATTTAATGGGAACAATTACATATGTCTTAATGAACCATACTTGCCAACATACTAATTAATATTCCGTAGTGTTATTAGTACCGCCCTTTCTTTCACACCAGTAAATTTTTAGAGTTATATTCTTCAAATGCAATTACGATTAAATAAGAAGAAAAATACTTTAAAAAGATACTGGTGTGAAAAACAAGGCGGGACTAAGAATACTACGGAATATTAATTAGTGTGTTGGCAAGTATAATTAACTCTAAGGAGTGCAGTCTACGGTTAAGAACACAATAAGTCTTGATTAATCCCTTCAAAGCACCTTTATTATGTCATGATCGGAGAAGGAAACAGAGACTTATGAAGAGTTTCCATGAACTGCCATTTATTTGCCAGGAATGAACCGTAAGAATTTTCGGCAGCTAAACTTCGTACAAAAACTGCTCCGTTTCTTTGTGCCGTGCTTTCGCTTTTTGTTCCAAAAATCCTTCATTCTGATTGGATTCTACACTGTTAAAACTGAAGGTGACAAATCGGTGACGTTTGGGACCCCGGGGTGAAAAAACGGTATCATTTGGAACCTTAGGGTGCCATAGACACTTGGAAATGTGATCCGGGTGCCAAATGAGCTAACAGCCAATTTTGTGGACCTGCGCTGGCTCTCAGAGTCGAAATATGGCACCCTATGGGTGACTAGCATTTCGCGCATGCGCACTGTGACGTGTATTTCCATTTCCAACACCGACTCGGAGCGGATGGACAGGACATAAACATAGCGCCATTTTTTAAGTGTTCTTCTTGCAAAGCCTGAAATTAAGGTAAGTTCACTAAAAGTTATTCTTTATTTTACTTTTATGTCGTTATATCCATTGTAATTTTAATCTTATGATGTTTCTCTCGTACAAAAAAATTTAGGTATGAATATTTATGGATGTATTCCCCAAATCTAGATTTTTTAGTTCCGATTCTCAAATTATGCTTTGTATTGCTTAAAAAATAACTTACTATTTTAAAAGTATTAATATCAATAATGTATTTAATAACTTAAATATAATAACTTAATTCGTTTCAAACATTTATAAAAAGAAATTACGTTTCAATTTTTATTATAATATGTTTTTGTTTGTACTTTTTTTTATTAATATACGATTTAGTCTTAGACAGAGATGGCAAGTTTTTAGCAAGACAGTTTTAGGCAAAACCGCCTTTAACCTTGGTTTAAAATGTCTTGACGCTTTTAAACCATAGTTTACACTGTTACTTCAAAAATCTTATATCTTTTTAATTTTTTGTAAATATATGAACATTATTATTGACATTTTAAACATTATATTTGACAATGATTAATTAACAACCACAAAGCAGTTCTGTTATTAAACTGTTTGTATGAAGTTTTTTAAATATATATATATTAATTTGTTTATAAGATAGACTTTTACACTATATTTATAAATTTTTTCATAGCTAATTGATTATTAGTAAGTGTGTACGATGTGCAAAAAGAGTGTACACTGTTAAAACTACAGGTGACACATGGCACCTTTTAGGGGTGAAAAGCTTGTCTCACTGGTGACACCCCTAAGGGAGCCAAAATGGCACCCTTAACTAAGGTGAAAGGACGGCACCCTAAGGTGCCCCAGGGGCACCTTAGATTAAGGGTGCCGTCCTTTCACCTTAGTTAAGGGTGCCATTTTGGCTCCCTTAGGTGTGTCACCAGTGAGACAAGCTTTTCACCCCTAAAAGGTGCCATGTGTCACCTGTAGTTTTAACAGTGTAGTCACTCATAGAAGTAAGTCCAGACTTTTATTTTGTGTAATTTCCGATCGCAGTTAAAGTAAAATTGCATTTACGATTGGCAAAATTATCTTAAAGTTTCTCCCTTTTTTGATTCTTTGCATTATGTTTGTCAAGCAGTGAGATAACGTTTACAGGGAAAATTCGTAAATTTTCGTAATAATTATTAGTAATCTACAACTTTGAATAGTGTTTTCTTAAATTAAATTTAATAATTTTATATTATTTCACCTATGGACAAAACCTAATGACGAATGACAGTAGCTAAGCTATCTAAACTATATGTTTTATTCGAATATCTAAACAAATACTTCATTGATTATCTTGAAACTTCAGGAGTAAAAAGAACATATTATACCACATATATTTCAGTGAATATTTTTGTTCCTAAGGGTGAAAGAGGACGAGTCACAAATTAACCAAAAATAAACAATCTTTAGGTTTGGGATCACCCTGTTAAAAATAATGTTTGAAATTAGTTGTAGTTATAGTATATGATTATGAGCCTTCTTTTAACAATAGATATAAATTTATGTGATAATTGTACTTACTATACTAACGGATATTTAAAGGTCCTTTTAATAATGTCAACAGTTTTTCATTCATTCTTTGTTAATAACGTGCAAGGTTTTAAAACAAAAGCAATATAACTTTTAAAAATTTGACACATTCTAATAGACACAGCATATTGCAATCACAATATAAATATATCAAATATCTGATGAAATATAAGCATTAATATTAAATAATTTTTGGCTGCGCATGTGAAAGTGCTAGCTTATTTTCTTTTTCTTTTTGCATAATTTATTAGGCAAATGTATAGACAAAACAAATATCTTTTAAAACGCAAAAATATATTGTCGATAGAAAAGTTTATTTTCATGTACTTTTAAAAAGGTGCAAAACGCTAATGGGTTTTACCCATATTTTTATTTTCAATCGATGAACACTCGTGGATATAAATGGAGTCACATTATGATTTTTCTCAAAAAATAGAAAACATTTTAAAAACTATTATATAACACAATTATGTTTTAGTAAAAATAATCTTTAGAATATAATGACAACTACAAATATCAAATTAATATTTTAATTAATAAACTTACGAAAAAAGCATATTTATGGTAATATAATATGGAATAAAATGTATCTCTCTGAATATTACTGACTATACGTAAGATACTAAAGACTACAATATATATATATATATATATATATATTGTACAAAATCTGAGTTTTAATGATATTTGCTTGTGGAATAAATTATGCAAAAGAAGTTTTGCTAGTGTTTACTCATGCACAATTAAAAACTATTTACTAAAAATGCTCATATTTCATAAGTATTTGAAATTTTTATGACCTGATTGCAGCATGTTCTATAATGCAGTATATCAAATTTTCTAAAAGTGACATTGCTTTGGTTTTAAAACCCTGCATATATATATATATATATATAATAACAGATGATGTGTGTGTTTGTGTTTGTGTATGTATATATCCGGCGCTTTTTAAGAAAACTGCTGATCGCAGGGCTACACAAATTTGCATGTAGGTTCGTACTGACCATTTTTTGACATAAAAATAAATATAATTTCACGCGAATTATGATGTATTTAAAAAAAAAAAAATCAAAAATTAAATTTGCATATGCATATGACAAAATGATGTTATTATAACTTTGAAATTAAATATGCAATAATAAAATAATAATAACTCAGCACGTTTTTTCCATATTTTGTTTCATAAACTTTTTAATATAACCTAATTCTAGATTTTTTTTTTTCTTTCTTTTTTTTTTTTTTTTTTTTTCTTTAAATAGCATGTTTTTGGCACGGATAGTGTGCTTGCCATGAAAGCTAATTAAACATTATATGAAAGATTTTTTCTTACAGATAACCCTGAGCGAAATTTTTAATTTTGACGTTGATGTATACCGAAAAGTTTTCGCTATGACCCTACTTTAGAGACAGCCATTTTAATCCAAGTACATCAATAAATTTACATAAATTATAAAATATTGAAAAAAAAAAAAAAAAAAAAAAAAAGAAACAATAATCGCATAAATAATCTATTTTGGTCTAAAGTGGCGACAAAAATTCAACTATCGCCAAAGGCAGCTATAATAAAGCTGTACCATGTTCAGGTCTACATATTTATTTAATTTTCTATATACCAGCCACTATTAACTAACTATAAAATATTTAAAATGGAAAATATATATAATCACAAAAAATTAGTTGCCTCATGCGATAGATGTAGCGCGTATAGTATATTGCAATATTATATTTGGCATGAAATTGCTGTCATTTTATGATCCACCAGGCTAATCAAATGAAATCAAATGAAAGTGAATAATATGTATAGTAAGTATAGTGTTGTTCATATGTAATTGGAATTCAAATATGTAAGACTTCTTCAATTTGTTCGATACCGTCCGTTTCGAAACAGTCGAATAAATACCCAAATTGAAGCCCATGGATAAGTCATTGTCGCAAGTAATAGGAATACGTACCCGAGAGTTTGCGGCTGAGGAAGATGTTTCCGAAGGCAGCGGCGATCGAAAGTGATCTTTTGAGTAATTTCAATGGATTTTCTTTTTATTTTTTATTTATAAAGTGGTTTAAAAAAGTGGTCATGTTATTAATTTATTTAAATATAGTGACCATCGAAGCAGGCGAAGCCTGCTAGTTATAGATAAATAATGTACTAAAAATTATCTACGTTATTAAAAAAACCTTTATATCTCCGTTAATATAAGTGCAACTCTCAAACAAGTTGACATCTATAATTAGAAGAACGCCCACAATCATATACTATAGCTGCAACTCATTTCAAGCATTATTTTTTACAGGGTAATCCCAAAGATTATATTTTTTTTTATTAATTTATGACTAATCCCTTTTCAGCCTTTGAGGCAAAACTTTCCGTGAAATACATGCACTTTAACATGTTCTTTTTACCCTTAAAATTTTAAGAGAATCCATGAAGTATTCGAAGCATTAGATATTCGAAAAAAAAAAATCTATATAGCTTAGCTATTGTCATCCGTCCTTAGATTTTGTGCACCAGTGTGTACTGATTATATACATAAGTATCAGGGTAATTGTATCATTATAAAAGTAAAATCTGATATGAAAATTTCAATACAGTTTTTGTTCTAAAATAATAGGAGGGGGCCCCAGACGAATTTATGGGGGGAGCCCCAGAATACGTTCCTACGGCCCTGCCACTTGGTAGGAAACAGCAGAGTTGCTTTTCTTATCTTGAAAACGGTACAAGATAGGAAAGAAAAGTGAATTACAAAGTTGAAGAGTATCATTGATTTCGTACGAAAAGACACAGTGTAGACAGGAATACTAGAAACAGAACGCTTAAAACGCGTGCATTTGTTTGTTCGCAGTTTTCTACATCGTAACGTGCCAAAATTATTTTAGAAACAAATAGACAACTAATCGTCACCAAATATCTTTATTCGATGCTCAAACTTCTGTTTATCTGATGATATGTAAATTTGGACCCTTGTTTGAACATAACATTGCAAACACTGTAGCGCAGCGGATGACACGTATAGTATGTAAAGTTCAAACAATGGTCCTGATATGTATTGCAGTATCTATAAAGTATATTTTTGTACTAAATTGATGATGCTCTACAACTTTGTAATTCATTTTTCCCCTCTATCTCATACAGTTTTTAGATATGAACGATAATTCCGCCGTTTTCCACCAGGTGGCGCTGTAAGAAATTGTACCAATTAACACGTAGTCACTTTTCTTTACCTAGACACCACTTTTATGTTAGTTGCAGCCTTTCCGTAGTTAACAGGGTGGGAATGGACTTTAATGAACACCCCTGTATGCCTGCCTGCTTTCACGTTTTTTGTCCACCTATAACATTTTAACAATCACTCCGATTTTGATACTTTTTTTTTTTTGGTTGAAAAAAGCTTGGCTTGAGAAAAATTCTTTAATAAAGCCATTAGGATTTCAACAAAAGCTGTTTGTCTGTCTGTTTATTTATTTTTAGCGTGTGTAATTGGTTCGTTCACCTGTAACTCCTTATTGAATGCCCCAATTTTGTTACTTTTTTCTTGTTCAAAAGGTCTACGAAGATCCAATTACAAAATCATTAAGATCTAAACAAAACATGTCTTTTATTTATTTATTTATTTTTATTTATTTGTTTTGTTTGTTTGTTTCTGGAGCAAGCGGGTCTGTTTGTTCATATATAACGTATTAACAAATGCTCATATTTTATACTTTTTTTTTGTTGGAAAGTCAGGCAGAAGAAAGTCCCACAGTAATATCATTAAGATTTAATAAAATAATGTGGTGTGTCACTCACACGACTTTCTCTTACCCTGAAATTTAATACTATAAATACATGTTGAAGATTAAGGGGTAACATAACGAGTACTGTTATGTAAACCCATGTTAAAACAATTCAAATTAGGCTTCGGAAGAGTTTTATATGGTAATTAGTTCAGTGTGAGGGGGCTACTGCTCCCCCTAAAACCCCCGTTTCATTACTACACCTATATTTATATAGAATTTAAATCTGTTACTAAAATTTAAATTCACTTAAAATTATACAGGCAACTTTCACACGCAACATTCCTTGAAAGTTATCAGTCTTGATCAAACTTTTCCTGCAACAAACTTACATTAACTTCAAAATACAACATTTAGATCTCCTAAAATTATTCGTTTTTAAGTCACTCTAAGAGACGCAGACAAAGATCAAACGTTAAAAAACTTGACTACTGTAATCAGAAAGCCTCAAAACGTGTAAATATAGAAATACAAGCAATGAATATTTAGCTTAAAAACATGCATTATTTACCATATCTCTATTAGGAATTCATTTCAATTCTGGAACAGCTTTCCTGGAAATGGTAAAATATTATTAATAAAGCACATCCACTAACAACAAAAAATAATGTTATAGCTTAAATATTTGCAGCCCTGTATACCTTTCGATGATTATATACAGACCACATTGTGCACCTAAATATAATCCTATAGTAATAATACATCATGGCCCAGCCTGAAATACACTTCCGTCAATTTGCAACTATTGTCGCACTTTTATCTAGTTCTTTTGTGTAGCCCTGTAAACGAACAGCGAATGATTTTCCTACCATATTCTACATGAGACATGTTTTTACGCATATAAAAAATATATATTCGTTTCATTTGGTTTACTGCAGTGTATAGATGTTAATGTTAAACTCCACTTACCTGCAATTTCCCCCATATACATACGTCATGTATCTGAATTTTCTTGGGTTTCTCTGTACACGAACCAGTCGCTTGATCTCAACGAAAAATTTAGTGTAGTATCCCTATATGATACACATATAGAATATCAAGTTTGGACTTTCTGCTATTATTTGTTCTTGAGATATGCTGATAACAGACAGACACACACACAGAGAGAGAGAGAGAAGCACACACACACACAACTATTGTCGCACTTTTATCTAGTTCTTTTGTGTAGCCCTGTAAACGAACAGCGAATGATTTTCTTACCATATTCTACATGAGGCATGTTTTTACGAATATAAAAAGTATATATTCGTTTCATTTGGTTTACTGCAGTGTATAGATGTTAAACTCTACTTATCAGCACTTTCCGCCAAAGACGTAATGTGTTTGAATTCTCTTGGGCGTCCCTGCACACGAACCATTTGCTTCATCTCAACGAAAAGCTTTAAAAACATGATGTTCGTATTCAGGGGACCTCAAAACAAGTAAATATAACAAAAACTCACGTTTAAGAATTTGACCCTAAAACAATACTTTCTCTACCTTATGGGTAAGAGAAAGTAAAAAGGTGTGTTTATCGTTATATAGCTTTTATGTCTGTTTTAAATTATTAAAGATTATTGTAATTTTTTCTCTAGAGTCTCATTTGATAACCCGGTATGAATAACACAGAATCGTCTTTTCATTTCAAGCTGCGGTTTATTTTCTTTTTTTTTTTAATGTTTATAAGTATTTTATATATTTATTGGTATTGGATTATCTCGTAGATCGTTTCTTCTCATATCATATCATGGCAAGAAAAGTGATACAGCTCGAAAATGCGGTATTTGAGAAAAATTAACTTAAAGATAACGATAATGCATTGACCAACAGTATAATTAAACGGACACAACTACCTATCAGGCGGATAATTTTCGAGATAAAGATGCAACGCTATTTGTGAACATTGGGGGTACTTCATACACATTTTTCAGTGGCATAAACTCAAAATAGCTATTTTTTGAGTTGTGACGTTTTTCTTCCCAGGTTATGGTGTGTGCAGTCGCTTTCGAACATCTTCCCTTGTTTTGCAATATGAACATATTTTCATTGAAAAGAAAAATAAATAAATAAAAGAAGAAAAAAGAAAGAAAGAAAGAAAGAAATTGAGCCGACTAAAAAATGCATTTATAATTATTATTCAAACTGCTAAAAATAAATTGAAAAATGTCCTAAAAAGGAATTGTAAATTGCATCTAAAAGTACAAAATAAATTCCTTTGACAGATAACATAAACACTATTATTATTAATAATTTTTTAAGTCGACGAAAAATTAAATAAAATTTATTTAGTTTTTATGCAATAAACAAATATAAATATAAATATATATATATATATATATATTAATTCAGTAAGCAAATTAAATTAAATTCAAAAGCTACATATCACTTTCGCATATGCAAAACACTGCAGAACACAACTTAAAATTCAAATGAAACAATTAAGATTTCGAAAGCAGAAAAATTTCGCAACGCAAACTCTTGTAGCTTCATACAAACTTAAATCAGGAATTGCGAAGGATATTAACTGTTCTATGTGGATGTTAGTAGTGGACCAATTCTACACAGCGATTCTATACAGAGATTTATTATGGTTGGTTGCTTGGGTTTAACACTGCACTAGTACTGCGCAAATAGGTAATCGTTGACGGTCTGGGACGCACCCCTAAGGATGGTCCTTAAATATGCCATCACAATTTTGAACCTCGACAGAAGAGATGGCACCCCCACTTTTCACCCCCAGAGGTCTAACTTGGACGGGAACATGGAGGACATTGTGGTTCCGACGAATTTTGAGTGCTCCAGCCACTATTAGTGTAGACGACGGTCTTTGGCCAGCTCGAGTATCGAACTCGCAATCGTCCAATTATGAACTCGGCGCTCTACCGACCGGGCTACCGCGGCCCGAGATTTATTATGAAAAAAGAAATAACTTTTCGACTTGTCAGACGTAAGCATATGTACATTGGTTTCCATGGGGCCAGGCATGCCAGGCATGCCAGCAGACCCGGATTACCAAATAGGCACGAGAAGGGCATGCTTCCCTTCGAAATTTTTGAAAGGTCCCCGAAATTAATAAAAATAGGGGTCCCAAATTGTATTTATATAATCTGATTACATTGTCTCATTATAAAATTCAAAAGAAGCAATTATACAACAATCACTTGTAGATTATAGGACTTTAATGGATGAATCGTGTACACATGCATTTATAATGTAAAAATTTGATACACCATACATGATTCAGGCATTTTGTATTTTGGTATCAATACTAATTTAATTGCGTATTTTTATCCAATTCTAAGTATTTATAATTTTCGTTCAATGTGAAAGTGATATATTTTTCGAGGTGTGTGTATGTGCTCTTAGACCAAGCTGTTGGCGGGGACCCCCAGATAGATTTGTGCTTCCTTTCAATTTATTGGTTAATCGAGCTCTGCATGCCAATATTCTGAAAAAAAAAGAAAAAAAATTGATGCGTCGAATTAAACTCTTTCGAATGCGTTGAGTTAAAGTTCAAACAATAAAAGATGCTATGAAGATGGATCATTCAAGACAATAGCGTTTGTAGCATCGGTCTTACAGTAAATCCGTAAAAAAAGTATCAATCTTTACTTAATTTCTCGCCTACTTCAAAA
Organism: Salticus scenicus; assembly: GCA_963930645.1. Classification (NCBI taxonomy): domain Eukaryota; kingdom Metazoa; phylum Arthropoda; class Arachnida; order Araneae; family Salticidae; genus Salticus; species Salticus scenicus. The sequence goes on along the minus strand of OZ005661.1, from coordinate 112,684,433 downwards.
GTTTTGAAATTAGTAACTAAAGTTGATAATAGACTCGGTACTCTATAATCGTATTATGAAATAAGAAAATAGTTACTCCAATGCCCTGTAAGTTCAAACATAGCAATTTAAAAGGTGATAAGTTTAAAAAACGAAAATATTGAAATCCATGTATTCCACTGAACTTTTATCTATTTTTAGAATTGTGTACATCGTACAACGTCAGCTGTTGGCAAATTTTAACAATAATTTCGAAACTCCTGTATAAAAGCTTTACAACATTCTCGATAAATATAACGTTTGTTCAGTTCCTATATCAGTGTTTGCTTTCGAGATTTTTATTTTCAAAATCGGGATGCTATTTGTTTGAGACCCTGTTTATGCATATTTTTCTACACAGAACTTTTGAGTAGATTATTCAATAAATCTGTAAATTAAATACCATTTTCCATGTCTCCAAATCCACTTTCTCCTCTCTTTCTCTCTATATATTTACTTAATGTGGATCTTGCATTTATTACTTTTTTTTAAATAGATATTTTGGATAAATAAAAATGTACGATAAAATACAAATATTATTTAATTTATATGGAATCAGATCCATATCTACATACTATAAAATTTTAGATACTTTCAGTAACATATTTTTAACAATTATCTAAAAGGCATGCTTAGAAGGAAAGAAACTAAACTACACTGTTTAATTTAAAAGTGATTTATTTTAAATCATTTAAAATTACAGCAGTTAATCTACATTCATAATTCTAATTTTACTAATTTGTCATTAGCAAATTTATTTGCTAATGATAAATTAGTAAAATTTATCATTATGATTTATCATTTTATGATTTATTTGCTATTCATTTTTTTCCCCTACGTAATTATTTATTACGTAGGAAAACTGCAGCAGTAGTAAACATTTTAAAGACATTTCAACTGACAATTTTTGAGTACTGTTCTTAATTTTAGAGGCTGTAACTACAACAAAGTGTTTCAACTAACTTTTTCTGTAAAGCAAAATATACTAACTGTATCATTTTTATACACGAAAATTTAATTTTTCACACAGCGTAAAATGCATCAGAAATGGACACTTCTAAGCGCATACTTTTACTGTACCATAAATGAACACCTTTGAATACTTTCAGAAACGGCGAAATAAATGTGAACAGTTGAAAATTTATATTTCATCAACAAAAGGTATTTTAATTCATTAACCAGTTGAAAAAAAAAAATCTGTAAAAGACAGAATTTAATTTCGTACGACAGAACTAATTTGTATGTTCTAATCTTAAAAACCTAACTAAAACCTAATTTTCTAACAAAAAAAAAAAAAAAAAAAAAAAAAAAAAAAGTTAGAAGTCTTTACTAACTATCCAGAAGACTTCACCAATTTGTATCAAGAAAATATCGCCAACATCTATTCAGAAGGCATCATCAATTGTCTTAGATTATTTGTTAGCTATATCTGGTAGATATAGTCACCAAGCCATCATCAATACATATTTAAAATATATAACCAACAAATATTCAGAAATCATATTTAATACATATCCTGAAGAAAAGCTAACAAATATTGAGAACCCATAACCAATACATATCCTAAAGCAATAGCAATAAATATCCAGAAGCCATCATCAATATATATTCAGAAGATATTGACAACAAATATTCAGAAGCCGTCCAATTTGTGAATGATTAAGGTCTTAGATACAGAAATAAACAGTTGGTTTCTATATACAATCAGGCAAGAATTTCTCGCTTATTAGGAGGTTTAGAAAAATGTAAAAGCTTTTGCAGATTTGACATAATATTGTAAGATATTTTAAAAAATTAAATGGTAAAATGCGATATTTGTAGGCATCCTAACATATTTAAGCTGGAACACTACAAATTTCGACAACGCAAACTCGTAGATTGAAAGAAATAGTAATGTTGTACTAAAAAAATATATAAACTTGTATCATAAATTAAAAACAAAGAGTCTCTGATCATTTTAGTGGCTTCAATAATAAATTGTTTCAATAATTTTGTTTTATTTAAAATAATTTTTTATTTGTATAAATAACATTTTAATCACACCGTTCTCTGCTAACACTGCTCGGCATGAAAATTGCTTCTGACACCATTTCAGCATATTCTTATGTAAAATGACCTCCTGAATCCAAATATTGAATCCATTGAATCCCTGAATCCATTTTTCCCTATCAACCACCGTTTTTTAGGAATGGCCCTCTATTTTTATTATTTTTCGATGATTTTATGGCTATAAATTTGATTTTTAGGAGGGGAGAGGACATCTTCTGAGGGGCTACAGAGTTGGAAAATTAAAAAACATAGACATTTGCAACTAGGGAATTTTTTTTTTAAATTTAATTTTTTTTTTTTTTTTGGGGGGGGGGGATTTGCCACTGAAATTATGCATTATATATATAAAAAAATTTTTAATCTGTTATTAATGTTATTTTTTTAAATTTGATATATTTTTTGTTTTTAGGTGTAAAATTAATTATTTTTCACTCTTCAAATCAAATTCATGGCCATAAAATTATCGAACAGGGAAAGAAATTGAGGGAGGGGGCGGTGTATACTGAAAACGGTGGGTGACTGGGCAAAATGGGAGTCATATTCGGATTCAGGAGGTTATTTTACTCAAGAATCAACAAGAATGGTATCAGATCTCGAATTGCAGAGCAGTGTAATCTCAAAAATAACAGAACTAGCTAGTCTTTCTGGTTAGCTCTGGCTAGCTCAGATATTTTCTGGAATTTTGCATATGATCTCTAAAAACTGCAAATCTCTTCTAAAAATATAATTCATAATAATAATTTCTTATAAACGCATTAAAACCTTCCGATCTAAATCTGAGTGAAATAATTTATTTTTTGTTCCACATATCAAATTTGTAAGAATATTAAGCTGAGACTACTGTTAAATCACATCTCAAAATTTTAATGCAGTAGTGAACAGGGTGTCTAGTACCTAGTTTATGAACAGAGTGTCTCATGATGACATTTTGGGGTGCAAGAAGTCGACACCAATCAAAATAATATATATTAATACAAAATTAAAATTTTATCACAATAAACCATATCTGCATACTTATTTTAGTCATATGAAGGCAAAGGGTACATGAAATCAGTTTAAAATTAAGCAAAGGCAAAGCAAAGAAAATTGTATTTTCTTATTCAAACCTACAAGAAAAAACGGTAAAAGGGCAAGAAGTTCAATTACTATTATTATTATTATTATTATTGTTGTTATTATTATTATTACGTATGTTATAAGTCACAATAGCACGAACCCTATTGATTTTGATGAATCTAGCACTTATAATATTTTCATAAGGACACAAAGAAAAATTCTTTATCATTATGGCCTAGGGGCCCAAATTCTTTAAAGTGTGATTGTGTTTAAACGCCTCATTCGATTGAGCTGAAATTTATACTCATGTTATAGTTCACCTTTGCACGTACTACATAGATTTTGGTGAATCTAACACGTTTAGTTTTTTACAGGAACAATACGAAAAATTCTTTATCATTATGGCCTGTGGGGCCAAATTCTTTAAAGTACGATAGCATACAAATTCCACATCCGATTGAACTGAAAATTTACATACATATTATAGATGACCGTCCCACAACCTGTATGAGGTTTGGAGAATCTAGCATTTTTAATTTTTTACAAGGACACAAAGAAAAATTCTTTATCATTGTGGCTTATGGACTCAAATATTTAAAGTGCGATAGCGTTTAAACAACTAATAGATTGAGCTGAAAATTTATAAATATATTATAAGTCACTGTCGCACGAACTGTATAGGTTTTGGTGAGTGTATCACTTATAGATATTTACAGGGACAAAACGAAAATTTCATTATTATTATGATCTATGGGCTCAAATTATTTGAAGGGCAATAGCTTTAATTTAAACAACATACTATATAGAGAAAAATACTGAAACATCCTATTACAATTTTCTCTTTTGTTTATTTAATGACTTTTCGTACTTTAATTTATTCATACAACCGTTAATTATTTAATGTTCGGAAAATCGAGTGGAGCACTCCAGATATTTTTGTCTTTGATTTTGGAGGAATATATCTTACATAAAATACCTTTATTGATTTTTTTGGAAAGCGCATTAACACCACTGAGAATGCATTCAGAGCAATTTCTACTTGTATTCCATAATGTATCAAATTCATTTTGAGTAGTTCTGTAAATCAATAAATAAAATTGATCATATATTACGTAATATAGAATATATGATTTTATGAATCTGAATAACTGTTTTGTGAAATATAAAGATATTAAAATACCTTAAAGAAATATATCTCATAGTTGGTAACGCATCCTAATTATTTTGTGAATCTCTGTACACTAACGAATAGTGTTAGTTATACATATTCTTTTCAGTAGTAAACAGGCTACACTGTACTTGAATAATTATTTACCAGCTTCAAGGTATTCTACATATAATTCCGTAGACATATACGAACTGAATTCATAAACATCATTTTTTTTTTTTTTTTTTAAGAAATTTGTAATAATTTAAATTTATTAACTTGCATTTTAACGCATTTACTCAAGATAATATATAAACGTATCAAATAAAACAATCAAAACCACACCATCTATGATATATGCTTAAATACCCTTTATTCAACATTTAATCTCCTATTTACATAACTGTAGCAGGTATCCGACAAACATGTCAGACCTGTGAATCTTTCAAATACTGAAAAACAGGGAACATCTGTCATCAGTATGCAAGTTTTGACACTTCACTGGGTGGGAAAACAGCCAAAGTTTGACGACGATTGCAAAGTGCTTCATAGATTTAGTTATTTCAGAATGTATTTCTCTTACAGACATACCGTCTATTTTTTTTTTTTTTTTTTTTTTTTACAAAATACTAACTTCAGACAAAACGGTCATTGAACGCGACAGCAAAAGAAATAAGAGGATTAACCGTTGTGTACTCCTGTTTTAAAGTTGACTTTTCGCTCAATATATCATTTTCGTCGTGAGGAAACGTCGACATTTGGTTGCAGTTACGTTTTAAAAACCTATTAGAGAAGACAAAATTTTACAGCTGGGGATTTTATTGCTCATATTGTTAAAAATGCTAAATAATACCATTCAAAATCTGCAAAAAATAAAGAAATAAAAATAAAAATAAATAAATAAATAAATAAAAATAAAATAAAATACATAAAAATAAAAAATATAAATTATATATATATATATATATATATATATATATATATATATATATATAAAATAAAATAATAATAATAATAATAATAATAATAAAGAACAATGAAGACAACACATTTTCTAAATTATTGACGTTTTAAGTTTCTGGTTGTCAGTTTCTTTTCCAGTTCGAAGGTTTATCTTTTTAAAAGACCTATTGTCGTCGGTATTCTTATGGGTTTTGAGGTTAAGTTTAAGTGGGTTTTGGATCGCAAAAGTTACGCAAAAGGTACGCAATGGGTAATTGGTGACGGTTAGAACCTCTATAATAAAACAGGCCGACGCATCAGCCGCCATCTTTTTGCCTCGGAAGACGACAGCTTTTCAGCTTCGCTTATTTATCGCACCTATAATCTTCATCTCGTAGGATTTGGTGGCTATTTAAAATTTTATGTCCTGTCCTGGAGCGATTCGAGCAATTTATTGCCGAACAACCCCTTACATCACAGTTTGTTAAGCTAAAATTAAAATAAACAATAAAAAAAGTACCGTAATTTCGCGTATATAACCCGCGGCGGAAGGTAATCCGCAGCACAAAAAATTTATCTAAAAATAATTATAACCGAAAGATATCCCGCACTAGAAGATACCCCGCACTTCTAAAATCACATGGTCGACAATCGCCGTTTGTAATTTCAATACTAATTGCTATTATTTTAATAATAAGTAGGAAAAGATACAAATAATAAACAAGTATACAAATAAATATAAATAATAAACAAATAAATATACTTACCTATAATGAAAGAGCAAATAATCATAACTTATTATTTTTTATCTCTATATATATTACTATATAAACTGGAGTAACTTCTAATGATTAACACCTTTATTTAATTTATAAGAAAATTATATATTACTAATATATTTATTTACAAAGTTCATTCAAATCCATCAAATTTGGATTTTTCCGTATCCGAATTAAAATGTTGCAATATTGTTTGGGACAGTTTGTCTTCATCATCCTTATTATCCTCCTCATCAACTTCCTTTTCACTGTCCTCAATTTCATCGTCATTATACGTTAATAATCTAGACTTTTTTAATTTAGATTTTACCGTTTTGATAGTAATAAAGCCATAAACGTTTATTACACATTCAGCTACTTTCACTAGAGATGCTTTGATTTTTCTACTTGTTCGCGATAGATACTCCGCAAGACATACAAAGTTAGTTTTTTTTAATAGATCACCCGCGGGTTATATACGCGAAATTACGGTAGTTCAAAAATAATACATGATAAATAAAATAGTGGCTACTGCTTGAAAAATTACGAACTCGCTGGGTACAAGTGACAAATCTAAGGCCCCAGAAAATGTCAGAAACGCCAACTCGTATACATAGGAGCTTTATTGACGGTTTGGGATCTACATTTAAGAGTTGTCTGGTATTCTGTATGGGTTGAGTGGGTTTTAACATGACACTGTAAATTGGAAACGGTTTGAGACACATTCAAAAAATTATGTTTAAAATTTTAATATTTAATTTTGAAGCTACAATATGCTTAAAATGAACTAAGTATATTTTTCGCACTTCATAGTTAAAAAAATTTCTAAATGCGAATACAGGATTTAAAAAAAAAAAAAAAAAAAAAAACGTTGGGTAATGAGTAATTTTAATGACAAATTTCTCCGTAAGGTAACATGGGGTTTGGTTCCTGGTGATTTGTCATCTTAATTCAGAAATAATTATAAGATTAAAAAAAAAAAAAAAAAAAAAAAAAAAAACTTTTTATATACCATGTTTTAAATTTTCTGATGAATCATAGAGCTCTTATCAATGTGCATAACATTTTTAAAATGAGGATGACGCCAATTTTTGTGTGAAGCATAATTTAACTTTTTATAATTTTTTAACGTTCACGTTTAATTAATCACGTGTATTTATTTTTATGTCGACAGAAAATGAACTCGTAAACTTTTTTTGGCAACAACTAAATTATAGCTAATATTTTAATGGCTATTTTAACGCCATTAGGATGTTATTATTTTCATATTTTAATTAATTATAAGAAAACTAATCCAAAATTCGAAAATCGGACTTCGAAGTATTGTGTTGTCACCGGGTTCTCAGCTACTGTGAAAGTTTCAAATATCTAGCTAGTAGGGAAGTTAGTTAAATTTCGATTGCAAGATTTGCACCGGACAAACAAACAAACAAACAGGAATAGAAGTTAATAAAAACATGGTAAAAAATGAAGGAAATGTCTTGAAAAAAAAAAAAATAATAATAATACTGAAAAATATTTAAAAATTAGAAAAGCGATTGTCTCATATCACTAAATTTACACTTGCTGAATTAAAAAAAAAAAAAAAAAATCATTTAAAAATATTCTTGAAATAAGAAACAACCCCCAAAAATATTCTTATAATTTTATAAGTTAATCTATAACCTCTGTACGTACAATGCAAAAGAACTACAGATTTTCTCCGGATTGATAAAGTTTCGGAAAGCAGCAAAGCCAATAAAGGCGAATCCACAGAAATTGATTTATTAGGAATGAAAGAAAAAGGATAATTTATTTATTTAATTTTTTTTTTCTCTTGCGTGTGTTTGATTTATTCTCATCACTTTATTGTGCTTTGTTTGCTTCGCAATAATTTTTTTACACCCGTCTCATTTTAATCATTCACATTTCGATTTATTTAATTCATATTAATATTTTTTAATCAAGCATTCTAATATACTTTTTACCACGTACAAACTAAAAAAAAAAAAATTACAAATTTTAATTTTATTTTTACCGTCTATAATTAATATATATATATATATATATATATATATATATCCCCATTACATTCAGTACAGTTACATGTGGTTTTGGTTAATGCATAGTTAACGTTAATAAGTCCTTATTGAATAAACTAAATAATATGTTTAATATAGTTTTGAAAAATAACAATTCATTTATAATTAAAAATAGTCATGAATTTACTGATAATTTAAAACGTGTGTTATGATTTTGAAGGTTTATATAACAGTAATTATCAGATCTAATTAACAAAGTTAAATGTTTCTTGAGACGTACAATGCATTAGAATTTGGTAAAGACGAGTTTTTTTTATTTATTTCATTTTGTTGTTCAAGAAAATTATAATGATGAAGATAATATTTACAGACAGATTCGTCATATCCCGATGGGGTTAGCTGTAGTTCAGTTTTAGTTGATATTTAGGAGAATGTCTCTGTGGGCAAAGTTTTGATTTTGGCTTATAACTTTTGATAGAGTAGATATTATGGAAATACATAAATACCAGTGGAAAGCTCGTTTGATGAAGTAACTGTATTGATTTCGTCAATCAGAAAAAATAAAATAAAAAAAAAAAAAAATATTACTAATTTTGTAAAGTGGTCATTTTTGCCCCCCCCCCCTTCCCCCCCCCCCCCAAAAAAAAAAAAAAAAAAAAAAAAGTACCTGGTTGTGGGCACACTTAAAAAATCGACTAAAAAGGGAAAAATAATAATAAAAACCACCATAAATACAGAAAACAACAAAATCTTTCATTTTGTAAGGATTCAGTGGCCGATAATAACAGAAAATGGCATTTTTCCAATTTTATTCGTCATCTTCTTCGTCCTTCAAATCAGAAGCGCAATGCTTGCAAGTAAAAGAAAAATTGCATCTATATTAGCACACTTCAAATGCATCAGACGATCACACGCGATGCATTTGATTGAGATGGCTCTTGTTAGGCATAGTGGTAGGTGCTTCAAACAGATGACACAGAAGTCGACATCGTCAGATTGTTGAGACTTCAATTTTTTGCGCATTTGACCGGCACTTTGAAAGGTGGAGTTCTCTTACTTTCTCTAGACTTGTGAAGGCACTCAGATGCTGCAAGGAAGTCCATATTTTCGGGTAGTTGATTTTATGGATTTCTTATTAACTAAGTGTAGTTCTAAATGGCTTTAACCAGCACATTTAAATCCATGTCTTTTGGATCGGTTGACTTTTTCGGGGTTGACATTGCTAAAAAAGCCTAAACGTACATAGAAATACTAATAAAATATGTTATTTTGATATAAACGACCATATTTGACAGTGTGTAAGTCAAACACACGTTAAAAAAAAAAAAAAAAAAAAAAAAAAAAAAACGGTTACATGAAAGTGCCCATAACCGGGAATGGCAGCCCTTTTTATAATGGCAGAGAAGCAATTTTCGGATCACATTTTGGCTGAATTCGATATTCCATCACAAAATGTAAAGAATACATTGCATAAATATACCTTGCATTTACATTTTTGAATTAATTCACTTCGATTTATCGCATTCTGAAAATAACTCCAAATCATTTTTGTGTCGCTTTTTCTCAGATTTTTTTTTTTTCGATTTCCACTTACTAAGAAAATGCATCAATTCATTTTGGTGTTAGCACAAAAACTGCATACTGTCACAATACATTTTTGACAGCACTCAAATCCACCATTTTTGCTTTTTGTTAAAATGTATGGTGGGGTGCCCATAACCGGAGAATGACCATAACAGGAGACTTCCCCTTCCTCGTATGAAATATATATATATATATATATATATAATTTTAAACAAAAATATAAAATGTTTTAGATATATTGACGATTTGTTTCTTATTAAACTTAATGGAGTAGATAAAACAGTAAATTTCAGCTTTCATCCAAACACTTTAAAATTAAAGCTTTCTTCTTGTATTCCAGTTAATGTCGACTATCTAGATATTAATTTAGAAATCAAAGATAATAAACTGATTTACAGAATTTATGATAGTAGAAATAATTTAAATTTTGTTACAATAAAAGCTTTTACATTTTTCTTCCAATCTTCATTTTTCTGTTTTTAGAAATATTTTTTTAATGGAATTAGACGAGTTCATAGGCTAAATTCTGAAACTTCCGATAAAACGTGTTTCCAAGCAAGCTGTTGAAAAGAATTATCTGGTTCAGTTTATTAATTTTTTTGCTCAAAGGTTATATAAAAAGTATAAAAATATCAAAGGGAAGTGAAGTCAGTTTTCAAAGTCAATGGAGTTTGCGTTTCAGAATGGTGACTTGTGTTTACGGTATAATTTCAAAGTATTTTGTTATTTTTTCTGGTCTTGCCAAGTCAGGGAGAATGTTACCAGCTTAAAATATGTTTAACTCCACAGGCAAATCACAAGTTTTTTCGCCTGCCTCCTTTCTTGAATTGCTTTTTACATTTTTCCTTAAATTTAGTTTCACTTTGCGTTTATATCTTTAAGTTTGTTGTACAGTTTCATTATCGTTTCGTTTGTGTTGCAGAATGTTAATCGTCGAACTTTAGATCCTATGGTTATAAGTATAACCATAGGAACACCAGGAAGGAAGACGCTAATTAATGAATAAAGAGCCACATAGGGAAATGAAGTTTTATACAAGAAAAAAGATATTTAAAAAGTTAATATGAGTTGTTTCTGAAACATTGGTGGATAATATTATATTCAGGAAGTATAACCAAAGAATAACAACAATAATAATAATGATAACTAGACGAAGAAGAAGGTGTAGAAGACACCAAGTTTTAAGATGAGTGGAGTGGTTTAATACACACACACACACACACACACACACACACACACACACACACATATATATATATATATATATATATATATATATATATATATATATATAGCAGAAAATTTCAAAACACTTCTAAACTTTGTTATCAATAATAATTATTATTTTTCCATAACAACAAGGTCTATTTACAAGCAGTAGGAATTCCACAAGAGGGATGCAGCTGTAGTATTTTGGCAGATTTGTACCTTTATTATTATGAACAGCGATTTTGTTATGATGATGATGATGTCAGGCTTTATCATTACACAGATGATTATAATTGTATTTTATCTTAACAAGAAATCAAAAATACATTTTCTTTTAATTATCCATCTAACCTAAAGTTAACTCAAAATACTCTTGCAGTATTACTTCTTGCAATATTACTAAAACTAGTTGGCATAGGTGGACTCTGCTCAGTTCCCCATCATATTTATGTTCTCAGAAATTTCTAGTGCGAGACATATTACTAGTGGATCTGCAGATCAGGAGCCTCAACGTCCAATTTGCATCAGACATTATTCAATAGGTCATTTTTATTTATTCCTTATTATATAATAGTATATATTGATTCGATCGACTTATTACCAAAATCAAATACATTCCTGAGGGGGGCGGCAGCCCCCCTCAACCCCCCGTTGTATCTCTCTTTGTATACCTATTTGTATATGATATAAAGTGTTACGAAATTGTAAATAATTGCATTTATTTTTGTATAAATTCTTTCAAAGAGGTTTAGTAAGTTGATAAAATGCTAATTTTGTGCCTTTATAGTCGTTTTAGCTTTAAAATAGCCAAATTTTCATTTAAAAACGCATTAAAAAGCTCCTATAAGGGAAGAAATAAATTTGGCGCCAAATTTGGCGACTATTTCCCTCCTTGGCGATTTTTTTTGGCGATCTTGGCGAGAAAATCCTTATTAGGGATATACCAAATATGGAAGCTCTAATCTCATTGGCTGATGTGATACGAGAATTTTCCAGAACAGTCTGGTTTCGATAGAAAGTATAAAAGGAGCATTATTTTCGCCAAGGCGGTCAGTCTCAGATCTATATCAGTTTCGTCAAATGCTTGCTCAATGGGCTCATGAATATGTGTACCAAACTGCAAGTCAATAGCGTTGTTTTGGGGGCCGCTATCGCGGTACATACAAATTCTTCCCATAGGCCATAATGGTAAAAAAAAACATTGGCGTGTCCCTGTACACGAACTTACAAATGGAATGCACACCGAAAACTATACAGCTAATTTCGTGGGCATCATGAACATGTGTACAAAATTTCAAGTCAATAGCGTGTTTTATGCGGCCGCTATCGCATGACAGACAGACAGACAGACGGAATCCAAAATCCTTTTGAGTCTCAACAGAGGGCCTCCATTCACATTTCGGCAAAAATTGGAAGTCAATAGCTTGATCTTTGCGGTGGCTATCGCGGTACATACAGATTCTTCCCATAGGCCCTAATCATAAAAAATCTTTGGCGTGTCCCTGTAGACGAACTACAAATGGAATACACACCTAAAACTATACAGCTGATTCCGTTGGGCTCATGAACACGTGTACCAAATTGCAAGTCAATAGCGTGATTTTTGTGGCCGCTATCGCGGTACATACAAATTCCTCCCATAGGCCGTAATGATAAGAAAAACTTTGGCGTGTCCCTGTACACAAATTACAAATGGAATACACACCCAAAACTATACAGCAGATTTCGCGGGGCACATGAACACGTGTACCAAATTGCAAGTCAATAGCGTGATTTTTGTGGCCGCTATCGTGATACATATAAATTTCTCCCATAGGCCGTAATGATAAGAAAAACTTTGGCGTGTCCCTGTATACGAACTACAAATGGAGTACATACCAAAAACTATACAGCTGATTTCGTGGGGCTCATGAACATGTGTACCAAATTTCAAGTAAATAGCGCTTTTTTGGCGGCCGCTATCGCGCGACAGACAGACAGACAGACACAGCCCAAAACCGTTTTGGGTCTCAACAGAGGGCCTCCACTGACGTTTCGGCAATAATGTTAAAAGAAATCAATTTGACCAAAGCTTCATACAGTGACAGAATGAAATCCCCGCCTAATAGGCTATCCACCGTTCATTTCGATATATTTATCTTATTCTAATCTATTAATTTATTTTATCAGGGTCAATTTCGTTGTTTAGTTTTCATGCTACTATTTCCAATGCAATAATCCTCAAATTCATATTTATATGAAAAATTTACAATTCCGCTATGTTGATAAAATCGTAAATTACGAATAATTTACGAAATTTTCCTATTAGAATATTTGTATTCAATCATGTTCAAACAAATATCATAAACGTAATTTTGAAGTTGTCTAACGTATTTAGGATCCTCAAAATGGAAGTTTATGCTCAATTTTGCTTTATTCTGACATGTTAAATAAATCGTAAATTCCAAATAACTTACGAATTTTTTAAATTGGAAAAATCATAGTCTATGATATCCATGCCAGTATCCTAAATATTATTTCGAAAGTGGTTTGACATCTTTACGATGAAAATATCCCTCAAGATTGACGTTTATGTGAAATTTTGCTGTTATTCAGCCATGTTAAGAAATTCGTAAATTTCCAATAACTTACGAAATCTTTATATTGGAAAATTCATAGTCATTAATATTCATGCCAGTGTCCCAAATAATGTTTCAAAAGTAGTCTGACATCTTTACGATGAAAATATCTCTCAAAATTGACGTTTATGTGAAATTTTCCCTTATACTGCCATGTTAAGAAATTCGTAAATTTCCAGTAACTTGCGAAATTTTCAAAGTAGCATATTTATAGTTAGTAGTTACTGATGTTCATTCCGGCATCAAAACTGATATTTTAAAACTGGTCTGACATTTTTACAATAAAAAGTTTTCATTTAATGCACGTTTAAGTGATTTTTTGTCCTATTCTCCCATGTTAAGAAAATCGTAAATTTCGAATAACTTACGAAGTTTTTAAAATCGAATGTTGCAAATGAATAGGGTTCTTGCCAGTGTCGAAAGTAATATTTTAAAACTGATCTGACCTCTCTGCGACAATTTGTTCTTGAGATATCGTGTACACAGACTAACAAACTAACGGACTGACCCACTAACAGACTAACACACTAACAGACTAACAGACTAACAGACTAACAGACACCCTACAGACAGACACCATAGAAATTTTGTCATTTTCAGATTCCTCACACCTGAAAACGTGTAGAAAAGTCAAAAAACCGAGGTCGAAATTTTTCACGATTACCTAAGTTCCCCATACCTATAGTATGATGGGGAACTAAAAATTTACGTTATTAATTTGAACAGTGTAATCATTAAAATACAGTAAAACAACAAAATTCTCTAAACTAATTAAAATACCTTTATAAGTGTTTAATGTCAGGTTAGACTCAATTTAAGAACTCCATATTACATGGGCGTCTTTTTCTTCATCTGCTATCAACAACTAAACTTTTGAATTACTTTTACTTGATGTACTACACGTGAATGAAGCTGCCTCTCGTCCAGTAAGTAATTTTTTTTTATTCTCTGAATTCTTGTACTAAATAGATTTTCTACTTCTTTTTTCTTCATATTTGACTTCAATTTTTTAATGTACGATCGGGGACCAGCTAGTTAGTTGCTAATATAGCTACTAGCGTAACGAAATCTCATACTGGTGCTCAAGGGTGAAAAGGGTCTCCCCTGATGAGTTTTTTCAGCTTTCTGAACTTCTCCTATTTAAATCTTGCCTAAAATAGCGTCTTAATTGTTTATTTTCTCATTGCTTGTTTGTATCTTTTGTTTCGGGATCAATAATTAAAAATTGTTTCAACTATTACACAACAGTTTTCTAAGGTAATTTTAATTTTATGAAAATTTATTTTTATTTATTCTATGTGGTTTCAGTGATCTTGTATCTGTTGCTCGGCTTTCACTATGTTTTAAAATATTATTAATGTACTAGCAAACCCTTGCGAAATTTTCACAGTTTCTTTTTTATTTATTTATTTATTTATTTACCTTTAAAATTTGAAACTTTTAAGTCTTATACGAATTTCATCACACAATATAAATTTTAATTCACCAGAATCCAAATTATTATTAGTTTTTTTTTTCTTTGAGGGGGGGGGGGAGGGCGAGGGGACGCTATTGATAGTTCACCCAAAATCCTTCAAAACTTTTTTTCAAAATAAAATTTATGTTTGATAATACAGTTTTTATGCTTCCCCAGGCAGGACAGCTTTAGTATAGAACTCCTATGGCGACTTGTTGGCGATAGGACTTTTAATTTATTTTTTAATTTATTCATTTTAGCATAATTTTTTTGTTAAAAAAAAAAAAAAAACCTTAGCACCTATTTTGATTATATTTCTTATTGTTGCATTTTTTTGTCAATTTAAGACATAAAAGTTCATATTTTGTTTATATCTTTAAAGTATTGCTAGATTTAAAACGACGCTTGCAAATATTGCAAAGATGCAAATTTTAAAAATAAAGATTTCTATAAAATTATCTCATCCGACAAATGCTGTCATTTTTCTTTATTTGATCTCTGAACTGTGTCCGCGTACTTAAATATTGCTTATGCATTTTTTTTTTTTTATCCTCGCGTATTTTAATGTCACTATCGTATCGTTTCTACAAAATATAATCGTAACTGATCCATGTTAGAGAAATATTATATTTATATTTCTTCTTATTATTTAATAAGTTTCAATGAGTCAGATTAATTCAGAAAAATAAAAAAAATATTTAGTTTCTAAGTGTGTGTGTGTGTGTTTGTGGGGGGGGGGGGGGGGAGGTATTGAACACTCATAGCTTCCTTCCCTTGGTTATGATCTTGTTTTCAATTGTAGGACTTCACCTTTACTTTTAAATATCTTTCTGAAATTTGTTAGTTCTTCTTCTTCTTCTTCTTCTTCTTTTTTTTTTTTTTTTTTTTTCAATGTATTTACTCATATCTGAACTTTAAGTGTTTCTGCTTTCCGGAAATCTGAGTCTGAGTAAAGTCTGGACTCGACCGTTTCCAACACTAAAAAGGATGTTTACCTTTGCATATAATCCGTTGTTTACCATAATGTGCTGCTAAAATTGATATTTTTTAATGTCTTTGTAACGTGTAATAATTTCTCTCTTAAAAAAAAAAAAAAAAAAAAAAATTCATTTATAGCAAAAATTGCAAAATCGTAATACTGTATCAAGTTTTGTTTGATTATAGACTATAGAATCTATGATCTAGCCTTCCATTAAATGGTAGAAATAGCGTTATATCAGCGCCACCTGTTGAGCAATTTGCACAAAAAATTTATATTTTATCGATAGTTCAACTAATAACTAAATATATATAATGGCAAGTCGATATATTATGTAATTTCGATAACAGCATGAAACGTTTTATTTCAGTTTTAATAAATAGGCGTGAAAACAAATGTAACTAGTAAATAATGAAATAAAATAAAGTGTGAAAAAGATTAAAATAAAATACCAAATTCTCTTTCATATTTTTTTTTAATTTTCATTTTTCAACTTCTATAATTTTCATTTTGAAGAAAATTTAATAGTCGTTTAAATTAGATAAGTTAAATTTTCATATAAATAACTTTGTAAAAAGTATAATTGACAATTACTGCTTTATTAAAAAAAAAAAAAAAAAAAAAAGAAAGAAAGAAAGAAAGAAAGAAAGAAAGAAAGAAAAAGAAATGTTAGGAAGGAAAAAAACGAGTATACATATTTAAAATGTATTATTCAATTGATTTTCCTTTTATGTATAATCTTTTTAAGTATTAATTTTGACGCTTTGCGAAGTTGAAATATATATAACTCTTTATTTAGTTATAATAGATATATAGGATAAAATACTAAAATGAAAAAAAAAAAAAATAAATAAATGAAAAAATAAAATGTTTTTCATTTTTGTACTGTTAACTAATTAATTCATTAAATACAATATTTTCCTGTGGGTTTCAATTGATTAATATCTTACTAATTTAAGCGTATTCAAACATCATACGAATTACACGGCGGAATATCTGTAATTAATAAGTCTTATTTAATAAATTAGAAAATGCAGAAAGATAGGAAAGAATATAATAAGAATAAGATAAAATTACAAAATTCTCTTAAATGAGTAATTTTACTTTCCGGTATTTCTTCAATAAGCTATCTTTGCGAAAATTAATCGAGCACAATATTTACGTTTGCAAAATAGTAAGTAATATTAAAAAATAATAATAAAAATACAAAATAATAATAATAATAATAATAAATAACAAACTTCTTTTCTCTTTTCTTTCTTTATTTCTTTTTTCTTTCTTTTTCTTCTTTTTTTTTCCACTCTTGTAATGTTAATTGATTAATTCATGGAATAATTTTTTTTATTGATTTTAATTGATATCTTATTAAAGAAAGTATATTCAAATATCTTAGAGAGGAAGGAAATTAATAAGGTAAAACAAAATTCTCTTAAATGAGGATAATTATATTTTTTGTTATTTCTTTAATATGTTATCTTATTTGCTAATATCAATTTGTGTTGTGTGTGAGTAAAGTATTTTTATTTTCTAAAAAATACATACATTATTATTTATTTATAATACAGTAGACAATCTTTTAGAATTGAAAAAGTAATTTTGTGGATTAATTATTCTTATAGCTGTATTAAAGTTATAGGACAACATAATAAATAATAATAAATAAAAAAAAAGAAAGAAAGGAATATAAAGAAAAGAAAGGATGGTTGGGATTTTACGGCTGCGCAGATGGGCAATTGGCGACTGTCTGGGACACACCCCTAGAGGTGGTCCGGAAACATGCCATCACAATTTTGATCCTCCACGGAAGGGATGGCTCTCGCGCTTCGGTGACAACCAGAGGTATAATTTTTGATGGGAACATGGAGGACATTGCGGCCACGACAATAAAAGAAAGGAAGAAAAAGATAACAAACTTCAATTTATCTCCCCCTTGAAATATAAATCATTTCATTTATTAAATATAAAGATTTTTTTTCTTTTCAATTAATATCTTATTAAGGTAAGTGTTTCAAATATCTTACAAATTGCACAAAATTTTTGTGTTATTAATAAATGTTAATTGATAAATCAATAAATGGAGAAGAATGGAATGAAAATAATAATAATAATAATAATAACCCCTAAGCTTCTTTTCTGTTTTTTTTTTTTTTTTTTTTTTTTTTTTTTTTTTTTTTGAGTAATAGATATAAAATTCTGCATATAACAGAATTTCCATTAGTCCTAAAGGAATTATTTTAATCCATTGTTCCATATAAAGGGATGCAATAACCGCGTTTTGTTCCCTAGCATCGGTTACTATATTCATTTCTTAAAATTTCTTTAGTATAGATTTAGCATAGGTGCCCATTGGAAAAATTTAAATTTTTGTTGTCATTTTAGCGATGAATTAGAATGACTTCTGCAATTGCGTAAGCAAAGATCTTGGCGAGAAACGTCTCAGGTACTTCGGTGTGAAGTTTCAAATTTCGCGAAGGGATTCTACACTGAAGTTGTTCCATTTCTTTAGCATAACTTTCCTGAATTTTATTTAAATTGTTTAAAAAAAATAAAAGTTTGCCCTTTTTTTTTTTTTTGACATAAAAAGAAATACATTTGCTTCTTTCTTTCTTTATTTTTGGCATCAATTTGTTTTCCTCTTTTTAATAATTTTAAAGTAAAAACTGGGTTTTATTTAATATACTTTAAACCAATTACAAAGCGCTGCAGAAAAAAAAAAAACAGCCTTGATACCATTTTTGCTGATTCTTGTGTAAAATGATCTCCTGAATCCGAATATGACTACCATTTTGCCCAATCACCCACCGTTTTCTCGGGACACCAACCCTACCCATTTTTTATCACTGTTTGGTAATCTTATGGCCCTGAATTTGATTCGGAGAATGAAAAAGAATTAATTTAACACTTAAAAGCAAAAAAAAAAATAAAAATAAAAATAAATAAAATAATAATAATAATATATATATATATATATATATATAATGTTTAATAAATAACATTAGTAATAGATATAAAAAATATAAGCAATGTAATACATAATTTCAGTGCCAAATTCCCCCCCCCCCTGCTAATTTTTCCCCTTGCCGCAAATGTTGATGTTTTAGAATTTTTCAACTCTGTAGCCCCTCAAAAGATATTTAATAGTTAAAATAATCACCCCCCCCCCCCCCAAAATTCAAATTTATAGCCATAAAATTACCGAAAGAGGATAAAAATAGGGGGCTGTCCCTAAAAAAACGGTGGGTGATAGGGCAAAATGGACGTCATATTCGGATTCAGGAGGTCATTTTACATAAGAATTTGCCAAAATGGTGTTGGGGCAATTTTCATCCCGAGCAATGTTATTCGTTGTGTATTCTAAAATGTACGGCGTTGACTAGATTTTGTCCTGATTAATAATTGTACCAATTTTTGATAAACTCTAATAATACGGAAAGATACTAAGACAGACTTTCAGCTTTATAAGTTTTAAATAAAAACAAAAATGTTTACATGTTCATTCAAAGTGGTTGATAAAAAGTGGTAATGACTCAAAAAACAGTCGATTGAAAGAAATAGTATAACCTGTCGTACTAATAATAAGATAAAAATGAAACAGAATTACCTTAACTAAAGTAATCTTATTTTTCGCTATTTTTTCATTACATTAACTTTGTCAAGGTTAACATTGCTTGCTAATCACGTAAAAGTACTTTCTTTTTTCTTTCTTTCTTTTTTCTTTTAGAAAAGCGAGTCCCGTCTTTAAACGTTCCTCTTAAACAATACTTTACTTTAAAAAAGGATTTTGCATATTCCTGTTTAACACTTTATGTGCCGCTGACGTATATATACGCAGTGACATTTACCGCATTGATTAGTGAGGAAATATTTAAATTCATGTAATCAGAAAGACGTAAAATGATTTTGCTAAATAATGCAACGTTTTAGAGGAACGTCATCAGGCGATGTTTACTGTTCAAAATAGGAAATTTACTCCGACGAAAATATATAAATTGAGCCCAATATTTACATTTTATAAGAAAATATATATTACTTAATTTCTATCACAATATATTTTATAAAACTGAAAACGAATGTTGTGTCTTAGTTATTAAACAAAATAAATAAAAAAGGTATAAAATTTTTAAATCAAACTGAAATTATCCTATCTGTAATTTTACTTGCGCTGTTTTGTTAGCAATATGGATTCTATTTAAATTATAATGTTTCATACACACACACACATACATACATACACACACACACATATATATATATATATATATATATATATATATATATATATATATTATTTAATTAAGCTGTTAGTCTTCTTGATTTCATTATTATTATTATTTGTTTAATTGACGGTTTCTGATGTTCTACCGATTATTATAATAATTTACAGTAATAGTTCGCTTATTTATTTAAAGTGGCTTGGCGTTCAACACATAAACCACAATAAAAATACTTTAACATGTAGATTGAAAAGTTTAAAATAAAAGGGGAGGGGGTGCAGACAGCCGTTTCGGTAACATTAAGCATACCGCCGTCAGTACATAAACGGTCACTGAACCATCATCATGCACTGATAACGGAATGCTCAATGTTGTCGAAATAGCTGTTTGCAGTTTCACTTTTTTTTTTTCCCTTTTCTAAAGTCTTTTCCTTGAAGTTCAGTTCGCTTATTTAACAAAATTAACTATATTTGTGGATTTTACTTATACGATTGTTTAATTTACCTCATTAGGTTAAATACTTCGTACAGGTAACATTCGACATTTATTAAAAAAAAAAAAAAAAAAAAAGAAAAGAAAAGAAAAAAGAAAAAGAAAGAAAGAAAGAGAAATTACGAAATTTACAAAAGTCAAAATTTGAATTCTGTTCCATACATTTTTAATTGATTTAATTTTACATATATTTCTTCTGTTTTTAAATTAAATCCGTAAGTAAAAAAAAAAAAGAAAAAAAAAAAAAAACTTCCATTTTAATTTTATAATTCCTTTTAATTAATTTTATTTAGCACAATATCCGTTTTTATAATAATTTAAAATAATGGTTTGCATATATAACGAAATGTAATATCTAGGTATCATTAAAAATATACAGTATTAGAATATATATATAAACAATAAAAGTCGAATTTGAATTTTCTATTATGTTTGTTTAGTAATCGATCAACTTTTCAAATATTCTTCTTTCATAATAATGAATCAAAAATTTTCCAGCTATGTGATAACTGCACGTACAAAAATCTTTCCTTTTGCCCCTAAGATAAAAACACTAAATTACCGTGACTCCATTCCATTCCAAAACTAGTATTCATTTCGCACAAATTAACTTCATGCGATGAAAGGATGTTTTCCTTTATTTTGACAAGGAATCTCATTAACTTCAGTTTCATTCACTATAAACCAAAACTAGGAAATTTATTTTAAGAGTTTTTCTTTTTACTTATATTGAGCAGACGATCTATTTTTTGGAACTACCACTCATCATCCCCAGTCACCTCACCCTAATCAACCTCATCTTATTTTTCCCTGCGTGATTTTTTTTCATTTTTATTCTATACACATATTACCCACCTGTCCGTGACAATTTATTTTCATAGGTATGTTATCTCTTTAATCGAGTACGAAGCCATTTGGCGCAGGATTTTGGCGTAGTTTTGAGATTGGATTTAAAACGCCGGTATGCCCGGGAGATGGTGTCAGAAAGAAAAGAGATGTCAATAATGCTGAACTATTTAGCGTGTTGGTTTATTCTAGCGGCGTGCAGGCAGGTAAGTAATGATAATTTTTGTATTAATAAAATTAGCAACATGTTTAGTGAAAATTATCTAAAAATGAATTTTGCGATGCAAAAAATAAAATTGGGGGAGGATTAAAAATTGTTAAAATATTATAAACTAATTAAGATATTATTAGTTTACAAGAATTTTGTTTTGTTTCTGATTAACTATGCATGATGAAAAGCGTAACATTAAAAATTCCGAAATTGTATAACTGTGTTATATATTTCATAAGTGTTTTTAGATTTCAGCGATTTGATCATTGTTTATTATATCAGATATACCACATTTGATATTTATTGCTAAATTAAGGCTTGTATTTTTACAATGTACGATTAATGCATAGAAATAAAAAGGAAAAATTTATGAGTAATCGATACGTTATTATAAAATAAAATATGTATATAAAAAAATATCTAAAAATTTTACAGCAAAATTCCATTTGGTAAGAAAGAGAAGTTATATATATATGTAATTATTAAATAACTGATGTGAAGATATAAATTTAAATTTTATAATAATATTTGTATTGTTTTGTATTTATTTTATTTATGTTACTAAAAAAAAAGATATTTTTTCGCATTTTATGTTTTTTTTTTTGTTTTTTTTTTCCAAATAAATGTTTATGACATAACTGTATTTTTATAAAACTAAAACCCATTAAAGTCTCTCTTCTGCTAATATTCTTCTGTTTAACAATAATAATTTTTAATTAAAAGTCAGGTAAAATGTACACCATTTCAACGATTTTTAAATTAATTTAGAATTATTTTACTAGCTAATGTATAATGGCATTTCTTTAATATTGTACAACAGTATATCTGCACTGTTAAAAATTTCAACAGAAAACTCTGTGTAATCTATTATCTTAAGTCTTACGTAAAATTACAGAGAAAAATAAACAGAGATGTTAAAAAAAATTATTTTATATATTCATTTTAATCACTGATATCAATTTAATTAATTATTGGTGAGCATATATTTCGGACTTGGAATGCATTTTCTAAAGTAGAAACAGTCATTTTTAATTTTAATTTAAAAAATAAATAATAAAATTAGGTAAAAGGACAGAATAAAGATTGAGAATCTCGATTATTTCCATTTAACTAAGAATTACTGTAAATTTACAGAGACTCTGGATAAATATTTACATTAAATTTACAGAAATTTTTAACAGTGTGATAATGCAGTGATGTCCCTCTCGAATAAATTCAAATTATTTGAATCATAAGTTTTTTAAATTTAAGATGAATGCAAGTATTTGCGCTTTTTATTTGTTCCGTTATTGTATTTTAGTCATAATTTCGTTTTTTATTAGCGTATGCTCGTTTGATTTTTTTCATTTGATTTTTTTTTTTTTTTTTTTCATAGCTAGTATTTTATTAAATAATAGAAATGCATAACAATATTGAAAAATATTATGTAATACAAGGTAAAAAGTTAACTCTAAGTATTATTTATCGTTATTTAAAAAGTCATTACTCATGTTAAAGTCTTTTGAAATAAAGTTAATAATAATGAACATAACACTGAAATTTATAACAATAAACATAAAATAATTTTATTATTATAATTTAGAAGTTAACAATAAATTATAAATGTAGCACCTGCTTAAACGATGGCAAAAACAAAATAAAATTAATAGAAAGAAGGAACCTTCCTTATTTATATATTTTTTTAAAATATAAAATTTTTCAAAAGTGTATTTCTTTTTTTTTAACCTTTATACATATTTTTTTTTTTTTTTTTTTAAATAATAGAAATATAAACAATAACGATATTAAAGTATGTATTCTATATTACAAGATAAAAAGTTAGCTCTAAATATCATTTATCTTTATTTAAAAAGTCTATATTTGCGTTAAAGTCTTTTTAAATAAAGCTAATGAACATAATAAGAAATTTAACAATAACTAACATACAATAACTTTATTATTATAATTTAGAAATCAAACGTAAATTATAAATGTCACAAATGCCTAAAAGATATTAAAAATAAAATGAATTAAATTAAAATAAGTGATTAAAAAAAAAAAAAATCTTCCGTATTCATTAATCTATTTAATTTTTCAATTAGGAAATTTTACGAAAATATATTTTTCTTCTTTATATACTTAGCTATTTTTTTTTTAATTAAATAACAGAAATATATATATATTATATAATATATAAGATAAGAATAAGTTAACTCTAAATATTATTTATCCTCATTTAAAAAGTCATTACTTGCATTAAAGTCTTTCACAACGAAATTAATAATAATGAACTTAACAACAACAACAAAATAAAATAAATAAATAAATAAAAACGATAATGAACATAAAATTATTATATTTTATTCTACTTTAAAAGTCAAAAGCAAATTATAAATGTAGCAGATTCCTAAAAGATATTAAAATTAATTTATTCTTACTTTTATTCTTTCTATATATATATTTTATTGTTACATTATATAATCCATCGCATTGATATTGATCATATCGAAGTTTCATTTAATTGAAATAAACTTTTACTTTAAAATTTTATACCAATTACATATCTGTGTCATTTACCACCTATGGGTTGTGTCACTACATAATACTTTGGAAGATAACAACCTAGTATTGTTAACTCATGATTTGAAATCAGTTTCAAGGGCTGATTATTCAAAAGGCTCTAGACTTGCTTCCCCACTAAAATTTAAGTACGACTTCAAAATGACTCAGAAACAAGGTCCCAAATGCGAAGAATTTTCATACTGAGACTTATTATTTTTTTATAAAAAAGTTTGTCTAAAGCAAGTGAAAATACGTAGTATTTTGGGAAAGTTCTATTATTTAATCATAAAAACCTGAATGTTTTGCTGAACATATCGCTCTGAAATTTTTTTCCAAAATTTACTCTGCTCATTTATCATAGAACATCTTCCTTTAGTCACGATTTTCTTTTAAGGAGATGGTGGGCATTGAAAATCGTAAAAATCAAGGGTTTTTCGTTTTGTTATATTTATTTTTTATAACTAATTCTGAACAATATGCAACAAACCGCATGTTTCTAAGTTGATATTTTCAAAAATTACAAGGGTTTCAAAAAAATAATGATCTGATTAAATGCCCTTAAAAAAAAAAAAAAAAAAAAAAAAAAAAAGCGGTATAGTCGGCGGAGATTGATCATCTATATTTTTAACTTTTAAAATACTTTAATTTTGTTAAAACAATATTTAAAAACATACAGTTTAAAATATATAGCCTTCTAAAAGGTTCGACTAATATATAATGATAACTGGTGAAATTCAATTTAAATGCTGTTTTCTCTTAATACGTTTTTTAACGATTTTCTCTTCTTTCATATGTCTCTCGTGTCACAATTTTGGCTAAAAAATAATAAAAATTGCTTTACGATGTTTTGTGTTACATTTCAGTAAAATCTGGGTATCCGTTTTAAGTTTCACCTATATTTAGATTTTTAAGACTCTGTTTTATTATGCGCGATATTGAAATTGTCATAAAAAATCAGTACATTTCGCAAAAATTATTCTTAAAACTAAACTTCTGAACGAATAGAAAATCCGATACACAAATTTATTTAAAATATATAAATGAATAATAATCAAGCAAAATAATAAATAAAATATGAAACATATAAACGTGAGAGACATTTTAAATTTTAAATTTTAAATTTTATTTTTTTAATTAAAAATAAAATAAAATAATTTTTATTTTTATTTTTATGTTATTAATATTGTAATACTTCAGTGCATATATATATATACAAAAAATAAATAAATAAATAAATAAATAAATAAAAAATAAAATAAATAAAAAAATAAAAAATAAATAAATAAAACTTTTGCTGTAAAATTAAAAATATTTATTTATAATGCCCACCGTCCCCTTAACTAACGTACCCGGGATCGTACAAGAATTAAGACGTTGTCAAAAGCGGTGAGGACCCCAAACTTGGCTTATGTGTGATATGTTTTTACTGCACGCTCGCAGGGAACCCGGATAAGTAGTTGTCGAAGTCACTGGGTACTCGAAGTCCCCCTATTGAGGCAGGGAAGACGTTGTCGAAAACATCGGTGACTCTCCTACAGAGGATTGCACCGAATTCATTGGATTTTTATTTCCTAATTATAATTTTTCAGATTTTGCATTTATATATGTAATTCATTTAAACATGGTGACTATCGAAACGGACAATGTCCGCTAGTATTTCTATAAGGTGCGAAGGCCTTCAGTATTTAATAAAATACAAAGCATCTATTCAGATTGAATAGTTAATAAGTTAAAACTGATATTAGTGCTTAATTATTTTTTAGCGTATCTTTCTTTGGTTCTACAAGTTTTATTAATTCTTAGCTAAAAATAAATATTTATCAAGACAGAAGTTTCCTTAAATTTTTAAGAAGTCTGATACATGTACGAGTACAAACTTCATATCTTTTCACGAATAAAATTCGAAAAAGAAAACATTCTTTTAAACTTCGAAAATATTTCAGATTTTTCTGAAATGCATAGAAACATTTGCTAAGTTTTTCTAAAGTATATTTTTCTGAGACGGCATATTTTACTATTCATGTTTTAGAAAAGTCACGCTTAAAGTAAGTTTAGGTTTCAGATATTTAAGTTTTTAAATAAATTTTCTCGCAAAAATATTTTAGTCAAACCGTAGAAAATATATTTTTTCTTCTGTTGGTTTGATATTTCCTGCGGTTGCTTAACTTTTCTAAAATAATAATAATTTTTACAACAAATAGAAAGAGAAAACATCTTTTTAATCCACCGATCAAAAAATAAATATGTTATAAATTTAAATCTATCTACCCCCTTGTTTCTGTGTGCGTGTCTTTGCAGCATTGCAGCTCCAAAACGAATAAATCGATTTCATTGTGGATATTATTATTATTATTATTATTTCTTAGAGCGTTGATTTAATCCGGATGGTTCTCAGCTATGTTTGATAAGAATTTTAAAAACTGTTTAAAATGTGTATTTTTTGGCCATTTTACATCAATATTTTAAAATTTGCGAGCTGTTAAACTTAATTCTTCTAAATCATGTTAGATAGAATTTGCGAGCTGGTAATTTTATAACTTTTAAATCGTGTTTGATTATAAATCACGTGGTTTGTTTTTGAATTGGAGCATCAAAAATACTTTCTTAAAAAATCTTGAATTTTAAACCGATTTTGACGAAAGGTAAAATTGTTGAGAATTAAAAAAATTATAGAGATTTTTAAAAAATAGTTAAATGTGATTTTTTTTTCGACAACTGGGCATGGACTTTTTTAAATTTGCGAGCTGTCAGTATTCCAACTTCCAACACATAAAAAAGATTCTTTTTTTTTTTTTTTTTTTAGAGTATAAAAAAAGCTTTTTAAAAAATCGATAATTTTTAACCGAATTCGACAAAAATTAAAAATTGGCTAAATAAATGATTATGAGTTCACAGTGAAAAATGTTTCTAAATTCTGTTGAAAATTAAAGATTATATATATATATATATATATATATATATATATATATATATAGAGAGAGAGAGAGAGAGAGATTCTAATTAAAATCAAGGGTGAAGATTTAGTTATTTAATTACTTTATTTACTTATTATTATTATTATAAGATTTCTTTTTAATAAGGATAACTTTTCACTGGTTCGATTTGGATTATTATTAAAAATAAAATCCTTGGTTTTACTAGATAATTTGTTTCAAATCAGATGAAACCAATATTTTTTAGGAGCATGGTGCGTTATGTTATTTCGTAGTTTTTGTACTCAGCACCACTAATATAGCGAATCGTAGAACCAAAGTAGTGATTGCAGCTAAGTTTGCCTTAACTGGCGTTTTTTTTTTTTTTTTTATATATATATATATATATTAATAAATATACTATTCAAAAAGTACTGACCGTAGAACTATGCAATTTTCACTATAAAACGCAGAAAACCATAGGATTATATATATATATATATTAAACAATATATCTAAAAAAGAGCTAATTAAGCACGTGTCATTTGTTATTTTTATTAAAAGCACTTTAAAAACACGTAAAATTAATTTTTATATAAAATTTTAAAAAATATTATCCTAAGCCTTTTCGCTTTTGGAATTTCAAAGCGAAAAGCGTAGGATAATATTTTTAAATATTTTTAAATAAAAATTAATTTTACGTGTTTTACTGATAATAATAATAAACTAGTATGTTGTGGCCACCACAAGACTTTCTTCTATATTTTCCTATACAAAGTCACTCAGTAACAATATTAAAAAAAAAAAAAAAAAAATCCCATTTTTTTTTTTAGGGGGGTAAACGATGCCCCACATGCACAATTTTTTTTTTCCAAATTAACTACTACTATTATCAATAATTCATATTAATTTTACAATCACAGGTTAAGAATAATTCTCATTATGCACATTTATACGAAATTTCGTCCTATACTGCCATGTTAAAAATTTCGAAAAAATACGATCACAGCGCCACCTGTTGAGCGATTGATCTTCAAATCTAATCAGCACCAGTTTATGTAAGGGGTCAACTAAATAACAAGTTTGGTTAAATTTCGTTAAAAAAAAAAAAAAAGAAATACCGATTTAAAGTTTTTTTTTCGTTAAAAGAAAAAAAAAAAAACGATAACTTTGTTTTAAATTATCACATATTTATAGTTCAAACATTCGTTTTAAAGGTATTGACGAGACTTTTCGAAAGATACCCATCTTGAAAATTTACTTCTCTCGAGGGGGTACTTCCCCCCCCCCCCCCCAGAGGGGAGTGGCGAGGCTCCTACACATACAAAAAAATTTTCCCAGTTGACTACCTCTATTATAAAAAATTCTTGTAAATTTCATAATGATTACTAAAAAATAATTCTCTTTATGCACATTTATACAAAATTTTGTCCTATATCACCATGTTAAAAATTTAGAAAAAGCGGGATGGCAACGCAACCTATAAGACAATTTTGACCAAAAGTTGATAGGCACTAATTTATGTTAAGGTGCAACTACATACCAATTTGTATGAAATTCTGTGCAGTAGTTCCTGAGATACAGTTGCCACAAAATTTTGTCACACACACACACAGAGACAGACAGACAGACATTTCTAAAAATGGTCAAACCGTGTTCTACAGCTCTCAAAACGTGTAAATCCATCAAAAACCCGAGGTCGAAAATTTTTACGAATCCAATACTTTCTTCTACTGAATATAGAAGAAAGTAAAAAAATATATATATTAGTTATATTTTTCACAAAGAGATGGTGCTATATTGGTTGTATTCTCTCACATTTTAAACATATCTGCCGTCTCAAATGACGCCATATTGTGAATACTAATTTATTTGATTTTGGCATTTTGCATATACTTTCAGATGTTAGCGAATATTTAAATTAAACATTTATTAATGTCAATCTGTCTAAAAAGAAAATCATGATAATGTTAATAGATAAAGCATTGTTAGTTTAGCTTTATTAAGAGAATTCCCAATGTGCAACGGGCCGCGGTAGCCCAGTCGGTAGAGCACTGAGCTCGTAACTGGAAGATTGCAGGTTCGACACTCGAGCTGTCCGAAGACCATTGGGTACACTAATGGTGGCTGGCGCATTTAAAAACCGTCATGGCCGCAATGTTCTCCATGTTCCCATCCAAATTATACCTGTGGGGGTCTCCGAATTGGGGAAGCCATCCCCTCTCTGGAGGATCAAAATGGAGGATCATGTTTCCGGACTAAGGGCGCGTTTAAGACCGTCGCCAATTACTAGTGCGACGTTAAACCAAACCAATCAACCCAATGTGCAACGCCTGAATGGAAAATCTTCCATGAATGGTCGTCACATTGAACATTTATATTCCTAGTTGCATTGTTGAATGTACCCTTGTAAAAAAAATCATTTTACAATTAAATCGCCATCTAATGAATAAAAACAAAACTAATTTTGCAATAAAACATTTGTTAATAATAATAATAATAATAATAAAAGTCCTTTTGTGCATTTTAGTGAAAATCGCAATCTGTTACAGTCAATACTTATTGAATAATGTATTTTTTTTTCCCTGTGACTTTTAGATCATGGAGTTAATATATAAACAGAAGCATTTGTAACATGTTTACTTACAGTATCCAAATTTGACATCATATTCAAATTTTAAGCTAAATTGTATCTTGAGATATAAAATATTTTAAAGAAAGAAAAGTATTTTGAGAGTTCCTAAATTATTTCTTTTACATTTTTGTTAATAATTTTTGTTTTTCTAACGATTATTTACTTATTTATTTTGAAGTGGCTTGTCTTAGTCTTATATAAACAAAGATAATTTAATTTTAGAAATTTTCACGATTTTTATGTATGATATAATCATTATAAAATTAATGTTTCAAAATGCATACATAACAAATTATGTATTTCAAAAATTATATTCACTCAACTGATTTTAAAGGTTTCTAAAATTTGCATACCAAATTCCAACTCATTTGTCAAAAATGTTTTCAAGAAATGGCAACTCTATTTTTAATTATAAGGCTAACACAACAAGATATATAAAGTAGAGTGATAAATGGTAACCCTTGAGAAGGTTCAAGATGAGTCATGTGACAGGCTCTCCTTGCACCTGCGTATTCGGTGGTTCCCTTGGTAACAGCTTATTTTCAGTAAATTTCTATGGCGACGGTTTGGAGATTGTTCTTCGCATAAGTCATAACAGCCAATGTTTTTGTTTACTAACGTAGTTTAATATTCTTTTGTTCTAAATCATTTTGATTTTGATTTTACTTCTTTTTTATTTCGTGTAGTTGAACTTTAACCGAAAAAATGCTTAAAAATAGTTGAAAAATTACTATTTGTTGTTAAATTTAGCTCTTTAAAAGTTTAAATTTTCTTTTATAAACACTTTTCAACTTTGTTGGGAAACGATGAAAAAAAGGTATTTTATTATTTATTAAAATGTGAAATGTGTGTAAAATTATTTTAAAAGCAATTTATTTCGGTCATAGGACTGTCATGTTACCTAATAATAATGATAATTCGTCGAACTGATATTTTAAATGCCAAAATAGCGATAAAGGGCCAAACACAGCAACCTATTGGAGCATGTCACGTGATTCATCTTGAACCACGGAAAGCTAATCCTTCATCCATTGAATCAGCACTCTAATTTATATATCTTGTTGGGCTAACAATTCAAATATTAAAAGTGATAAAAAGATTATTTTGCATTTCCTTGTGCACGAACCGTTTATGCGATTTGAATGAAAAGTTTTATACTGTTTTGTATGATATATACCAATACCGAGTTTAGACTTACGACTAATATTTGTTTTTGTGTTATGATGGTAAAAAACTAACACATACGCCCACACACTCAGACAAACGACTAAAAATCTGATTTTTGGATTCATTGAATATCTAAAAAATATATATAGCAAAATCAGAAATAAACTAGTATGTTGTGGCCACCACAAGACTTTCCTCTATATTTTCCAATACAAATTCACTCAGTAACAAAAAAAAAAAAAAAAAAGATTTTTTTTCAAAGTTTTTTTTCGTTAAAAGTAAAAAAAAAAAAAAAATCGATAACTTTGTTTTAAATTATCACATATTTATAGTTCAAACATTCGTTTTAAAGGTATTGACGAGACTTTTCGAAAGATACCCATCTTGAAAATTTACTTCTCTCGAGGGGGTACTTCCCCCCCCCCCAGAGGGGAGTGGCGAGGCTCCTACACATACAAAAAAATTTTCCCAGTTGACTACCTCTATTATAAAAAATTCTTGTAAATTTCATAATGATTACTAAAAAATAATTCTCTTTATGCACATTTATACAAAATTTTGTCCTATATCACCATGTTAAAAATTTAGAAAAAGCGGGATGGCAACGGAACCTGTAAAACAATTTTTACCAAAAGTTGATAGGCACTAATTTATGTCAAGGTGCAACTACATCCCAATTTGTATGAAATTCAGTGCAGTAGTTGCTTAGATACAGTTGCCACAAAATTTTGTCACACACACACACACAGACATTATCTAAAAATGGTCAAATCGTATTCTACAGCTCTCAAAACGTGTAAATCCATCAAAAACCCGAGGTCGAAAATTTTTACGAATCCAACGCTTTCTTCTATTGAATACAGAAGAAAGTAAAAATGAGAGCAATTTAAAAAAAAAAAAAAAAAAGCCCTGTCAGAAACGAAATTTAATGTAGCACAACAGGGTTATTTTGTACATTATAAACACATTTTTTGTGTATTCTTCCATATATAGGCAAGTGATAAATGTATACACTCTTATACCCCCCCCCCCCCCTTCTCATACGTACATTGAAAAACAATTGCATCTATTGTCCTACAATCTCTCGTCATATAGAGTTTTCGGTTAGTTCGTAAATCAAGGTCCATAATTTTTAATCCTCCGAGGAATTCTGTTGCGCTTTTTTAAAATCTATATTAAAATCCCTCACCAACAAATAAACCAAATGAATTAAATTCAAATTTATGTATTTATTTATTTATTTATTTATTTTTATTTAATTGTAAGAAGGTTTGAAAAATAGTTTACTCCATGATTTTTAATCCTGTTGTTTACAAAAAACTTTAATTAATGAAAATGACGCCAGATGTAATATTCATGACCCACGTAAGAAAAATGGTTAATTCGAACATTCGTACATTTCGTGAATTTTTTATTTAATTTTTAACGGTCTGATTTTTTTTTTTTCTTTTATAAATACAAGAATTTTTTTTTTTTTTATTTAATAATTTTACTAGTTTTTAATATAATAGTTAACAATCGTTTTTTAAATATATAAAAGTTTTTAGAATTACATACAATAATTGTTTTGTCCCTGAATTCAAAGAGAAAGAAATTGTTTTTTTTTCAATTAATCGTTGTGTGAGTTTGATAAGGACCATTTTTAAAAGCCTTTCATTATTAATAATTGTTGTCATTTTATTAACATTATAAGCTATTGTGCCTGGTCTTTTAATCGGGAATGGCACTAGAAATGGAGAGGAAATTCGGATTAAAATCAGTTACACCCAAATAAATGTAAATTATAAGCAATATATATGAAGAAATAAATGTGAATTAAAATTTAGAAATTGGATTTATTAATTTTAAATATCCGTTCTTTGTGTTTATTAGCATACTAAACTAGGATATTGTATAATAAAAATTTTCTAATATAGTTTGAGTTTACAAACATAAAACAAAACATTATTTACGAATTTTATTTACGATAA
This sequence comes from Salticus scenicus, assembly GCA_963930645.1. Classification (NCBI taxonomy): domain Eukaryota; kingdom Metazoa; phylum Arthropoda; class Arachnida; order Araneae; family Salticidae; genus Salticus; species Salticus scenicus. The sequence continues at coordinate 112,651,608 of OZ005661.1, read as the reverse complement.
AGCATAAATGCAATGCAAACAATTTAAAACACTGAAATGTACAGTTGGGAGTCAATGTTCACAATGTATTTTACGAATTTATGTTGAAAAAATCCACAGAAAGACGTTGCCATTTTATTAAATCAAATGATTGAGAAAAAGTAATTTGAAGGCATTTTTTGTCTAATTCATGTCAAAAACTTAAAAATTGTACAGTTTTTTTTTCCCCTATCTGTGCGATTTACTGACTAAAATCTTATTGTGCTTGTGCAAAGGGTTTTTGTTCGTATCTCTTAATCTAATAAAAATATTTAAATTTTTGATAAATATAATTTTAAGGTGAGCACAGACCAAAACTATTACTAAGTATCACTACATTCTGTTCAGCCATTTTTACATGGTACCAGAGGAAACAAAAAAAGTGTCATACACGCACACTTTGTCTATTGTATTAAACCACTCAAAATTAGAAAATAACCATTGAACTATATAAGGAAAACATAAAAAAACTAGTTTGAATGATAAATAATAAACATTTTTGTAAACAATTACCGTATATTTATTTACACTTTCAAGCATTCCCTCTAATATATCCAAATGTATCTGAATTCTTTTGTGTGATTCTGAACACAAAAAGTGAAATCTTTCTAAATATAGGAGATTTTTTGAAGAATAGTTACATTTATTTTCTCGCAAAAGAGCCAGTTTACAGGTTTTGTTGCATAAATAAAATAGCCGTGATGCTAAAACGTGTAAAATTATTCTCACCTAGCATCAGTTAATGATTCCAAAGGACAAACAACCTAACGCTTTTAGACAAATTTTTCAAAGAGGAAAATTACTACTTTTGTCATTAAATAATATTAATAATAACAATAATAATAATAATAACATTAAAGGAAATATGAAGTAGGTACGTCTGCAGCGCGGAAAAAGATTGTTATAGCCACCGTGCTTCTATTTTTCGTCTGATAAAGGGCTCTTCTAATTATATAGACTAGAAACTTTGGTTTACTGTTCAAGCATTTTATGATGTTTATTTACAACGTTCTTATATTACAGTTTGGTTTTGATTTATTTTAGATGACTAATATTAGTCAGTAGACGAAATCTAAGTACCCGGAAATATTTTTAATGAGCATCTTAAATTTCTCTTAAATAATACAGTTAACACTGTTAACGTGAATTACTTTCAACATGGACTGTTTCCACAATCCCCGTCAAAATGAAGATTAGTTTAGTTAGGTGAGTATGAAGATTAGTTTCTGATAGCATGAACTACTGATAACATGAACAATTTTTTTTATCCCCCTTGAGATTCACGCTAACGAGGTTCGACTGTAGTTTATATAAAGTGAAAATAACTTATATGATTAATTTTGATATTTATATAATGAAAACCTTTGATGTACATATTTTAGTTTTCTTACTTTCTTTTCTTTTTTCTTTCTTTCTTTCTCTTTTTTTTTTTTTTTTTTTTTTTTTTTTTGTGTGTGTGTGTCTATCTGGACTTCTTAATAATTTTTTAATATTTACTGTCCTTTCATTTAATAAACGATATAGATCTGGAGAATAACAAGTAGTAACAGAAGTTGTTTTGCTGTGAATAAATTTTGCAGCGACATTTAAAGAGAAAATTGGCACAGACACATTTTCAGTTATTTACAAAACATGATGCTTTAAGATATTTACTAAAATTTTCATAAACATGTTTGAAATTTAAATAGGTTTTGAAATGCAGTTTGTTATTTAAAGAGGATAACATATTTGTGTTCATAATGTAGTCATAAATTTTTAAGCATATCTTTAAGCAATACCAAATTTTGTCAATAATTTTGTATTGAATCCGTCAGAAGAATTTCCAGGAGACTTTACATGGTAAACAAAAGATACCGTTTTAAAATATAAAAGCAATTTTCAGTTAATAAAAAAAAAAAAAAAAAAAAAAAAAAAAATTCTGGTGTGATACAACCACACGACTTCATTACCCACTATTACACGTATTATATGCATTTTTTGGAGATAATGTGATCAGAAGACAAAAAATCGACCTAACGAAGTAGAAACCTAAAATTTTTACAGTAAGTGAAACTTCATAAACCTGTAAAGACACATAAAACAAAGCTTACATAGTGAGTTAAAAAAAAAAAAAAAAAAAAAAAAAAAAAATGGTAGAATTATTTTTTTTAAACACCAATTTCCGAGATTTAAAACGGACCTACCTGAGCAGGATGACTGTTAACTTTCCTCTAAAAGCCACGTAATACGTGAGAAAGGATATCTAAAATAGATTTATGTAACAATTTTCAAGAAAATCGTTAGAGCCGTTTTTGAGATACTAACTTTTACAAAAGCTTGGAATACTCAATTACTGCCCGGAAAACATAATTACATACAAAAGGATATTTAAAAGGGAGTCAATATGGCGAGTTTGAAAAAAAAAAAAAAAAGAAATCGTACAGACGTTTATAAAGGAACGAGCTTGCGAGACCTGAAATTGAGCTATTTATAAAGGACGCTTATCAATTTTCTTGAACTAACCCACTATATCATTCGAAAGGACACCTAATAGAGTGTTTATATAGCAACTTTAAAGAAAATCGTTAGAGCAGATTTTGAGATACGGACTTACAACCTCACTTCCGGTTTCCGATGTCCCACTTCTGGTTTTTCAATTTTCACTAAAATTTCGAAAATCGATCTGTTCACGAAACCTGCCTCTGTTTCGTAGTTCTATCTTTATTAGTTTCGGAGATATAGTAGCCAAAAGATTCCCCACATACATAAAAACATACACACACACTGACCAACTGGCAAAAACTTTTTTTTTTTGACTCAGGAGGCTTGAAAACGTGTAAATCAGGTGAAAACTCGATATCGAATATTTGGACAGAATACAATACTACCATTACCTACGGTAGTAGGGTAATTGAAGTAAAAATGTATTTGATGAAAATTTTAAGAATTGTAGGAATAAAATATATGAACCAATTGACGGAATATCACAAACTATTTCTATTTTTTAACAGAACTATTTTACAATGTGGCGTTTTTTCCCTATTCTGCCTTTTCATTTTAATAACTTGTTTTACAATTTCATAAACGCTTTCTAAAAGTATTTACTCGCTATATCGTAATTACTAAATCCTTAATACTTTTCATGATCGATGGAAAATGCAGAAAATGTATAACACAATATTAAGTGTACCTCCAACAATTCCTGTAATAAATTTGAATACTTTTGTATGGCCTTGCAAAAAAAAAATCATTTGCGTTACTCACACCATTTTCTGTAGAAAACTTCCTTTATTGAACCTGAAAAATGCATTTTTATTTTATATGTTTAGTGCTATATAAATTTGTCAGGATGGTTTTATAAAAAATTCATCTGTTAGACGATAATTTATCCGAATTATTTTATGAATCCTTCTGCGTAAACCAGTAGTGATACAAGTAAGACTGTTAATAAGGAAGCATTTTGCTGTAAATATTAAAAATAAACATAATAACACAAATCAGTTATACGGAATTTCAAAAATATTTCTGAAATGAAAACGGAGACAGACAGATGGACGAACTGAAGTGTGAACATTTTAAAATTTAAAGAATTAAAAATAAAATATACAAAAATATGAAATTAACATTTTTAAAATTTTTATTGCATGCATTAAATAATAGTAATAACAATGAAACCAAAAATTTTAAATTTATAATTATTCTAATATTTTTTGTATGTACCGGGTGATCCAAAAGTCGCAGAAAAAATTTGTATGTTGTGGCCACCACAAGACTTTCTTCTATATTTGCCTATACAAATTCATTAAGTGCAAATAATTTATTAAAACTATTATTTATTAAGATTATCTAGCATGATGAATGCAAATGATTTTCATCTTAAATATCCAAAGAAAGACAGTTTTATTGTCGATAAATAACATCTTAAAAATGCGTTTTTATAATGGTTATCTCATATGTCAAGTTTCGTACAGTTATATGCCATAGAAATTGAGATATATCCTTCCCGTTATCGAAGAAATTTCCAGTATAGCAGCGCCATCTATTGGCCTATAAACATCCAACTTGAATCAGCATAATGTCTCATATAGGCCTTCTGACTTATCAAGTTTTGTTTGATTATACGCAATAGAATCTGAGATATAAACTTTCCTTAAATTGCAGAAATCGCTGTGTAGCAGCGCCACCTGTTGAGCGGTTGACACCAACAGTTGACACGTACTAATTTATGTCGAAGTGTACCTACATGTAAACTTATATGCGATTCTGTGCAGTAGTGCCTGAAATATAGCCTTCCCTTAAACTGCGGAAATCGCTGCATAGCAACGTCACCTTTTGGCCGATAAACATTCATCAGCACAATGCTTCATAATGGTCTTCTCACATATCAAGTTTTGTTTGACTAAACGCAATACGAAATCGTTGTATAGCACCTGTGGAGAGGTTGACACCAAAAGTTAATAGGCACTAATTTAGGTCAAAGTGCATCTACATATAAATGAATGTATAAAGAATTCTGGGCAGTAGTTCCGGAGTCGCCACAAAATTTTTGTGTTTCACACACACAGACAGACATTTTCTAAAAATGTGTGTAAATCCGTCGAAATGTAAATCTAATGTGTAATGTAAATCCGTCGAAAATCGGAAGTCGAAATTTTTTAAGAATCCAATATAATTTCTTCTATTGAATGTAGAAGAAAGTGATAAAAAATATATTACTCAAAATGTACAGATTGTAGCACTATGCGGTTTTCACTAAAATACGTAGAAATGTATGGGATTATATATATAAAAGAAAAAATATTTAATTTAATATTTATTGGTAATTACTGCTTTTAATCGTTTTAAAAAGATAAAACATGGTATTGAAAAGAGATAAAGCATTGTTAGTTAAACCATAGCCTCCTAAACTAGATGCCTGTCGCGTGGCTTGGAAACTTCGCAACAGTTCAATCGGTAGACGGTGCCACCTGGTATAGATTACTCGACGTTTTTATTCAACAGCCACCAAAAATTTTTAAAAGTGGGATTTGATAAACAAAAAAGGCGAATATACTCGAAGAAACGTCGATTATATATATATATCGTATATCACTTCTTAAAATTGTTGGGGACAGTTGAATAAAAAATTCACGCAAACTGTACCAGGTGGCGCTGTCTACCGCTTGAAGTCTTGCCAAGTGTCCAAGCCACGCGACAGGCATCTAGTGTAGAAGGCTATGGTTAAACTTTATTATTAAAATTCGCAATGCGCAATGTCTGATGGCTATTCTCATGAATGTCGGCCATCATATTGAACATTCACAGACTTAGATAAGCTAATTAAGCTTAGTAAAACTAAATAAAACTAATTTAGCATTCAAATTGCTGATAAATCTTTCTTTACTTAAAAAAAAAAAAAAAAAAAAAAAAAAAAAAAAAAAGTGTTTCTGTGCATTTTAGTGAAAACCGCATAGTGCGACGGTCAATATTTTTTGAATAATAAAAGTTTTATTTTTATTTTTTGTGAATTTTGGATCAACCGGTATATATTCAAATATGCATATATTCAAATATTTCAGCTAATACTGCGTCTTGAAATCGGCAATAAAAAGCAAAGCAAAGGAAAAAAAAAAAAATACACATTTAAATACACATTATCTCAAAGTACTTAATAAAACAGTGATTGATTATGACAACCACATGATATATCAATTCGAAATATAAATCTGCAACCGAGTTTACTTTCTTTCTTTCTTTCTTTTTTTATTCTATCGATCAAAAGAAGTTAGTGTTAAATAATGAAGCTTATTGAAAAACTCTCCTTGGATATAAATCGCTGACTGTAATACAATAGTTTATTCATAGCTATATAACCGGAAAAAAGCGAAATAAATCCGGTAAGTTTGTTGTATAATCGATGACTCTGAAATTTCGTTTCACACAATCGAGTCATTGAAATATATTAGTGGTATCCTCATAGGAGACGAAAATTTTGATTGTTCTTTAAAAGATTGGTGAATAGAGAATTCATTATTGTATATGAGAGGTCTGAAAAAAAAAATATATATATATATAAGAAAGGATTATTGGACTGAAATAAAAATAATTCCCTGTTTATTTTGCATTCCGATTTTTGATACCGTCATAAGGTGTAAAAAGAGTGTTGTAGAAATACTAATTTGATTTTTATTGAACCACAAATTTTAACCTTTGATTGCATTGATTTCTACATAGGGTTTTTTTTGTTTAAAATTAAATAGTATTTAAGTTAATGGTAAATATATTTTTATTTGTGTGTTAGTCTATTCTTAGGATCTTTAATTTTCGTAATAACAAATTAACTGCCAGAAATAAATAACCAAACGGACAGCAAAATTTGCTTTCAGGAATTGTGTTATGAAAACATTGTAATGGGTACAGTTTTCATACGGAAGCATACGGTTTTTGAAGTTATTACAGTTTATTTTATGGAGTTGTTTTGAGTCTTTTAAGCATGTTGATTAGATAAAGCACGATATTCAACTTTTGAAAAATTACTATATTATCATGCACATTTCTTTAACATGATCATATTAAAAATTTCAAGCAACATTGATCGTTATGATTTTCTCACTGGCAGCGTATGTGGGATATCTAATAAAGACCATTTCATTCTGTTAATACCAACAACATAAAAGTGGTATGCAGATGTAATAAATTTGTCGTTCGCAATACAAAGAGGCTGCCTATACAATGATAAAGTTAGAATGTGATTCACAAAAATATAGTACGGACTGATGCTATGCACATCTGAATGTAACAAGCTCTGAAACAAGCTATAAAACAATTATTACTAATTCAGTCAGCTGCTTGTCAGTCAAAATGTGAACGTTTTGATTCGACTGCAATTTATATTTTCTACTGCAAATTTAGCAATAATTTAGTAATGTATTATCAGAATCATTAACACGTTGAGTGCCATGTAAGCCATCGGTGACTGACACTGAACTTTCCGTTTAGGCCGCGTCAGCCATCGGTGGCTGACAGTGTTAAATATGATATAAAACAGCGTCAACCACAGGTGGCTGACAGTTAAAAATGTTATATAAAACTAAAAAAAAAAAAAAAAAAAAAAAATGACTTAAGTAATTACTGAAAATTTGTTTAAAATTTACTTAATTTTCATTTATTACGGGATCATATCATTAAGGAATTTAATGGAGTTTATTGAAACACGGTAAACGCGCGTGGCCTGACTGGGATTAGAATTCGCGTGGCGCTCAACGTGTTAACTAAACGTATGAAGGCTCTATAATGTTGATGGAGGGATCTGATAATTCCGGTCCAGAAACAGTATTATCACGTGAACGTTTTGGATGCACTTATTTTTTAGAGAACGTTTAAAATACTTAATGTATAATTTGTCTTATAATTCATATTTTATAATTTAGGTGATCTTTTCAATATTCGACGTCTTGAATCTGAATAGCCAGTCGTAAATTCGGTATAATTAGGATAAAAATGGAGCTCATTTTATGAAAACATCATATTTGATAATTTTCTAAGTTCTGTTTCATGGGAAATTACACGAATTCTACCAATAACTGAGTCACGAACTCCGCCGATGTTTTCCGGAATAGCATTCTATATCCTTTTTGATTCTATATTTTTTGCCTTAATGCAATTACTATTACGCATACACTGAGAAAAAATTATGTGACTGACATCTAGAATCTAAATTGTGGCTCTAGTAAAAATAATTCCATGTCATCCTTATAAATTATAGTTCCTTTTGTGAGCGAATTCTAAAAACCCCAATTGGAATTCTAGAGCTTTTTCTTATATTCTCGTGGTCAATCTCCTCCAAAAATCTCTCTAAACAAATCAAAACACAAGAGGCGAGTTTTAGGGAGTTTTAGTAACCATAATATGGTTTTATGACTCAATTCTAGTAAATCAAGCGAGAATTTCTCGTAATACAAAGAATTCATAATAATCATAATATTGTTTCACCATCTAGAAAAGTGTAGACTAGAAATTCTCAATCATTTCGCTTTTACAGATTATTTATTTACCTTATATAACTATTTACCTTATAATTCGGAAATCTATATTTCTAGTATAAGGATTCAGAAAATGGCTACTTATTCGTTCTAGATGAAAGCGGTATATATTTTTTCTCAGTGTAACGAGTACTTTGACATGTAACTGTGAAAGTGTCGCTGTCGTGAAAAGACAAATGAACTTACAGTCAAGTTTTTATCATTCATTTGTACAAGTTGCCTTTCGTGGTACATAGGTGCTGTTCTTGAATTCCGTGATTGATTATTACCATGTTTTTATTAACTTCGATTCTTGTTTGTTTGTTTGTTTGTTTGTCAGGTACAAATCTTGCAATCGATTTTTAACTAACTTTCCGACTAGCTATATATTTGAAACTTTCAGGACAGCTCACAACACGGTGACAATAAATTTTTTTAATACTTTTAGTCAACTGTTTCAGGTCCTGCTGCCTTCGGCAGCGTTTATATAATTCGGCAGAAAATTTATTTAACTAACTTCCCGACTAGCTAGACATTTGAAACTTTCAGAATAGTTCAGAATACGGTTAAAATGCATTATTTTAATACATTTAGCCAACTGTTTCGGGTTCCCGCTGCCTTCGGCAGCGTTAGCGGTACAAATATTGCAGTCGATTTTTCCCTAACTTTCCGACTAGCTAGACATTTGAAACTTTTAGAATAGCTCAAAACACGGTGACAATACATTTTTTAATACTTTTAGTCAACTGTTTCAGGTCCCTACTGCCTTCGGCAGCGTTTATATGATTCAACAGAAAATTTATTTAACTAACTTCTCTACTAGCTAGACATTTGAGACTTTCAGAATAGTTCAAAATACGGCGAAAATGCATTTTTTAAATACTTTTAGCCAACTGTTTCGGGTTCCTGCTGCCTTCGGCAGCGTTACCAGTAAAAAGCTTGTAATCGATTTTTCACTAACTTCTCGACTAGCTAGACATTTGAAAGTTTCAGGATAGCTCAGAACACGGTGACAATACATTTCTTAGATACTTTTAGTGAACTGTTTTAGGCCCCTACTGCATTCGGCAGCGTTTATATAATTCAACAGAAAATTTATATAACTAACGTCCTGACTAGCTAGACATTTGAAACTTTCAGAATAGTTCAGAACACGGTGAAAATGTATTTTTTAAATATTTTTGACAAACTGCTTCCGAATCCTGCTGCCTTCGGCAGCGTTACCAGTACAGAGCTTGCAATCGATTTTTCACTAACTTCTCGACTAGCTAGACATTTGAAACTTTTATAATAGCTCAAAACACCAGAGCAATGAATTTTTTTAACACTTTTATCCAATTGCTCCGGGTTCCCGCTGCCTTCGGTAGCGTTTATATGATTCAACAGAAAATTTAAAAACATGGTATATAAAAAGATCTTTTTATCTTGTAATTATTTTTCAGTATATATCACAAAACATTTTGTGTCTTGCCTGCAATGTTGTCAGCTTGTAGAGATTTTTTTTAAATTTATTTAATAACTACCACTAACATGGAAGAGAAATGTTTGATATATACGATAGTCGATTGGGCATAAAATAAAATAGTACTGTGACATGTAACTGTGAAATGTGTCTCTGTCGTGAAAAGACAAATGAATTTGCAGTCAAGTTTTTACCATTCATTTGAGCAAGATGCCTTTCGTGGTACATAGATGCTGTTCTTGAATTCTGTGATTGATTATTTTCCAGTATATATCACAAAACAGTTAGTGTCTTGCTTGCAATGTTGTCAGATTGTACAGATTTTTTTTTTAAATTAATTTAATAACTACCACTAACATGGAAGAATGATGTTTGATATATACGATAGTCGATTGGGCACAAAATAAAGTAGTACTGTGACATGTAACTGGGAAATGTGTCACTGTCGTGAAAAGACAAATGAACTTGCAGTTAAGTTTTTACCATTCATTTGAACACGTTGCCTTTTGTGGTACAGTCGGTAACAAAAGTTGATTATGATATGACAATGATATTTTACGTTGAGTTGTATTGTTGTAAGTCTGTCAGTTAAAATTAACTTAAAAATTAATTTTCAACCAATTAAAATTTAATCTTATTCCAGTTATCATAAACTTGATTAATTTTTAAATTTTTAGTGCATTGAGATTCATTCATCTTAATGAATTTTGGTTGTCAAATGATATTAACTGTGAATCATCCGATTTAAAGTCTGCTTAGTACTGCCACCAACATCTCATTAAAAAAAAAGAAAAATCAAAGTAACTTAAATAATTTATATCTCATTTTCTTTATACGAGACCAACTTATTTTGAAAGTGAAAAAACTTATGTACAGTCGGTAACAAAAGTCTCCGAACGCTAGCAAAATTTCCTATATAAAAAAAGTACTTTTAATACAGTTTTATTAAATAAATCCTTGTCGAATCCTGTTTTTAGACTAAGTACAGAATTCGACAAGGATTTATTTAACAAAGCTGTATTAAATGTACTTTTTTTTGGCAAGGATTATTGCTAGTGCTCGAATAATTTTGCAGCCGACTGTATATCACAAAACATTTTGCGTCTTGTTGCAATGTTGTCATCTTGTAGATATTTTTTTTTTAAATTATTTAATAATTACCACTAACATAGAAGAAAGATGTTTAATATATACGGTAGTCAATTGGGCATAAAATATACAATTAGCAGGTTTAACTCTGGTCAGAGAGAGCCTGGAAAATCTGGAAATGTCAGAGAATTTAAAATTAGGGGAAAAAGTCATACATATGTCAGGGAAAATTACAAATACTGCCCCAAAACTTGGAAAAATGATGATATAAATCTAAAAAAAGATGTTTTTTAAACATGCAATTTAAAAGTGTATCGTCTTATCTTTTATGTTGCGAGCTATATTATCTTTTACGTTGTGAGGAATTTTTTATGCCACAGGGTATCTTTTACGTTATGGAGCAAAATTTTCTGACCTGGAATTTTGTAAAAATAAACCCGGAAAATTTAGGGAATTTTATTTTTAAAACTGACTAGGACAACTGAATTAGCCTAACATTATAATTAAAATTTAGTGCTGAATATTGAATATGGATCCTTATACGTTGGCAGCACTGCCGGATTCTAATATTTGTATTAAGTACTAGGGAGAACACAAAAATTTTCACCAAATAAAGCATGATCATTTTGGTATACTAAGATAACCTTTTAATGCTTGCAAGCGATACTCGATATCCAAGAATTCCTGTGAGGAGGAACAAAATTGCGGTGACATGTTTTGAGACAACACTTAAGCGTGAATCCAAGACCTTCATCAACTGCCCATTTCGCGGCTGTAGTGTGATGTAAAACAATTTCAACTTTAACCTCGACATTCACTTGAAAGAATGCACCGTTAAAAATTTCAACAGAAATCTCTATGTAATTTATTATCTTAAGGGAGGCATACTATTGTAACAATCGCAGCTATCGTAGATCACAAGTCGGATCGTACACTCCGCAGCAAAAGTATCCGAGCACTAGCAATAATCTCTGTCTTAAAAAAGTACACTTAATACTGCTTTGTTAAATAAATCCTTGTTGAGTCGTGTTCTTAGTCTGTCTAAGAACATGATTCGACAAGGATTTATTTAACAAAGCAGTATTAAGTGTATTTTTTTCAGACAGGGATTATTGCTAGTGCTCAGATACTTTTGCTGCGGAGTGTACGATCCGACTTTTGATCTACGATAGCTGCGATTGTTACAATAGTATGCCTCCCTAAGTCTTACATAAAATTACGGAGAAAAGTAAACGGTGGCGTTAAAAAACTTATTTTATTATTTTAAAACTTATTATTTTAACTCGATATCCAAGAATTCCTGAGAGGAGGATCAAAATTGCGGTGACATGTTTTGAGACAACACTTAGGTGTGAATCCAAGACCTTCAACAACTGCCCATTTCGCGGCTGTAGTGTGATGTAAAACCATTTCAACCTCAACCTCGACATTCACTTGGAGGAAGGGTGTACAGTCGGCAGCAAAAGTATCTGAGCTCTAGCAATAATCCCTGTCTAAAAAAAGTACACTTTACATTGCTTTGTTAAGTAAAGTCTTGTCGAGTTATGTTCTTAGTCAGTCTAAGAACATAATTCGACAAGGATTTATTTAACAAAACAGTTTTAAGTGAACATTTTTGATATCGGAATTATTGGCTAGTGCTCGGATACTTTTGCTGCCGACTGTACATCATGAAGCTTGATAATGTAGACTGTAAGAGAACTTGGCATACGCAGGACAAATGAAGTTAGCTGTTGTCTAGTACAGATGGCTTCCGCAAGAGCAGCTAAAGCTACCGCAGGAGCCATATTGAGTCTACCAAAATATTGGTTAATACTGTGTTATTTAATTTATTTGAGAGCATTGAGACCTACAGTTACAATGACTTTCGTCTCGAATTATCCATATTACACAGTTTCACAATAACAATGCAGAAATTTTTATACAACTGTGTTAAGTAACGGCTTCTACGATTACGATTTTGGCTTCATGTTTTTTCCGGACATGTCATCTCCTCTTATTTCATAAGTCGATGGACATTCAATAATTAAGTGTGTGAAAAAGAAAAAAAATATTATTAGGCATTTTGAGAACAGTGAAAATAAATTTGTAACAGTTTATTTCTGTTAAATAAGATGTTTTATTAGAAGTGTAAGAATTTTGTAGATGTGTTGTTGATTATTTAATATTTAATAAATTTTACTTTCCGAACACTATAGTGAGGAAAGTATTGTAATCATGTCAAAAATCCGAATTTGAGATTTTGATGTTTCTGTACGTTTCGAGGTCCCCTGAGTTCGTTTTCACTATTTTCGCGATGATGTATGTATGTGTGTATGTATGTGTGTATGTCTGTGAGTGAACACGCTAGCGTCTAAACGCTTCGTTCGAATAAGCTGAAAGTTGGTAAGTATATTGAAAGTCACCATAGTACGAACCCTATACATTTTGGTGAATCTAGCACTTAAATTTTTTTACAGGGACACAAAGAAAAATTCTTTATCATTATGGCCTATGGGGCCAATTTTTTAAAAGTGTGATAGCGTCTAAACGCCTCATTAATCTGAGCAAAAAATTTGTACACATGTTATAGGTCACAGTTGTACCAACTGCATTGATTTTGGTGAATCTAGCGCTTACAGTTTTTTTATAGGGACACAAAGAAAAATTCTTCATCATTATGCCCTATGGGACCAAATTTTGAAAAGTGCGATAGCATCTAAACGCCTATTCAATTGAGCTGAAAACTTATATGAATATTATAAATCACTGTTGCACTAACTATATTTTGGTGAATCTAGCATTTATAGGTTTTTACAGGGACACAACGAAAAATTCTTTATCATTATAATATATGGCCATGGGCTCAAAGTTCAGTGACGTTCAATAAAACATCGTGTAATATATGGAGAAAAATACTCAAACACTCTATTATGGTTTTCTCTCTTTTGTTTGTTTAACAACTCCTCTTTCTTTACATTATCTACAAAACTGTTAATTACTCAATGTTCGGAAAGTCGAGTGGAGTAACTCCAGATTTTTTTTAAGTGTAATGAAATATATATATATATATACATATATATTGATAGATTGAGAATATATGCAAAAAAATTAGTTATTTTTAAAATTCATTTTAACTTAATTTTCTCCTCCATTTCACAATTTAGCCCCAAATGAATAGAAACCTTGATTAACGAAATTTAATGCTCTATTCTCTTCGAAAGGTCAAATGCAACTTATTCATTACAAATATTATGTTTTTAGTAGAAACAAAAATTTTGTAAAACGAAGCAGAAAATGCTGTGAAAGTTTTTTAAAAAACGATTTTTCTAAATCAAGCAATTGAATATTTTGCAGCTAAAAATACTCTATTATACGTTAATTATTAATTTCTTTTGGATAGAAATGATTTTTTTTCTGCTTTACGATTGAAAAATCAAATTTCGTTTTAAATACTATTATAATTGTATATCAATATTAACTATAATCTTCATTTCAATATTTTTTTTTTCTCTTACATAATAAACTCGTAATTTGCGATGATAAAATAACTGTTTATTGTAGAGTATAGATCTAAAAATTGTATGAAACAACTATATATAATACTAGGGCCGTGGTAGTCTGGTTAGTAAGAGCATACAAATCGTAATTGGAATATTCGGGATTCGATAATCGAACCGGATGAAAACGTTGTGTAGGTTTATGGTGACTGGTGCACGTTAAATCTGTCATGGTGGCAAAGTTCTTTAATTTTCCATCAAAATTATGCCTTTGGCTTACTGTATCAGGAATTACTCAACACTGATCTGGATCAAAATTACGATTTATCTCTGGGGTACAGATTTATAGACAGATCAATATGAGAAAGATTTAAAACTTATTATCTAAACATAGAAAGACCAACGCTCACATTATCATTATAATTGGAAAAATTATAACAAATATAAATTGGAAAAATATGCGAATAAATATAAATTGGAAAAATTGTAATATACACAATTATTTTGCTCCTTAAGGGTTAACCCGCAAAACCACAAAAACATAAAAAAAAATGAATAAATGTTGAAATTACGTTAAGGTAATTTCAAAATTGTTAAAATTCCAAAAATGTTTAAAAATTCAAAATCAGTAAACAAACACGCTCTTGTTGCTATTACTTTTTTTTTTTTTTTTTTTTTTTTAACACTGTTTAAGTTTAATGTATAAGCAAATTTATGTGATAAAATAAATCGAAAAAGAAAAACATTGCTGACACTCGACTGTACTGTGTTATTAAAGAAATCTAATGAAGCTATATGCTAATGGGAACTAAATTAGCTGCACCCATGTCTTTGATGCCAATCATTTGCGATATTATGCTTGATCAATTTCTAAACTTACAAGATTTAATACGATACAGTCATTCTGAATCTGATTGGATGTTATTTAAATCCGGAGAACGACTGAAAGCATTTCGCAAATTTCCATATTTAGCTATCGAATTACTATTAATCGATGAACACTGTTATTAGATTCGATGGTTCGCTGATTTATTACATCTCAAGCAATATTACAGGTTTCCACCCGATGCCTTAAAGCTATTTTATATTTTATCATGGCAATCGAATCTACCCACGTAATAAAAGAAAGGACAGATGCTGATTAGGCTTATTTTTAGTGAATGCTACAGTAAATCTTTATATATGCTTTCTTTTTAGTATTTCCGGTATCAATTTAATAACTTTGGCGTAAAACTTTTTAGTCTTTTGGTAAGAAGTTTTATAAATTTTAGACGATACCTTTGTACTTTAGATTTTTTTTTTCTGAAAATTTCGTTATATTTGTGACCCGACAAGTTAATATATATATATATATATATATATATATATATATATTGTATAATTTTAGTACCAATCTTACCAGAATTCGCGCAGTATAATTATTTCGAACGTTTAAAATGAAGGAGTGATGGTAAAAATAAGGAAGTGATGATCTTAAAGCATAGAAAGGAAGAAAAAAAAGTGCAGAATTATTTCCTAGAAAAAAAAAAAAAAAAATATTTTTAATAAAATTTGTAGAAATTTAATTATTTGTAAATTTTTAGCAGTGTCAAGATGGGGAGAGGCCAAGAGGAAAAAAAATCGGTATTATAAAGTTTTAAGGCCTAAGAAATCAATTTCGGATATTTTCGAAAATGTAAAATGAACAGGGGTAATTAGACGCGTGCAGCGCACGTATATATGCTGCCGCAGGCAGTGGGGATCCAGAACCACATTTTCTCTATTAGAAAAGAATTTTGTAATCATTTTTCATTTTTTATGAATGATACGCAATTTTGACTGTTCATTAATTATAGTGTTTTATTTAAAAATAGTGACCCACAAGCGGGCGAATGAGCGCGTCTAAAATGCCGGGGGCAGTGGGGACCAGAAACAAACTTATCCCCGATCGGACATAATTTTTTAAAAATCAGATTTCATTTTTTTTTCAACTTATAAAAATAATCGAGTTATAAAAATTAATAAGTGATTCATTAATTACAGTGATTCATTAATTACAGTGATTCCTTTTAAAATAGTGACCCGGTAGCGGGCGAAGCTCGCTAATATGTTTAAGAAAAATTGTAGAAATTTAATTATATTTCAATGAAACCACGTGCGTATTTTCAATAAATACAAATCGATTAGATGAAATTATTCTTAATAATTTTTCTTTTTTGATTGGTTCTTAAAACTATACGGTAGTTAATTTGTGCAAATTAACTATTAATAAATGGTTCTAAAACTGGAATATATATATCCGGAAATGCAACATACACTTCAGCATGGAATCTAGTGTTAGAAGCAAAATGCAATTGTCAGGAAAATTGTAATTTTAGAAATTATTTCAAAAATGGCAAGAATAAGGCAGTTAACCATGCCATAATATGTATTAATTTTTGAATGAAAATCGAAAAAATATTTTAATACGTGAGATGGCAAAATAATTAAACATTAACGCAATATTGATAAAATAGTTTTTCGCAAGATATAAAATTTTTCGGCCGTTTAAACAGGAAATTTGGCTTTAAGCGGCCATGTTGCTCTTCCAAGCGAGATGACCTTAAGTTAAAAAGCCACTGCTTATAAAATCGGTTTGTATTACATTTAGAACATAAAAGAGATTCAGAAAAAGTGTTTAGCAGCATAATTTCTTTAACTACAGTGCAGAAACTATTAAACAAAGCAGGTTTAAATGACAGAAAGTTTGAAAAAATTCCATTCTTAGTAAAGAGAATTAGGAAAGAAAGACCTGAGATGGCTAAAAAAATTAAAAAATGATTAGTTAATTATTGGGCTGAACTGGTTCTCTCTGATGAGTCAAGTTTAACTTTTTTATGAGCTAAAGAAAACAAGCAGATCTGACAACGAAAATATCACCGACTTAATGAAAATCGCACTTTTAAAACAGTGACACATTTTCCGTACATTATGGTACGGACCTGCACAACTTTTCAAACAGTTGGGCAAATTTTTATTCTCAAGAGATCAATTAATTCGAAATAAAACACAGTCTTTATAAAAGTGGTGCCTGACCGACTATTTTGGAGGTATCTTGGACATTTCCGCATACAACATTTCAAGATGGTAATGCACCTTACTACACGACGTCTGTGGTAAGTTTATTCACTTCATATTGTCAAAAATTCCTATCCATTCCCGTGAGAACCGATAATTCTGTAAGTAATCATATCTTTTTTCACTTTAAGTTAAATCCCACAAAAGATATAGTAGAATTTCTTCTTTACCAGACATGGATATAGTCCTAATTGCGATCCGCTCGAAAATGTTTCGTCCATAAAAAAGCGGGGGAGAGGGGAGAGGATTCGAAATTTGTAGCCTACAACTCTGCCAGAACTAGAAAAAATTATTTGTGACATTTGGCACATTGAAATTTCTGAGATTTATATTAAAAAACTATATAATACTATGCCGTTGTGCATTAAAGCAGTAATTCCATATAAAGGTGGAATTAACCCAATACAGAATACATATTTTTAATAAAAAATTGCTTAGATCTAACAAATAAATAGTCTTATTTCATATATTAAAATAGAACTTGTTTATTTCATATAATAAATCATAATAGAATAAAAAGTGTATGGTTATTGCATTATGTTTAAAATGTAAGTTTCATCCAGATTCTTATAAAGTACTTCGTAGAGTGTAATAAAACGAATTATTGTATCGAAAATGTACATATAGGTATAATTTCGTCCATTTGATATTATGCAAACAAGACAGTTTTATTTGTTTCAACCCTTAATTTTAAAGTTATTACAAATAAAAAAGTTATAAGTCATTTTTTCTGTAGTGCGGCTTTTTTTTTTTTTTTTCTGCAGACGGTGGGAACCTGGACTCCATGCAGTACGGGAGGAAAAAGGAGCTGCCGTAGGCAGCGGATTCCCGAAGCGAGGTCTAGAATGATTTCAATTTTTTTTTTCAAGTTTTTATTTATAATGTGGTGTAAAAAATAAATACTGAGCCAATTCTTTTGAAAATTCATTTAAATATAGTGACCAGCGAAGTGAGCGTAGCCTGCTAGTAATAATAATAATAATAATAATAAAGTAATTGAAACGATAATTTTTACTGAGATATTTTTAGAGTACTCTTCCAATCAATTATATATATTTTTAAGGCCATCCCTTGAACAATTTGATACCAAGTAAATAAACTTAAAAAAATTCGAAATTAAAAATTTAAAGAAATCACTATAATAATACTAACAATAATAATAAATATAATAATAATATTATTATTATTATTTTACTCAGTGTTGTCATCATTTGGTACATCACACATTAGATAACGCTAACGGCTTTGACAATTTTGTTGAAAATCATAAACTAAAGGTTTTCTGGGAACAAATTGATACGATATATATTGTCACGGACAGAAAAATTACAGCGAATCCTCCCTAAAAGGGCTAACCACTATGCCATAGAAAATTGGCCCTTCACAGAAGTGTCTCTTTAATAGATGTCTATCAGAAAATAAGAACTGAGGCAACAAATTCTATAAGTTAAATGATTTTAAGAACCCAAACTTGCATTATTTCCCTGTATAGCCTTTTAGTAATTATAATTATTGATTTATTGGAATTTTAAGGAGCTTTTATAAATAATTTTATATTTGAACAATTACCTTATGTACCAGAGCAAATTCTTCAGCTTAACAAAATTTCTGAGTGGACGATAGATTTTTTATTATTCTACACTGTAAAAAATATGTCCTACTCTCTGCCAGAAATTCTCTGTAATTTGAGAAAACGCATAATTTACGAAAAAATTACGTTGTCAGAACGTATTTTCTCAAATTACAGAGAATTTCTGGCAGCAAATGGGACATATTTTTTACAGTGTATAAATTTTCATTAAAGTTTTCTGGTTTATTTATTTATTTATTCTTATTACCATGTTTTTTTTTTTTTATTATTATTAACTTCGATTCTTGTTTGTTTGTTTGTTTGTCCAGTACAAATATTGCAATCGATTTTTAACTAACTTCCCGACTAGCTAGATATTTGAAACTTTCAGGACAGCTCAGAACACGGTGACAATACATTTTTTTAATACTTTTAGTCAACTGTTTCAGGTCCCTACTGCCTTCGGCAGCGTTTATATGATTCAACAGAAAATTTATTTAACTGACTTCCCAACTAGCTAGACATTTGAAACTTTCAGAATAGTTCAGAACACGGTGAAAATGCATTTTTTAAATATTTTTAACCAAGTGCCTCGGAACCCTGCTGCCTTCGGCAGCGTTACCAGTACAGAGCTTGCAATCGATTTTTCACTAACTTCCCGACTTGCTAGACATTTGAAACTTTCAGGATAGCTCAGAACGCGGTGACAATACATTTTTTTTAATGCTTTTAGTCAACTGTTTCAGGTTCTTACATACTGCATTCGGCAACGTTTATATGATTCAATAGAAAATTTATTTAACTGACTTTCCGACTAGCTAGACATTTGAAACTTTCAAAATAGTTCAGAATACGATGAAAATGCATTTTTAAAATATATTTTAACCAATTGCTTCGGGACCCTACTGCCTCCGGCAGCGTTACCAGTACAATGCTTGCAATCAATTTTTAACTAACTTCCCGGCTAGATAGCCATTTGGAACTTTTATAATAGCTTAAAACACGATAGCAATGATTTTTTTTTTTTAATACTTTTATCCGATTGCTCCGAGTTCCCGCTACCTTTGGAAGCGTTTATATGATTCAACAGAAAATTTAAAAACAAGGTATATAAAAATTCTTTTTATCTTGTAAATCTTTTTAATCTTAGCTAAGTTTCATACTTTTATTTTTCCACATAACGTCAACATCATTCTCTTAGAGGCCATTGCATTTTAATTTATTGGTTAAAAAGTGGTATGACACAAAATTCAGAATTTACAGGCTTAAATTTCATCTTTAATTATGCACAGAAATAGTTTTATCACTTACTTATTTTCTCTATACACAGATTGTTATAACACACATAGAGATTAACTCAGTTATATATTGGACAATGGTCCGTTCATATCAGGTGGAAAATAAAATCATTTGCTCTTGCAAAATGTAAAAGAAAAAAAAAACTGTTAAAAAATAGAAAATATCTGCAACTTTATCACAGAAAATTTCTGTTTTCTGTAAGAAAACTGAAAAAAAAAAGCTATAAAATTACATATGAATCAGTCAAAAGACATATTTTTTTTCTGTAACCGGATAAAACCTATGACCATTGTTACAGATTCTGGTGGGTAAATATATTTTCTGTTTTGTATACGTAAAACTTAGTATCAAAGCAGTATTGGGAAGCGCTAAGTAACAGTGTAGTATATTATTCCGTGGCTTTAAGGTGAAGTCTTTTCTGGTTCGATCCTATCTGGTCGTATGGGAAAATTTTATCTAATGTGTGTTATAATTTTAGAACGTACACTACGGAAAAAATCCGTTTGTACGAATATTTTCTGTAATGTTCGGTCGCGGAAAATTACCCGTTTACAATTTTTTCAGTAGCATACGGATATTTTCTGGCAACTGTTGCTGCCAGTAATTTTCTGTAATATAACAGGATTATTTTTTTCAATGTAAACGAAGTGCACGATTGTACGTGGGTCTCTAATAGATGTAAATTAGCATGAAGTCTTATAGAGAAAATTTAGAATCAGAAAAATGCCTGAAAGAATGGTGGTTCGAGTATAGAGGTGGACTTTTAGAAAGGTTTCATTCTAATTTTGTGTGTTAGCATTTCTTGGGAGGGTAAAAGCATTGCAGAAAACAAGCGGTTTTATCGATAGTGATGAAATCCAAGGATGGAGTTTTCTAGAATTAAAAATCGATTTGATAAATTATAATAAAACTGCAATGAAAAAGCAAAATGTAATGAAAAAGCAAACTGCTTTCTATGTAGACAGTTTTCATGAAATGTTTGGATTATTTTGAATCGACAAAAGCGCTCATAGCAATATGAAAAATGACGGTCTCTGGTAATAAACTTATCTTTTTCCAT
Source organism: Salticus scenicus (assembly GCA_963930645.1). Taxonomy (NCBI): domain Eukaryota; kingdom Metazoa; phylum Arthropoda; class Arachnida; order Araneae; family Salticidae; genus Salticus; species Salticus scenicus. Next base: position 112,630,556 of record OZ005661.1, on the reverse strand, counting down.
TATACAATAGGTACAGTCGGTAACAAAGTCTCCGAACACTAGCAAAAATTCCTATATAAAAAAAGTACACTTAATACAGTTTTGTTAAATAAATCCTTGTCGAATCCTGTTCTTAGTCAGTCTATAAAAACAGGATTCGACAAGGATTTATTTAACAAAACTGTATTAAGTGTACTTTTTTTATATAGGAATTTTTGCTAGTGTTCGGAGACTTTTGTTACCGACTGTATGGGGAGCTCAGGTATTTGTAAAAAAAAATTTCGACCTCTGTTTTTTGACGTTTTTACACATTTTGGGTTTGGGGTGAGGGGAATTCGAAAATCACAATGTGGTGATTTGTGTCGATTATTTGGGAGGTCGATGTGGTGTCCGTCTGTAGGTTAGTCTGTTTGTTAGTTAGGTCATTAGTTCATTAATTAGATAATTTGTCAGACTGTGTAGACAATATTTATTATCGTGAAGTGGTAGGACCAACTTTAAAATATTACTTATAATACTGGTGAGAACCTTATTTATTTTCAATATTCTATTTTTTAACTTCATAATTTATTCGAAATTTATGGTTTTCTTAGCATGGGGGAATAAGTCATAATTTCGCCTAAGCGTGCAGTTTGGAGTTTATTGCATTGAAAATAGTATGGAATTGCTTTAAAATTAAAATAGGAAACCGATCATAATATAATTAATCAGAAAATTAGGATGAGGTAAATGTAAGAAAGGGCAGCCTAATGTTTGGAGCATTTTAGTCTGGACCACACTGAGTAGTAGGCCGTGTTATTTTTTTATAATTTGATTATAGCATGCTTTATAGTAGACATTTAAGAGAACATACATATTGTTGGGAAATGGCAGAGTCTACCTGTGCCAACTAGTTTTTAACACGCTTTTATTAGCTTCACCTGTATGTATGTATGTTTGTATGTATGTTTGTAGCTGTTCTGGGAGCAAGCAAAAAATTTATATTGTAAAAAAATACTTTCCCTACGTGAACGATGTGGCGTTGAGGTAAGGCGCCGCGCTACGAACCTAAAGGTCCAGCGTTCGATCCCAGTCAGGGGAGGTTTTTTAAAAATGGTTTTCATTTAATTCTAAGTTATTTTAATTAAAGATTTAAATGTATGTAAATATTATGGTGTATCACTCACACGATTTTCTCTTACCCTGCATTTTAATACTAAGATAGATATTTTGTGCTTTTTTAGTTCACATTTCTATAAAAGCGTGTTCTTTAATTTTTTAAAACTATAATATTATTTATTATTAATATCTTGAAATGTTATTTTCCGAGTTAATTTTTTTGCAAAACTGTTTCTTTGTAAACAAAATTAGAAATTTCAACCTAGTTGTACGTGATCTTTCTTCAGCAGTCTCGATTTTAATTCTAGTCAGTGAAATAATTTGAAATCTTCTTTTATCAAAACAAACCGCCAAACAAATTGATGCATGAAGCCTAGTAAAGCATTTTTCTAGATGCCAAAATATTTTTTTTGACGCAGACCTACAGAGCGGCATCTTTTAATGCACCACCGCATACAAGCAAATCTACAAGCAATTTGTTTCTTTGTAGTAAGTACAGAAAGAAGATGTTAATCATCTGTTGAGAAAAAAAGTATGAAACGAATCTGAAGGATTCAGAGGGAAATTAAAAGCTCGAGCTGACACTTGCTGACGTTGACAGCTGTTTGGCACTAAAGGATAACAAGGGTGGCCAAACTTAATAAAGTAGAGAGTAATTTGGTTATTTTAGTTCTAAAATGAGCTCTTTAACAAGGTTATTTGTTTAGTTTTATTTTCTTATGATAAATGTTAAGTGTTTTTTATATATAAAGTTTTATTTTCATAATTAAAATTTAATATGAAATGTTTTATCAACTGTATTATATATATATATATATTTAAAAATATGTTACAATCAACGAGATAAATAAAGTAGAGTGATATGTGGTAACCGTGACAAGGTCCAACATGAGTCTTGTGAGAGGAACCATCTATGCGTTGGTTCCCTTGGTAACAGCTTACTTTCAATAAATTTCTATGGCAACGGTTTGGAGATTGTACTTGGCAAAAATCATAACCGCCAATGTTTTTGTTTATTTATGTAGTTTAACTTTTTTTTTTTTTGTTCTAAATCATTTTAGTTTTTGTTTTACCTCTTTTTTATTTTGTGCTGTCGAAATTTAACCGACAAAATATTTAAAAATAGTTGATAAGTTATTATTTGTTGTTAAATTTAGCTTTTTTAAAAGTTTAACTTCTCTTTAAGAACACTTTTAAACTTTGTTGGGAAATGATGGAAAAAAAAAAAGATTTTGTTATTTATTATAATGTGAAATATGTGAAAAATTATTTTAAAAACAATTTATTTCAGTTATAGGACTGTTGTGTTATCTAATAATAATGATAATTTGCCGAATTGAAAATTTAAATGCCAAAGTAGAGATAAAGGGCCAAATACAGCAACCTATTGGTTCAAATCACGTGATTCATGTAGAACCACTGAATGATAATCCTTTATCCACTCTAATTCTTTTATCTCGTTGGTTACAATCAAAATTTTGTTGACGATATTGTTCGATAACGTTAAGTATTATATATATATATATATATATATATTTGATTTTGAACTAATTACTTCACAACTATTTTCTTTTCTGAATATAATAAAATAAGACGTGTATGAGTGTACGTGAGCGCGTATGTGTGTATTTTTGTCGCTTTATAGGTTAACGGCTGAGCGCAGAGCTGGAGAATTTTGCATGGAGGCACATGTTGACATCCCCTGATACACCTCTAAGCCCAATTTTCGAAATTTTGATTTTTTTTTTAAATTAATTAAAATCTATAAATTTTTGAAATGGTCGTCTCTAGAGATAGAAACGTAAAAGATCCTCTCCAAAACATACAGAATGAACACTTTTATTCAAGAAATGTTATGATGCTTATAAATAAGTCGATCAATTATATTTGTTTGTTTGCATGGTTTTATTTATAACACAAGTAGAAATAAAAGAATATTACTTTCAAAGAATGTAAAATATGAGTGTAACTCTATATATTGTGCTTGATTAGAAAAATAATAGAACATATACTGTTGCAAAAGTGATAAAATTATTGGTTCAACGTATTTTTCATAAACACAGTGAACTTTATTTGGGAATAATACTTTGTAATAATTCGGTCATGTGGAGTTTCAAAATTATCGATTTCTGCAAAATCAAACTTTATCACGATTACATTTTACATATTTTACCTTTTATGTATTGTCTTTTTTCTTTCTTTCTTTCTTTCTTTTTTTTTTTTTTTTTTTTTTTTTTTTGAATCTCGAAAACCCTCTGTAAATTTGTTTACTTTTTACTTTAAATAAACGAAAAACTAATGCTGTAGTAACAATTTTAAATATTTTATAGGGCTTATATTCTTACATTTCATAAATCAATATTAGTATTAGCTTTTATTCAGATACATTTTTTACGCTTATTAATATTTAGATTCAGCTTTAAAGTTTATCATACATTAGCTTTTTCTTTGCAATCGTTATTTCTTTTTCTTTTTATTTGTAAAATTATAAAATAAAATATAAAAATATCCAGAAAGAAGACTATCAGATACAGCTGCCTATATGTTAGGCTACGAACGATGTAAAAAAAAAAAAAAGTATTAGGAGGTTATTATTTTCCTATTTTAATTAATTCTAAAGAAAACTATTCGAAGTATTGTGTTGCCATCGGGTTGTGAGCTATTGTGAAAGTTTCAAATGCTTAGCTACTCTTTACGATATCGTTTGTTTCGATACTGATTATTATTAATTTTCTTTTCTTATTCTTTTTCTTTCAATAAATAAATAAATAAATAAAAATAAATAAATAAATAGTGAGCATGAATATATATATATAGACAATTAGACAGAAATATACACTTACTAATTTGTTTACATTTTTAAACCGGCAATGCAATTCATTTCATAAATGCAAAAATAAAATAAAAATAAATAAATAAATACATCTAAATACCCTAAATACATCTTTAAAAGATACAACTTAATATTTCTTATTTCACATATGCCATAAGTTATATTTTCATACTATTTCAAAAATTTAGCATGAAATGATGCACTCAAAACTTAAAAAAAAAAAAACTTTTTCGATATCGTTCGTTTCGATACTGATTATTATTAATTTTCTTTTCTTTTCTTTTTCTTTCAAAAAAAAAAAAAAAAAAAAGAAAAGAAAGAAAGTAAGAAATTCTGGCAAAAGCAGAATTTAGTTTAGAACGGAGGACTATTATTTCCTTTTATTTGTTTATTTATTTATTTATTATTATTTTTCCAATTATAACATCGCTTTTAAATTATTCAATTATATTTTAGATAAATTTTAGATTTCGATAAATGTCCAACTATCGAAAAATGATTTCAACAAATGTCCAACTATCGAAAAATGACGCCGTAAAAATTCCAGATTGAGACAAATAGTCCTCAGTCCTAATAAATAAAATAAAATAAAATAAAAAATAAAAATATATATTTTTTTTATATTTATCTATCTTCACGTTTTTTTCAATCTTAATTTGATATTATTATTTCTGAAATTAACAATGTGTTGTAAACTTGTGCTATAAAGTACTGAATCTCTTTGATTTATTATTATTATTATTATTATTATTATTATTTGTAGTATAAATTTTTCCGTCACAGTTTATACTGTGGGAGCAATTATTATCTATGTCTATATATATATATATATATATATATATATTAACTACATACTCATTTTTAAACGCCCCACTACCACAATATTAATATTTTCTCATTTATATGTTAAACTATATAAAAGGTAAATACAACATTGCAAATATTTTTGGTATCTGGAAAGAGAAAACCTATTTATTTTCTTCTACATATAAGAAGGGAATATTGGATTCATAAAAAAATTCAATTTCTTGTTTTCGAAGAATTGAATCGTTTCGAGATGTCTTGAATACGATTTAACAATTTTTAGAAAATGTGTATGTGTGTGTGTTAATGTGTGTGTATCAGAAATTTTGTGGACGCTGTACTTCACAAACCAATGAACGAAATTTAACCAAACTTGGTATTTGATTGGACCTTGATTTAAACTTGCGCTAACTACATTTCAGAATGAATTGTTCAACAAGTGACGCATTCTTTATTTTTTCATAATTTTTAGCTATATATTATTAATGAATGGTTGTAAAATTAATATGAATTATTGATAGCGTTAGTCGTAAACCGGGGAAAAATGTATGCATATTGGAAATTAGTTCTCCCCCTTTGCGGGGAAAGTACTCACCTGGGGTGTAAATTTTCAAAACGGTTATCTTTCAAAAGAACTCGTCAATAACTTTAAAACAAATGCTTGAACCATATATCTATGATAATTTAAAGCAAACTTATTATTATTTTTTATTTTTAACGGAAAAAAAAGAAGCTCTTCTGATATCGTTACAAAGCTGTTTTTTTTTTTTTTTTTTTTTTCGGCATTTAGCGTTACTTTTGTGAGATAGAAATCATCTGTATTCTATATAGAAAATAATTTTAATAAATAATAATTTAATAAATAACATAGGTTGAAGATGAAGTTTTTTCTTCAAGGGAATATGTTTTTTTTTTTTTTTTTAAGTATTTTTCGATGTTGATTAAGTAAAATCTATTAAAAAATTTCCAACACGAACAGTTTTGACCAAAAATGGGATTGTTTGAGCTCTAATTTTTCATCTCCCATCTAAATTATTTCCCGGATAATCTGGGTGATGTGAGTAGACAGGTATTTCATTAAGACATCAAATAAATGCAGAGGAGGTATCAGGGACGATGGAGTGTTAACATGTTAGCAGATTGCTGATGGATATCGCATAGAGACCCCCCCTTTAAGACCCCCAAGTCTTGCACAAAGTAAAATCCTCTAATGGGAACTTCATAGTAAAGAAACGCATTTAAACATAATGTGTAAATAAGAGCCTATTTTAATATATTTTATACATAAATTGTTTCAAATTTACCTCTGGATGAATTCTTCCGATTTTCATCCTTACTTTGTGAAAATTCATTACACGTTAGGACGAAAAGGATATCATTTTTTAATTCAGCGTACTAAAACACGTTTAAAACACCCAAAGCAGTGGGGGGTGGGGGAGAAAAAAATTGAAAAGTGCGATTCCGCAGACCTGTGTAATTTGTACTGCGAGAATTAGTATTAGATAATATACACTCATGTTTGTGAAAATTACAACACCATGAAAAATTTGTCAGAAATTAATGAAATTTATTCCACATATTACTGTTAGTGGTACAAATAAACGATCAAATGTACAAGACTAAAAATCAAAAAGAACGTCAGAAATCAGTGCTTTGTGTGTCCGTCACGCTGAGCGATGAGAGCCTATACACATCGTGGCATTAAATCATAAAGGTTCTGAATGTAATCCTGGGGAATGGCATTCCAAATAGCTTCGAATTGCTGCCAAAGTTCAATCTTACTGTGCGCTCCACCAGTTGTACGAGTGAGTCGCCGATCAAAGAAATCCCAGACATGCTCGATGGGCGACATATCCGGGGAATAAGCAGGCCATGGAAGACGCAAAACCTGTTGTGCGCTGAAGAAGGCTTGTGTAATCTGAGAAATAAGTGCACGGGTATTATCCTGCTGAAATGCAGCACCCGGAATGCGTCGAAGAATGGGAAGGACCTCCGGCTCCAAAATTTCCCTTATGTAGCGACCTTTGTTGAGATTGCTCCCAAAGTGCACTAGATGGGATCGACAGTTATACACAATAGCTCCCCACACCATGATACTAGGCGTTTGGGCAGTATGACGCTGGATAACACACTGTGAGAGCAGACGCCCCCCCCCCTGTAATGTCTGACGCGTACTCTTCCACCATTGTTCTCCAGACTGTAGCGAGATTCATCGGAGAAAACAATTTGTTGCCACTGGGCACGCCAAGTGCTGTGTTGCTGAGACCATTGAAGTCGGAGTCGTCTGTGATTCAGCGAGAGGGGAACACTGCGTAAAGGTACCCTTGCACGCAGTTCATGCTACAGCAAACGGCAACGAACCGTGGAGCTAGACAACAAAACACCTGTAGCCGTGCTCCAACGTTGTGCTAACATACGAGAGGACGCTGCACGTTACGTCACAGTCATGCGGAGGAGGTGTCTGTCGTCTCGTGCCGTTGTTCTATTGCGTGCCCCACTGCCAGGTTTTCGGCTTGTTTGATTCGTCTCTGTCCATTTTTTCCAAACAAGCTTCACTGTTGTGGCATTACACTGCGTGCGGGCTGTGATTTCTCGATACGAAAATCCACCCTCTCGCGTACCAACGATGCGGCCTCGTACGAAATCCGTAAGTTGTTGGTATGGCACCCTCTGCTTTTGGTGAGGCATATGGACCACCAATGAAACGTTTACCGCAGACAGAGGACAATAACAGATTTCAACGCGCCTTTAGAATTCTTTATATACCTAGAACAAGCGACTGAAAAGGAGTCGGTTCTCGTTCCACGCATGCGCAGTCGTTTTCTAATTAAAAAATCTTGTGGTAGTCACATCATATTGCTCACTATTTTCTCATTAAATATCACTTTAAGATTTTTTTTTTTTTATTTATTTCTAATATTCTCTCCTATTAAAATTTGTGAAACTTTTCTCTTTTTTTTTAAGCGTTTTTAACAAAGTTGAAAAATTTATTGACTATCTTCGCTTCGCATTTCTGCCTGCACTCTCATTTCCGTATTTTATAATGCTTTGGAAATTGATATGCGCTTTCAGATTTACAGCATTCTTATTTAAAGAGGTGCAAATAACACAACTAGTTTCTGTACAGGGAATCACAAAATAATTACTGCCTATGGTTGGTTGGTTGGTTGGAGGATTAAGGCCGATTGACTCCTTATGTGTCCTAGGCCTATAGGGGGAATGCCCTCCGTGGGGGTCTTTCTAAGGGGTCCCAGCCCGTATTTACGCGAGTTTCGGAGGAAACCACGGAAAACTCCGAACGGCTAGGTCGATGAGCGCGACCTGGGATCGAACCCGGCACCTCCCATCTACCAGCTTTGAGCGCAGAACCGCTCTAACTGCCTATGAAAAGAATTAATATTATCAGCAATGCACAAAGAGATCTGTATATTTAATTTTACAGTTTAGCTGACACAATCACGCAAAAACAATCCTGTACATTATTATATAGTGCATTTTTAGTTGCATTATTACGTAAAAATAATAAAAATAATCTGGTGTGCCACTCACATGACTTCCTCTTACCCTGAATTTTAATACTATAATTACAGATTGGAGATTAAGGGACAAAATAACGAGTACCGTAATGTAATAAATTTATGTTAAAACAATTCAAATTAGGCTTCGAAACAGCTTTGTTTGACAAATAATTACCGCATTCTCAACCCCCCGTTTCATTATTGTACTTACATTTATACAGAATTAAAATCTGTTATTAAATTCAAAAGTTCCTTTAAAATTATCGAGACAATTTTCACATGCAACATGCCTTGAAATTTATGAATCTTCATCAAACTTTTCTAGTAGCAAATGTATTAACTTCAAAATACAACATTTGGATCGCCTGAAATTATTATTATTATTATTATTATTATTATTATTATTATTATTATTATTTTATTTACTCTAAGAGACACGGTCAAAGATCAAACTATAAAACTTGACTTCGGTATTCAGGAAGCCTCAAAACATGTAAATATTTAAAAAAAAAAAAAAAAAAAAAAAAAAAAAAAAAAAAAACAAGCAATGAATATTTAGCTTTAAAAAATACATTATTTATCATATAGCTATGAGAAATTCATTTCAATTCCTGAGCAGCTTTCCTGGACATTGTAAAATTTTATAGTAAAGCACTTTCACTAACAGCAAAAAAGAATGTTATGTTGGTAGTCATGTATATCTTCTGAAGGTTATGTACACACACACACCACATGGTGCACATAACTATAATCCTATATGAATAACACACGGCGTAATCTGAAATACACTTTTATCAGTTTTCAAGTATTGTCCCACTATAATTTAGTTCTTTTGTGTAGCCTTGTAAAGAATCAGTGAATGATTTCCATAACATATTCTACATGAAACATGTTTTTACATGTTTTGCATATAAAAAATATACATTCGTTTCATTTGGTTTAGTGCAGTCTATAGATGTTAATGTTAAACTCTACTTACCTGTAATTTCCCCCCATAGACGTCATGTATCTGAATTTTCTTGGGTTTCCCTGTAAACGAACCAGTTGCTTGATCTCAACGAAAAGTTAGTGTAGTATCCCTATATGATACACATATAGAATATCAAGTTTGGACTTTCTGCTATTATTTATTCATGAGATATGCTCATAACAGACAGACAGACAGACACACACACACGCACACACACACACACACACATACTTACAGACCAACCACTAAACACATAATTTTTGGATTCAGGGGACCTCGAAATATGTAAGTATAACAAAAACTTACTTTCAAAAATTTAACCCCAAAACAATACTTTCTCTACCATAAATATGGGTAAGAGAAAGTAAAAAAAAAAAAAAAAAAAAAAAAAGTTAAATACATTAAAGACTAAATACATTGAAGCTACAAGCGTTCTAATGGGTCCAATTAGAACAGGAAAGCGTTTTTCAATCTATACAAACCGTATCTTTTTTTTCTTGTAATAGGCAAGACGTAGGTAATCCGCAACTGTAGCTACCTCAATATAATCTCCGATCCCACACATTGTACGAGATTCGGCAGTTTTTTTCTAGCCTATCTTTTTTCTGATATTCTTTCCGGTGTTAGTCCTTTTTTTCCAACACACTTGTGATTGTGAGGTTTTTTTTTTTTTTTTTTATCATGGATTTTTATTTTTTTTCGGCGATAATAAAGCAACATACACATAAAAATAATTTAAAAAGCTAGAAACATTTTAAAACACGTCCATTTTTATTAAAATTAAATTTACAAATAAAAAAATATACCAAGCTTTTCGCCATGACTTTTTATGGCATCTTGAGGTTCTACAAGGGAATATGAGAACAGACAGCATATACTATATATCATAAGTCCTAGTGGTGGTTACAGATGATAGAAACTTCACAATATATATATTATACATGTTTTGTATATATTATATATATAAATATGTATATTAAGAGGAATTCATTTTGAAATGTCATTTGTAGCGAAGACTTCGTAACTTTGCTTCAAAATATTTCAATATATAAAAACACAACCTTTTAATCTCAATTTAAGAGGTTATGTTTTGACTATACTCATATACACTTAATGCCGTACTATTCCAGTCAAACCTTTATCATTTCTGAAATGACAGAAATGAATTTCTGAAATTTTGATAAGAAAATTACAAAGAGAATATCCTTTTGTCGCAGTTAATCTCTTCCTTAAAACTTCAGCCGTCACAAAATATCCATTTTCTGTGTAAATCTTATACATCGGTTTTCTCACACTTTTTAAAAAAGAGAGTTAGTGAATTTTTTTTTTTTCTTTATCATTGTTTATCTAAAACAGCGAGACATTATGCTTCTCCAGAAATGTTCAAGGCCTCGTAATCTCAATCCGTCCCCTATTACTTCTAAAATTATACAGCGATTACACAGTTTAACTTTAACTTTCTGACCCTATTGTTTGGAATTTTCGAAAAGCAATGTCCTCCTTTAGTAGCTACCTGATCCTTCAACCTACAGTAAAGGCTCTTTTTCAAGAGAAAGGCTCAAATTCGGCCTTGTAGTAACCTTGCTTTCATTCATGCTCACTTTAAGTTCTTATGCGGATAGTACAAACATTGCACGTGGAGAAAGGTATTAAATTTCAAGCTCGTTTATTTATTTTCTGCCGAAATCAAAAAAAGTGTTAAGAAGTGCTGTATTGAATGTTTCACTGAAGTGGAAAATCTGCAGAAACCAGAATTTTTATTTAAAAAAAAGGAGTTATTACTTTTTTTGGACATTTCTTTTTTTAAGTATCTTATTTCAATTACTTTTTAAGAACATCTCTTCTTTCACTGGCGTGCATTATGTTAATATAGTAAAAAGAATTTTGCATTAAAAAAACTATATATATATATATTTGAACCATATTATTGTATTATATACATATATTAAATCGCATATTAAATTGATTTTTATAGATACGGCTCAAACTGCGAGATAAAAAAAAGTCAGTATCCATTTAAGAAATGTTGTACAATATCAGCTATTCATTATTTCGTCATATATATACAACGGGACATGGTCCAAAAAAAACCTATCTGCATAAATTCCATTGCTCGCGTTCAGACCAATGTGAGGGCGGGACCTTAGGCTCTCCCAACCATTACTACTACTCCTGTCCACTTACTTTCGACTGTCGAATTATAAACCCCGTCAATAAACCTTCGCTTTATAACATAATTAATCGAAAGTCCCTTCGTCAAAAAATAACAAAAATTTTTAACCACTTAATGCTTATCTGTAATTTAACTTCATAACATTTCAAAGTCATCAGTTACCAATTTTTCAACTACACATCAAATTAGTGACTTCGTCTTTCAAACGAAACGAAAGTCATGATACTCATGTTTTTATTTCTCTGTCGCGTTTGAGTTTCCCCTCAAGCGGCCCTATGTATTTTATATATATATATATATATATATATGTTTAATTCTAAATAAACACTACTGAAGTAAGCCTAAGCCTCGGCCTAGAAACACTCTACACTGCCTCATGGCGGTGAGTGGCGTAATTTCGTCGGTCAATAGAAGCTCTCTATGCCGGCAGCGCAGTAGGCAGCGCGTCAGTCTCATAATCACTCAATCTGAGTAACCTGTCAAATAGAAGCTCTCTTACCCGAGGTAATATGGAACGAGGGTATTTCGGATAATCAAAAACTCGGATAACATGGAATCTCTCGTAAATCGAGGGGAAACATACGGCAAAGTTTAAAATAGATGAAAATGCAGTCAGTGACGTAAAATAATATATATATTACATATTTAAATGTACTCAATTAAAAATGCAATACGAGTACAATGCATGCATGCATAAATTATGAAATACAGTACGTGCAGTACATTTTGTCAAGTTATCTACACCATTTGTCAAAAGTCACATCTCCTCCCGGTCTTGGCCTTTTCAGGACTACCTCGGTTAGTCGGAGCTCGGATAACCGCGGCTCTACTGTATATATATATATAAAATAATTATCACTTTTGTGTATATATTTTTTTTTTGAAATTGATTTTTATCAATATGCCTTTAAAATATGCAATTGTATTATTAGTGGATTTTCAAATCAGAATCCTCAACGTTATATTTGCATTACTCATTACTCAATGGATCATTTTTATTTTTTCCATATTATTTAGAATAGATATAAACATATAAATATAGGAATAGATTATCAATGAATAAAATAAATTATAAATGAATAAAATGAAATAAAACCCCCCAAAACACTGAGGTCTTCATCAGGGAGGCCCTCGGTGTACGGGTGAAAGAGAAGTTTCTGAAAGGACAGTAGCAATTAGCTAATAACTATCCTTAGCACCCAACTTCTCACCAAACAGAAAACCACCATTAACTGAAAAGAATTCTGACATACATATAATTTAAAAAATCGAAAACAATTATAAAATTACCAAAATTACAAAATTAGTACAATTACAACAAATTAATATATATGAAAAGTTGGGGGCTAAGGATAGTTATTAGCTAATTGCTACTGTCCTTTCAGAAACTTCTCTTTCACCCCTACACTGAGGGGCCTCCCTGATGAAGACCTGAGTGTTTTTGGGGGTTTTATTTCATTTTATTCATTGATAATTTATTTTATTCATTGATAATCTATTCCTGTATTTAAGTTTTGCATTTCCTTTTGCAGCAATTCTGCGCATTTGTTTGCAATTCTCCTTTTACGTTTTTCTTGTCTTTAAACTCATAAATTCGTTATAATAGTTACCTATATATATATATATATATAGTAATATAACATTATCAGTGAAAACATATATATATATAATATATGTAAATTATGATAAGTGATGATATGAAAGTGGAAATCATCATATCATCACTTATCATAATTTAAATATATTATTGTTTTTGTATATAATTTAGTGCTGCTTTTAGCGCCTTTTTTATACAAATTAATTTTTGTCATTTAAATTGAATTTAATATATATATATATGTATAATTATCTCACTACATAACCTAATACATTTCTAAGGGGATACTGTCCCCCTCAACCCACTGTTCCATCTGTCTGCCTGTATCTCTCTTTATATATGTGTATTTCCTTGTAACTGACAGCCTTGTGTTAATTCCTTATAATTTATAAGTACTTGAATCAAACTTAATCCCAAATGATTGCATTACATACCAAAATTATTTTATGCATCTCTGTAAACTATTTACCATTTCTTTGCCTAGAATTTTCGAGTAAACCGTGGTTTTAAACATTGTGATAACATACGTTTATTTCATTGTGTTTAATGGAGCGTAACCACGTTAAAATGCTCCTATAAGAAATACCGTCTATAAACCTTAATGGTGAAAAATTCTTTTGTGTGCGTCCCTCCTCTGTACGAGCCACAAACATTATATACACCAATAAAAATTATACAACTAATTTTTTGCAATACTTTGATTTTTGAATCAAATTTGGCATTATTTGGATGATTACAGAATGTCATCGCTAATCATTCGTAAGGTCCTGGAAATAAATTATTTAGTCTATACACACATTTTTTCCTCGAGGAAACATGTTCTTAAGTATCTTAATAATGTATGTTAATTCCATTATATTAAATGCAGCACGCACGAGTTAAAATGCGCTTAAATAAAATCTGTTTATAGACTATTATGTCACGAAATTATTTTGCGTGTTCCTGTAAACGAGCTCTAAACATTATACGCACCAGTAAAAACTATACAACTCGTTCTAAATAGTTCAAGAATAATTGTTCGAAATTTTACATAATTCGGATGATTACGTGGCAGTGTCAGAACACTTTTGTAAGATCCTCAACATTATTACTAAGTCTAAGCACACATTTTTGTGCAGAGAACAAGCTTTAAAGCTTCTTAAAAATGTATGCTAATTTATTTTATACACTACACTGTTACCATGTTAAAATATGTTATAACGAAATTCTGCCCATAAGCTGTAATGATAAGGAATATTTTGGTGTGTCCCTGTACACGAACCACAAATAGAAAGCAAATCCAGAATCTGCTATGGCTATTTCTGCATGGCGCGTGAACATGTGTACCAATTTGCATGCTAGTCGGGTGATCTTTGAGGCCTCTATCTCGGTACAAATTTTCTCTATAAAACTGTAAAAAAAAAAAAAAAAAAAAAAAAAAAAAAAAAAACTGTGTAATGCATTATACACAGTTTTTTTTTTTTTTTTTTTTTTTTTTTTTTAAATACAATATTGAGGCAGCTTACATGTAGAGAAATTCCCCAATCATTAGAGCAAAGTTGCTAGCTGTACTTGTGTAATCGTAGCACAACATGTTACAGTTACACAGTCACAGTTGCTAACATTTTTCCGCGTAGTTGTGGTAAGTAAGCTGCCTCAATATTGTTGTGTAATAGAGAAAAAAAAAAAATATATATATATATATAGTGTAGGTCGTAATGGTAAGAAAAACCTTTGGTGTGCCCCTGTACACAAACTACAGAATATACATCTAAAAATATAAACCTAACTCTATGTGGTTTATGAACATGTGTACCAATTTTCAAGAATCTTTTTTTTTTTTTTTTTTTTCTCCTTGCGGCCGCTATTGTAGAATAGACTCAAGGACACACAGAACCCAAAAGCTTTCTGAGTCTCTATATGGAAGCCTCCCTTGATACTTCTGCAATTCCTTGTAAATTAAAATATATTATTTTTAAAAATTCATTTCTATTGTAGGCATATTAAACACTGTTAGTTTATCATATTTTTGATTATTTAAAATGATTTATAAACGGATAAGTATATCTAAATTCCTGGTTTGTATTGTCTTATGCCGTATTTAGATATTGTGGAAAAGAAAAAATCGATTTACTGTTGCTGATAATATTTGTCGATAAATTAATAGTAATATATAAAAATTGATTTTTATCGGAAATTATACTGCTATTGGTTTTTTTCAATAATTTGCTAAAATAAGCAAATGCACTATTACACATCGATATTACGCTTTTTTAACACCTTTTAATAAAATGTTTCTATTTTATTTAATCAGTGAAAACGTTTATGAAAACTTATGAAAGGTTTCTATTAAAAATAACTGGGAGCTGAAAAGCTTAAAACTTAGCAGTATGCTAATAAGGACTTTAAAAAAAAAAAAAAAAAAAAAAAAACAAGAAAAAAAAAAAGAAAAAGAAAGAGAGAGAGAGAGATAATACGGTATTTTCAAGGCTTATTAAATAGTTACTAAGCTTTTACAAGAGCTTACAATAGTTACAGCTTGCAATTAAACTTATAATACTTTATTAAACTACTACAGGCTTATTAAATACTGTTAATTTATCATATAGTCTTCATTATTTTGATGAAATTTGAAATGGATCGATATGTCTAGATTCCTGGTGTGTATTGTTTTATGCCATGTTTGGATCTGCAGAAATAATCGATTTTCTGTTACTGGAAAGTTTATCCATAAATTAATAGTCCAAGAAAAACTTAAAATAAAATGTACAAATGCATACAGCCAGAAGATAATTTTAATTGGGACAATGACTAAAGTATGATATGTAAAATATAGGATATATCATATTGAATGGAATAACAGGAATAAAAAGTACAAATTTTGTAATTGACTTTTTCATCCGAAACAAAATAATTCTGAAACTACTGTTTTCAAGTTTTATCTGGCAACAGCGAAAAATCTTTCGGTTATGAAATCGTTGCTAGAGGCACTGTTAATCAAAACAACGCCATCAATTCTATCTAGAAACATGCTAAAAAATTTCGTATGTGAAAACTGAGAAAAAAATGATCGTTAGACGGTGCTCCACCACATTAGGACAAAAAGCGGATGTGTCAGAACCTGAAGTAGAGCTCCTTCAATACAGGCTGGCTCATCAGGTATTTTGTTTCCCACTCAGCGATTGTTACCCACGCGGTCCGAATTTCACGTATTGTCAAATCACATAAAACGGAGGTTTTGCAGCCGAAAATTGTTCATATCATACCAGAACTGCTTTTAGAACGTTTAGATTTCCAACAGATGAAGAAAGACGGAAGAAATGAGCTATTAATTGTCCAAAAGAAAATTGTACTCTTAGCTTTCAATCACAAATATGAAGTGTAATTATGATATGTTTTCTTGCATTTTTTGCATCAATTCTTTGTTTTTATTGCTGTTTGATCACTTAAATGTTGTATTTTACAACCTACACTACTTTTCAACGTGTATAAATAATTAAAAATTAACTAATTTAGCAGCAACAGTGATGACTACTTTTTACAAGGGTTATAAGAAAATTTCGCCAAATATTACCGCCAAACTTAACAATAATTCACTTTTCTGTTTAGGCAAACTCGCCATTTTAGGCGATAAAGACGCTGAGTAATACGTCTGCAACTAAACATATTCCCGCTGGGCAACAATGATCAGCTGTGAGTCAGCTCGTATTATAGGAGTCTTAACCTGAACGATAGTCTACCCTAGGGTGTCTAAAACTTTAGGCACCACAGTCTACCTCATCTTTGGATTGTCCGTGCTTTGTTATGCCATTTTTTGTCGACCGCCGAGATCCCCCGATCTAAACCCTTTCTATTTTTTCCCGTAAACCTTATATAGAAAATAAAGAAAATGATAAGGGGTTTTATCAATAATTATTTACAATCAACGAGCACTGTGTTACCATTGATTGAATAAAAATAAAAATATGAGTTAAACCTCTTATAGTTTAGCTATTATTTGAGAGAAACTAAATATCAGTTCATTCTATCACTGACAACTTTTTGAATTTACACGATATTTGTTTGGAATTTTTATATAAGTAGCTCAATACATTTGACTATTAAATTGTACAAATGAAATTTTGCTAATGCTTGCGCATGTGCAGTTAAAAGTTATTTAGTAAAAATGCTCATATTTCATTAGATATTGGATATTTTCTCATTCTGATTACAGTATGCTATGTTTAATGTTGTATGTCAAGTTTCCAGAAAATGGCTTTATACTGGGTGTTATAACCAAAAAAGTAACTTTTTCTTTTTTTTCAATTTTTTAAAGAAAACGTTATATTTCCTTGAATATATGTAATAATAGCCTCACAAAACTTTATAGAGATGATAAGGAGGAGCCTTATAATCACATGCTACAGCCAGATTGCATTCCAAGCATTACGGTTTTACAGGGTGATCCCAAATATTTTCATTTAATTTTTTTACTGGACACCTTTTTACTTTCAAGACAAAACTTTTTTTTTTTTTAAATATATGAGGTATAGCATGTTTTTCATACTACTGAAGTTTTAAGATTATTCTTCAAATACTTTTTGAGGTATTTGAAAAAAGTCTGAAATCAAAAGTGTCTGGCAATTTATGGAAAGGTAGTGTATGTAGCTTTTTTAACAATACCTGCTTGAACATCGACAGCAAATAACAATGACATTACTTTAATTCATAGCAAAAAGCCATTTCAAAATGTGTTAACAATAATCATAATAAATTGAATCAATAGAGTAAAATATTCAAACAATTAATAGTTGCTGCTAATGCTTGTACTATCTCAAAAATGAATAAATAAATAAATAAATAAGTAATAAGTTCAATACGTATTTGCAATAAAGATAATAAAAACCTTTATTATAGTTTATTAAATATTGAACAATATCAAAATCAACTTTTTAAAGATTCAATTTACTCCTTCACTAAATACAAAAATAATGCAATTGATCAAAGAATTAAAAGAAAAAATAAATAAATAATAAAACATTCTTATAATATTTGGAGACTATTAAACGATAAATATTTTTATAATATACCTTGAAATTGATAAATAATATTGAAGTTTATTGTACCACCTCAGCTATCGAAAATTGTGTGAAGAACGACTGTTTCCTGTACAGGAGCTAACAAAAGAATTTTAATACATAGCGATCTATAAGAGAAACTTCCTTAAAGGCTGTTTTAATTTTTTTATACAGCACAAAATAAATAAATTAACATACATTATCCAGATGAACATAAGCATGCTCCTATGGAATAGGTATGGTTAGCATGAGCGGCTATTTTACACGATAACTCAAAATATTCAGTTACCTTATGACATGACATAGAAATTGCTCGGAATAGAACTTCAGCTGTGGCTTTCTTTTTTAAGATTAGAAACAAAGTTTAAAAATTAAAGAATAAAAGATGTAATGAGTAACTATTACCGATAACTACAGTTACGGGTGAAATATCTTATAATTTTTGCGAACTGTACGATTTTTTTTTTATTGTTTAATTATAAGTTGATTATTATATTCAATGTCAAACTGCAATTTATGCATTAAAAAATTATGTATATATTTTTAACATAACGATTATTACTACTACTACTATTATTATTATTATCAAATTTAAAAATCTGGAGTGACTCCACTCGACTTTCCGAACATTGAGTAATTAACAGTTTTGTAGATAAAGTAAAGAAAGAGGAGTTGTTAAACAAACAAAAGAGAGAAAACCATAATAGAGTGTTTGAGTATTTTTCTCCATCTATTACACGATGTTTTATTTAACGCTACTGAACTTTGAGCCCATAGATCATAATGACAAAGAATTTTTCGTTGTGTCCCTGTAAAAACCTATAAATGCTAGATTCACCAAAATGCTTATAGTTAGTGCAACAGTGATTTATAATACTCATATAAATTTTCAGCTCAATTCAATAAGGCGTTTAGATGCTATCGTACTTTTAAAAATTTAGTCCCCTAGGCCATAATGATAAAGAATTTTTCTTTGTGTCCCTGTAAAAAAACTGTAAGTGCTAGATTCACCAAAATCTATACAGTTAGTTCAACTGTGATCTATAACATGTGTACAAATTTTTTGCTCAGATTAATAAGGCGTTTAGACGCTATCACACTTTTAAAAATTTGGCCCCATAGGCATAATGATAAAGAATTTTTCTTTGTGCCCCTGTAAAAAAACTATAAGTGCTAGATTCTCCAAAATCTATACAGATTGAGTATTTGTGACCTTTAATATGTGTATAAATGTTTTGCTCAATTGAATAAGGCGTTTAGATGCTACCGCACTTTTAAGATTTTGCTCCCATAGGCCATAATGATAAAGAATTTTTCTTTGTGTCCCTGTAAAAAAACTATAAGTGCTAGATTCACCAAAATCTATAGGGTCCGTACTATGGTGACTTACAATATGCGTACCAACTTTCAGGTTAATCGAACAAAGCGTTTGGACGCTAGCGTGTTCACTCACAGACATACACACACACATACACACATACACACACACATACATACATCATCGTAAAAATAGTGAAAACGGACTCGTTGGACCTCAAAACGTATAGAAACATCAAAATCTCGAATTCGGATTTTTGACATGATTACAATACTTTCCTCACTATAGTGTTCGGAAAGTAAAAATAAGGAGATCACCATACAATCATTCTATGTCAAATCGTCTAGGATTAAAAAAAAAAAAAAAAAAAAAAAGAAAAAAAGAAAGAAACCCACTATCAAACATTTAGATCAAATTTTGTACAATTATATATCTTTTTTTTTTTTAAAGCTGATTCTATAAATGTTAATTATTTTTTAATTAATCAAGGAGTTCTCACGTTATGAGCATTTAAATATATGCCAAAATAGTCGATTTGTCACCATTATGAATGTTGCACATAAAAGTATAAATGCTTGTAATTCCTTTTATTTTCTTTATAGAGCCATCAAAATATTTTTAGTTTGTTTAAAATAAAGTACGATTTCATGTATTGAAGATTTCGTATTACTAAAATAGCACAAATATTTATGACAATGAAATTTTCAGTCGGAAAAATAAAATTTCATTAAATAGGATTTTCTTCCAATCAGTTGATTGTGATTTTAATAAAAATTGTATTTCTTTCTCCCATTGTTTAATGGTGTTTTCCATTACCTTCGACTTTTTTCTGTCGAGCTATCTAAATGATAGACCAGATGTTTCTGCCTAAAGGTTGTCTGAGTGAGTAATGCTGATCGGTTATCGGCCTGGATAGCTCAATTGGTAGAGTCTTGACCTTGTAAGTCAAAGATCCGGGGTTCGACTCCCGGTCCAGGCATTATTTTCACTCAATAGGAAAAACAAAATTTCATTAAATATGATTTTCTTCCAATCAGTTGATTGTGATTTTAATAACAATTGTATTTATGACAATGACCTTTTTTTTTTTTTCATTTTTTACTTCCATTTCCCGACTATTTCCGTAATAGAAGTATTGTATTCGGTCCAAAAATTCGACATCGAGATTTCACCTGATTTACATGTTTCAAGGTCTTCTGAGTCCAAAAAAGTGGTTTTTGGCAATTGGTCAGTGTGTGTGTGTACGTATGTGGAAAATCATCTGACTATTATATCTAATAGTTTGTTTATATTATATCTAATAGACACAAATAAAGATAGAACTACTTAACTTTAGATTTGAAACAGGTCTGGTGTACAGATGAATTTTCTAAACTTTGGTGAAAATTGGAAAAATGGAAGTGGGACATCCGAAATCGGAAATAATAAGTCCGTATCTCAAAAATGTCTCTAACGATTTTATTAAAAATTACTGTATAAACGCTCTATTATATGTCTTTTCGAATGATATAGTTCATTAATTCAGGAAAATTGATAGGCGTCCTGTATAAATAGCTGAATTTCAGGTCCTTTCGACATATTTCACAGATACTTGAAAATTTTCGAATTTGTATTTCATATAAAACTATAATTTAAATTTTATTAATAAAAAAGTTAAATTTTCAAAAAATAAATAAATAAAATAAAATAAATAAATAAATAAATAAATAAATAAATAAATAAATAAACATTTGCATTTGAGTAGTTAATATTGCTTTTTATATACCTAAAATACTTGTGAACGACCATTCTTTTTTCTTTTTTCTTTTTTTTTTTTTTTTTTTTTTATCAAAGGTAAAAATATATCTTGGGTTGTCTGTATTCAAAGTGAGGTAAAAATTAAAATAGGTAAATGCATGAATTTATCAGTTAAAATTATTCAATTTGTAAAAAAAAAAAAAAATAAATAAATAAATAAATAAATAAATAAATAAATAAAAAGTTATTTGGATTAATATTTATGTTGTTTTAGCAATAAAAAATCTTCAATAAATATTCCAAACACAATTTAAAATGTTTGATAATTCTATGATAAAATAATTATAAGATAAAACTAGTTGGCATAGGTGGACTTTGCTCAGTTCCCCATCATATTTGCGTTCTCATAAATTTCTAGTGGGAGACATATTATAATCATGTTAAAAGAAACGAATTTGACCAAAGCTTGATACAGTGACAGAATGAAAACCCCGCCTAATAGGCTATCCACCGTTCACTTCGATATATTTATCTTATTCTAATCTATTAATTTATTTTATCGGCGTCAATTCCGTTGCTTAGTTTTCATGCTACTATTTCCAATGCAATAATCCTCAAAATTCATATTTATATGAAAAATTTACAATTTCGCTATGTTGGTAAAATCGTAAATTACGAATAATTTACGAAATTTTCCTATTAGAATATTTGTATTCAATCATGTTCAAACAAATATCATAAATGTAATTTTGAAGTTGTCTAATGTATTTATGATCCTCAAAATGGAAGTTTATACTCAATTTTGCCTTATTCTGCCATTTTAAGTAAATCGTAAATTCCAAATAACCTACAAATTTTCTAAATTGGAAAAATCATAGTCTATGATGGTCGAAATTTTTCACGATTACATAAGTTCCCCATACCTATAGTATGATGGGGAACTAAAACTTTTTATATACCACGTTTTTAAATTTTCTGTTGAATGATAGCTATAGAACTACATTAGCACTTTATCAATGCGTATAAAATGTTTAAAATGATAATGACGTCAACTTTTGTGAGATGCATAATTTAACTTTTTACAATTTTGTAACGTTCACGTTTAATTAAATGTATTTATTTTTATGTCGAAACAAAATGAACTCGTAAACTTTTTTTGGCAACAATTAAATTATGGCTAATATTTTAATGGCTATTTTAAAAGCTATTAAGAGGTTATTATTTTCATATTTTAGTTGATTAAAAAAAATACTTTCGGAAATCGGGCTTCGAAGTATTGTGTTGTCATTGGGTTCTGAGCTATTCTAAAAGATTCAAATGCCTAGCTAGTAAGGAAGTTAGTTAAAAATTTATTGCAAGATTTGCACCGGACTAACAAACAAGAGTCGAAGTTAATAAAAATATGGTAAAATAAAAGAAGTTACAGGCATTTATATCTGCATCTCGGAGGTAAAAGACACCCTGTATGAAAAATGTAATTTTTTAGGAGAGGTGTTAATTGTGTTATAATAAAATGCGTTTGTCATGAACAAAGAAAATGGACATGGTTTTATTTTCCACTGTGCTATCTCCTTTATATAGTAACTCGACATAGTGCTTAATGCCTGTAATTGAAGCAAAATATAAATATAAATAAAATTGTACTTTTAAAAAATTAAAGAACACGCTTTTATTGAAATGTGAACTAAGAACCATTTTTAAAAAATCTTCCCTGACTGGGCTCGAACGTTAGACCTTTAGGTTCGTAGCTCGGAGCCACTGTGCCTCACAGCCACAGCGTTCACATAGGGAAAGTCTTTTTTTAGAATATAGATTTTTTTGTTTGCTCCAAGAGCGGTTACAAACATACATACAAACATACATATAGGTGAAGCTAATAAAAGCGTTTTAAAAACATGGTGCTATCTCTAATAACAAAATGAACATAATGTCCTTAACCTCCGGAGTACAGATATTTTTATCTGCAACATTCAAAATGTTGCAAATTGGCCATTTTGGCCGCTCATAACTTGAGCTCATAAACGCTTTATAAGCTCATAACTTGAAAACTTCTTGATTAATCTCAAAATTATTGACATTTATAAAAGCAGCATAAAAAGTTCTATAAGTATACGAAATTTGACCAAATCTGTTTTTGTGGGTCTAGGATGCAATCCAACTTAATCTGTCCTTGTGTACAAGCAAAAAAAAAAAAAAAAAAAAAAAAAAAAAAAAAGTAAAAGGAGTTTTTTCTTTGTAAACATATAGAATGAACTGATAATCCTAAACCCTGGAGGGGAAAAAACTAACTTTAAAGATAAAACCACTGAACAACCATCCCGTTACATACAGTTTTACTGCAACAACAGTTCTCATTAAAGAAAGGGTTTTTATTCTTTGTAACAATATAGAATAAACTGATAATCATAACTCTGGAGGGAAAAAGAAAAATAATGCTGTTTACAATAATAAAGGTTACAACACTGACATATTTTTTTCATTATTGAGTGCTATATCGATTGCAGGCCATTCTGTCGCGTATGATAAAAATGAATGACGTCTTTAATTAAATTTTTCATTAATTTACAAGATGCAATCTAATGTGGTGCAGCATTTAAAGTATTAAAAAAAAAAAAAAAAAAAAAAAATCAACAAAGATTAAAAAAAAAAAAAAAAAAAAGTACAAAATTCCTTTTAAAAGTTTCGAGTGCAAGGATGATTGAGTTTTTTTTTTTTTTTTTTTTTTTTTTTCCATAGAATAAAATTCATCATTCATTGATAATTTTACAATCAAGATTCTACAATTTTCATAAGCAATAATAATAATAATAATAATAATAATAATAATAATAATAATAATAAAAATAGAAAATCGATTTTTTAAATTTAGAAATTCTAACCTAATAAAACAATAGAAAAAAACAAAAACATTAAATCATTAAATTCATTTTTTTACTTATTTTTATTTCATATTATTTCACGCGCCCTTTTTATTTCCTAATTCAAAATTATTAAAAAAAACTTTTTCGATATCGCTTGTAACGATACTGATTATTATTAATTTTCTTTTCTTTTTCTTTCAATAATAATAATAATAATAAAAGATTTTGATGAAATTCTGGCAAAAGCAGAATTTAGTTTAGGACGGAGGACTATTAGTTTTTTTTTTCTTCCCAATTATAACATCGCTTTCAAATTATTCAATTATATTTTCGATAAATTTTACATTTCGATAAATGTCCAACTATCGAAAAAATGATTTCGACAAATGTCCAACTATCGAAAACGACAACGCAAAAATCCCAGATTGAGACTAATAGGCCCTCAGTCCTAAAAAAAAAAAAAAAAAAAAGCTGAATAAAATTTAATTAGTATTTTAATTACAATACTGATAGTCTAAAGCGAAAAATATTTTATACTTTAATTTTTGCTCGTGAATTTTAATTGTCTACGAATTGGTAATGTAATTGTAATCTGATAAAAACTGTACAGCGCAGCCACATATCCTAAAACTAGCAGTAAGGACGCGTCCAAAATGTTGAAGGGATGCCAACTTGACCGACAGTTTGAAATTTGGAAAACATCCAGTAATTCCGCGCTCTGTTATTGCTCATTTTCTCTGAGTCAGATGACTGTCACCCCTATTTTAGCATTGGACTCGTTGAGTTAGCACTTGCGCAGATGCTTCCATGGTTTCATCAAATGTGGTCGAAGAATATTTGTTGTTCGCATCAATGTCGTTAAATTCGTATTACGATTCCGTTCAAAAATTAATCAAGTTATCAGTATAAAGAAAAATTAGGATGAACTTTTAAATGAATTTATTATGCTCACTTAAGTTTAATTTTTGCAACACGTCATTTCGACGAAATACCTTATTTAATAAACGTCTTATTAGCTTAGAATAATTAATAATTTAATAATGTTCAATATATTATAAAAATTTGGTTATTCTAATTTAAGGTGTTTTACATTCTTTTATCTCTGAAATAGACATAATTAGGAATGTATATACGCATTCATTTGTTAAATTATTAGTGACGATTTTATAAAACAATGCACTAACAGTGCAAATAGAATAATTTGTCGTAATTATAGTGAAAAATCTTTAAAATATACTCAAAATGTCAAAATGTCCTTAAAATTTTTTTGCATAAAAAAAAAAAAAATCTATTGTAGATTTGTAGGTGACATTTTACTTTAATAGGTTTTGTATATTTTTAAAGTAAATGTAATATCTGATTAAAATAAATATTATATTGAGTATTTAAGAGGTTTTAATCCTATTAAAGCAAATATTATATTGAATATTTAACAGATTTGTATCCAGTTAAAGTAAATAGTAAAATAACTTATTATACTAATTAATAACTAATTATAGTAAACTTAGTAACTTATTATAGTAAAAACTATATTAAATATTTAATAGGTTAATCCCATTAAAGTAAATGTTATATTAAACATTTAATAGGTTTGTATTCTATAAAAGTGAATATTATATATTATTGAAGTAAATATTATATTAATAATTCAATAAGTTTGTATCGTACTAAAGTATATATTATATCTTATAAAAGCAAATATTATATAAAATATTTAATAGATTTATATCCTAACGTATTTTAGATAGAAAAGACTAGTTAATTTTAAAACATGTAAAAAGTTATAAGGCCAGGAAATGCACTAAAGTCTACAGCTATAGTCTAGGACACCCATTTGTGTGCATGTGTGTGGTCCCTCATCGGAGTAGAAGTTGCTCCTCCTTCAACCCCCCCCCCCTGCCCCCCCCCCCCCCCCCAAAAAAAAAAAAAAAAAAAAAAATCTAGATACCGAATTGTTGATATTCTGTAACATATAGTACTTAAAAGATTACGGATATATAAAAAAAGTCATCGTCTATTTAAAGTTCGCTTAATAAGCAAATTAATATCATTTTTCTTTAAAATAGTTTATCTGAGTTACAAGAAAAATTTTCTTTGGATTCAAAACGTTTGAAAAAAGATTTTATCTGTCCTTGAGTCATTTTTATTGAGATACAGAATTAACTTATATCAAATAATTCATTCAGCTAAATTTATCCCAGAATAAATCTAGTCTGGGAAATTTTAGAACTGATTTTTATGCTTAAGAACTATTTTAAATGGGAGTCATCAACTCATTTTCATTTTCATTTTTTTTTTCTTTTTTTTCTTTTTCTTTTTCTTTTCTTTTTTTTTTTTTTTTTTTGTTAATAACACTTTCGTTCTTGTATTTAACAAGTTTGTATCTTGATATCCTGCAATATATAATGCTTAATAAATTTCGAGCTAGATTTTAGGTACAGTCGGTAACAAAAGTGTCCGAACACTAGCGAAAATTCCTATATAAAAAAGGTAAATAAATCCTTATCGAATCATGTTCTTAGACTAACTAAGAAGAGGATTCGACAAGGATTTATTTAAAAAAACCGTATGAAGTGTACTTTTTTTACATAGGAATTTTTGCTAGTGTTCAGACACTTTTGTTACCGACTGTATTTCCTAGAGCTGAAATTTCATAAGGAGTTTTTCAAATGCCGCGTATTTAATTTGAAGATCCAATTTTTTCAACCACTTTCTAAAAGTTCTTTTTTGTGAAAAACCCTTTATATGCCTGTAACACTAACATATTTTTATATATTTACAAAGATTAGTGAGTTCACAAAAATTTTTTCACAAAAAAGAAATTTTGCAACGTTGTTGAAATAATTAGGGATCTTCAAATTAAATACGCGGCATGTAAAAAAAACCTTATGAAATTTCAAAACTAGAAAACACCTAAATTCTAACTCGCTCTTCTTCCAGCAATTTGCTTAATTTTTACTCTATTCAAATGAACTTTTGAAGAAATTTACCCAATATATCTAGATTTCAAACTACGTATTTATTTATTATTATTATTATTATTTTTAATGTTTCACTCATGTGCAGTAAGATATAATATTAACTAATATAAAATATAAATTCTCATATCTCAGCGAATATTATACGTGGGAATTTTATGTTTCAGAAGAATGTTTCTCTAAAGTTTCGTAAATTTTTCTGAAAATTTTGTAAAGTTTTATCGAAATCTCTTCTAGTTATAAGCAAAAATCTTAAATAATAATAATAATAATAATTTTTGAAAAAAAAAAATGAAGATATATATAATATATTATATATCTGAGTAAATAATTGCGCAAACAAAGCGTATAAATATTACACATAGTATGTGCAGAAATGTGTTAAAGTTACAAGTCATTTATTGATTTTTATGATACAGGGTATTATACAGCAAAAATACAAAGTATTTTTGCTCTTGTTCAATTTGTAGTTCGTCCCTTATTTGCACACTGAACTAAACTGATAGTGGAAAATGTGAGTTTTTAAACGTTTTTTGCGTATCTGAAGTCACGGGTCATTTTGTACAATATTTTTTTTAGAAAATCGAAACAATGTAAAAAAAAAAAGAAGAAATCTACTAATTTGGTCATTTACTGTATATATATATATATATATACACATAAATATTTTTTTAAAAACGTAGTAAAAGCCAAGCAACAGAAAATTTAAGATTCCTGAAACCACATAGACCAATAAGAATTAAATTTCATTATATAAATAGTATAAATATACTAGTCAGTTGTAGGGTGACTAAGGTGCCCGTTGAAAAATGATAATTTCATTTTCTTTATTTCTCGCATCAAATAATTCATTTGCTAGCAAGCCCTTGCGAATTTTTCGCACTTTATTTATCTCTTTGTTACCTTTAAAATTTAAAATTATTATTATTTTATGGACGTCAGTTTTTTAGATTATCACAACATCATATAGACGCAAATTTAATATTTTATATATATATATATATATATATATTTTTTTTTCACGTGAAAGAGCATATTTCATTTTATGCTGAAAAAAAAAAATAGCAACAATTAAGAGTTTAAATGTGTATTTTAAAGCTATGTCTATTTTCATATTTTAATTAATTTTAAAAAATCTAATCAAAAATTCGATACAAATAAGGTACCAAATAAAAAGGGCGATTTTTCTGAATCAGTCGGATTAAACAGTTTATTGATCGGACAATTAGATTTTTTAAAATTAACTAAAGTATGAAAATTAGGTGGCAACTTGCGTTCACACAAAGATAGAGTCCAAGGTTAGCCTTTTTAAGTGTGACAAAGTCAGTCAGTCAGTGATGAGCGTAACTTATATATGCTGATATATATATATATATGCATAAAGTTTATCGTCTATTCAAAGTTCCCTTAACAAGCAAAATATCATTTTGGATCAAAATAGTTTATTTCGGTTACAGAAAAAGTTTTGTTGCACTCAAAATAATTGCAGAAACATTCCATCCGTTGTAGACGCCATTTTCATTGAAATGCCAAATAAATAACTCCCATTATACCGAATAACTCAGTCAGCTAAAAATTTTCCAAAATAAAACTAGGCTGGGAGACTTCGGAACTGATTTTTCCGCTTAGCAACTTTGATTTTATTATGTTATCTATTTGAAACGGGAGTCACCTGTCTCGATCAGCATTTTATGCACTTCCGGTGGAACATTTTAGGAATCAAATTATGTGAAACTAACACGCAAATTTGCACTTTACGTTAATGTTCATTTCCATTTTTCAAGCAGTTCAGCGATAGAATTTCCCGAACTTCCTCGATTTGTATTTCAATTCTATTGTCAATTCTTGAAAACCGGAAATAAAACTGTCTGATTGTTGCATGTTTTTTTCTGCAGGTTGGAAAATATCATTGTGTAATATTTCCACGACATTTTCTTTTCATACCAGAAAGTTAAACTGTATTAAAGTATGTGCTTAAAAAATTCCTCCTGGGGTAAATAACTAAATAATATATCGTTACTTTAAAAATTTAGAATCTTTAAATTTAATGACTGTGCTGAAACCAAAAATCAAGCCGGATTTTCTCTATCATGCACAAATATTTTGTTTTAACTGATCTTAAAATCCTTGAATTCCGTTAAAAACTAGTATGTTGTGGCCATCACACGACTTTCTTCTGTATATTTTCAAAATAAATTCACTCAGTAAAAATAATTTATTGAAATTATTATTTATTAAAATTATCTTCCAGAATAAATGCTGACGATTTACAGCCTAGAGGAGTATAAAATAAATAAATAAATAAAAATAAAAAATAAAATAAAATAAATAAATAAAACTTAAATAAATAAATAAATAAATAAATAAAAATGAAAATAAAATAAATAAATAAAAATAAAAATAAAATAAATAAATAAATAAATTTCTTGCTCTATACGACATCTTTAAAAAAAAAATGCGAATTTTTTTCCCCTTTTTCTTCATGAAAATAATCTGCCGCCCCTCTCAACCCCCCCCCCCACCTTCATTACTGCACCTACATTTATAGAGAATTTAAATCTGTTTTTAAAATTAAAATTTCACTTAAAATCATTCAGACAATTTTCACACGCAACATACCTTGAAACTGACCAATCTTAATCAAACTTTTCCAGCAACAAACTTACATTTACTTCAAAATTCAACATTTGGATCTCCTAAAATTATTCGTTTTTAAGTCACTCTAAGAGACACAGACAGAGATAAAACGTTAAAAAACTTGACTACGGTAATCAGGAAGCCTCAAAACGTGTAAATATACAAAAAACAAGCGACGAATATTTAGCTTAAAAACATGCATTATTTATGACATTACCTCTGTGAGGAATTCATTTCAATTCCCGAACAGCTTTCCTGGAAATGGTAAAATATTATTGTAAAGCACATCCACTAACAACAAAAAAGAATGTTATCTCTTAAATATTTGCAGTCTTGTATATCTTTCGAAGATTATGTACAGACCACATAGTGCACCTAAATATAATCCTATAGTAATAATACACGGCACAACCTGAAATACACTTCCATCAATTTTCAGCTATTGTCGCACTATAATCAACTACTTTTGTGCAGTCCTGTAAACGAACAGTGAATGATTACCTTACAATATTCTACAGGATACATTTTTTTACGCATATAAAGAATATATATCCATTTCATTTGACCCTACTTACCTGCAATTTTCCCCATAGACGTAATGTATTTGAATTCTTTTGGGTGTCGCTGTACACGAACCATTTGTTTCATCTCATCGAAAAGCTTAGTGCAGCATCCCTCTATCATACACATTTAGAATACCAAGTTTGGACTTCTTGATACGATTTGTTCTTGAGATATGCTGGTAACAGACACAAACACAGAGACCATTCGCTAAAAACATGATTTTCGGAATGAGAGGAACTCAAAACGTGTAAATATAACAAAAAATAATCTGGTGTGTCACTCACACGACTTTCTCTTACCCTGAAATTTAATACTATAAATACAGGTTGCAGATTAAAAGGTAAGATAACGAGTACTGTTATGTAAACCTGTGTTAAGCAATTCATATTAGGCTTCTGAAGAATTTTATATGATAATTAGTTCTGTGTGAGGGGGCCACCGCCCCCCTCAACCCCCCGTTTTCTTGATGCACCTACATTTATATAGAATTTAATTCGTTTATTAAAAAATAATTCTATTTTTAAAAAATAATTTATTAAGATTCATATTTAAAAAAATTATCTTTTATGATAATGCAGACGATTTCCATATTAGAGAAGTAGTATAACCCCAAATATCCAAAAAAAAGTCCATTTTATTCTCAATAAAAAAAAAAAAAAAAAAACGATTTTTTTTTCTAAGTTTTTTTTTTTTTTTTGTTGTTGTTAAAAGTAAAAAAAAATCGATACCTTTGTTTTAAATTATCGCAGATCGATGGTTCAACCGTTCGTTTTAAAGGTATTGGCGAGCTCTTTTGAAAGATACCCATCATGAAAATTTACTCCCCTCGAGGGGGGACTTCCCCCCAGGAGAGGCCCTTACATACACATTTTTTTTTCCCAGTTAACTATCTCTATTAAAAAAATATATATTCATTTCATTTGGTTTAGTGCAGTATATAGACGTTAAACTCTACTTACCTGCAATTTCCCCCATAGACGTAATGTATTAGAATTCTCTTGATTGTCCCTGTACACGAACCATTTGCTTGATCTTAACGAAAAGCTTACTGTAGCATCCCTATATGATACACAATTAGAATACCAAGTTTGAATTTTCTGCCATAATTTGTTTTTGAGATATGCTGATAACAGACACACACACACACACACACATACATTCACACAGACCATTTGCTAAAAACATGATTTTCGTATTCAGGGGACCTCAAAACGTGTAAATATAACAAAATCTCGCGTTCGAAAATTTGACCCAAAAACAATACTTTCTCTGCCTTATGGGTAAGAGAAAGTAAAATTTTTCTAAGTTTTTTTTCGTTAAAAGTAATAAAAATCGATAACTTTGTTTTAAATTATCGCAGATCGATGGTTCGACCATTCGTTTTAAAGGTATTGGCGAGCTCTTTTGAAACATACACATCATGAAAATTTACTCCCCTTGAGGGGGGACTTCCCCCCCAGGGGGGGGGGGAGGCGAGGCTCCTACATACACATTTTTTTTTTCCCAGTTAACTATCTCTATTACAAAAAATATATATTCGTTTCATTTGGTTTAGTGCAGTCTGTAGAAGTTAAACTCTGCTTACCTGCAATTTCCCCCATAGACGTAATGTATTTGAATACTTTTGAATGTCCCTGTACACGAACCATTTGCTTGATCTTAACGAAAAGCTTACTGTAGCATCCCTATATGATACACATTTAGAATACCAAATTTGAACTTTCTGCCATAATTTGTTTTTGAGATATGCTGACAACAGACAGACACACACACACAGACACACACACAGACACACAGACACACACACAGACCATTTGCTAAAAACATGATTTTCGTATTCAGGGGACCTCAGAACATGTAAATATAACAAAATCTCGCTTTCGAAAATTTGACCCAAAAACAATACTTTCTCTACCTTATGGGTAAGAGAAAGTAATTACGTTCGAAAATTTCACCCTAAAACAATACTTCCTCTATCTTGTGGGTAAGAGAAAGTAAAAATCGATAACATTATTTTAAATTATCGCAGATCGATAGTTCAACCATTCGTTTTAAAGGTATTGACGAGCTCTCTTGAAAGAGACCCATAACGGAAATTTGCCTCCCTCTTGTGCGATGCTCTTGCATACAAAAAATTTTCCCAGTTGACTAACACTATTATAAATAATTCTTTTAAATTTTAAAAAATAATTCTCTTTATTAAAAAAAATCTTTTATTAGAAATAATTCTCTTCATATACATTTATAAGAAACTTTGTCCTATACCACCATGTTAAAAATTTAGGAAAAGTGGGATGGCGACTCCGCCTGTAGCACGATTTTCCTCAAAATTTCATAGGTACTAATTTATGTCAAGGTGCAACTACATATAAAATTTTATGAAATTCTGTGCAGTATTTCCTGAGATACAGTTTCCACAAAATTTTGTCACACACACGCACAGACAGACATTTTCTGAAAATTGGGAAATCGTGTTGTAGACCTCTCGAAACGAGTAAACCCATCTAAAATCCGAGGTTGAAAATTTTTACAAATCCAATACTTTATTCTCTTTGAATATTGAAAAAAATAATAATTCAAAGTTTTTTTACTGAAATTTTACAAGGAAAAATTCGGTAGTGTCATTTGAAGAGAATAATGAATACTGAATTTTATGTGCTTATTATTATAGTGCATAATAAAAAAAGGCAGAGTGCCTTTCACACGTGCATTGAAGAAAAAAATATTTTATTGTTAATACTACCTAAATTTAATTTTAAAAAGCTAAAATTTGCTTTTGAAATTTAAAACAAAATTTTTACTCTTCTTATTTCGTAATGAAAAGAAAAAATAATGGCTCATAAAAAATTTCATTGTCATAAATAATTCTTCATAAAATATTCAAATGTTTCAATTTTTTTACAGTGTATTATTTCGCTGAAATGTAACAGATAAGGATAAGGATGAGGATATTTTTCTTGCATAAACGGATCGAGATCTCAGTCAACTTTTTTCTTTGGAATATTCGTTGATATGGATACGGATATGGAGCTCTGGTACGTGCCTGCTATGATCCCAAAAACTTGGAAAGCGACTGTATCAGAAAACATACTATTCCATTAGTGCATTACTGACCGTCGCCTACAGCCAAACCCTATGGACAAATGGGGGAAGTTGTAAACCGGATGACTCACTACCCAATGCATTTTTCTAAATTCTGTTCTTTAATTTAGAAAATGTACAACTGATAAATTTGTTTTTGTATTCCAAAAGCTGATTTTTTAAATATTTATTTATTTATCTATATGTAAAAGAGTAAACTCACTGATCACTGACTCAACACGACCGTGGCGATTCTATTGGAGATAGAATCACAATTTTTAATGAGCAGGTTGGTTTTAGGACCCTGACCGGGGCCGACGGGGAAGTCTTCGTTCTCACCGGGCCTGATACAAGGACAGTCGAATCACCTGTGACGTCACAAAAGGGATCCATCCAGTGCTCTCTCTAGTGCTCTATCGCGCAAGCATAACTCTGCTCCAAATTACTTCCCGGTGAATTGCAGATGGGGAGACTAGACTTGAATACAAAAAAATTGTTTTCTGCGATTTGGAATTTTGGATTTTTAAGGTGGGGGAGGGGGTAAAAATGATTTTCGGAGGCGCAGAAGGCAAAAACCACTTTATAAGCATAACTCGGCTCCAAATTACTTCACAATGAAGAAATTGCAGATGGAGAGACTAGACTTAAGTACAAAAAAATCATTTTCTGCGATTTGGGAATTTTGGATTTTTAAGGGGGAGGAGGGAGTAAAAATGATTTTCCGCGGCAAATTTTGCAAAGTACGGATTTTCAAGTGAAATTCTACCAGTAATAGCTCAAAGATATAAAAAAAAACCTCCAAACGTCTTCTTGAAAGTATTTCCAAAAACTCATTTTTGATTCTTTCCGATTTTCATTTTTTTTTTTTTTTTTTTTTTTGAGGGGGGGGTTATGAGGGAGGTTCCCCTCCCCCCTTTTAGCGCTAAATTCGTCCGTGGAAATCTATAGGAGCTAAGGTCACAAATTTTAGTGTGTGGCTTATTTACGTGCATACAACACCCATTGTAACGGGATTTTGCGAAAGTCCCCCGCTTTACCCCCTTGGGGTGTGGGGGGGGGAATAAACACGTTTCAAAGC
Source organism: Salticus scenicus (assembly GCA_963930645.1). Lineage (NCBI taxonomy): Eukaryota > Metazoa > Arthropoda > Arachnida > Araneae > Salticidae > Salticus > Salticus scenicus. Next base: position 112,596,294 of record OZ005661.1, on the reverse strand, counting down.
ATAACTTCGCTTCAAATTATCCCAGTAAGATTAAATTTTAATTTGAACACATGTTATAGGTCACAGTTGCACGAACCGTATAGATTTTGGTGAATTTAGCACTTACAGTTTTTTTACAGGGACACAAAAAAAAAAAAATATTCTTTATCATTATGGCCTGTGGGACCAAATTTTTACTTTCTTCTATATTCAATAGAAGAAAGTATTGGATTCGTAAAAATTTTCGACCTCGGGTTTTTGATGGATTTACACGTTTTGAGAGCTGTAGAACACGATTTAACCATTTTTAGAAAATGTCTGTATGTTTGTCTGTCAGTCTCTGCGTGTGTGTGACAAAGTTTTGTGGCAACTGTATCTCATGAACTACTTCGCAGAATTTCATACAAATTGTTATGTAGTTGCACCTTGACATAAATTAGTGCCTATTAACTTTTGGTAAAAATTGTCTTACAGGTTGCGTTGCCATCCCGCTTTTTCTAAATTTTTAACATGGTGGTATAGTACAAAATTTTGTATAAATGTGCATAAAGAGAATTGTTTTTTAATAATCATTATGAAATTTACCAGAATTATTTATAATAAAGATAGTCAACTGGGAAAATTTTTTTGTATGTGTAGGAACCTCGCCTCCCCCCCCCTGAAGGGGGGGGGGAATTCCCCCCTCGAGGGGAGTACATTTTCATGATGGGTATCTTTCAAAAGAGCTTGCCAGTACCTTTAAAACGAATGGTTGAACCATAGATCTGCGATAATTTAAAATGAAGTTATCGATTTTTTTTAAAGGTAATATTGACAATAAAATTGACTTTTTTTGGATATTTAGTGTTATACTACTTCTCTAATATGGAAATCATCTGCATTATCATGGAAGATATTTTTTTTAAATAATAATTTTAATAAATTATTTTTACTGAGTGAATTTGTATAGGAAAATATAGAAGAAAGTCATGTGGTGGCCACAAGATATTAGTTAAAAGTGCGATAGCATCTAAACGCCTTATTCAATTGAGCTGAAAATTTATATGAATATTATAAATCACTGTTGCACTAACTATAAGCATTTTAGTGAATCTAGCATTTATAGGTTTTTTACAGGGACACAACGAAAATTCTTTATCATTATGATCATGGGCTCAAAGTTCAGTAGCGTTAAATAAAACATCGTGTAATATATGGAGAAAAATACTCAAACACTTTATTATGGTTTTATCTCTTTTGTTTGTTTAACAACTCCTCTTTCTTTACTTTATCTACAAAACTGTTAATTACTCAATGTTCGGAAAGTCGAGTGGAGTCACTCCAGATTTTTTTATTATTATTATTATTGTGATATGGTATTTTGAGAATTCATTTCATTATAATACCCAGCGAAGCGGGCAAAGGCTGCTAGTTGCAGTTAAAAATATGAAAAATGAACTAGTGTATTTTCCCTACTGTATATTTACAAACAATGGATTTTCTTAAATAGGGTGTTTTAGGTGGTTGAGCTAAATCCAAAAAATTTCGGGTATATCACTTCATACATTTTGGATAAAAATTAGATATAGATTAACTTTTAAATACGGAAAAAGATGATTTATTCTATCATTTTTTTAGACGATTTTAAATAACTAGAAGTTTCAATTTTGTATTTAAACATAATTTTATAGTAGAGATTAGCCTACGAGGATGTAGGGGAGTATTCTAAAACACCAAGATTAAAGAAGAAAAACTGGCATAAATTTAATATTCAATGTTTTATCTGTTTCTTCTTTTCATATTATGTTTTTGACTTATTTACTAAACAGTTTCACAGAAAAAGTTATAAATAATGAATGAAAGTACTGTTGGGGAAGGGGGGTTAGAAAGTACACCCCAACGCACCTTTATGGTGGAATTCGGGATGCGCGTCCTGGTCGGTAAACCCAGTACAAATTGTTTTAATTTATACAAATATGCAAACTAGTAGCGAAGAAAAAACAATTCTACACACTGTTATTAAACTTTATTTGAATTGAAAACAAAAACAGATTTAATATATATATATATACAGTAAGACCCCGCTTAACGCGGGGGATACGTTCCATCAAAGTAGAGCGTAATGCGAAACAGCGCGCGCACAACATAGATGGTGCACAATTTCAGGAAATCCCCGTACTGCTGCGAGCAATTTCGGGGAATCCACAGGGGAAATAAAAGAGTGCTAAACCGAAACAGCGCTAAATGAAACAGCGTTAAGCGGGGTCTTACTGTATAGGTATAATACTTCCTCCGAAAAATTCAATTATGGAAAAATTGCTTCGATATACTGACAAAAAGAGATATTGAAAAATTTAAATTAAGTCAAAAACTTTACAATTTTAGAAAATTCTAACCTTCATCTTAAAAATTTTAATATTTTGCCCTTGTACGTGCTACAAGTCAATCAAAAAGAAAAAAAAAAAATCTCGATTCACCCATTGTAAATAACAAACGTCTGGAAATGCAGAAATACATTTAAAAAAAAAAAAAAAGTAAAACCTTTCCTAAGAGTAGAAAAGGAAAAAGAAAATAGAAGAGGAAAAAAAAAACGCATCACATATTTCCAGACTTTAAAGAATCAGAAGAAGAATGGAGAAAGGAGAAAAGAAAAAAGACAATAAATAAATAAAAATAACAGATGAAAATCTGTTTTGTTTTTTGAGCACTAAAGTTGCTTTTCGCACGAAATGAAAAAAAAAAAAAAAAAAAAATCCCCCGTCACTGCCTTTATTTTTCAAGTTGTAGAAAATAAATGCATTTCTTCTTTCGTTTGAAAGCTTAAAGATACATTTAATAACTTGGGATATCTATGGAACTACATATTTGCTGTTGCATATTTTAGTTTTCAAAAAATAGAAAGCTTTTTTTTTTTTTTTTTTTTTTTCTCTCTCTCTCTCTTTTTCTCAACTAAGGACCTGCTGTTATTATTTTTGTTTTGTTTAGAGTTTTTACTTTTATGGCGTAATTTGTCCAATAAACAGGAACGATTTTATTTGAAACAAAACATTTTGCAAAAAAAAAAATTCTCTTCTTTTTTTGAAAAAATAAAAACCTTATCTTTGCTTTTGAAAAAGATTTCTATTGAAAAATTCAAAATACAACAGATTGTTATGCCGTAAAATATTTTTCCAGGTATGTGATGTGATGCAAAAAGTTTTTTTTAACTTTAAGAAGTAATTATAAAATTTTAACTTAAAAAACTAATAATTTCACAGTTTTGTGTGTTCTATTTCTTTTTCCTTTGCAATTTTCTACTTTTAATTTATTTAGAATTCTTGTTAAAATAATAGATACAATATATATATATATATATATATATATATTATTTTCTGTGGATCTTGTGCATGGAATGAAAACATTCACAACAGAATTTTAAATGATGATAACTCATTATAATTACTAAATCTTAAGGATACAACCTACTTTTAAGAATGAGAAAATGAAGAAATTTTCCATCCACTTTCAGAATTTTTTGAAAAAGAATAAATGCATGTACATTTTTTTTTTTTGCGTTAACTAGTATTAGATTACTCTATTGATTAAAAACATTATTTTGGTTTACTTGAAAATAGAAAATTATTTTTTATTGCAGATTATTTAAATATATATATATATATAATGAATAATTTAATTCCTTTACAACACTCAGCAAACGAAAGAAATATGAAAATACCAACAATGAAATTTGAAGTGAGATGTATTACGTATAAAGTTCATCATAAATGGAGTCATTAACATTTTACTTTCAGAGGTAGAGAGTTGGTACAACAAACAACCAATCAAATGCCAAGTTTAAAATTGCATAAAATCAATGTCAGGAATAAAAGTTGAAATAATACACAATTGTTTAAGCGCATTAGCAGCTGTAGTCAAAGTGTATATAATTTTTTAAAAATAGTGTTAATGCCAAAATAGGCCAATATTTGTATATATTTAATTATATATACAATAAACAAAAATTTGAAATTAAGTTAGTAAATAATGATAATAAGCATTATAAATAAGATAATAAACAAAATACATTTAAAAATTTTTGCGCATAAGCAGCAGATTAAATTTAAATATATATATATAATGAATAATTTAATTCCTTTACAACACTCAGCAAATGAAAGAAAGATGAAAATACCAACAATGAAATTTGAAATGAGATGTATTACGTATAAAGTTCATCATAAATGGAGTCATTAACATTTTACTTTCAGAGGTAGAGAGTTGTTACAACAAACAACCAATCAAATGCCAAGTTTAAAATTGCATAAAATCAATGTCAGGAATAAAAGTTGAAATAATACACAATTGTTTGTTCTGTTGAAATAATACACAATATATATATATATATATATATATATCAAGGGTGCTTTTTCACTGCGCACAGGATATCTCAATTACAATTTCCTTTATCCTTATAATTTTTACATTAAATGAAACAAAACATTCATATTAAGAATATGAATTAAAAGTCTTAATTATTTTAATAATATGGAGTATGTATGGTTGAGAAAATTTTCAAGTTCATATCTCGAATGCTTTTTGAAATATCATGCACGCAGTGAAAAAGCCCCCTTGAATTAAAATAATTATAATAATAATAATAATCTGCAATAAAATAATATTCTATTGTAAAGTAAATCAAAATAATATTTTTAATCAATAGAATAATGTCATACTGGTTCACAGAAATAATATTTTGTTTGTGCATGCATTCATTCTTTTAATTCTGAAAGTTGATTGGACATTTCTTCATTTTCACATTTTTAAAAGTAAGCCGTCCCCTTACTTTGACAAACGTTAATCATCATGATTACACAGATCTGAAACGAAAAATACTACATGAGATGTCTTAACTGTTTCTCAAAGATTTTGGACTCACTAAAATGGAAAATAATAGCAAAAAAGATTCCACAACGTCATTTTTTTTTTTTTTTCGTAAAACTTATATTTATAGTTTAATTTTCGTGGAAACATTAGATTTATTTTTCCATTTCTAATTATAAAAACATCCATAAAAATATTTCTGTAACGTGGATCAGTTACGATTAAATTTTGTCGAAACGATACGACAGTGAAGTCATGGAAGAAAAAAATTCTTAAGCTAAATAAAAGAGAGAGGGGGAAAAAAACGTTGAGATTAATACCAATTTTCATAAATAATTAAATTTAAATTACATTTTATTACTCGAATTCCTTTTTTTTTTTTTTTTTTTTTTTTTAATAAAAAACATAGTTAAATTTAAAATAATTGTTTTTTCACTATTAATCATTTATCACGACATTTGTAAACTGTTTTTAATTTGGCGAATATAGCAAATTTGAATATACCGTATTTACCCGCGTATACGTCGATCCCGCGTATAAGTCGACCCCCCACTTTTCCGATCAAGAAATTTGAATTTTTTTAAAATCCCGCGCATAAGTCGACCCCCCATTTTCCTGATCAAGAAATTTGAATTTTTTTAAAAATACATTTATTCAAAATCATCTGAAAAAAAAAGAAAGTATTAAATATACAATAATAAGAACAGTTTATTTTTTTTTTTTAATAATTTATTCAAAATTATCTGAAAAAAAAAAAAAAAAAAAAACTAAATATACAATAATAAACATAATAATACACAAATTTAGTACACAAAATTAAACTGATGATAATGAATAATAATAATATGATACTAGTGATAGTATGATATATTATGGTAAAGTAGTAATATACAAAGTTAAACTGATTCAATGTCCGATTCAGTATCGGGCTCGCCAAACAATTCACAAAATTCCTTTGTCGTCATCGGCTCATCATGATACACGTTTTCAATCTCTGTATCGCTACATTCTTCCTCGTCGTTATCACTTTCAAAAATGGCATCATCTTCTGTTCCGTCTAGTTCATTGCTTATACTCATTTCTTGAATGATTTTATAATCATTTCTGAAGGAATTTGATTCCACGCATTTTTAACCCACTAGGCAATTAATGCGATGTCGGGCTTTCTAATATTGCCGCCCTTTGTAAATCTTGGATGATCGGATGAAATCCACTCTGCCCAATATTTTTTAATATTTGCTTTGAAACGTCTAGGGGTTGAATACGGATGTCAATCCTCCCGGGATTACCGCTACAGTCGTTTTCAGTTCTTTCGTCACTTTATTCACGTTTTCAGAAAAGTGGCCACGAAACGAGTCGTAAACTAAAAGGGAAGGTTTTTTTAAAACAGCTCCCGGTCTTTTACCCCACACATTTTTAAGCCAGTCGATGGTTCCGACAGCGTCCATCCACCCCTTTTCATGGGTTCGAACCAACACACCAGATGGAAATGTAACGTTTTTCGGCAAAGTTTTTCTTTTAAAAATAATTAACGGAGGAAGCTTTGTACTGTCGGCCAAACACGAAAGTACGACCGTAAACCGGTTTTTTTTCGTGGCCAGTGATTTTTACCAAAATGCTTTTTCCCCCCTTGCAGTTCACTGTTTTATTTTCTGGTAGGTCGAAACACATGGGTGTTTCATCCATATTTCCTATATGGCAAAGTTCAAAAGAATTTCTTTTTCTTTGATCGATGACGTATTTTTGAAATTTCATAATCTTTGCTTCCAAGTCAGATGGTAATTTTTGTGCAGTTTAGTGCGCTGGCGTAAAGTCAAATCATGACGATTCATAAATCTAGTGCACCAATGTTCTGATGCACGAAACGTGTTTGGAACACCACACTTTTCTTCTTTTGCAAGCTTCATGGCGCATAAACGTATGCCAGTTCTAGTGACAATAAAACCATTCTGCCTGCACTCTACAACCCAATCATTTAATACATTTTTGAGTTCTGGAAATGGTGATTTTCCATGCCGCAAAGCCTTTTTTGATTTTGGCATGTTTCCTAGCTTTCCCTTATGATTGCCCCAATCACGAATCAATTTTTCGTGAACCCAAAATTGACGAGAAGCAGCACAGTTATTAGATTCTTCCGCAAAAGAAATAACTTGAAGTTTAAATCCAGCTGCGTATGAATTGCGTTTCTGTTTTCTAATAACTAAATCAGCCATATCAGTAGAAACAAGGAGAAAAAGTGTAGTAAGATAAACGAAGAAATAATTAATAAAGTGTACTACTAAGAACGAGCAAGATATAACGCGGAACACATGTTTCTAGCGAGTCACGTGTTTATAGCCACTTGCGGACGATTCAATTGCCCATAGGGGTGATACATTCTCGGAATCTTACCCACTGATCTCTCGGAGGGGGCGAGGGGGGGCGGGGGTTGGCGTACATTCATCGCCTGGACCAATCCCGTAACTCAGCCTCGAAACTCCACCCCAGCGCTGATAAAGAAAAACAATTCAGGCCGTTTTCCACTGGAGTTGGAGCTTCCAGGTTCAAAAAAACCATTAATCACGCTCCCGACATAAAGAGCCAAATGTCTTGTCATCAGTTGTAACCTTTTTTTATCAGATTGCGCAGTTACTTCAAAGGAAAGCATGCAAAATTGACAAAGATATCTGCCTCTGGCCCCTCAATAATCTCAGCTGGGGGTTAGAACCAGGGACTTCCAACCGCGTTCGAGGGTTTTGAACCCGGGTGACCACATTAAATGATTCTGAATAGAAGCCGTCGAAAGAGCTGACAGTGGAAACCGGACTTTCCTTTCTCTTTTTTTCTCCTAGTATAGAAATCGACAGGAAACGACCTCATTGTGTTATGGAATGTGGAAAGAGAAAAATTGTCTTACAAAAGGGCATTTTAGACTTCTGATTAAAAAAAAAAATTACGGATCCACGTATAAGTCGACCCCCCCAACTTTAAAGCCTTTTTTTGTCCAAAATTTCTCGACTTATACGCGGGTAAATACGGTAGATTCATTTGGAAATATCGACAGCTAGGCGGATGAGAACTGACTATTGTCGCTTCACTTATTAACACTTGTGAGGCTCTGCCCACCTATTCGCTGGTTTGCCTTTCACTTAATAGGAATATTAATAGAGCATGACATAAGACAAAAGCAGAAAACATTTATACAGAAATTCCTCTATTCAATGTCCAATTAAAATACGTAATATTTAATACCACATTTATTTATTTATTTATTTTTATGAAATATTATGGTTAAAATCTGTAATTTTTTTTTTTTTTTTTTTTTTTGAATAGAAAACAATCGTAATATCTAGACTATTTTGCGTTAAAGCTTTAGTCTATGACACCCCCCCCTCCCTCCATTGGCGACTTTAAAATTTTGTCATTATTTAGCGATGAATTTTTTGGTATAATAACTTGTTAAAAAAAGAAAAAAAAGGAAGAAAGAAAAGAAAAGAAAAAGAAAAAAATCTAGTACATATTTTTTCTAAGGTACATATTTTTTCTATACTTTTTACTATTGAATTTTTTAGTTTATTTAGGGCAATATGTAATAGTCTATATGCATTTCTAATGTACAGCTAGGTAATAATTTTAAACACTCGAAAATATCCGAAAAGAAAAAAAGGTTTATTATTAATATTACTATTTTAATTGGAAAAATCTCCTACAGCTTCAATTTTTAATTCTTTCCTGCTTACTTTTTAAAATAGCGAATAATAAAACGTACACAATTCTCTACAAAAGTTTTAGGTAACGTTTTTTTTTTTTTTTTTGGCCATAATCAGGAATATGAAATGTATCAGAGAAATGTCTAATTCTGAAATGTTAAAAAATTATCAGTGTGAAATTAGAAGATTTGTACAGTCATTTGCAAAAAGTTAAGGCCAGCTGCCGATTTTCAGTATTTTAACGTATTGCATCATTTGTGCAGATTATTGCGTCATCTCATGTGCTGATTGCATTAGACGCATTCTACTACTATAAATAAAGGTGGTCGGCACGTTTATCGTCAGCTGTTTATTAGATTTTGTCGCAGATCGTGCAATTTTGTAATTATTGTAATGGGTAAAAAAATCTTCATTTACTATGAAAGGTCAGAAATATTGGTCCTGCATAAAATTGGATTTTCTGAACGTCAATTAAGTTAGAAGGTAAATGTGAGCAAGGCAGCTGTGCATCAAGCTATTAGTAAATTTAAAATTTCGAGAAAATTTGTGGACCTTAAGAAAAGCGGTCGCCCTAGAAAAACGAGTGCACGTGATGATCATGTGATAAGAAGGATAGTCGTACGAGATCTAAGAACTTCCTGCAATACGATCAGACATTCTCTGGCTACAAAGGGCACCGAAATCAGTTTGTGTACTATTTCAAGACGTTTGGCCAAAGATTTTGGATTATCATCCCATAAATCTGCAAAAAAAAAACCTCGACATACTCCAAGTATGAAAAAGAAACGACTGACTTTCGCCAGACAATATCAGAATTGGACAGTACAGCAGCGGAGTTTGGTCTTATTTTCGAAAGTGAAATGTACGGCAATTTTCTGTACGTGCAACAAGTGTTCGCCGCCCAAGGGAAAAATATATGATGAGAGATGTAAGATTCAAACTGTGAAACATCCTCCAAGCCAAATGATATGGAGTGTAATGCCTGTGTCCAGTACTGCTAATGTGTATTTTGTGCCACCTAAAACTACTATGAATGGAAAGCGGTGCCTTAATTTGTTACGTGAGAAGTTCAAGCTTCACATGCGCTTTCATAAATGTTCAGTTTTCCTGCATGATAGGGCACCGTGTCACAGGGCGAAGATTGTCAAGAAATATCGGAGGGCACGGAAAATCAAAGCGCTTGACTGGCCAGGTAACAGCCCAGATTTGAATCCAACAGAGAATCGGTGGTATATTGTGAAAATAAAGTCGCCGGAAAGCAACCATCCACTGCTACAACACTTGTTGCAGCAATAAAGCATGTCTGATGCACAGACATTTCTAAAGCTTACTACAAGTCTCTTATTTATAGCCTGCCTAAGGGGATTGCACAAGTTATTAAAAACAAAGGAAGTCCTACAAAATACTGAGTTTCATTACAGTAAGTAACTATGTAGTACAGTCTATTTTGTTCCAGGGACAAACCTGTGTGAATTTTTTTCTGTTGTAAATCTTTCTTTGTGTTCATCTTGTCCAGATCTCCACGAAGACTTCCAAACGAATTTCGAGTCAAACATTCGCGTCTGATATACGGGTAAAAAAACCTGAATCACCAAAGCAAAACAATAAATAAATAAATAAAGCAATCAGAAAAAAAATCCGAATCTGTGTCTTTTAAGTTTTAGCTTCCTTGCTCATAACATCTGTTTCTTTCACTACAAAAATATAGGAATTTGTTTCATATTTTTTAAGTAATATATAAATATATATATATATATATATATATATATTATAATATAGATTTATCTTATCACATGGAATGACACACAATGAAATTGAAATCTTCCCTGCTCAATTTCTACAGCTGTGTCCCGTAATATGGGATACTCTTTTGTATCTGATAGAAACCAATAGTTTTTGTGATCTAATAAAATGAAGAAGGATAATAAAAGATAATGGTGTAATTATTCTCCACGTTTCGCATAGAATTTGGCAAGCGGTTAATAAATGTGAATCCACAGAGAGCGATATAGAAGGGGGGGGGGTGAATAAAACTGAAGCGATTTATTGATTTTAATTTATTTGAATATTTCTGATTTAATCCTTATTATCATTACATCGTTGAGCTTTGTTTGCTTTGTATTAGTTTTACACTACTCGCTTTCATATATTTACATTAATTTTTATTTCATTTGCTCAAATATTTTAACATAATTTATGACCAAAATCTGTCTAGACTCATCACCTACTCGAATACTCCGTTTCAGTCTCTATACTCGATGCTAAAATAGTATATAGCAAACTTCCGTACAACGCGGGAGCAGGGTTGTCAGGTGAATTCTATAATTATATTTTTTAATACTACTAAATTTTTAGAGTGTCAATCTACTGGTTCAATTACACCTGATTTAGTTTGGTTTAAAGTGGTTGCTTTGATATAAAATTAGTGATGTTAAAAAGTAAAATTGTACTAATTATCTGGCAACTCCGCCCCCGCATTGTACTGGAGTCTACTGTACTCATTGACTTGAATGAAAACTGATTTTTTTTTCACCAATTTTATATCATGTTTTTTCGCATAAAAAATATGAATGGATATTTCACTAATGCATGCCTCGACATCGTTCAGTGAATGCCATATGTAAAGCTAATTGTGGTAAATAAAAACTTTGTATGCAAACACACGCAAAATTCGCAACATTTGTTTCGGTTCAAAATTATTAAGCACTACCCTTTGTCAGTGAAAAAAAAAAGAGAGAGATGTTTGGTATAGTGTGAAGGCAATAACTTTGTTTTCAAAAAATTTTTCATGATCCAACACCAGTATTTCATTTAATATTGGCTTTTATCATATATACAAATCCAACCAATTTTCTATGTCCATATTTTTTTTTTTTTTTTTTTTTTTTTTCTATTTTCAAACATTTGAAAGTATGTTCTAAAACATGATTTGAACCAAGGCTAACCAGGATTTCACTTATAGGTAACCTTCAATAATAAAAAATAGAATGCCCTGAAGCTTACGCCTTATCTTAGTATATTTGTGCCCACTCAATCTTTTCTAATTATCGACCAATTTAGGTGGTGTTTCATTTCAAACGCATACAAAAGATTCCAAATTTTAATGATCTCACGATTTCTAACCGAACTAAATATTATAACTCATTTAACTCTTATTTTCTGTTCTGCTCTTATTAGATTTATATTAAGCACAAGTATTTGAATGAACATATTTCGAGCGCTTAACTTAGAAGTGGTTTAGATGTAAAATTCAAATATATGTTACATTAAAACAGGAATAAACTACTACGTCAGAAACGCCAAAGAAAAATTATTGAGGTGCATACAGCTGTTTCGGTAGCCTAAAGCGTACCTCAATAATTTTTCTTTGGCGTTTCTGACGTAGTAGTTTATTCCTGTTTTAATATTCCAACGCCAATTCTCCTGTTATTATATGTTACATATTTCAATGTAACAAGAGTATGGTTATTAGATGCGAATACACAGATGTCAATGTATAAGTATATATTCGTTTATTTAAATTTATAAAAGCAATTTTAAAATTAGTTTGTTGGATATCTGGTTAATATAGTTTTATTATATCAGTATTACAATATGTATGTATACCATTAAGGGCACTGCCTCGTTTCCGTTCAACTCTCTGCTGTTGAAAATGAAACTAAAAAACAGGCTCAGTTGAAGTACAAAACTTACCCCGCCTTTAACCTAGTGTGACATTTTTTGTCCAATTAGGAACTATTTCGGCGGTCAATATGAGAGTAAATGATAATCACAGAGGCGGGGTTATTTTCGTCCCCCCAAAAGTAGTCAATTATAGAAAAGGGTGGTCAAGACACTCCCTCACTACTGATTTGTCTTTTGATAAAAAGACAGCGCGTTATTGAACGAACCTCAATATTATGTAATGAATGCATTTGTAAAAACACATGTATACATGCATATATGTATAGTATTGATTCATATATATATATATATATATATAGTATTACAGGTTATTATTATTACCAGGGCCAGATTATGGCACGGGCACACGGGGCACTGGCCCAGGGCCTCCAAATTTAAGGGGCCTCATTTCCAAAAACTGAGAAGTAATAGTATAATTTTTTTTTTTTTTTCATTATATGTCTATTAAAAACAAAAATTGATTAAATTTTTATATTTTACTAGAGAGCATAAACAATTATTAAATTTTGTGACTAATTTCCTAAACATTGGCTGATCAATGTACTTCAGTTTTTTATTTGTCTTGAACATAAAACTAATGATTTTGTTATAGGTTGCTAAAAAAATGAGGAAATAGAAGGTGTAGTTGAAGGAAAAATTTTTAAAATGCACTTTATTTATTTATTTATTTTTGTTTTTGAGAACTGGTCCTTTTGGTGAAATCTTTAGAGTAGGGTAAGGGGGCCTCCAACTAGCATCAGTGCCCCGGGTCTCCAAAAATCATAGTTGGGCCCTGATTATTACTACTACTACTACTACTAGTAATTAGGGTGCCTATATTACTTATCGAGGCACCTTAGTAGTAGTAGTAAGACAGGTCGAACAATTTCTTTCAGATAGCGATTTTGTCTTCGTTACCAATTTTTATCTATTACCTTGAATGGACGTTCAAAACTTTTTTATTTTGTCATCTAAATATAAAGAGCTAAACGATTGTAACTGTATCTATACGGATTTTTAGTCCGGATTATATCAAAAATTGGTACACTTATGTATTAAAACGAAATCTAGGTAATTCTGTATTTTTGTGTTCAATCGAATAATTGGTTCAAAAGTAATAAAAATCCTACTTAAACTTAGAAAATTATTTTTAAAAAATATGTAAAGAAATAAATTAATGCCAAAAATATATGCGTAATTATACTTATTTTTATGTCGGAAAAAAAAAAGTGAAATTATTATTACTGCATTATTAATTAAAATAAAATTTAGAAAATTCGTTCTAATTAAATGGAATAGCTACAGTATAGAACGGTAAATCTAGCTAATGCCGTATTTTTTAGTTCAACCGGATAATTGATTCAAAAGGTCATAAAAAAACCCACTTTAAAATTATAAAAAAGAAAAAAAGAAGTTGATGCCAAAAATGAATATCTAAGTAAATATATTTTTCTTTGTGTCAAAAAATAAAATAAAAATAAATAAAAAACGAACGTGCAATTATTATTATTTTTAAATAATTAAAATGAATATCAGAAATATTGTACTAAAGAAACTGGACAGCCTCAGTATAGAATGATACATTTATTATTATTATTATTATTATTGTTATTGTTATAAATTGAAAAAAATAAAAGCAAACTTGCATGCATTTATTATGATTAGTTAGCTGAGAAATTCTATTTAAAATATTTATAATTAACATTTTTTAAATTGCTGCAAATAAAGTTTCTAAAATAGTGATGTCAATTTCTAATAAATTAAAATAAATGGAAAAAGATTAAACTTAGTTAAAGAAAAAAAAAAAAAAAAAAAAAATGAAAATGAAAATGAAAATTTCTAAAAATAAAGAAATTTTGTAACATAAGTTTAACTATTAAAAAATTATTAAAAGTATAAAGACTATGCACAGAATGATTTTATTATTCATGATCTGTAATTTGCATAACTTCAAAACTACTCCATAAAAATTAAAAAAGTTAATATCTACAAGGAGGGATTTAAAAAATTATATATATATTTGGAAATTGTTCAATTTAATCATTTAAAAATAAGGACGAAACGAATAGCGATTTTGCCGAATGCCGCATATCGGTATCCACCTGACACCAGTGTTTTAGATATATCCGGCAAATATTACTCTCTGTTAAATCCCTACGTTTAAATTTTAAAATTGGTGATTTTTGAAAAGAAAAATGAAAGTATCTAAGCAAGCGCTTTTTTTGTTTGTTTGTTTTTTGTCCTGCTCATAATTAAAGAGTAAAATAAAAATCAAGTAACAGTTGAGGAAAAACATAAAAGACTTAAAAATTGACCTTTATATATATTCAAATTATATTTCTTTTTTATATCGAATAAAAACTGAATGTACACACATTTTCTTTTAAATAATTAAATTTGAGAAAAATCGGGCTAAAAAATTGATTCAGTTTAGAACTCCTTGACGAATTTTGAAATTTGGCACCGTCGTAGCTCCGATGTTTCTAGCCAAGATCTTTACTTACGCAATTGCGATAACAATTTAATTCATCGCCAAAATGACAACAACAGTTTAAAAGCTGCCAAGGGGCTCCTATGCTAAACTTATCGGACCAGTTTTAAATTATTTTTTAGAATACTGGTATACTAACCCTATTAAATTTGAAAATTGTATTTTGAAAATTTTGGGAGTTATTCGAAATTAAATTTTTTTTTAACCTAATGTCGTAGGCTCAACATTTTGCTTTGTAAAGCTTGTATCAAGAATGAATAAGCGTAAAGAAGTCGGATAAATTCTAAAATATTATTTATGATACTTGCATGAACTATATGAAATTTGAAAATTCTACTTTAAAATTGCATGAGTTAAATGAAATGTAATATTTTTTAACATGACAGCATAGGGCAAAATTTTCCTTTGTAAAGATTATCTCAAGAATGAAGCAGTGTATAAGAATGTAATAGTAGAATGTAGGATTGCATTTAAAATATTATTTATCATAATGGCATTGACCGTATAGTTATTTCAAAATTCTACTTTGAAAACTTCGTGAGTTATTTGAAATTTATTTATTACTTTCTTCTATATTCAATAGAAGAGAGTATCGGATTCGTAAAAATTTTCGACCTCGGGTTTTTGATGGATTTACACGTTTTGAGAGATGTAGAACACGATTGGACCATTTTTAGAAAATGTCTATCTGTCTGTCTGCGTGTGTGTGTGAGAGAAAATTTTGTGGCAACTCTATCTCAGGAACTGCTGCAAAGAATTTCATACAAATTGGTATGTAGTTGCACCTTGATATAAATTAGTGCCTATCAACTTTTGGTAAAAATTGTCTTACAGGTTGCGTTGCCATCCCGCTTTTTCTAAATTTTTAACATGGTGGTATAGGACAAAATTTTGTATAAATGTGCATAAGGAAATTATTTTTTAATAAACATTATGAAATTTACAAGAATCATTTATAATAGAGATAGTCAACTGGGAAAAAAGTTTTGTATGTGCACGAGCCTCGCCTCCCCCCCTTGATGGGAGTAAATTTTCATGATGGGTATCTTTCAAAAGAGCTCGCCAATACCTTTAAAACGAATGGTTGAACCATAAATGTGTCTGTCTGTACGTTAGTTAGTAAACTAATATATTCTGAAGAAGGAATCATTATAAAGTCGTCGGACCAGTTTTAAAATATTTTTTGGGATACTGGCATAAATTCTATTGAGTTTTAAAATTCTTTCTCGAAATTTAGGGAATTATTTGATATTTAATTTTTTTTTTTTTTTTTTTTAACATAGGGGCATAGGTCTACATCTTGTTTTATAAATATTGTATAAAAAACGAGCAAGCGCAAATAAGTCAGATAAATTCTAAAATGTTATTTATTATAATGGCATGAACTATATGGATTTTGAAATTTTTACTTTAAAATTTCACAAGTTAAATGATATATATATATATATATATATGTATATATATATATATATATATATATATATATATATATATATATATATATATATATATATATAACCGTAGCATTCAGTAGTAATATAAAATTTATTAGATTTTATTAGTAATTCAAACAGTTAATACCATCAATATCAAAGTCTACCCAAATGAAAAATGAAATAAAGTTAAAGCAAAATGAAATAAAACAAATTGGAATTAGATAACAGCATATTTGTATTCTAACTTTTTCAAGGGCCTGGTAGAATACAAAACATTCAAAGTGAATTTTTTCTGTCGCAAAGATAGCAACAGCTAAATATATCTTTGTGCCAAGGCCCGAAACATTCACAGCATCCAAAACAAGGTAGAAAAAATATATATATTAACATGACAGCATAGGGCAAATTTTCGCTTTCTAAAGATTATCTCACAAATGAGTCAGTGTACAGAACTAGAATTGTATTAAAAATATTATTTCTGATAATGACATTGGAAAAGATGGTCAATATACTTGAAAAAAAAAAAAAAGCATATTACATGCATTATACAAATACTCACCCATTTTGCCCAAACTATGCTGTATAGAAATATTTTTCAGTATTTTAGGAAATATACAATACGCAACATAGGCCTAATTCAAAAGAATATTCAATATATATATTTATATATTTATATAATTTTTTAATATACACAAGGTAATCAGATTATTAGATATATATTTTTATACATTATATATATTTATTATTTATATATTTTTTTAATATACACAAGGTAATCAGATTATTAGATATATATATATTTTTTTTTTTTTTTTTTGGAGGGGGAGGGGGGGACATTAAAAAAAAAATAAATAAATAAATAAAAAAAATACGAGACAAAATGGCTTGGAATTATTTCACACATGCAAAGAAGATTTAAAAACGCATTTTTTCTCGATTCAGTCCAAGGTGCAATTAGGGGACCAACCACAAATTATAGAAAAGCGAACATACTTTGGATCACTCTGCATCATAAAAAGCTACAAATGACTTGTAACTTTAATACATTGCACAATTGTACATGTAACGTAACAATATTCGGATGTTTTGGTGCGTGAATTGCATTTTTTTTTTTTTTTTTTTTTTTTTTGACAATTTTTTGCGTGTAACTAGAACAAATTCCCATAAAATTTCACAAACCTTGCCGAAAACTGACAAAACATTACAAATGCATAATTCTAAAACATAAAATTAACATTTGTAATATTCGTTGAGATATGAGCAATTTTAGTAAATATTATATTACGCATGTGCGAAAAATAGAAAACTTTTTTTTGCACAGGTTGACAGCTAGACATATTGAGCACGTTTTGTCAAAATCTCATTTGAATAGAGTAAAAATTAAGCAAATTGTCGGTAGATGAATGAGCAAGAGTTTAGGTATTTTCCAGACTTGAAATTTCATAATGGGTTTTACACATGCTATGTATTTAATTTGAAGATCAAATTTCCATCTCTAAACATTATTGTTGAAAGTACATAATTTTAGAACAAAGATTTTCTGTATTTATGTACAAATGTTTTTATCTAACACTCAAATTCCGTAACGGTTTCAAATGTTTTTCAAAAACAGAAAGTCATATGTTCAAACTTTTGACTAGTCTCTGTAATAAACAAATACATAAAATAATTAAATAACTTTTTTACGAAGTTCAATATAAAATAAACATGTAAAATGAGGAGGAAGAGGGGACAGGAATTGATTGATTAGAAATCGTGTCTAAAAAGAAAAACTGTAGAAAATTACACAGCAATTACACCATAAGCAATTACACCACTGGAAAATGAAAGCAGTACTTTTCAAAAGAAAACTGAAGTATATGAATACGATTGGTACCTTTGCAAACATACACTATCTACCAATAAGTATTTGGACACTTTCGAATTCAGGCGTTTTGTCAAAAATCTAAAAAAAATTCTTTATTAGTCTTCTTGAAACTTTAGCAGTGTAGAAAACATGTTATATCTCATGTATATCAGTAAAAGTTGCGTCCTGAAGAGGAAAAGGGGACAAGTAAAAAATTAAACAACAGACAAAATATTTTCAACCACACTTTAAAATAATGCTTTAAATGCGTTTTGGCTGAAGCATGTGATTAAGAAGATTTTTCTCATTATCTGTATAAATTTTTATGAGGCTACCACATATATTCATGGAGATATAACGGGGAAAAAAAAAAAAAAAAAAAAAAAAAAAAACTTCTTTTACTTCCATTACTCGTTTACCGTAGGTAATGGAAGTACTGTATTCGGTACGAAAATTCGATATCGAGATTTCACCTGATTTACATGTTTTGAGGTCTCCTGAGTCTAAAAAAAGTGCTTTTTGGCAACTGGTCAGTGTGTGTGTGGGGGGGGGGGGAAGGGAATCTTCTGACTGTCATATCTCCAAAACTAATAAAGATGAAGCTACGAAACTTCAGAAATAAAGCAGAACTAGTGTACAGATGAATTTTCCAAATTTTGAAGAAAATTGGAAAACCGGAAGGGAGATTTGTGAAACCGGAAGTGGGGACGTAAATCTGAATCTCAAAAACGGCTCTAACGACTTTCTTTAAAACTGTTGCATAAACCCATTTTAGATATCCTTTCTCGTGCTTTACGTGGTCATTACAGGAAAATTAATAGTCATCCTGATCAGGTAGATCTGCTTTAGATCTCGAAAATTGGTGTATCATTAAAAAAAAAAAAAGCTATTATTATTATTATCCCCCCCCCCTTTGGTATGTAAACTCTATTTTATGTCGTTACGTTTTCACGCGTTTACGGCAAACGTGTATCAACTTTCTCTTACTGGAAAATTTTTTGTTGTCTATTTCATTAGCTCAATTCTATGTCTTCTGATCACATTATCTCAAAAATGTCCAAATAATACGTGTAATAGTGGGTAAGGGAAGTCATGTAGTTGTTTCACACCAGATTTTGTTTTCACAGGTTTCAAGCATTACTTTTTACAGGGTGATCCCAAACAGTTTCACTTTTCTTTAATTTTTTACTGGTCCTCCTGTCACTTTCGGCAAAAACTTTAACTAAAATATGTGGAGTATAGCATGTTCATCACATTCCTGAAATTTCAAGATGGTTTATCTAGAATTTTTTGAGATATTAAAAAAAAAACACCTGAAATCAAAAATGTCCGGTCATTTATGGAAAGGAAGAGTACCTCTCAAAATCCCCCCTATATATACATACTAATAGATATTAGTCTTATTTTATTTATCTACAGCTGTTATTTTTTTAGCTCTCTGCTGTATGAATACGAGTATCATGTGTCTTATTATATATATATATACATATAACAGAGAAAAATTATTCTGAACTATTTCGCGCTATATTTGAACAATTAAACTTGAAGTATTTTGTTCTTTACCGATTTCTGTAAAAATTGTAAAGTATATAAAAGATACATATAGATCTCGCCGCGCTTGAAATGATGCTGCCCCAGTTGTTCTAAATTTCTCACTGCAATCATTTAAAAAAATACATATTTATTTATTTATTTATTTATTTATTTATTTATTAACATTTGTTTTTGTACCATTTTATAACTTTTTTTTTTTCCCATTATTATTAAACAAAATGTAAATAAAATTTTCTTACTAGTATTCTAATTAAATAACAAACGCAACACGTTTTGAAAGAAATGAAATATTCATCCGGAAATAAAAAAGACATGTTACCCAAATGAAATTCCTCTCTGTCTCATGTTTTCTTCAACCTTGGTAGCACGCTCTGAAGAAAAAAAATAAAAAAAGATTCTTTTCTTTTGATACGTCATCAGTGTTGACCCCCAACTGAAAGTTTATTTTTGTTGGATGTTTTTAAAATATACATAAGCGGTTTTACTTGTAGTATATGAGACATAGTTATCTAGGTGGAGAAGAGGTTGAAGTTAAAAATTGTATTTTCTATTTCTCTAGCACATTCCCCCCCCCTCCCTCCCCTCCGTCAGTATATGGCCTTCTTCTTTCAGTTTATAAAGAATTATTTAAACTTTACTCTTTCAGTGAGATGTCAAAATTGGGTGTTCGTGAGTCGAAGCTGGAAATTTTATTTTTATTTTCTCCTTTATGTCTTGAAAAGTGACAGATAATGAAAAACACTCATTTAAAACTAGTATGTTGTGGCTAGCAAAAAAACTTTCTTCTGTATTTTCCTATAGAAATTTATGCAATACAAATTATTTATTATTATTATTATTTACATTTTGAATGCTGACTTTTTTTCATCTTAGAGACGTATTACACGAAATGGCCAACGTGAGTAAATTTTTACCGTGCAGATAGCGTACATCCTGTTCTCGGGAACATTTTCAATAAAGCAGCGCCTGTCGGCTGATATGCACCCAAATTGACTCAGCATTTTAAATCTCTGCCTTTTTACATATCAAATTTAGTTCGACTATACGCAACAGAACCAGAGATAGAGACTTCTGTAAACTGCGGAAATCGTAGTATAACAGTGTCACCTATTGAGGGACTGGCATCAAAAGTTGATAGACATTAAGTTATTTTAAGGTGAATCTACATATACATATATATGTAAATCTGTGCATTAGTTCCTGAGATAAAGCTTTCCCTAAAATATCAGAAATAGCTTTATAGTACTGTTGAACTATTGACACCAAATGTAATAAGCATTAACTCATGTCAAAGTGCATCGACATATGCACTTATATCAAATTTTACGCAGTAGTTCATGAGATATAGCATTCCCTGATATTGTGAAAATTGCTGTGTAAAAGTGCCACCTGTTGAGCGATTAGCACAAAAAATTGATAGGCTTCAGTTTATGTCAAGATTGAACTACATATAAATTTATTGGTAAATCTGAGCAGTAGTTCCTGGGACATAATTGGAATGAAATTTTTATCTCACACACACAGACAGACGTTTCCTAAAAATAGATAAATTGCGTTCTGGATCTTTCAAAACGTGTAAATCTATCACAAGAAAATAGAAAATTTTTACAAATCCAAAACTTTCTTCTATTGAGTACAGAAGAAAGTAAAAAGACAAAGCACCTTTGTTCTTCTTCTTCTTCTTTTTTTTTTTTTTTTTTTTTTTTTTAATCTTTTTAAATTTCAAGCATTTAAAATTTAATATTTTTTGGTTACTTTTTTTAGCCTACTATTATTCTTTTCATACGAATATCCGAAAATATACAGCTTTTTTTATTTATTTATTTATTTTTAATCCCCCAATAGTAAAATTCTAAATTGTGTACCTTAGTCTGAAAAGGCAAGGTAACGAATAATCGCTATAAAATGTATTTTGTATTTCCCTGCCCGTCTACCCTCCACCAATATAGCATCTTCCCTTGAATTTAAAAAGAATTTTTCAAACTTACTTTTCCAGTGAAATGTCAAATTGAATGTCCGGGAGTCAAAGTGGGAATTTTTTACTTTTATTTTTTCGTCTTTTGGCTATTCCTTTACTTCCTGGAAAGAACATATAATAAAAAAATGCTCATCTAAATAAAGAATCTCCTTCCTTTTTTCGGCCTACCAGCGGCTGAGAGATTCTGTCCTCGAAGCTGGTAGACGTGAAGTGCCGGGTTCGATCCCAGGTGCACTCGTCAGCCTAGCCGTTCTGAGTTTTCCGTGGTTTTTTCCGAAAGACGAATAAATGCGAGGTAAGCCCTTAGAAAGTCCCCCCCCCCCATTGCACACAGAGGGCCCTTTTCCTCAGGCCTAGGACCCTAGTGCAATCAATCGCCTCCATTCTAATAACGATACCCATACTTTTACTTTTTCTCTTTTTAAATTTCCAGTATATAAAATTTAATATTTTTCGGTTAGCTTTTCTTTTTAGCCTGCGATTGTTCTTTTCAACCTCCCGCAAAAAATAAATAAATAAAATAAAAAATTAATTAATTAATTAAAAAAAAATAAATAAAGTCTTTATATTTTCATAAATATACAGTTTTTTTTTTTTTTTTCTTTTGTTTAACCTTTAATAGTAAAATCCTAAATTGTATGTTTCTTAGTCCGAAAAGGCAAGGGGAGGAATTATATTAATATTGTTAAAAATTATGTAACTTAAATTAAAAACTACTACTCAAATGAAGAAATTTAGGAACGAAATGTTTTGATAAAGTTCACTTGTGAGGAAATAACAATCTTTGCTTTCCTCTCCTTTCTGTTAAAACACCCCCTCTCACACTACAACCACCTGCTTTGTTACTGGAGTGGGGACTGTCTAATCAATCACGCAGATAAGGAGGGACCGATGGGAGGCGGAGATTTTAAGAATTTTTCAGTATTTTCACAACAATTCGCAATATCTCTAGAAGTATTTTTGATTTACGAAATTAGTAAAAATTATGGAAAAAAAGTATTTGAAAACTTCGAACTTTAAGGTCTACCGATTAAAATTTAATTTTTAAGGATATTTCACGGGTTTATTATTATAAAGTTGTAAATAGAACAATACCCTAGTTTTCCAAAGTTCCAAAATTGCTGTTAAAATCACAATCAAACAATAAGAGAAATCGAAAATTTAATAAAAAGGCGGCTTGTGATTTGATCTCAAATATCATGTGCAAAAAACAAAATTCAAAAATATTAAAATGCGAATGTAAAATCTCTCTAAACATTTTACATAGGTTTTATACTAGCGTGTCATTTCTAAACTCTTTCGGGACAGTGCCCTTAAGGCTCCTTTCTCTTTCTTTCTCTTGCAATTTCCATTTCTTCGCTCGTGCATTCCTCACCAGTGGACGAACGGTTCTGCGTTCAAAAGCTGGTAGACGGGATATGCTGGGTTTGATCTCAGGTCGCGGTCTTAGATCGACCTGGCCGTTCGGAGTTTTTTGTGGTTTTCTCCAAATCTCGCGCAATGACGTTGTGTCCCCATAACAAAAAAAAAAAAAAAAAAAAAAAAAAAAAAACACGTAAGGCACACCCTTATGTAGTCAATCAGCCTTAATCCCAAACACAAATACAAACACCGTTCGCGAAATCTAATGTAACTGTATGGGGAAACGTGTTTACGGAAGTATTCATTACCTAATGCATTTTTTTTTTTTTTTTTTTTTTTAAATTCTGTTTTCACATTCGGAAAATTCGCAGCGAATAAATTAGTACTCAAACTATTTTATTTAAGAGACAAAACTTAAGTTAAAATACATTTAAAAACAAAACATACATATAAAAATAATTAAAATCTAGACGTTTCGAAACCCTTCCGGGTTTCCTCATCAATATTCCAACATAATATGCAAGAATTACATGAATACCCAAGGAATTTATAGAAGTACAGAATATTGAGGAGCCAGTGTGCATGATTCACTGATAGTGTGGAGATGCCTGGCAGTGTGCCAGCTCTCAAGGAAAATACGTGATTTATAATTATCAAAACCAGAATTTAGAAATTTTATATTATGGAAGTCAGGAATATGATCGGTTTCTATTGAATGGATTACAATTTTAGAATTTTGGTTGCAATTTTTAAAAGATCGTCTGTGCTCCTGTAGTCTAATTTTTGCTATACGGCCAGTTTCAACTATGTAAACATATTTACAATTTTTACAAGGAATTAAATATATTACGGCAGTTAGATTCAGAGAAGGGGTTATGGGTTTAAAGTTAAAAAGAATGTTTTTCAATTGTTTAATCGGCCGGAAAGCAGTATAAATATTATGTGGATTAAGTAATTTAGAAATAAATTCTGAAGGAAAACCAAAATATGGCAAAGAAATACAATTTTTTTTATTAATTAGTGAATTTTTCATTTGCATTGGAGGAGAGGGGGAAATTGCAGGAAGAAACGAAGGAGAGGGGTTAAGTTTTGTCTCGTAAATAAAATAGTTTTTGTTTTTAATATACAGGATGTTTATAAAGTACCGGACCCATTTTGATGTTTAATAACTCATAAAATAATAAAGATAGATTAAAATTAATAACATAAATGGTTAGATAGACTCAAAACGTTTCATGACCCTTGTCAATGAACTTCCATGTGTGCCCCCTTCGTCGCACGGAGAATATCAAGTCGATAGTCAATTTCATGCACATAATTTGTGGTCTTAAATTTTGTGATTTTTGTACATGTCAGAAGTAAATTACTAATTTTACGTGTGTATATACAGGCTACATGCATTTGTTCTTCCAGGAATGCTGTAGAACTATTGCTAGAAGGTTGAAAAGTCAGGAAGAAAAATATCTAAAGGCTTCTGAACATTTAAAATGTTAGAAAAGGCTACTTGGTACCAAAATGTTTTCAAAAGGGCCACCAGATGCTAAAATGGGTTGAAAAATTACTGCAGGGTGCTAAAATGTGTTTAAAAGGGCAGTAGGGAGGAGCACTCTCCCAAAATTAGCCTAGAGCCTGGGCTAATAGGGAAATGGGTCCGGGACTTTATAAACACCCTGTATATAATTGAAACGGTTTGATGTTTGTGTACGTTAAAAATTAGTACTCGTTTATTAAAAATTGATTTTTAAAAATATTTAAAATTTAAATTTTAGTTTAAAAATGCGAAAAATTAACCAAGAGCATTTTTATTATATTTTAGTTTTAAAATGAAGTAGGAAAAATGTCAACAATAAATTTTTGGAAAACGAGTTCTAGTTTAGCTGTTGTTGTAAACAAACTTTCCCATAGATTTACACGGGATTTAGTGACCGGTCGTGAGGAAACTGCGTAAGAGGGACTCCGAAAGCCGAAGCCAATGTTATTCTATGGGGAATTTTGCCCCATTGTAATTCATTAACTAATACATATTTTTAAATTCCGTTTTCACTTTCCGAAAATTCACAACTATTAAACAATCTATCGCTTTCTAAAAATTGATTTTATTTTTTATTTTTAAGATTTCATTTTTAAGCTCAAAAATGAAAATTTCCCATTGTGAATATTTGCATTTTACAACCTCCAAATAAAATATTAAAAATTTTAAAAAATAATTTTTTGAAAGCGAAAAATTGTTTAATAGTTGTGAAGTTTCTGAATGCGAAAACAGCATTTAAAAATATATATTAGTTGATACGTTATAATGGGACGAAATTCTCCATAGAATAACACTGGCTCTGGCTTCTGGGGACGATAAGTTTAGAGGCCTCTTAATGGTAAATGCGGCATATTTTACTTCCTTGTAGGAAATAAATAAAGAGTTGAACCATGAATAGCGAAACATATAATATCTCTCGTGACTTTAAAACGATTAGTCGGAGGATACTAACATTTGTAATTCGGATTGTTATAACATCTAGTTGGGCACCTCTCCTTTTCATCCTCCCGTTTCAAAGATCCAATGACTTCTTTATTTTATTTATTTATTTTTTGTCTGTGTGTGTGTGGCGTGTATACACGTGACTAGCTTGAATAACTCAGAAATGATTAGTAATAAAATGCTGAAATTTTGTATTAGAATTGTTATAACATTGAGCTGCGTACTTCCCTTTCTCATTACTGCATAAATTCCCGCTTTTGATATATCTACATTTAACTTTTTTTTTTTTTTTTTTTTTTTTTTTTTTCCGTATAAAAAAATCCTGTTATGTTACAGAAAATGCCTGGCGGCAAAAGTTGCCAGAAATCTGTATTTCTGTATACTATGCGAAAAATACGTTGACAAAAATTTTCTGTAACAGGCCAGTACAGAAAATATTCGTACAAGCAGATTTTTCTTGCGTGCGTACCATAAAAATTCTCGCATTAAATAAAATTCTCCAGTTTTACCAGCTAGGATCAAACCAGTGCCCACTGCTTTGTGGGTGACAAATTTCTTTGTGTCGCAGAAACACAATTTAGGGAGGCATACTATTGTAACAATCGTAGCTATCGTAAATCACAAGTCGGATTGTACACTCCACAGCAAAAGTATCCGAGCACTAGCAATAATCCTCGTCTTAAAAAAGTACATTTAATACTGCTTTGCTAAATAAATCCTTGTTGAGTCATGTTCTTAGTCAGTCTAAGAACATGATTCGACAAGGATTTATTTAACAAAATAGTTGTAGGAACTTAACTACAAATAACTAATTTTCGACGGACCATCTTCGTTGTTTTAATATTTTTAATTTGTACGATCACATACATCAAGTATTTACACTATTTACAACGAAGAATAAGATTTATAATAGGTAGAACATAAAATAATAATTGTGGGCGTCAATAAATTTAAAGTTCTTTGCCCACGTCCATTGTACTTGGCTTCTCATAGCCTTCTGCCGGTGATCCGCGACGGGGTGGCGCGCATGCGTCAACATCCCGCCCGGCCTTGCTATGTTGTCATGCAAGAACTTACAATATTTTTTTTTTTTTGCAAAACTTCAAATTTACAATTTCACATAACATGAATAGATAAAATAATAACAAATAAATGAATGTAACATAATATCAATATTTCGCACAACACATAGAATTAGAAAAAAGATTAACTGATTATAATAAACAGAAATTTTCATAATTAACTAACAAATTTAGAGTAATATATATAATACAGTAAATTAATATAATAAATGTTCATATTCATTTTTACTCCTCGATAGGCAGCACACACAATCTGGAGATGGATCTTTTGTAAATCCCTTTGGTAGTTTTTATATCTACCAATCTAACTTTATTATCCTGACCAGGATATAGCTTTATTACACGCCCTAAAACCCACTTGCATGGTGGAAGATTTTCTTCCCTGACTAAAACCATGTCTCCGATTTTTAAATTTTCTTTATCAATTATCCATTTTCTGCGCTGTTGTAAGTTATTTAAGTAAGAAAGACTCCATCTTTTCCAGATTGCCTGAACTGACTTCGTAATATTTTGCCAAGCACTTAGGCGATTTTTCTCAATATTGATCAAAGAGGGTTCAACAACAGCCGTTATTGGCCTTCCAATAAGAAAATGGGCTGGAGTTAAAACCTCTAAATCTTCAATACTTGAAGTTAGCGGAGTCAGTGGTCTCGAGTTCAAGATCGCTTCCACTTGAGTAACAAGTGTAAGCATTTCTTCAAATGTAAATTTTGAATTACCCGCTATGCGTTTAAAATGGTATTTAAACGCTTTGATATTTGCTTCCCATAGACCACCCCAATTTGGACTCCTTGGAGGAATAAAAACCCATTCTATTTTTTCCTCTGCAAAAAATTTGAATAAGGATTCTTCCTTATCTCTTACCAGTTTATACAAGGCATTTAGTTCCCTGTTGGCGCCTACCATATTGGTCCCATTATCCGAAAATATTTTATGACACTTGCCCCTTCTCGAAATAAATCTTTTTAACGCAGCTATCAGAGCTTGTGAAGTTAAATCACTAATAAGTTCAAGATGTATAGCCTTTGTTACTAGACAAATGAAAATACAAACATAAATTTTGATTTCTGGACCTTTCCTTCCATATTTATTTTTGATTAAAAAGGGTCCAGACAAATCTACCCCAGTTGAATTAAATGTTTTATCTGGCGTTATTCTTTGTTTTGGCAAGTTTCCCATTTTTTGTACACATACTTTTGGATTTGCTTTAAAACAGACTAAACATCTGTGCACAATTTTTTTACAAAGATTTCTCCCATGAATGGGCCAATATTTTTGCCTAACCTGAAACAGAAGATGTTGGGGACCAATATGAAAATATTTTTCATGATAATATTTTACAATTAATTCCGTTAATTTATTTTTTGAAGGAAGTACATAAGGATGCTTAATCGAATAAGATAACTGCGAATTTTGCAGTCTCCCCCCTACCCTTATTAAACCATTGTCATCCAAAAATGGGGATAAATTAAAAATTTTAATCTTATGCGATACATTACCGCCACTTTTCAAGGCAGATATTTCAGTATGAAATTCCTCCTCCTGCAGCTGTTTCAGTAGGAAGTCTTCTGCCTTTGTCAGCTCTTCAGGCATCAGCGGTCCTTTCTTCTTTTCTAAAGGATTTCTTAGATTGTGAAGAAACCTGAAAAGAAAACTACATATACGTAATATTTTTAAAAATTTATTACTACGATTAATCAGATAGCTCAAAATAGTAAAGTCCTTTTTCAAATTTAGAGTCACTGCATTTTCAGATTTTAATTCAGGAGTGTAGTCTTCCTCATTTAGTTCTGAAAAGTCAATAAAAGATTGTTTGTTTTTCGGAAATTCAGGATCTTTCAGAAATTCAGCACCTGTCCACCATGTGGCGCTGGTTGTTAGGCTTTCAGCAGTCATCCCTCGGGACAACAGGTCAGCAGGATTTTCTTTACTTGCACAATGGAACCAAGAGTTAGGGTTTGTCAGGCTGGCAATTTCTTGAACACGGTTGGCGACAAACTGCTTCCATCGGGTTTTAGTACCCTTTATCCAGAAAAGCACTATCTGCGAATCAGTCCAGTGATATTCAACAGAAGGTCTTTTAAGGTTTACAGTATTTTTCACTTTGGTGATCAGACGAGCTGCGACCAGGGCACCCAATAATTCAAGGCGAGGTAGTGTAACACCGCTGAGGGGAGCTACACGGCTCTTGGAAGTCAAAAGTTTTACTGAAATACCATTTTCTGATTTTGTTCGTACATAAATGGCAGCGCCATATGCTTTTTTGCTAGCATCGCAAAAACTATGTAATTCAACTACATCTTCTGGGGAAGTGGCATCAAGGATGAATCTAGGGACTTCAAGCTCTTTTAACAAGGGTAATTCCGAACACCATTTCATCCACTCTTTTTCGATATTTGGTGATAATGATTCATCCCATTTGGTTTTAGTTGTCCAGATATCTTGAATGATAATTTTTGCCCTGACAGTGAATGGAGAAATTAACCCTAAGGGGTCGAAAATTCTCCCTACGGCTTGAAGAATGGTACGTTTTGTAATTTTATTTATGGATATAAAGTTCAACAAACTCTTGATATCTACAATCAAATTATCTTTATTAGTATCCCAAGATAGTCCCAAGATCTTTGTCTGATTTATACCTAAGCTGATGGTAGATTCTACAGGGTATGTATCAAATTTTTCGCTTTTCTACTGCTCTGTTAATTCGGTATCGTTACTTATCCATTTTCTAAGGGACATTCCTGCGGCTTCCATAATATATTTTGCACTTCGTGATAATTCAAGTGCTTCGTTAAAATCATTACCTCCAGAAATTAAGTCGTCTACGTAAAAACATTTATCTAAAAGTCGAACAGTAGCGGGAAATTCTTCTCTATACTTCTCAATGTGATGTCTAATAGTAGCAGCGAGTAAGAATGGACTTGAACACACCCCAAAATTAACTCGATTGAAACGATAAATCTGTAATTTGGGTTTTTTGTGTGCATGCGGTTCTTCATCACTCCAGAAAAAACGAACAGCGTCTTTATGTTCATCAGCGAGACAGATTTGTAGAAAGGCTTGTTTAATATCAGAACAAAATGCTAATTTGTTTAATCTAAAATTAATTAAAACATCCAAAAGATTCGGATTTAAATTTATCCCCTGCCATAGGCAATCATTCAGTGACAGCTGATTATTTTGATGACTCCCTGCATCAAATACGATTCTTGTTTTGGATGTTAAGCGACCTTCCTTTCTTACTGCCTGATGAGGCAAATAATAAATAGGTTTGTTTAAATTATTTTCTGCTGTACTGGGTTCAACTATTTCTATTATTTTTTGATTTACGTAATCACGAATAATCTCTCTATACTGTTCATATAATTCTCTATCATATTTAAAACGTCTCCATAAACTTAAAAATCGTTGTTTCGCTAACGTGTAATTATCGGAAAGTTCATTATAGGGTCTTCTAAAAGGCAAGTGTACAACGTAGCGTTTGTTTTTAAACTGAATCGTTTCATTAAAAATTTCTATAGCTTTATCACTTTCTTTTTGAATTGGATCGTCTCTTATTCCAATGCTTTCTAGATCGAAAAAGAGTTTAAGAGTGCTACTAAGGGAATCGTCTGACAAAACGAAACACTGTTTCGAATTATTCAGTTCTGTTTCTTCAACCTTTCCACACGCTAGCCATCCAAATTCGGTTTCCTTAAAAAACAAATCGTCATTTATTTTATAAGTATTATCCTTTAAAACTTTGAATAATATATCTGCACTGATTAACGCTTCTATTTTATTCGGTTCAAAAAATGTCTCGTCACTCAATTTCAAAAATTCTGGAATTTTTATGTCTGAAATGTTTAATTTATTGCATGGTGTAAGCCCAGTTATTTTATCTACAATCAAAAATTCTACTGGTTCACTAAAAGAACAATCTTCATTTGAAATAAAGGTATCTAATTTCCACTTAATATTTTGGGTCAATCCATTCAAACCTGAAACTGGAGTTTTTATTTTTTCTCTTTTAATTCCTAAACATTCACTCATCTTTTCAGTTAATACGCACACATTTGAAGCGGAATCCAGAACGCATCTTATTTTTATTCTTTTTTTGTTTTCGCATTGAACATAAATATAAGCTGTGGAAAACAGAATACTTTTTCTATTTTCTTTTAAATATCTGCTATTATTACTCAAAACGGAAGCATTTAATTGCGCAACCCGTTTGTCTATATCTGGTAAGTTGGATGAATTTATTCCATCTGCGTCTGGAACCGGGGTTTTGGCGCCAGAAGAAAAACATATTAATCTGTTGTGCTTCATTCCGCAGGTGCATTTGAATTTCGATAAGCAATCATTTTTCTTATGGTTTTGCCTAAAACAAACCTCACAAAGCTTGTGAAGGCGTATTATACTTAATCTTTCGTTAATGTTTAATTTCAAAAATGCATCACATTTATAAATAGGGTGATAAGTATTTTTACAAACAACACAATTTTTGTTTTTATTTTCATGCATTAAAAGAGTTTTAGATTTGTTAATAGCCGGAAAGTTTTTGTTAGTATTTTTATTTCCGCTAGTCATATTCGTTCTATTAATAGATAATAAAACTGATTCTCGTTGTTCCAAAAATTTGATAAATTCTTCAAAGGTGGGAACATTTTTTGATTTAAGGGATAACTCAAAATTCTTTCTAGATTCTCTGTCTAACTTTGCTACGAGAATATTTACAATGAAAACATCTGATAATTTATTTTGCTCATATTTAAGAACTTTCAAGGCACGCAGATTTTTCTGTATACAATCAATCATATTTCTTATCTCTTTGGGATTTTCTGTTTGAATTTTCTCAAAATTCAGAATATTTTGTACATGAATATCAACAATTAATCGCTCGTTATCATAGCGATTTTCTAATGCATTATATAATGATTCAAATGTATCAAAATTACTAACTAGATTTTTAGCGTCATATTTGAGACAAGATCTAAGATAATATAATTTCTGCGACTGATTAATATGAACATTATTGGTTATTAAATCATCAAATTGTTCTTTAAAAGAACTGAATTCCTCATATTTTCCTGAAAATTCAGGTAATACTAAAGGAGGAATTTGAGTTTTAATTTCAAAGTTATCTTGAGATGCATTTTCAGTCGCATTTATTTTTTTATGAGAATCAAATTTCTTATAAGAATTAATAAGAGTATTAATTCTTACCTCTAATTTTTCCAGACGTTCTTCACATGAGTCAAGGTCGTCATCTATGGTTGCTTGTTCAGCATCTTTCAAGTCTTGAATTTCGTAGTATTTTTGTCGTAATTCATCGATTTTTGTTTGTAGCAGTTCTATGTTCTTTAATTTCACTTTTAGTTCCACTACATCTATATCGTAATTTTCGGCATTCGTGCCTTCTACATAGTTTTCAATTCTAGTTATCTTCCCTTTCAAGGAAGATTTCAATTTATTATTTTTATCCATAAGTCGCTTATTACAAGCTCCTTTCTCGACGGAGCCACTTTTTGTAGGAACTTAACTACAAATAACTAATTTTCGACGGACCATCTTCGTTGTTTTAATATTTTTAATTTGTACGATCACATACATCAAGTATTTACACTATTTACAACGAAGAATAAGATTTATAATAGGTAGAACATAAAATAATAATTGTGGGCGTCAATAAATTTAAAGTTCTTTGCCCACGTCCATTGTACTTGGCTTCTCATAGCCTTCTGCCGGTGATCCGCGACGGGGTGGCGCGCATGCGTCAACAATAGTATTAAGTGTACTTTTTTCAGAGAGGGATTATTGCTAGTGCTCGGATACTTTTGCTGCGGAGTGTACAATCCGACTTGTGATCTACGATAGCTGTGATTGTTACAGTAGTATGCCTCCCTTAGTCTGCTACTTTGCACTTCTCAATCCTGATTTGATGCCAAATTTCCGTATG
The DNA here is from genome assembly GCA_963930645.1 of Salticus scenicus. Classification (NCBI taxonomy): domain Eukaryota; kingdom Metazoa; phylum Arthropoda; class Arachnida; order Araneae; family Salticidae; genus Salticus; species Salticus scenicus. The sequence goes on along the minus strand of OZ005661.1, from coordinate 112,563,964 downwards.
CAAACGCAGAAAAATTGTGTATCATCGAATGAAATCCGTATCAATGGTTACCGATTTTATCTGGTTACAGAAATAACGATACTTTTGACAGATTAAGATGTAATTTAAAACTAAATTTCTGTAGTTTTAGAAAACATAAATTTTATCTAGGAAATTTTCAAATTTTACAGAAATTTTCTATTTTTTGACAAAAAAATTTTTTTTGTGTGTATTTAAGAATGTGACTAATTCGCATAACTCAAAAAAAAAAAAAAAAAAATAAATAAAAAAAAAAAAGTAAAATAAAATAAAAAAAGAAAGAAAGAAAGAAAAGAAAAAAAAGAAAAAAAATTAGTAATACTGGTATATGAAATTTTTTATGTTTATTGCGGTTATAATATCTAGTTTTATATCACCCTTTTGTTATTACTGCATGATCTCCGGTTTTAAATACGTCCAAAGAAGATATCCACTTATCTACGATGATACAAAAACGATTAGCTACAGAAGATTGAAATAGTAAAGTTATTTAGGAATTGTGAAACATCCTTTGTGTATAGTCTTTTACGGTCAGTATGTACAGGGGTTGGACAAAAATATGGAAACACCTTAAAAAAAAAAACATGTTTCCTTGCCTAATATGGTGTAGGAAACCCGTTGGCATTCAAAACAGCTTGCAGTCTTCTCGGAATGGATAAATACAGTTCCTGTATGTTTGCCAAGGGAATATTGTACCATTTTTCCTGCAAAACGGTGGCAAGTTCAGATAACGATGTTGGCGGTGGATAGCGAGAACGCACTTTCCGCTCCAATGTAGACCCCAAAGGTTCGATAATATTCAGGTCTGGTGACTGTGCTGGCCAGGAGAGATGCGAAAAATCATCCTCGTGCTCAGAAAACCAGTCCTGGACAATGTGAGCTGTGTGAACAGGGGAGTTGCCGTCTTGGAAGACACCATCACCATTTGGGAACAAAGTTTGTACCATGGGATGGACTTGATCGGCCAAAATGTTCACATAAATCTTGGCAGTAATGCGCCCTGACAGAGTTATCATGGGAACAGCAGAGGACCACGATATGGCTGCCCAAACCATCACAGAACCCCCGCCATGTTTCACTCTTGGCAACAAGCAGTTTGTATTATAGGCTTGAGATGACGTTCTCCAGACGTAAACTCGGCCAGAAGTGGGAAACAATGTGAAATAAGACTCATCGGACCATATGACTCTCTTCCACTGCTCTATAGTCCAGGCTTTATGACTTAAACACCACTTTTTTCTCTTACGGGCATTAACATCACTGATGAATGGCTTTTCAATTGCAGCACGGCCAGCAATTCCCTGTTTATGAAGCTCCCTTCTAATTGTTTTGGTACTCACAGGCTTTGGTAACATGACATTCATTTCAGCAGTAACTTTTGTAGCTGTGGTCTTCTTTTTCGTGATAATCCTCCTTAATGATCGTCTGTCACGATCACTCAGCACACACTTTCGTCTGCGCTGTGATTTAGCGGATGATGTTTTTCCGCATTTCAAATATGCGGAATAAAGCTTCGATACAGTACCTCTTGAAACACTAAACACCTCGGCTACCTTGCTTACGGAAGCACCAACCATACGCGCTCCAACAATTTGCCCACGTTCGAAGTCTGTTAACTCTGACATAATGCAATGACAACCTCACATAACAGTGCTCCGACAACGACTGAACTGTGCAGCGCATTTACGAAGTTGTATAGGTGGCGTCAGTAAGCTAAAACGCCAGCGTCACCTACATATTTCATTAAAATCAATCTTTTTTTTCAAACATGTGTTTCACAAGGTGTTTCCATATTTTTGTGCAACCCCGTACATAATTGCCCTTTTTATCGTTAAAAAGAAATACAAATTTCACATTTCAGATATTAAAATAATATTGATAACATACACTGTAAAAAAATAACTATTACCAGCTGCAAGAAACTCTCTGTAATTGGTGAAAATAATTATTTTCTCCAATCACAGAGAGTGTCTTGCAGCTGGTAATAGTTATTTTTTTACAGTGTATAAATGGACAAGTCATACTATAGATACCCTGTCATTTATTAATATAAATAGGGTCTTTAAATATGCATACAGCGAGTTTCTTTGTCTATGAGAAAATTATTTTGAAGTCATATTGTTTGAGAGTATGATTTCACGAGGGTGAGTTTATTCGTTTTTTTTTACAGTCGGTAACAAAAGTATCCGAACACTAGCAAAAATTCCTATGTAAAAAAAGTAGAGCTAATACTGTTTTGTTAAACAAATCCTTGTCGAATCTTTTCGAATCCTGTCAGTCTATGAACATGATTCGACAAGGATTTATTTAACAAAACAGTATTAACTCTACCTTTTTTACATAGGAATTTTTGCTAGTGTTCGGATACTTTTGTTACCGACTGTACCTAGGAATAAACTCACCCTTTTCTTGTTAAAAAACTCCATTGATATACACAACTCTTAGGGTATGTAATAGATTGAAATGAACCAAAAGTTCATGCGTCTTTTATTGATATTTCCAAAGTAAATTTTACAAAACCGAACTTTATTACGATTTAAATTAAATGTCGTTTAATTCTATTGCCTGATGTCATCTATCGGCAAATTACTATCTATTCCACTTCGGTGTCCTTAGAAGCGAAAAACTTTCGGCTTCGTTCTCGACATCGCCCAAATTATTGAAGCTACGTCCGTGCAGGAAGCCTGTATTGTTCAGAAATAATGGTAGTTGGATGGAACTACATCTGAACTGTATAAACTGGATATGGAAGAAGTTCAATCACATTCAATTCTTTCATCTTTTTTTTCGTTTGTCTGGTTGTGTGCAGTTTCACTTTGTATTGTTGTAGAAGGGCTCCTTTGTAACAAAGCAGTGCCGGATCATTTCGACCCAGCTTGAGTCGGTGTACATTCAGTCGAATCAAGCAAAATAGAGGTCTAAATAGTTGTCAATACTACGACCATTTGCAACCAGCTCAAAGTGTAATTATACTCACAAAATTCCATCAAAACACAATAAAGCGTTCCTCATTTTGCTACTGGTTCTGCCACTTGTTTTGAATCAAATCACTAATGCAGTTTGTCCGGATTGTTGAAATAAACTCACTTATCATCTCAAGTCATAATAAAGTGAATGAAACGGACGTAAATAAGATTTTCCAGCAGTTTTCGGGTATGTGTCTACAGTCTACACGATTTTGAGCTTGATATTTTTCCCCATGGCAATTCCTGGTTGCGCCTGTGTTCACTTTTCCAATATAGCCTTAAGATGTCGATCAACAGATATGTGTTAATATGAAGTTTGCCCAACATTCTACGAGTATTCATTGATGGCTTGGCCTCAATGTCTTCACGAATGGCTTCACTATTCCCGTCATAGGAAAATCCAAACGTGGTTCAATTCTGAGGTCTGTGTTTCCTTAATTCAAATTTCTGCACTGTAAAAATTGAGATAACTTCTTCTCTTTCCACTTCGCATAGTTTATTTGCCGCTTCAGTAGATTTACACTGCTATTTCTTTCAATGACGTAAATGTGCTCAATTTTCTAAACTTTCTATGATTTTGCTTTATTATGAAAACAAAAAAGGAAATATTATCAATAATTTAAAGATAACTAAAAAGTAAATACTAATTAACTATTAAAAGCTACAAAATTATATAATAACAGTTGCATATAAAGTGCTTTAATTGACGTAAAAATACAATTTTGGGTCTGTTTTAATGGTAACCTCTTGTCGATTTGAGTTATTATATATTTATCAAACGATAAACTATTTTTAGAAAATGTACGTTTGTTTTTGCGTACGTAACCAAACGCCTGTGGCAGCTCTAAATCATGATTTATTTCACAGAATTGCATAAAAACCTATATTTAGTTGCACATTGACAAAAACTTATGATTAACAACTTTAATACAAATTGCCCATCAATTGGTGCTGCTATGCTTCAATTTCCCTATTTATGAGTTCACATAAAAATGAGCTAGGAGCTAGGCCCCTCTAAAAGAATCCCTCAGTCCTAGAACCAACCTGTAGTCAATCGCACTTAATCCTTTCACCAACACTCCATTTATCGGAAGGCTATATCTCATCTTCTATAGTGTATTATTACACAAAACTTGTATATAAGACATAATTATGAAAAAAAAAACTGCTGATCCAATTTTGTGAATATCGGCCAACAGTTGACATTGCTATGCTGCAGTTCTTCCGATGGGCAGAAAGGGTATATCTCAGTTTTTATAGTGCATAAACGCACCAAATTTGATGTATAAGATGGTCACTGTTGAAAAGAACACTAAATCAATTTGAGTGTATATCGGAAGACAGGTGTCGCTGCTATTATTCACATTCTACTATTTTCAATGGACTATATCTTAACATCTATTGGTTGAAATTGCGTTTGACTATATATATGTGTGTGTGTGTGTTGAAAACGTTTTCAAACATTGCACTAGATGAAACCAAGTATCACACGAAGAACTAAAAAGAACATCAATAAAGACTTCTGAAAAAATTAAGCATCCTTTTAATGAAGACATACAGCATCAATAATTTTTCAAGGGCTCAGATTGAATGTTGCATGCATATTAGGTATTATTTCTGTCATACTGTATGCAATTTGCAACGTGTAAATAATTTCAGTCTCAATAAGAAAAAGACAAACAAACGACAAACATACTTTTGTTCACTACAATCACCAATGGCGACTAAAATATAAAATTATTCCTAAGAAAAAATAATAAAACTGAAATTATTATTTACTTTACAATTGCAAAAATCATATACGAGGCTTGTCCGTAAAATAAGGTTCCCAAGGAGCTGTGGGCGCTAGGAACGCTGTTACGCGGGTTTTCGCGATACTGACGTGTACCTTGGCAACCTTTCTCCCAGTCCCCGCCCCTGCGAGCTGTCTGCGACGTTCATTCTTGTCTTGGTGGCCGTGAGAGATGGAGCTCCCACTCGCTTCTCATGCCAGCTGCGAAGTACGCTCTGTGATTCATTTTTTGTATGCAAAAAACTCTGCGCCGGTGGACATTCATTCCCAACTGTGTGAAGTGTTCGGGAAAAAGTGTATGAGCGTGCAACATGTGCGCAAATGGTGCAGAGAGTTCAAAGACGGACGTACGTCCATGACGAAAAGCGTTCTGGCCGGCCATCGGTTTCGCACGAAACGATTGCGAAAGTGGAAGAAGCAATTCTGAAAGATCGAAGGGTGACCTTCGTCGGGCTGCGGCAGAGTTCAACGATTCAGGCATAAAGAAGATAGTATACCACATGCAAAAATGCATTGATCTTAACGGCGATTATGTCAAAAAATAGGGGAAAGTTTAAGCTTTCCAAATATCTATTATTCAATGCCAATAAACATGTTTTTCATTATGAAAATTCGTTGGGAACCTTATTTTACGGACAACTCAAATATTTTAGTTCAGCCACGAGGCTAAATAGAGTTAATCTTGCAATTAGATGTATAGTCTTTATTAAATTTCATACTTATAAGTTGAAAATAAAATTTAAAATTAAATTAAATGGAAAATAAAATTTAACTAATAATTATTTTAACAACTAAACCATAAAAAATAAATTTGAGTAAATTTCAATTTAAAATTTCACAGACGTACAAAATACGAGATTCGTAAATTAAATTCGTAATAACTGTTGTATTTGCCTGCTTCACAGGTCACTATACTTAAATGATTTATTTTTAATTGAACAATTGAAACGTTTCAATAAATGTATTTCGAATGACGACAATTTTCGTCACACCTTTAGTATGGGATCTCCTTGGCGATATCAAATATTCTTTAAACTTCTCGAATCTGTAAAACAAAACTATTATTAAAACGAATATTCTCGAAAGCAGTCGAATAGTAGTGTTAATTCTTCGAATATTCTGGTGAAACTCGTACAGCAAAAGTCACTATTCGATGAATTTTCTGGAATAATCCAAAAATTAGTCGCTTGTTTCACAGGAGTAAAGCAAATAACATCAAATACTCCAGAGCAGAAATCTGCGCTAGCTCACGAAAAATGTTCAGTCGCTCAGAGCTCAATCCCTAAAGGACAGTCTCTCAGAATAACTCTGAATCGCAGTGACTACATACTCTCTCGCAAAAATCAGCTCACTCCTATTTATAACTTTTGGTGAGGGGGCTTGGCGATGATTTCATCGAGAATCCCATGGAGAGCTCGAGATCTATGCTCCCGTGTGTCGGAGAGGTTCGAAACTTCGGGAACTCTAAACTACCATTTTTCACCAAATTTAGTCGTCCACTTGCCAAGGCTGACCCCACTGAAAGGGAATGAACTCTCCTTTAATTTTCACTTTGCCTGTAAAACTATTTTCATTGCAACACTGCAACTGATGCAGGGAAAAGACTTCATTCCTTGTAACAATATGCTATGAGCACTTTTTCTCCTGTATTTTAGACAACTAATGATTTCATGGTTAAAGTTGGCAGCAAAAGTATCCGAGCACTAGCCAATAATTCAGATATCAAAAAAGTACACTTAATATTGTTTTGTTTAAAAAAATATCATTGTCGAATCATGTGCTTAGACTGACTAAAAATATGTCTCGACAAGGATTTATTTAACAAAGCAGTATTAAGTGTACTCTTTTTAGACAGGGATTATTGCTAGTGCTCGGACACTTTTGCTGCCGACTGTATATATATTTTCCATTAAACATATTTTTATTTTTATTTATTTATTAGTGCTAGAGGCCTATTTCAGTCGGTTTACTGAATGGGGATTTATTGAATGAAGTCCCCCCAAGGCACAACTTTGACATGAGTCCCCCCCCCCCAGTCCCAACTTTGACATGAGTCCCCCCCCAAGGTACCCCTATTTCAGTCGGTACAGCGTTGTCGAATTTTTATAATACGCTCTTAATTAGTGCTAGAGGCCTATTTCAGTCGGTTTATTGAATGGGGATTTATTGAATGAAGTCCCCCCAAGGCACAACTTTGACATGAGTCCCCCCCCAGGCCCAACTTTGACATGAGTCCCCCAAGGTACCCCTATTTCAGTCGGTACAGTTGTCGAATTTTTATAGGTCACTCTTAATTAGTGCTAGAGGCCTATTTCAGTCGGTTTATTGAAAGGGGATTTATTGAATGAAGTCCCCCCAAGGCACAACTTTGACATGAGTCCCCCCCCCCAGGCACAACTTTGACATGAGTCCCCCCCCCCCCCCCAAGGTACCTCTATTTCAGTCGGTACAGCGTTGTCGAATTTTTATAATACACTCTTAATAGTGCTAAGGACCTATTTAAGTCGGTTTATTGAATGGGGATTTATTGAATGAAGTCCCCCCAAGGCCCAACTTTGTCATGAGTCCCCCCCCAAGGCACCCCTATTTCAGTCGGTACAGCGTTGTCGAATTTTTATAATACACTCTTAATAGTGCTAAGGGCCTATTTCAGTCGGTTTATTGAATGGGGATTTATTGAATGAGGTCCCCCCAAGGCACAATTTTGACATGAGTCCCCCCAGGCCCAACTTTGACATGAGTCCCCCCCCAAGGTACAACTTTGACATGAGTCCCCCCCAAGGTACAACTTTGACATGAGTCCCCCCCCAAGGCACACCTTTGACATGAGTCCCCCCCAAGGCACACCTCCCCCTCATTGGGAAAAAGAGAAAAAACGTTGTTTTGCGGCTATAAGACAGTTTGGACTTCCAACGTTATTTGTTACAATATCTGCAGCTGAAACACATTGGTTTGATTTAATGAAAACTTTATCATGGAATTTAGATCGTCACGAATTAACTAAAGAAGAATTTGTCGATATTAACAGGTTTAGCAGTAGGCCTCTGGCACTAAATTAAAATCTGTCAATGTCAGATTTTCATGTTTTAAATAATGAAATAATGTCGTGTCTGTATAAATTTTTTTAAATATTAATTTGAAAAAATCAAATTTTTCTGCCCGACAGCGTGCAAGTGCTGTCACATCACACACAACAACTCAATTATTTGTATGATAAATTAACGTAGTGATTGGTATATAATAAATATAGTTTAAAAAAACTAAAAAACACGCTTTTAAAGCACATCAAACTAAAAAGTGAAAAATAATTCTTAATATAAGCTGAAAACAATAATGAACGAAAAATACTAGTATAATTGTGAAAAAAGCGTGGGGTGCTTCGTGCCATATTTTTCGTATATCGAGCAACCCACGCTTTTTTCACAATTATACTAGTATTTTTCGTTCATTATTGTTTTCAGCTTATATTAAGAATTATTTTTCACTTTTTAGTTTGATGTGCTTTAAAAGCGTGTTTTTTAGTTTTTTTAAACTATATTTATTTTTCACTTTTTAGTTCGATGTGCTATCAAAGCATGCTTTTTAAACTATATTTATTATTTTATTATTTATCACATAAATAGCTACAGTATGTAAGTTTTTGGTTAAAATATTTACACACAATCGAAAATATCCCCATTCGAATTGCAGACCTTTAAAACCTATCTGTACCAATTTTCAACGGCCTAACTGTATTTCTATCTGTTTTTGCTCCATAGCCCCCCCCTTACCGCCCCACCCCCTACCCGCCCCTCCTAATAATTTTACAAATTCAAAAATATCCGCAATCGATTTGTAAGTATCGAAAACCTCTATGTACCAATTTTGAACGATCTGACACTATTTTTATTTTTTTGCCCCCCCTCCCTTCCCCCCCATATTACCCCTCCTAATAACTTTACACAATCGAAAATATCCCCCTTCGACTTGCAGTCCTCTTAAATCTATCTGTACCAATTCTGAACGGCCTAACTGTATTTCTATTTGTTTTTGCCCCATAGCCCTTCTTACCCCCTACCCGCCCCTCCTAATAATTATACAAATTCAAAAATATCCGCAATCGATTTGTAAGTATCGAAAACCTCTATGTACCAATTTTGAACGATCTGGCACAATTTTTATTTTTTTGCCCCCCCTCCCTTCCCCCCTTCTTGCCCCTCCTAATAACTTTACGCAATCGAAAATATCCCCATTCGACTTGCAGACCTTTAAAACCTATCTGTACCAATTTTCAACGGCCTAACTGTATTTCTATTTGTTTTTGCTCCATAGCCCCCCCCCCCCTTACCGCCCCACCCCCCTACCCGCCCCTCCTAATAATTTTACAAATTCAAAAATATCCGCAATCGATTTGTAATTATCGAAAACCTCTATGTACCAATTTTGAACGATCTGACACTATTTTTATTTTTTTGCCCCCCCCCCTCCCTTCCCCCCCTTTTTGCCCCTCCTAATAACTTTACACAATCGAAAATATCCCCATTCGACTTGCAGACCTTTAAAACCTATCTGTACCAATTTTCAACGGCCTAACTGTATTTCTATTTGTTTTTGCTCCATAGCCCCCCCCTTACCGCCCCCCCCTACCCGCCCCTCCTAATAATTTTACAAATTCAAAAATATCCGCAATCGATTTGTAAGTATCGGAAACCTCTATGTACCAATTTTGAACGATCTGACACTATTTTTTATTTTTTTGCCCCCCCTCCCCTCCCCCACTTCTTGCCCCTCTTAATAACTTTACACAATCGAAAATATCCCCATTCGACTTGCAGGCCTCTTAAATCTATCTGTACCAATTTTGAACGGCCTAACTGTATTTCTATTTGTTTTTGCCCCATAGCCCCCCCTTACCCCCTACCCGCCCCTCCTAATAATTTTACAAATTCAAAAATATCCGCAATCGATTTGTAAGTATCGAAAACCTCTATGTACCAATTTTGAACGATCTGACACTATTTTTATTTTTTTGCCCCCCTCCTCCCTTCCCCCCCTTCTTGCCCCTCCTAATATTTTTACACAATCGAAAATATCCCCATTCGACTTGCAGACCTTTAAAACCTATCTGTACCAATTTTCAACGGCCTAACTGTATTTCTACTTGTTTTTGCTCCATAGCCCCCCTTACCGCCCCACCCCCTACCCGCCCCTCCTAATAATTTTACAAATTCAAAAATATCCGTAATCGATTTGTAAGTATCGAAAACCTCTATGTACCATTTTGGAACGATCTGACACTATTTTTTATTTTTTTGCCCCCCCCTCCCCTCCCCCACTTCTTGCCCCTCCTAATAACTTTACACAATCGGAAATATCCCCATTCGACTTAGTTGCAGGCCTCTTAAATCTATCTGTACCAATTTTGAAAGGCCTAACTGTATTTCTATTTGTTTTTGCCCCATAGCCCCCCTTACCCCCTCACCCCCCTACCCGCCCCTCCTAATAATTTTACAAATTCAAAAATATTCGCAATCGATTTGTAAGTATCGAAAACCTCTATGTACCAATTTTGAACGATCTGACACTATTTTTATTTTTTGTCCCCCCCTCTCCCCCCCCCCTTCTTGCCCCTCCTAATAACTTTACACAATCGAAAATATCCCCATTCGACTTGCAGGCCTCTTAAATCTATCTGTACCAATTTTGAACGGCCTAACTGTATTTCTATTTGTTTTTGCCCCATAGCCCCCCCTTACCCCCTCACCCCCTACCAGCCCCTCCTAATAATTTTACAAATTCAAAAATATCCGCAATCGATTTGTAAGTATCGAAAACCTCTATGTACCAATTTTGAACGATCTGACACTATTTTTATTTTTTTGCCCCCCTCCCTCCCCCCCCCCTCTTGCCCCTCCTAATAACTTTACACAATCGAAAATATCCCCATTCGACTTGCAGACCTTTAAAACCTATCTGTACCAATTTTCAACGGTCTAACTGTATTTCTATTTTTTTTTGCTCCATAGCCCCCCCCCCCTTGCTGCCCCACCTGGGGGCTGAATTTCTAAAATTCCAGAAATTGGTTTTTAGATAGTTGCCTTAGCTATATTTTAGAGTAAAAATTTCACGTATATCTATTTTTTTTGTTTGCGATATATAGGATTATGTGAAATCACGTTTTGCCCCCCTCCCACCGCGCCCCTTGGGGACCGAATTTCAAAAATTCCAGAAACCGATTTTTAGACATTTGTATTAGCTATATTTTAAAGCAAAAATTTTACGGATATCTGTTTTTTTGTTTGAGATATGAAGGATTTTGTGCAATCACGTTTTGCTCCAGGCGAAGTTACAAACAAACATACATACATACATACAGGTGAAGCTAATATAAGCGTGTTAAAAAGAATAAGTAAGTAAACATTATCGTGTTACATAACTTTATCAAATCTCTCCCTCTTCGGCTTTTGAATTTTTGTTGACATATTAGCGATAGATTTTTTTAAAATAATTTTTTGTATAAAAGGGAGAACTCTATCTTGCTCATACTTTTATTGTACACCTTTTTGTTAATTTATAAGAATTCTGCATATTCTTTTTATACTTTAAATTGTTTCTAGGTTCAACATAGTGCTTTCTGATATAAATTTTCTATTTTTAAAACTGCTTTTTTTTTTTTTTTTTTTTCCCCAATAAAATTATCTACTCAGATAAAAATAGATCATTTTTGTGACTACTATCGGTTTATTTTATTTTTTCTTTTTGTAATAGTACTTTATAATTTATTTGTATTTTTGATACGCTACTTAGATTAAAATGGCCTTTGTTAAATCAAACGTCTTGGCGAAAAACGTTCAGTGTATTTCAACGCGCCAAAATTTAAAAAATCGCATAATAGGATGTATAAATAAAACTTATAAAACAAATTTATAATTCATAGAGTTAAGAGTAGTAAAGAAACGCTAGACAGTCGAATGTGACGTCATGGGCAGTTTTTTTTTTTTTTTTTTTTTTTTTTTTTTTTTTTTTATATATAACAACCTGACAGTAAAAATATAAAAAGTAGTAATTAAAATGAAAAAAAAAAAAAAAAAGACATTTTAAAACATTATATATTAGCATCATAAACCATATTAGCAATTTATGTGTATGAAATTTTCAAAGTAATAATGACGTCATTTTTTGTGAGATACATAATTAAATTTTTTTTTTAATTTTTATTGTTTACGTTTCAGTAAATGTATTTATTTTCCTGTCGAAAAAAATAATGAACTCGTTATTTTTTTTGCCAACAATTAAACTATGGATGAAATTTAAATGGCTAATTTTAAAGTTATTATAAAGTTATTATTTTCACATTTTAATTGATTTAAAGAAAACTAATAAAAAATTCGAAAAACGGGCTTCAAGGTAAACTAAGACATCTCGGGGGGAGGATGTTACCTTCGTGTCGAATGACGTGACTGTGTTACCGTCCTTGCCCTACGCTGTCCGCAGACCCCCCCCCCCCCCACACACACACACTCACACAGAGACATTGTCTTAGATATATATACACTGGTTCTCATAATTATAAGGACACCCGTTTTTACTTTCTTCTATATGTAATATAGAGAAAGTATTGGATTCGCGAAAATTTTCGATCTCCGTTTTTTGACGGATCTACACGTTTTGGTATGTCCTGAACACGAACTGATAGTTTTTAAAAAATATCTGTCTGTCTGTCTGTGGTTTCTTGTTTTCACCGTATCTCACGAACCAATGAATGAAATTCAACCAAACTTGGTATATAGTTGGATCCTGGCGGGGCATTGTGCTGATTAGATTTGGGGATCAATCTCCCAGCAGGTGGCGCTGTGATCGCAAAATTTCGTATTTTTCACCGTATCTCACGAACCAATGAATGAAATTGAACCAAACTTGGTATATAGTTGGACCCAGACATGGAATGGTGCTGATTAGATTTTGGGATCAATCGCCCAGCAGATGGCGCTGTGATCGCATTTTATGTAAACTTTTAACATGGCAGTATAGGACAAAATTTCGTATAAATGTACATACTGAGCGTTATTTTAAACTTGTGATTGTAAAATTAATATGAATTATTGATAATAGTAGTGGTTAACTAGGAAAAAAATTTTGTGCATGTGGGGGAACCTGTTCCCCCCCCCTCCCCCTAGGTGGGAAGTACCCCTCCCCGGGGGAAGTAAATTTTCAAGATGGGTATCTTTCGAAAGGTCTCGCTGATAATAGTAATAGTTAACTAGGAAAAACATTTTGTGCATGTGAGGGCATCGGTTTCCCCCCAACTGGAGGGGAAGTACCCCCCAGGGGGGGGGGTAAATTTTCAAGATGGGTATCTTTCGAAAGATCTCGTCAATACCTTTAAAACGAATGGTTGAACTATAAATCTGTGATAATTTAAAACAATGTTATCAATTTTTTTTACTTTTAACAAAAAAAAAAAAAAAAAAAAAAAAAAACGTTCTTTTTTTTTTTTTTTTTTTTTTTTTAAATATTGTTACTGATTGAATATGTATTACTTTTAACAAAAAAAAAAAAAAAAAAAAAAAAAAAAAACTTAGAAAAAAATCGTAATTTTTTTTTTAATATTGTTACTGATTGAATATGCATATAGGAAAATGTAGAAGAAAGTCTTGTGGTGGCCACAACATACTAGTTTTATATTAACTAAACACTGAACACTATTATTTAAATAAATATATTTTTTATTAATTTGAATTTCATTAATAGACGATATTTAAAAAGTTTTATCGTTTTTCTATCTTAAAAAAAATTATATACGGTAAAAAATATGATTTTTCAGATGTTCACAATTATAAGGACAGTTTGAATCTCAGTAATTTTATTTCAGTTATTCTTTAAATTCATATTTTATGGGGTCTCTTTTTAGGGTGAAACAGTCAGACATTCTCTCTGGTATATATATATATATATATTAATATTCAGTTTCAATACCATTTATACAGCATAGATGATATTCTGAATACATTTAAACTATTTAAAATTGCTTTCCACGTGCATGCACTTTTCTAATATGATAAGCTAGGGTTTTTTCAACTTTTAGGCCACAAGAAAGGTAATAATACGGAAGTTTCTTTCTTCAAACTATTTTCTATTACTCTAGAAGTAGAGCAAAAATCTAAGTCTTGTTGGAAAAAAAATTATTACCCCCCCCTCCTCCACTCCTCTTTAAAATCTAACAAAAATCTGAGAATTCCACGTTGAAAATTTGCGGATATTCTTTTGATGTTCAAAATAACAGAAAAAATTACTAAATTTATTCTGCCTTCAGTAGAAACAGCTCCCCAGAGCACCATAGATCCACATTTAAAATGCTCGATTCATATCTGCCTTTAAAAAATCTGCTCTGTCTTTCGCTATCTTCAGATCGTGCCAGTAACTGTTAAAATTATTTGGTTAATCAATTCAACTTTAACACAGACGTTCTTTCCTCCATTAAATGCTTATCTATTATTACAGGTTTTTTATTCATTTTAACATATTATTAATTATTTTATACATGTATAAATGTAGACCCCAACCTTTCGTTAAAAATTACGAGCAAATTCAGCAGCAGTCATTTTGAGTAAGAGGAATTTTGAACAGTAAGAGGAATTATGAGTCTTCGATCTCTGTAAAACAACTCTGATTTTGCATCAGATCTCTCTCCTATCGAACCAGCAGTTCAACGTTTGATCACATTTCCTTCAGCAATTTAGATCTTCGAATTTCATTAGAAATACGACGGATTGAAATTATCTCTCTACTTAAAAAACACATTTATTATACTTCACTACATGGACGTTCTTTTTTTTTTCGAGGAATTATCAGTAATGTCCGTCCAAGAAAAATTGAAGGCTTATATATGAATTAATCTAGCCCAGTAGCTAACAAATTCGAACGTCAACTGTAATTTATCCGCTAGTAAGTTAAATAAAACGAAAAAATTTTTGATTTCCCTATAATTATGAACATCTAAAAACGTGCAGAAAAAAATATTTTGCACTTTTTTTATTAATTTTATTTCACATTAAAAATATTATAACAGTTTTGGTTTTTAGAATACTAGATATATTAAGTGCACTTAGTATAATCTTGTTTCACAAATATTTTACATTAGTTATTTCAAAACATAAAGTGTCCTTATAAATATGAGAAGGAGTGTATATAAATATACATATACATATTGTTATTGTTTGAACCTGGGTTGATTACATTTTTATACGTGCTAAACGGTAGGTGACGCTGTTATATAGCATGATATTGAAGAAATTTTTGTGATAGCTACAAGGTACTAACTAATATTTGCGTGAAATCGAAATTCATTACTTTATAAAACCTTAGTTAACTAAAAATGCACATTATTTAAGCAACTTATCCATTTCATCCAAATGTTTGTTTAAAACTCTGTGTATGCAGGTGACACTGTAATATGATGATTGAATTGTGTAACTGGGCTAATTGACATTAGCTAAATTTACGAGGAAACATTGGAATAATTCAATTACAACTATAATTATTAATCGAATTATATTTATTGAAAATTAAAAATTCCTATTAATTTAAAACTCTAAAAATTTCCAATTTGATAAGTATTTAAAAATACAATTAAAGAAAAGAAACAAAAATCATTCCCAACACACATATTATATATATATATGTATATATATTAATTTATTTTCCATTCTTCTTTCAAAAAGAAGTAAGAATCTTTGGAATGACAAAAGTTTTTGGCATTTCGCAACTGCTGACACACTTGGCAGACGATTGTGTCTCTTGCACGTGACTCAGAAACTTCTTAGATGGTGAAAAACCAAAAAGAAAAAACACACAGTGTCTTCAAAAGTGATTAATTAATTCTCATTCTCTGTTTTTTCCCGTATTAGATCTAATTGCTTTGTGAAAACAAAGCTAAGTTCTAGTTTTTAATAAAATGTGTTAAATAAAGATCCTTTTGCTGATACAATATACAGTAAGAATCATTTAATTATTTTTTATTCGTTTAATTTTTAATTTCATTGCATTCATTAATTAATTTTTTACTTTCCGAACACTATAGTGAGGAAAGTATTGTAATCATGTCAAAAATCCGAATTTGAGATTTTGATGTTTCTATACGTTTCGAGGTCCACTGAGCCAGTTTTCACTATTTTTACGATGATGTATGTGTGTGTATGTGTATGTATGTGTGTATGTCTGTGAGTGAACACGCTAGCGTCTAAACGCTTTGTTCGAATAAGCTGAAAGTTGGTACGTATATTGTAAGTCACCAGAGTACGAACCCTATAGAGTTTGGTGAATCTAGCACTTATAGTTCTTTTACAGTAACACCAGAAAAAATTCTTTATCATTATGGCCTATGGGGCCAAATTTTTAAAAGTGTGATAGCATCTAAACGCTTTATTAATCTGAGCAAAAAATTTCTACACATGTTATAGGTCACAGTTGCACGAAATATATAGATTTTGGTGAATTTAACACTTACAGTTTTTTCACAGGAGCACAAAGAAAAATTCTTTATCATTATGACCTATGGGGCCAAATTTTTAAAAGTGTGATAGCGTCTAAACTCCTTATTAATCTGAGCAAAAAATTTGTACACATGTTATAGGTCACAGTTGCACCAACTGTATAGATTTTGGTGAATTTAGCATTTACAGTGTTTTTACAGAGACGCAAAGAAAAATTCTTTATCATTATGGCCTATGGGACCAAATTTTTAAAAGTGCGATAGCATCTAAATGCCTTATTCAATTGAGCTGAAAATTTATATGAGTATTATAAATCACTGTTGCACTAACTATAAGCATTTTGGTGAATTTAGCATTTATAGGTTTTTACAGGGACACAAGGAAAAATTCTTTATCATTATGATCTATGGGCTCAAAGTTCAGTAGCGTTAAATAAAACATCGTGTAATAGATGGAGAAAAATACTTAAACACTCTATTATGGTTTTCTCTCTTTTGTTTGTTTAACAACTCCTCTTTCTTTACTTTATCTACAAAACTGTTAATTACTCAATGTTCGGAAAGTCGAGTGGAGTCACTCCAGATTTTTTTTGACCACATATTAGATCTAATTGTTTTGTGAAAACAAAGCTAATTTCTAGTTTTTAATAAAATGTCATAAATAAAGATTCTTTTATTGGTACAAGATACAATGAGAATCATTTAATTATTTTTTTAATCGTTTAATTTTTAATTCCATTCCATTCATTGATTGATGTTTTTTAATATTATAATGAAAGAGAAGGAAAAGGATTAGCATTATTAGCAAAGACCATTTTAGTAAAACCATAAATGTAACGAAAGTGTAGCCTGAACAAAATCGTCAACGAAAAGAGATATTATCACACTTCATTTTCGACGCCACTTATCATAACTTATCGAGTTCATTAAATATTCGATGCAACATACGTGTCGTGTACTAGCTATTGTGAATGAAAAATGCACTTAATTTTTTTATCCTATCCCCTCTGCTCCATTGTTTTTTTTTTTTTTTTTTTTTTTTTTTTTACTTAATCAATAAGGGTACTGGTGTTTGGGGATTAAGGCCGATGAATTACACGAGGTTCCTAGATCTGAGGTGGTGATCCCTCTGTGGGGGTCTTTCCAAGGGATCCTAGTCATTATTTACCAATTAACAATGGAGATTACTCAAAGTGTCTTTCTTTTAATTAATGCATTTATTTATTTATTATTTAATTAATTTTTTTTTGTATGTATGTGTGTGTGAATTTATTCCCTCTTTTACAATAAAAAATAAAATAAAATAAAATAAATAAATAATGGGATGAAATAAATAAAAATAAAAGCTTTGATACACAAAACGCTTAAAAATGGATATACCCTTCATATGCTTTATTTTGGATTTATTTATTTATTTATTTAAAATAAAGGATAACCCATTAATTAAAAATTAATCTATATAAATAAAGAGAAGTGTGTGTGTGTGCGAGTGCCTGTCTGCGTTCAGGTGCTCACACTACTAGTCACAGAGCAGCAAAACTTGGCAGATGGTTAGCTGGGAACCTATAGGTATGCACCTCATTGAGATTTTTTCGAATTTCGAATTTGAATTTTATTAATTTTTTTTTTTTTTTTTTTTTTTTTTTTTCGATTTTACCAATTGACTTCTCTGTTTGTGTTTATTATTATTATTATTATTATTATTATTATTATTATTATTATTATTATTATTATTATTATTATTATTATTGCTCTTTCATTTCAATCGTTTGCGTATCTTAGCGACGGCTATTACACAATTTATGTTTATTTATTTAATTAATTCATTTGAAGAGGAAATATTTTTATTATTATTCTTTTTTATTATTATTATTATTATTATATTTACGGAAATCAAATGGTAATACAGTAGGGAAAAAATTAAACATGTTAAATATTCAATAAGAAAAAATATATATATTCATAACAGTTACATTTATGTATAATTTTTAAAAAATAATTTTTTTTTTTTCATTTATTAAGTTAAATCTTTTAAAAGGGAAATCTCTCTCTCTTTCTTTTTTTTTTTTTTTTTAATTCATTTAGTTATTGTAAAAAATTGCAATATAGTATAAATGATTAAACTTATAAAAATTTATTTATTTTTTAATTATTTAATTACATTTAAAGGGAAATCTTCTTTTACTGTTATTTATTATATTGGTCAGAATAAAATGTTAATATAGTGTAAAGAGTGGAGGCTATAAAATACAAAGCGCAGAAACTAAAATGTTTAATAGTTCCTAAAATACAAAGATCTTTAACATTGTAGTTCTTTAGTAACAGCAGCTTCACATGTCGTCGATAAATAACCAAATTGAAGTATCCGGAAAATATATTTTGCAGGCAGTGGGAACCTGGAACCTATGTAGCGCGGGTGGGAAAAAATGCTGCCTTAGGCAGCAGGTACCTGAAACAAGGTTTCGAACAATTTCAATGTCATTTTTTAGTTTTTATTAAAAAAGTGATATAATAAAAATAGTGATTAAATTATTTTGAAAATTCATTTAAGTATAGTGACCAGCGAAGCGGGTATAGCCTTCTAGTGTATATAACTAAAGAAGGAAGAAAAAGGTGAATGCTGACGTTATATAGAGGTAACTGCACTGACACGAATCAACCACCAAGACGACTATGGAATTTTCAAAAATACCTTCTGACTATCAAAGTTTAATAACCTTTGAAATAACAAGGGTAATTTATTGCTTAGTAAAATTGTACGTATGATATTCCCCAATGTTCGTAATTTTCGGAGTTTAACTCTGATAAAACTATATTCTTTACAACATTATTTGCCAACGATCACTTTTGGCGTTTTCCTTTTTTTAAACAATTTCCTGTATTTTTTTGGTATCTTTTTTTTTTTTTTTTTTTTTTTTTTTTAGAATTCTAGAAAGCATGTAACAACTTCAAATTATCTTTTTATAATATTTACTTATGCAAACCATTAGTTTTTTTTTTTTTTTTTTTTTTAATAACCCAAACTCAACTTTTACCCCTCAGGTTTTTCTTTTCGTAAAAATTACAAAATTCTAAATAAGTTACAATAAGTTCTAAATATTACTGAAATTAAATTTAACGATTTGATAATAAACTTGCCACCGGAATTCTATGTGATGCAATCATTTGTTTCAGAATTATCAACAATAGAAAGAAAAGAAAAGAAGAAAGGGAAGAAGAAGAAAAGAATATTGTTGATTGACTTTTAAAAATCATTGTGTATTGTACTCTATATACAAACTACACAAGATATCAAGGCAAATTTCCGCACTAACTCAACAAATTGAATTTTGACGTTTTCGTATTTGTGTAGGAGCTGCTGCCGACATACATTAACCCATTAAGTGCTAAATTTTTATTTAATCAAATTTTATTTTATTCCTGTTAGGTTACATCTAAATAATAAGAAAAACATATTTTTTTCATAAAGGCTTCAAAACTTTTAAATTTAAGTCCAATCCTTAAATAAGAATAGGTAGATATAACTAGGTTCATTTTGCACCCATTGAAACTAAAGTATGCTGAAAAATAATACATAAATACATTAATTACTTACTAATGATCAATATAAATTCGGTGCAACAAAATCAATTGTTCCTAAGTAAAATTTTTATGCTTTGAAAAGAACCGCATTATTTTTCTGGTGAACAGGGCCCGACTAACAAATTTTTGTGCCTAGGGCACTGTAAATTTTTCATGCCGCCCCCCCCCCTCACCCCCATAAAAGAGCAAGAGTTCTCCCTCAATCCCCCCCCCCCCCACACACACACACACAAAAAAAAAAAAAAAAAAAAAAAAAACAGTTACTAATATGCCACAATCTTTAGCAGGCGAAAAAGCAGATCGACAAAAAATTATTTGATAAAAAATTTAATCTGGTTTTGTTTTAGACCAGGCTCTAAAGACAAATAAAAGTCAGTTTAACGACAATTTTTATTTAAAAGTTTTATTAATGTAAGTGAAACACAGTTGAGTTAAAAAAAAAAGTAGAAAGAAAGAAAAAGGTAGATCTAGACCATATATTTTAGCCATTAGTAAAATTTTGTGCCCCTCAGAAATTTCGTGCGCAGGACACTAGCCCCGGGGGTCCGTGCGATAGTCAGGCGCTGCTGGTTAAAAGTGATGAGAAAGTAAAGAAAATAAACATGTGTGCTCAACAAACTGAGTCCACGTGGTTGCTTAAAAATTTTACTTTTAGTTGCAATCATGGTAATAGAATATAGCTTCATGGTTGCAATCTTTAAGAATACATGACTTCTGTAAGAGACCGGTCAGGTGCTCTATGACGTCAAAATGTATAGAAATTTAGGTTATCCTCAAATGTGGATCATGGCAAGAAATGGGTTAAATAACAAGTTGTAATCTGGCAGGTATGGAAAACATTAAACATATGTTTAGTGAATATTTAAAAAATACTGATTTAAATTCTTATTCATTTGAATTTAAACATAACTAACATTTATGTTTCAAAATATTTTTCAGTTATTTAAAAACACTTCAACTACTGAATTGTGTATTTTTACATTTAAATGAGTGAATGAGTATTACAAAAGAATGTTCTTTAATAAATTACTAACAAAATATTAATAATAAAAAAACGAGTTCAAAACAAATATTTTTCAATTATTTCAAAACACTTCAACTATTGAACTGTGTACTTTTATCAATAATTGAGTGATTGAGTATTAAAAATGCCTGTTCTTGAATTTATGAATAAATTGCTAACAAAAAATTAATTTAAAAAAAAATCATGTAAAAATATAAAATTTTTAAAAACTTTTTGCACGGTAATGATGATAATGAGAATAACTATTATTATTATTTATTTTTATAAAAAGTACTTATATATCTATTTTTTTTTTTTTTTTTTAAGGATAATGTATCCCATTTTCTTTATGACCGATTTATCATTTTTAGAGAATTCTTCAGAATTGCTAAATTTCAAACATTTTTACAAAAACGAACGTAGTGCTTGAAATTAAAATTGCTTTTATTCTATATAGAAAATCGATATTTGTTCTTTTTAAATGCATGTGATTCTATAACTTATTTACTAGATAAAGATATGTTTCAAATAATATAGAATGAAATATATCGAAAAAAGACTTACTGAATATTATTTAGCGCTTCAAAGAATTCGAAATTAATACAATTTAACATGTGCGAGTAACATTATTTGCTAGGAGAATATAAATTCTGCTCTTGATTTCATTTCAGACATTGATGGTTCGTATTTTTAATATTTAAATGCTTCTAATCTCCTAAACTGGTATGCTTAGGCATATCTATATCTATCTATCTCTATATATATTTAAGTCGAGTGGTGTGATGTCTGGAGAATAGGACGGCTATGAAATTGTTCTATCTCCAGTTTCCCATAACAAGAGAACACACATTACTTTTATTACTAGATAACGCTAGTTTGTATGTAAACAAAAAAGTTTCTTGTTGCCATTCTGAAAAGTTAAAACCAATAAAATTCCTTGAAATAAAAATTAAATCGATAAAAAGGAAATTACATTTTATTTTTGTTTTCCGGTGAATAAATAATGAAAATATTGTACGTTTTTAAAGATACAATATAATTTACCTTACAGGTAAACTAAATTGAAAAAATGGTATTGACTAATGGATAATGATATATTTGTAAGAAAAAAAGAACAAATTGCAAGCTCAAGCAATTAATTGTTTTAGATAGAAATTATTAAGACGGTTTTTACCATGCGAAAAGAAAGAATCAGAAGTGCAGTGTGAGTGCTGTAATGAATCTACTTCGATTTTACATAATTTTTGGTTTCACACTGCACTCGTGCTTATTTTTTTACTTTCCGAACATTATAGTGAGGGAAGTATTGTAATCATGTCAAAAATCCGAATTTGAGATTCTGATGTTTCTATACATTTCGAGGTCCCCTGAGTCCGTTTTCACTATTTTTACGATGATGTATGTATGTGTGTGTGTGTATGTGTGTGTGTGTACGTATGTGTGTGTGTATGTCTGTGAGTGAACACGCTAGCGTCTAAACTCTTTGCTCGAATTAGCTGAAAGTTAGTACGTATATTGTAAGTCACCATAGTACGAACCCTATAGATTTTTGTGAATCTAGCACTTATAGTTTTTTTACAGGGACACTAGGAAAAATTCTTTATCATTATGGCCTATGGGGCCAAATTTTTAAAAGTGTGATAGCGTCTAAACTCCTTATTAATCTGAGCAAAAAATTTGTACACATGTTATAGGTCACAGTTGCACCAACTGTATAGATTTTGGTGAATTTAGCATTTACAGTGTTTCTACAGAGACGCAAAGAAAAATTCTTTATCATTATGGCCTATGGGACCAAATTTTTAAAAGTGCGATAGCATCTAAACGCCTTATTCAATTGAGCTGAAAATTTATATGAATATTATAAATCACTGTTGCACTAACTATAAGCATTTTGGTAAATCTGGCATTTATAGATTTCTACAGGGACACAACGAAAAATTGTTTATCTTTATGATCTATGGGCTCAAAGTTCAGTAGCGTTAAATAAAACATCGTGTAATATATGGAGAAAAATACTCAAACACTCTATTATGGTTTTCTCTCTTTTGTTTGTTTAACAACTCCTCTTTCTTTACTTTATCTACAAAACTGTTAATTACTCAATGTTCGGAAAGTCGAGTGGAGTCACTCCAGATTTTTTTTCGCTTGATGAAGAAACGTGCTTTATCATTTCGACGGAAATAATAATTGCATATTTATGCTATTTATCACATTGCTTATAAATTATTCCTTCTTCTTAATTTTTTTCTGTTTTTCATCTAGGTTTATTAAATTTCGACAGTATACATATTTCACGCAATTTCTTTATCTACTTCATAAATTTATACCAAATACCAATCGTGGTTAGCTTCTGAAATTTTATTTACTTATTTATTTTTATCCTGTAAAAACTACCATTAAAAAATTATAATCTCTAGTACAAAACTAAAACTATAGTACGCTGTAGCTATCGCACAAATTTCTTATGTTTCATTGTAGTGTATTAATAGGACGGAATCCTGAAAAATGTTGTAGAAAAGCATCACTTACCAGTCGATACGCACCCAAATTAATTCTGCTTCGTTTTTCATAAAAAACCGTCTCACACAAGAATTTTGGTACCCTTATAAACAATAGTAGCTGAAATATAGCCTTCCCGCAATGGGAAAGATTGCAGCATAGCAGTGCCTCCTATTGCTCCATATGCACTCAAATTGATTTAGCATACTTTTAAGCAATCAAGTTTTGTGGGTTTCTTCACTAAAGAAGTTGTGATATTGTCCACAAATGGGGGAATGTTGGAGTACAGCTGCGTAACCTATCCAATACACGCACAGAATTAATCAGTTTATTTTTTTTTCTGTAACAGCAATCACACGTATAAAATTTGGTACATTTATACACTATAGAAGCTGAGACATAGTCTTCCCGTAAATGCAGTGTGTGTGTGTGTGCAGAGGGGTAATGGCTGTATACTATAGTCCATTTCCGCAGAAGAGTCACTTCAAGGCCACGGAATGCGGAGAGGGAGATCACGTGACTGAGATCACGTGCTCAATTCCATCGAGTGAGATATCGCTGTTTCTTCAGTAACCTAGCAACGGACAGAGGAAGTGAAATCACAACTCATCTGAGCGTGGCCTTGAGGCGACTGCCTAAAGGAAATAGAGTATAGTGCCATCTGCAAGGTGATGTACAGTCGGTAACAAAAGTCTCCGAACACAAGCAAAAATTCCTGTGTAAAAAAAGTACACTTAATACAGCTTTGTTAAATAAATCCTTGTCGAATCCTGTTCTTAGTCAGTCTAAAAACAGGATTCGACAAGGATTTATTTAACAAAACTGTATTAAGTGCACTTTTTTTATATAGGAATTTTTGCTAGTGTTCGGAGACTTTTGTTACCGACTGTATATTAAACTCTAATGAGCATTAATTTATATCAGGGTTCAGTTAAATGTATAAAGTCCAGTGGAATTCCATTTATTTATCCTTGAGATGAACGTCCGCAAAATTTTTGTAGCACTTATAACCAACAGACGATTTCTAAAATTGGTCAAATAGTGCTCAGAATATCTAAAAACATGTAAATCCACTAAAAAACAGAAGTTAAAAATTTCATGAATCTGATTTACTTTTCTTTTATGTATAGAAGAAAGTAAAAGTAAATGTAATTGTGGCTAAATTTTCATAAATCATTATCATTATTTTAAATATTTTGCATTTTTCTAAGCATCAATTCTTTTTCTAAACAAACCAAATATATAAAATTAATATTTTTGAATTGGTATTTTTCTTTTAAAGAAAACTGCACGCTTTATTAGTTTTGTCTAATAATTCACTGCAAATAAAGGCGTCTTAAAGTAAGACAAAAAAACGTCTTAAAATGGATTTCAGACAGGTAAATAACTTAAAATGATGCTCAGACATAATAGATATCTTAATTTAAGACACTTTTGTGTCTTAATAAACTGGTGATGAAAAGAACTAACATAAAGTATCTTAAAAAAGCCTGATGTCTTAATATAAGACATTAAAAAATGTCTTAAATTCACTTCACATTTCATCGTTGACTATTAGTAGTGGCGCCATCTTTGAATGGAAATCAAAATCATCTTCATTGTCTCGTTTTTTTCATAGCAAGATGCAGGTTTAGTTTAATAAAATGAAAATTTCTTTTAAGAATTTTCTAACTTAGCAGCGGAAAAAAAAAAGTATTTTTTAAAATTGAAATTATAATCAAATATCAAGAATTTAAATCTCTTAAGACAAAATAAATAAATAAAATTTTTCAGTAAATTTTTTTGTTGATAAGATTTTTCTGAAAATCATTTCAAATGAGTAAAGCTAGCCGCTCTTATTTTACTCCTAGTTTGACACTTTTTCAATTCTATTATTAAAATGGTTACTTTTTATTTAAAGCTCGCTCATTTAATTAAATGAAAAAGATTAAGACGAACTTGCAGCGAAGAATATTCTATCGCTAAGAAAGCGAATTTCTAACTAATCTTACGCACAACTTGAATATAGCTGCTTTCTTTCTTTCTTTCTTCTTTCTTTTTTTTTTTTTTTTTTTTTTTTTTTTTAAATCTCTTTTGATATAAAACTCTTTTCTTTAACTTTTTTACCTGTACCAAGACGTAAAACAAAACTTTTCTAGTTTTCATATTCATTTTTTTTTTTTTTTTTTTTTTTTTTTAATAACAGTTTATAGAAAGAAATCATTTTTAAAACATTACAATCTTAGATTTTCATATATTTATTTATATTTTACAAAATTTTTACTTCTACAATTAAAATTTAATAGAATTAATACATATTGAGCTTTAGATTTAATCTCGATAGTTTTAAGGGAAAAAATTCCGATTATATTATAACACTACAATCCCTTCAGCGAATATTACATTCTTTATTACCATACATTTTGGTGTGAAATCGTGGCGCGATTGGCAAGAGCGTTGGTCTACGGTAGCAAAGATAGTAGGTTCGACTCCGAGGGCTGGATTTTTTTTATTTTTTATTTTTTTTATTATATTTTATTTATGCTCTAGAATATTATAAAATATGTTTTAAACAGAAAAGCAGAATCACCACATCACCTTTATTTATTTATTTATTTACTAAAAAGCCTTGAAATGGCAGATCTTTTAAGCCTAACATGGCGGTGTTTTTAAACATAAAAAGATGGCGGTGTTTTAAGACATTTACAGTGTCTTAATTTCAGATGCGGAAAGTTGTCTAAAAAAGTAAGACACTTTTTTTTTCACTTAAAAAATGACCATCCGTTTAAGACACTTTTGTAACTGAATTTAAGACGTTTTCGTTTACAGTGTTCAAATTATTTACCAGTCTCAACAACCTAAACGTGTTCCAATGAATATATCTCTAAATTTGAGTCAGCTTTTGCAATGTTTCTAGAATTCTAAAATATTAAACTTGAAAAGAGACAGTAACTGAAGTGATTTCAGCATGGTTAGAATATTTTGAAAATAGATAACTCACAATTATTTATAGAGGCAAATTGATATACTTAAAATTTTTGAATGACTAATAAAAACAAACTAAAACTGACTAATAAAAACAAAAATATCTATAAAAATATTATTTAATAATCAAATCATAAAGTGGTATGTGACTAGCTGTTAAATTACATATATGATCAAATAACAAAGGTAAATGTAATCAATTATTTTTCATACAGTCTAAAAACTGCTAGATCGTGAAGGCAGAAAATACATGTGGAATTTGCACGAAACATTCAGGGCCGCGGTAGCCCAGTCGGTAGAGCGCCGGTCTCGTATTTGGAAGATTGCGGGTTCGGTACTCGAGCCGGCCAAAGACCGTCGTGTACATTAATGGTGGCTGGTGCACGTAAAATCTTTCGTGGCCGCAATGTCCTCCGTGTTCCCATCAAAAATTATACCTCTGGGGGTCACCGAAGTGGGAGAGCCATCCCTTCCGTGGAGGATCAAAATTGTGATGGCATGTCTCCGGACCACCTCTAGGGGTGTGTCCCAGACCGTCGCCAATTGCCCATCTGCGCAGCACTAGTGCGACGTAAAACTCAACCATCCATCCAAAAAACATTCAAGTGTAGAAAAGTATGTAAATAATTCGAATTTTAGTGTGATCGGAAAATAGATTAAAAAAGAATCTTTTTAACGTATAAAAGTAAAAACGGCAAAACTAATTTTTCATATATCAAAATTATAGTATCATTTTAGTGCTACAGACACTGACTTAATGAGTTTTTATACCCATAAAATGACAATAGAACGACGACCCAAACCAAACTAAGCGCCCGATTCCCGCTCTTCGATGTCTTTTTCTAGTCAATTTTGTCCTCTTGTTACTTCCGGTGTGAGCGTGTTTTTTTTTTTTTTTTTTTTTTTTTTTAACACACTTGACATTGTGAGTTTTTTTGCTTTTCTCCCCATGCTGTTTCTATGGGGTTTTTAGCTTTTTTCCTCTCTTTTTCTACATTCTAAAGTGGCGGTGGTAATGGAACTAAACACATACTAAGCGAGTCGTATTAATCCTCGACGATATATTTAACGCCCCAGCCCCCCGTTCCCGCTGTTCAATGTCTTTTTCTAGTGAATTTTGTCCCGTTATTACTTCCGGTGTGAGTCTTTTTTTTTTTTTTTTTTTTTTTTTTTAACACACTTGACATTGTGAGTTTTTTTGGTTTTCTTCCCATGCTATTTCTATGGGTTTTTAGCTTTTTTCCTCTCTTTTCCTACATTCTAAAGTGGCTGTGGTAATCCATGGTAATGTTATAACTTGTATATGAATGCTGACCCAAAAATAACAAATTTTGATCGAGATAATATCTTAGCTTACATTGGCTAAAGTATATTGTTCCGAGCTATTGCTACTGATGTTAGTTAGAGATCATGTGAACATAAAACTGACGAGTCTGGGATCATACAAAATATCGTGGAAGGTCTGAGCGGCTTTCATTTCATTAGTCTCATAGAGACATTTATTCGACTAGTCTCCTAGGAATCATGCAAATATAATGTACGCATAATTGTCTCGTACTTTTAGTCAGTAACTTTTATCATTTTAATACCACATATCAGCATCCCGTCTATTATTGTTGTGGGTTTTATTCAAATTGCACCATTCAATGGTGTACGTATAAATGTATGTTGAATTCTGAACTTGAAAACAAGATAAACGTTATTGCGATCGTTCACCATAAGGGTTGAATTTGGCTGTTGAAGTATGATGAGAATAAGGAAGTCGAACTCCATTCTTTTTTTGTCGTCATACTGACAAATCATCTGGTATGGTGAGATGGAGCAACGTCTGATAATCATATTGCAGCTGTATTTCTCCCAGTCTGTAATTTGAACAATCCTCGCCATGTTTCTGATGGGTTAAGATTAGGCCTAATATTTGAAGATTCTTCCACGCAACCTCATGTTAAACTACCGCGTAGGTTGTGTAGATCTTGCTAAATATTGAGAGTGAAAATGATCAATTGTAGACTTTGGCTGCATATTCTTAAAATTTGTCTCCAATTGAAGAAGTTTGATCAATGGTTTCAGGGAAAATAGCACGCTGTCTCCCGCAACCAATACGATAGATGGAATGTAGCACAAAACTGATATCGCGTGCATTATGTACTATATTTTGATTAGTACTATAATTGACATTCAAGCTTTTTCCAATACTAGGCATATTGAGTAATTTTTGTTGACAGAATCGGCATCTTTCACCATAAATTTGTATTTTCTCGGTATCTCATAACTACTTATAAATAAAATGTCTATCTCTGGAGAACACTCTACAATATAAGAGTAACTGTACTTACTCTACCAGAGCAACGAATATCGATTCTCTCATTTAACTTATATTTTTGTTAATGTAGTTGTTTTTGAGTTGGTCTTACGTCACAGTAGTATTTACACCATGGGCAATTGGCGACGGTCTGGGACTCACCCCTAAGGGTGGCTCAGAAATATACCATCACAATTTTGATCCTCCAAAAGAGAATGGCTTCTCTCGCTTCGGTGACCCCAGAGGTATAATTTGGATGGAAGCATGGAGGACACTGTAGCCATGGGGGATTTCACTTGCACGAGATACCATTAGTGTACACGATGGTCTTCGGCCGACTCGAGTATCGAACTCGCAACCTTCCAATTATGAATTCAGTGCTCTATCGACCAGGCTACAGTGCATAGTTTTTTTTTTTTTTTTTATCAAAATTTTTTAATGTATAAATGTATATTTAATGTTATGCATAATATGAGCAATTTACTTCGCAAGAAAAGCATTTAAATATAATTCTATGTTTTGATATACAAACATATTTTTATGTTTAAATTTATACTTTAATAAGCTTTTATAAATTAAACTTAACTAAAGCTTTTATTATCGAGCTCCCATAACATTCAAAATAAATCATAAATCAAGTTTGACTACCGTTCATTCGCATGCATAACTAGTTTCATTTTCACTTATCTCATGAATATTAATGTCAATATAGCATTTTTGCCCACATATCTTACGGCTATTAAGACGCATTTACAAGATCAATAATTCATCTCCTGTCATTTTTAAACGGTATATACATAAGCAATGATCGCAATATTTATCGTAAAATTATCATAGATATTGTGCGTAACTTTTTCCATTATGCTAATGTAAAATATGAAAAATGTTACTGCATGAACATATATGTGTTTGATTAATCCGACAATCTGTTATTTCTTTGATCATAGATTATATTCAATCATTATAAATTACTGTTAAATGTTTATACTATCAAACGAGATTTGTTTCTTTTCTGGTAAGTTTTTACATCATCATTAAATAAGTATGTTATTTATCAGTTAAAATCTGAGCAACAATAGAAAGGCGAAATAGATTTTTTACTTTTTTCTACATATATAAAATCTAGAAAATTCATTGAAATCTGTCGAAACATCGGTTCGGGTCACCACTGCCTATACGGAATTGCGTTACCCCGAAATTGACACTTATTATTTAAATTGTTTCTGGCAGAATATGGTATGATTAGCAGTATCGACATTGGTTTACAAGTATCATATTCAGGGGCGAGGAGCGGTTCATAAAACTATGGAAGCGCCGAAGCGAAGCGCTTCCAAAAGCAGAGGAAAAATCAATTCAGTCTTTCGACAAGCGACGTTACATGATTACTTTTTTAAAATCTTGAATAGGGGAAACGCTGCTTCCATCGCTTCTATGGACGCTTAACCCACTACTGGTCATATTATCTGTAAAATATTCATATCAATAAAAGTTAAAATTGCTTCACATCCAATCGTGTATTCTCTAGCGTTAATAAAATTTCTTTTGCCTGATTTATAAACGAAATGTATTGAGTTATCCTTAAGGGAAAAAAAAAAAAAAAAAAAAAAAAAAAGAAGAAGAAGAAGAAAACAAGTAAATATCGTAAAAATCCAGAAAGATATCGCCGATAGCATGAATTGAATTTACGTTTTTCACAAAAATAGCCATATCTATAAGGTTAGTTTTACAAACATTTTTATTTCGAATCAACGTATATTATGTTGCGGTTAATTGATTCAAAATAAAAAACGTATGGATAAGATTTTTTTTTTTTAAATCTTTTTGCGTATTTTTGTGAGAAACTGAAATTAAACTCATTCGATGGATATCTTTCTAAATTTTAGCAATATTCAAACACACCCACACATATATATACATACATTTTAAGAGTAACTGAATATATTTCACTAATAAATTATGCAAAAGAAATTCTGTTAATCCTTACACATGTGTAATTGAAAATTATTTAGTAGACTACTGTATAGTGTGTTATACGTCATTTTTTTCTAAAAATGACATTGCATTGATTTAAAAACTCCACATGTTATAAAAAAAAAAAAAAAAAAAAAAAATGTTCTGAATGTTTCCGTTCTTGTTAAAGAAAGCTTTATATCTCCATGAACATGCATGTATTTGAAATGCAAATAAACATAGGTGTATTTCAAATGCAATTCATAACATGTATTTCAAATGCAAATAAAGAAATTTAAGCGACAGTAAATTAAAAAAATAATTTTCTACAAGATGATTCCAAACATTATCGTTTTTATTATTTTTTTATTGGATCTTTATTATACTGCGTGCGATGCAAAAAAAAAAAAGAAAAAAAAAATGAGGTCTGATACCATTCTTGCTGCGTTTCTTATGTAAAATGACCTCTTGAATTTGAATATGACCCTCATTTTGCCCAATCGCCCACCGTTTTCTCTGGACGCCACCCCCTCCCCCAATTTTTATCCCTGCTCGGTAATTTTATGACCGTGAATTTGATTAGTGGAATGGAAAATAATTATTTTAATACTTAAAATCAAACCAAAAACTAGTATGTTGTGGCCACCACGAGACTTTCTTCTATATTTTCCTATACAAATTCACTCAGTAACAACAACAACAATAATAATAATAATAATAATAATAATAATAATAATAAAAGTGTTACTTTGATAAAATTTTGGGTAAAATGTGAAAATTATTCTAAGTTTGTCAAAACACGGAAACCGTGGGACTTTGTCAAAATTAGGGGAAAAATGCAAAAATATGTTAAAGTTTGTGAAGACACGGAAACCGTGGGACTTTGACAAAATTGGGGGAAAAATGCAAAAATTTGTTTAAGTTTGTCAGAACACGGAAACCGTGGGAGTTTGATAGAATTAAGGGGAGAGAAAAAAAAAAAAAAAAAAAGTGGGACTTTGACAAAATTTTGGGTAAAATGTGAAAATTTGTTAAAGTTTGTCAAAACACGGAAACCGTGGGACTTTGACAAAATTAGGGGAAAAATGCAAAAAAATGTTAACGTTTGTCGAGACACGGAAACCGTGGGAGTTTGATAGAATTAAGGGGAGAGAAAAAAAAAAAAAAATTTCTAAGTTTTTTTTCGTAAAAAGTAAAAAAAAATCGATAACTTTGTTTTAAATTATCATAGATTTATAGTTCAACCATTCGTTTTAAAGGTACTGACGAGACCTTTCGAAAGATACCCATCTTGAAAATGTTTGCCCTATATCACCCTGTTAAAAATTTAGAAAAAGTGGGATGGCAACGCAACCTGTAAGACGATTTTTACCAAAAGTTGATAGGCACTAATTTATGTCAAGGTGCAACTACATACCAATTTGTATGAAATTCTGTGCAGTAGTTCCAGAGATACAGTTGCCACAAAATTTTGTCACACACACACACACAGACAGACAAACAGACAGACAGACATTTTCTAAAAATGGTAAAATCGTGTTCTACAGCTCTCAAAACGTGTAAATCCATCAAAAACACGAAATCGAAAAATTTTACGAATCCAATACTTTCTTCTATTGAAGATAGAAGAGAATAAAAATATATATAACTTATAACAAATAATAATAATAATTGATTAATAAAATATATACATATAATTTATAATTTCACTGGTAAATCCCCCCCCCCCTAAATTTCTCCCTTGCTGCAAATGTTCATATTTTAGAATTTTTCACTTTTGCAGCCCCTCAGAAGATATTTAACAGTTAAAATTATCCTTTCCACCCCTACAAATAAAATTTATAGCCATAAAATTACCGAAAAATGATAAAAATAGGAGGGCTTCCCGAAAAAACTGTGTATGATAGGGCAAAATGGGCGTCATATTCGGATTCAGAAAGTCATTTTACATAAGAATTTGCAAAATGGTGTTGGGGCCGAATTTCTCGCAGAGCAGTGTTATTATTATTATTATTATTATTATTGCCTTAGGAAAAGCAAAAATTCGATGAAAATATGATGTATATATTTTTGCTACATACCCCAATTTGAAATCCGAAATAGCGAAAAGTAAAGGCCTAAGGCAAAGATGTGTTTAATTTATGCGCTGAGTCTCATAACTTGCACATCACCGTGCATAATCCCTTATTAAATGTATGCATAAAATGTAGCATCATGTCATTACTTTTTTTTTTTCTTTTCTTATTCGATTATGTAATGTCAGTAGCTTAAAAAGTAGTCCCGCGATCAATCAAATTGAGAAACTCGTGTAAATACGGACTAGGATTCCTTAAAAAGTCCCTCCCTTCTCCACTGGAGGGTAGTCCCCCTCAGACCTAGCACCCCCCATGTTGTGAATCGGCCTTAACCCTAACATCAACATCAACACCAGCACCAACACCAGCAAACTGAAACTCCCAATATACATCTACATATAAAGGTGGTGGTGGTGTTGTGAGGGTAAAGGCCAATTAACTGCGCTTGAGTCATGGGCTTAAGGGAAAGTGCCATCAGTCGGGGTCTTTTTAAGTGGTCTTAGCTCGTATTTGTGCAAATTTTGGAGAAGACAATGGAAAACTCCGAAAGGCTAGGCCGATGAGCTCGACCTGAGATCGAACCTGGAACTTTACGTCTACCAGCATTGAGAGGTGTAACTCTCAGCCTCTGTGCGGGAGCATATAATTTAGAGATAGATAATAATAAAATTAAATTTTATTGTGAAAGAAATATTTTTTTTTTTTTTTTCTGCTTATGTTGTTTTTCTTTCATTTTTCTTTTCTCTTTTACTACAATATTCATCTCAATCGTTTTTTTTTTTTCCTCTGCTGATGTGGTAGTGCGAATAATATATATATATCGACTTTAAATAAAAAGTCATTAAATAGAATAAAAAATAAACTACATAGTTGTAAAGTGATAAAGAAAATCTACCCTAGCTCCAGAAAAAAGAAAAAAAAAATTACGATTGAAAAAATTAATTAGATTTTCTAATTTCTATTATCTTTTTTCTGTAATTAATTTTCAGAATGTAATTACTTCAAGCATTTATTGCATCAAAAATCAATTAAGATTATTAAATTTGGAATTAATCTTTACAATCTATTGTATTAAATTTCAAATTAATATTCTACATATAAGTTCTGCCTTTGACACTTTTCTTTTTCCTTAAAGCGGGTATCTGAAAATGGTTTTTAGTTAAAAAATTAAAAATAGATTAATGCAGGTTTATGCAACATTGACTACGAAAAAAACTATCTCACGTTCTGCATACATGTATGCAAAACGTATACATGTCCTTTAACATTAGACATAGCTAAAAAAAAAAAAAAAAAAAAAAAAAAAAAACTTAATCATGTAAAGAGTTTTTTTTTTTTTTTTTTAATAATTAGATTTCTTAATTTCATCCAGTTTTTATTTTGAACAAAGTTGATTCTTCGCTCCAGTGAAGTTACCGATGACTATTACCATAGCCTCCTTAACTAGATGCCAGTCGCGTAGCTCGGAAACTAGGCAACAGTTGAAGCGGTAGACAGCGCCACCTGGTACAGATTGCGCTACTTTTTTTATTCAGCAGCCACCAAAAATTTTTAAAAGTGGGATATGATATACATAAAAGGCGAATGGAATCGAAGAAACGTCGATTATATATATATCATGTATCACTTCTTTAAATTACTGGTGACAGTTGAATAAGCAAGTCCCATAACCTGTACTAGGTGGCGCTGTTTACCGCTTCAACTTAGGGACCCTATATAGAGAGAGACTGGACCTGGACATTGACCGAAAGTCGGCCATCTTAGTGCCAATTCGGAGCGATCCCCGTAGAACGTAATGCTTTTTTCTTCGCGATTGACGCTTTACTATACAACATAAATGAAAGAAAACTGTACTAAATTTGTGCAGAAAGTAATGCAGAATATAAATATGTAATTTTTTCGTCTTAGAAAAAAAAGAATTTTAAGAAAAACGAATTTTGTTTTAACCTTCGACATGATTACTTTTTCAACTCCGATCGGAAAACAGAGGAATTTTTGTTGTATATTTCTATATTAAGCAAAATACGTTGATTGTGAAAGTAATTCTACCTTAGTGAAAGTAATTCTACCTTATTTTTTTCTGAGGACATACATTTTATATATAAAAAGTTAGAAATTTTTTTAACAAATATATGGTAATCTTAGTTTTTGTCAAGTAATTCATGAGTAAATGTAAAACTAGAAACTAGAACAGAAATTATTTTTTATTATTTTATAAAAATATTTACGTAATATTTTTACAAGCTAAAAAAATACATATTTTATTTATTTCAATTACGCATTATTAATAATAATGACTTAATATTAAATATTAAAAATAAAAATTTAATTAATAATAATTTGTAAAAATATTAACTAATACCTTTAGAAATTAAAAAATGTTTTTAATTATTTTATTTACATTTGCTTATTTCATTGATTTTTTAATTTTTAGTTTTTTTTTAAATATTATGTAAATAAAAATAATAAATTATTTAAATATTATTTATAAAATTTATTATGGCAATTATTATTTAAAAGAAATTTATATTTCATATGCTAGCAAATAATATAAACGTTATTTTCTGTTTTTTTAACAATTTATTTAAGAAATCTGATACATTTTGCGTACTAGAAAATAATAAAAAAATTGCAAGCTAAAAATACATATTTCATTTATTTCAATTACGCATTATTAATAATAATGACTTAATTAAATATTAAAAATAATAATTTAATTAATAATAATTTGTAAAAATATTAACTAATGTCTTTAGAAATTAAAAAAAAATGTTTTTATTTATTTTATTTACATTTGCTTATTTCATTGATTTTTATTTATTTATTTATTTATTTTTCATTTTTTTATTTTTTAAAAATATTATGTAAATAAAAATAATAACTTATTTAAATATTATTTATAAAACTTATTATGGCAATTATTATTTAAAAGAAATTTATATTTCATATGCTAACAAATAATATACACCTTATTTTCTTTATTTTTATCAATTTATTTTAAGAAATCTGATACATTTTGTGTACTAGCAAATAATTAAAAAATATCTTTTTATATAGTTATTTTAAATATGTATTTTAAAATATATCAGAAAAATACATTGAGATCTAACATATTAAATATATTGCACAACAGAACTTAAAAACTAATAGCTAGCAAATAAATAATGTAATTATCTCATATGTTAGGAAATAAATACGTAAAACAGCATGCAACAAGATAATTAAAAGTATTTAAAGCATGATATAAAATAAATAATTATGCATTTTTATCTTTTAAAAGTATTCCAAAATTAAAGCAATTTATCTCCCAACAAAGTAAAAATGTAATAAATAAGTTCTTTTTCGATTGTGACGTAAAATAATCGAAATTTCTTCTCATCGTAATGATAAGCAATGGTGCAAATGGCACTAAAATGGAGAATTTCGTCAAAAAGCCGGCGCGCCAATGTCCAGTCTCTCTCTATATAGGGTCCCTACTTCAACTTAGAAACCCTGGATAATCTCAGAGATACGACAGGTACTTAGTACGCATGCTCAGTGGACAAACGCTTGTCCAGATTCCCTCTTGCTACTGTAACCTTTTACAATGCTTGGCGCTGATCGCGCATTTTGGTGATTTATCGGTGTAAGTTTTTAAAGATATTCTCTAAAGTAAAGCAAAAAAAAATTTCTTTGCAATCAAACTAAGATACATTATGCTTTACGTTACATTCGTTTTATTATTATTATTATAATTATTATTTAAATTTAGATTACATTTCTATATTCATAGAAATAAATTACACCATCTTATCATACTGCATATCAAAATTTCTGAATTTTAATGCTCTTTAGTTTTTAATAATATACTATGCAACTGTAGTCTAAAAATATATATTTATACAAACTGATAATAAAAAAAATAATAATAATAAAATTATTTTTATTTATTTAAAAAATAATTTATTTTATCAAATTTGTCCTTGTAGTTACTGGTAAGAAAGTTCATCGATATTAAGATTAATTTGTAAAAATTTGATGATTTAACAGTTAACTTGATTTGATATATTCATTTGAGAGATGACCGTTTAGCTTTATGATTAATTTTATTTATTGCAATAACTTACAAATATATACATTCTCAGCACATTAAATGTTTAAAAATTGTTTTAGTTGGTTTATAAAAGGTTTTTCAGGGGGTCAAATGTTTTTGAGACTGTAAAATTAACTTTGCTCTCAAAGCTGGTAGACGGGAGATATCAGGTTCGATACCAGGTAGCGCTCATCGGGCTAACTTTTCGAAATTATCTGCAGTTTTCTCCGAAACAAGCGTAAATATGGGCTAGAACACCTTAAAAAGACCACCCCTTACTTAAGTTATTCAACTCATACCTACGCTTTTCTTTTGTAGGCAACTGGCACATTAACACCAACATGTTTTTCTTAAAATAATTCAGTTTAAGAAAATTGAATTAGTTTAATGCTTAAAAACATACCAATATTTTATAGTTAAATGCATAATCATTGATAATATTAATATTTGTAAAAATATTTATTAACTTTAAAAGTTTTATACATCCTTATTGTTCATGTCAAAAGTTTATTTTTCTTCAAATGTGATACAAATATATATATATATATACATATATATATATATATTTTTTTTTTTTTTTCGTATTTTGTACCTTTGAATAAAGTATGATAAAAAAAAAAAAGAGCGAGAGAGAGAGAAAAAATAACGTATGTGATAAAAAGAAATATGACACTAAAAAATAAATAAATTAATAAATTAATTAATTAATAAACAAATAAAGAAATTAGCACTTATAATTTTACAACATAAAATTCTAACATATGTTGATATCATAAAGAATGGTTGATTGGTTGTATGGCTTAAGACTGATTGACTACTCTAGGGGCCTAGGCCTACAGGAGAAATGCCCTCCGTGTGTGTGTGGGGGGGGGGGGTTTCTAAGTGAATCTAGTTCGTATTTACGCGAGTTTTAGAGAGAACTACGGAAAACTCCGAACGGCTAGATCGATGAACGCGTTTTTTGATCGAACCCGGCACTTCCCATCTACCAACTTTGACCGCAGTTCCGCTTGGCCACCATAGAGGTATTTACTTCTATTAATGCCTTGATTTCTCCATAAAAAATAAATAAAATAAAATAGATAGACAAATAAAAAAAATTTATGTTTTTAAATTAATAAATAAGAGAACAATAAGCATTTTAATACTTTTAACCTTATTCTTTTCCCCCTCATATTCCGTATTTTTGAATAAATATAAGAAAAATATAAGGCACCTATTGAGTTTAAGCTTTATGCATTAAATGAATGTACTAGTCTTTATTTATATACTCCTGAAGAAATTAAAAAAGAAAAGAAAAAAAAAAAAAAAAAAAAAAAAAAAAACTAAATAATTAAAAGGCCTTTTTATTTATTAGTTATGTATTTTTAACATTAAAATTTCCAAAAATATGCTTTACTCTATTAATTGTATTTATATCTAAATGTTTGTTACATATTAATCAAAATAATTTTTAATAAGATCAGGTAAAACAAAAATAAATAGATAAATAAATAAAATAATAATAAGTGTATATTAGTTAATGTTAACTTACATAATTTATTTTCAAAATTGTTCTAAAAAGAAGGGGAAAAAACCGAACGGCGTGCGATTTTTTCCGAAAGAGGTTGGCTGTGTAATTATTGAAGTTATCGCCAAATACGAAACTGTTTTAAGAAAAGTACTTATTTAGAAAAGAATTGACGAAAATCAATGAAAATTTTTATTTCTATTAATAGGAAAAACATTTAGGAACATGAAAATTTGCTTCAAAAATTTTTAATTACATTTAATTAATATGAATTATAAGCATTTTTGAAAGTCACAATTTCTCCCTGCCTTATGTCTATGGTAGCGATGCGCGAAATCGCCTAGGGCGGTCAAAGGGAGCTTTCCACCAATCAAAAAGTATGAACACCTTGTCGTATCTCTCAGTAAAGGGTCGCTACTTCAACTTAGGGACCCTCTATAGAGAGAGACTGGACATTGGCGCGCCGGCTTTTTGACGAAATTCTCCATTTTAGTGCCAGTTGCTCCATTGCTTATCATTACGCCGAGAAGAAATTTTGATTATTTTACGTCATAATCGAAAAAAAAAACTTATTTATTACATTTTTAATTTGTTGGGAGATGAATTGCTTTAATTTTGGAATACTTTTAAAAGATAAAAATGCATAATTATTTATTTTATATCATGCTTTAAATACTTTGAATTCTCTTATTGCATGCTGTTTTACGTATTTATTTCCTAACATATAAGATAATTACATTATTTATTTGCTAGCTATTAGTTTTTAAGTTCTGTTGTGCAATACATTTAATATGTTAGATCTCATTGTATTTTTCTGACATATTTTAAAATACATAGTTAAAATAACTGTATAAAAATATATTTTTTTATTTTTTACTAGTACGCAAAATGTATCAGATTTCTTAAAATAAATTAATAAAAATAAAGAAAATAAGGTGCATATTATTTGCTAACATATGAAATATAAATTTCTTTTAAATAATAATTGCCATAATAAATTTTATAAATAATATTTAAATAAGTAATTATTTTTATTTACACAATATTTAAGAAAACTTAAAAAAAAGAAAAAAAAAAAAAAAAAAAAAGAATGAAATAAGCAAATGTAAATAAAATAAATAAAAACATTTTTTTATTTCTAAAGATATTAGTTAATATTTTTACAAATTATTATCAATATTTTTTTTTTTTTAAATATTTACCTAAGTCATTATTATTAATAATGCGTAATTGAAATAAATAAAATATGTATTTTTACCTTATAAAAATATTACGTAAATATTTTTATAAAATAATAAAAAATAATTTCTGTTCTTCTGCCGTAGTTTTACATATATTCATGAATTACTTGACAAAAACTAAGATTACCATATTTTTGTTAAAAATTTTCTAATTTTTTATATATAGAATGTATGTCCTCAGAAAAAATAAGGTAGAATTACTTTCACTGAGGTAGAATTGCTTTCACAATTAACGTATTTTGCTTAATATAGAAATATACAACAAAAAATTCCTCTGTTTTCCGATAGGAATTGAAAAAGTAACCATGTCGAAGGTTAAATCAAAATTCGTTTTTCTTCAAATTCTTTTTCTCTAAGACGAAAAAAGATACATATTTATATTCTGCATTACTTTCTGCACAAATTTAAAACAATTTCCTTTCATTTATGTTGTATAGTAAAGCGTCAATCGCGAAGAAAAAAGCATTACGTTCTACGGGGATCACTCCGAATTGGCACTAAGATGGCCGACTTTCGGTCAATGTCCAGTCTCTCTATATATAGGGTCCCTACTTCAACTGTTGCCTACTTTCCGAGCTACGCAACAGGCATCTAGTTAAAGAGGCTATGCTATTACAGTAGAGCCTCGGTTATCCGAGCCCCGACTAACCGAGTTCCGGGTTAACTGAAGTAGTCTCGAAGAGGCGTGGCCTGTGATAAATGTCGTGGATAACTTTGACAATATTTTACTATAACAGTTCTGTATTTTATAATTTGTGTATGCATGTATTTCATTGCATTTATAACTGATTATTTTTAAATGTGTATTAGATGTATTCTTCTACTTCATTGGCTACTTTTTCATTCATTTTAAACTTTACTATATATTTCCCCCTCGATTTACAATAAAGTCTGTGTTATGCGAGTTTTCGATTATCCGAAGTACCCTCGGTCCACATTACCTCGGATAAGCGAGGCTCTACTGTAACACATTGGCATCGGGGTAGTTCCCCATTATGAACAGTAAGCTCTATCTTTTGACGTTCTTCTAAAACACTATATCATTTAACGAAATGATATTACATAGTGGTGTTTAAATTATATTAATTTTATCTTTAGTAATCTATGCCGCAAATACCACTACACATATATGCACCAGCAGCATACAAAGTTTCAAAAAATGAATGCGTGAAATCGTTTTTTAAAGTAAAGTACTTTTTTAGAGGAAGGTTTGTGTTTGGGATTAATGTCAATTGACTACTCTAGGGTTCCAGGCCTGAGAGGGGAGGGAGGAGGGTGTGTCTTTCTAAGGATTGCCTAATGCTACGACTTAATAATCATACTTTTATATGGCATTCAAGCAACGTATTAATCGAAGAGTATCTTCCACCAAAATTAAAATTAAGGTTATTAATTATTTTCAAATTAGTCTTAAAATGCGTAACACATTTCAAATTAATCTTTATTACGTGCGACTATTAAAATTATTTTAATTAAAAGATTAGTAGGTACCCCTTCAAAACATGACGGCTAAAATATACTTAAACGTACAACTTAAGTCTTCGCATCGTACACTAGTTCGAAAACATTGTTTTAAAGTAATAGATATTCTTATGGAAAAGGATGGGGGGGGGGGGGGGGGAAACAGACATGAGTGCACACAATATGTAAATTAAAAAAATAAAATAAATAAATAAAATACAGTAACAGGATAATTTTAAGAACCTTAACTTCGTACTCATAAAATGCTAATTTCGTAAAAAATACTTTCTGTGTCAAAATCATCAATTTGAATACTTTTTGTATATTACACCTGAATATACGATCAGTAAACCTTTTTCCACTACTTTTCTTTTTTATGTTATTCTCCACCGAATCACATAAAATAAAAAAAACAAAATGTAAACATAGCTTCTTAAGTGATAAACTGACCAAAATATTTCTTATATAGTATAATTATTATATAAAGTAATTTGTTACATAAAATACTTTTCTAATAATACATTAAAAAATATTTCTAGAAATTAGAGCTGGCGTAAATCACACACACAAAGAAAAAAAAAAAAAAAAGAAAGAAATTGTATCATAAATATTTTTTTTTTATTTAAAACTTTTATAAATCTTAAAATGTGTAATACATTTCCTTTTTAAATTTGCGTGCATGTTCCATAGTATAAAATTGCGATCTCTCATTCATTCACTCAATAAGCATTTAATGGCTGTAATGGCTGTTACTTCTTACAAGGAAAAATCTGTAGTCGAGAGTATAATGATACTACATCTATAGAAATTACTGCATCTGTGATTATTAAAAAGCACCACAGAACTGGCGTTTGAAAGTAATAAGTACAAAACTTTGAATAAACAGCATAAAATGCAAGAACTCGCAACAATTGTTTCAGGTGTGCGTTGCTGCTTTGTTTGCAACACTCATGCCTACTTTGTTCACATAACAAAACGTCGTGTTTTCTTTCGAACCACACAATTGTTACAAGTTCTTGCATTTTATGGTTTTTATTTAAAGCCTTGTACTCATTACTGCACTTATGGTTTTAACTGAATTTTAAGCAAATTCCTCCAATAATAATTTTTAATGCAAATTGTTACGCATATAAAGTGAAAAAATGCGTAAAAAATAAGTATATTTTTAAATACCTTCTTGATATCATAAGAGAATATATATATTTTTTCGAATTCACGATAACAACACATTTCGAACGATACCACTTTCAGTCCTTTACTCATATATATATATATATATATATATATATATATATATATATCTATCATGTTTGCGTTTTAATATATAGATTATCATTATTTTTCAAAAAAGAAAGTATTTTATTTGAAATTAAATTTCATAAAAGAAACAAAATGGATCACGGAGATGATCTTCATTTCGATTCATCCGTTAAATAT
Organism: Salticus scenicus; assembly: GCA_963930645.1. NCBI lineage: Eukaryota > Metazoa > Arthropoda > Arachnida > Araneae > Salticidae > Salticus > Salticus scenicus. The sequence goes on along the minus strand of OZ005661.1, from coordinate 112,521,619 downwards.
CGTCTGCATCTTAAACTCGTGCTAATACATATTGATGAGAAACGTTTGAAATTACAATTTCTCTTAGCAAATGATTATAAAAGTTCGATAAACGTTCACAGCCATTCTGAATGATTCTAATTGTAAAAGGCACCTATTGCACTTTATCTCTATTAAGGACCTGGAATTTTAAAGATAAATTGTGATCACGATATAATGATTAGTATTCCTCAGGAATTTTGTGCCCTGTGGCACAAATGAGAAGACAATGCTCATTAAGAATTTCTCGAACGATTTTAATCACCGATAAAATTTTCAAAATGACTACTTAAGCGAAATTGTTTATGAGATAAATATCTCATTAAAATGAGAGGGAATTTGTTAAGTATTATGAAGAATTTTATCGATTGTGGAAATACAGTTTGTGTCATGAATCAATATTTTAATAAAAAATAATATTTCTACTTAATTTTTATTAACTTAAAACTTTCATGTTAAATATATAATGTTTAAAACTAGCATAAAGAAAAATTCGCTGTGCTAAAAAAATTGATTTTAATTTAAATTGTTATATCTAATACACTTCTGTTGTTTTAAAAATGTAAAACATATCCAGAGAGGAGTTTCATCGAAATTCAGTAGCACCTCGTTTATTCGAAGTAATGCGAACCGAAGGTACCTCGGATAATCGAAAACTCGGATAAACACGGACTCTGTCGCAAATCGAAGGGGAAAGATACTGCAAAGTTTAAAATGAATGAAAATGTACTCAATGAAGTAAAATAATAAGTATACTATTATTTAAATGTAGTCAGTTAAAAATGTAATACAACACATACATATATAAATTATAAAATACAGAGTGATATATAGTAAAATTTGTCAAAGTTATCTACGCCTTTTGTCAAAAAGTACGCCTCCTCTGGGACATGACCTTTTCCGGATTACTTCGGTTAACGGCCCTCTTTACTTACCGTCGCCGGAAGCCCGAGCCAATGTTATTCTATGGGAAAATTTTCTTTACAAATAACTTATTAACTAATACATATTTTTAAATACTGTTTTCACATTCAGAAAATTTCCAGTTGTTAAATTGACGGACCTTTTTCAAAAATGTATTTTTTTAATTTTTAATATTTTATTTTGAAACTGCAAAATGAAAAAAAATTCACATATTGAAAATTCGTATTTTGCAGCTTCAAAATAAAATATAAAACATAAAAAAAAAAAAAAAAAATATTTTTAAACAAGGTCCGTCAATTTAAAAGCTGGGAATTTTCAGAATGTGAAAGCAGAATTTAGAAATATGTATTAGTTAATAAGTTATTTGTAAAGAAAAATTTCCCATAGAATAACATTAGCTTCGGCTTCCGGCGGCGTTGAGTGAAGCGGGCCCTTAACCCGGAACTCGGTTAGTTGAGGATCGGATAATCACGGCTCTACTGTAACTGCAAACGTTAATTTAGATTTTTAATGAAAATTATTGAAATGGAATATTTTTCACAGTCCTTAAATGAAAACAATATAATAAAAAAAATTCAATAAATAGAAAAAAATTCTCCGCTTTTAAATATTTATTTGAATCTCTTTCAAAATCGGAAAATTTTTATAAATTGATAAGTTGATTGAATTTTTAACAAGCAATAAACTGTGAGAATTTTCAATTGTAATGTTGTAATTATCACAAAATTTTCTTCTGAGCGCCACTTACAGGTTATCATGCACAAGTTTAATCATAGCTTCTCACGATAAAGACTTTTTATATAGATTATGGCGCCTTTTAATCAACAGATTCTGTGATATAGCCATGCGGTAAATCACAGAATGTGAGTAATAGCAAAGGCATCTGTCATTCCATATACAGCCAAATTAAATCAGCATTGATTTTCATAATTGTTATCTCGCATATCATGTTTAGTATATATACAAATACACTATTATATGACATTGTAGTTAAAAGTTTTAGCCTTCCTATTCACGGAGTAAACTGCAACACGTAAGTATCACCTGTCGGAAGATATGTACGCAAATTGAATCAGCATAGTGTTTTTAACCCAATGGCCGTCTCATATAACAAGTTTTTTGCAATTATATACAATAGAATTTGAGGTAGAGCTTCCTTTAAATGAAGTAAATCACCGTTTAGCACCATAATCTGTTGAGCAATTTTAATCAGTAGTTGATCGACACTAATATAAGTCAAAGTGCAGATATATATAAATTTATATAAAATTCTGTGCAGATGATAGCTTCCCGTTCACGGGAAAGGTCTGCACTTAAAGATGGTAGATGGGAAGTACCGGATTCGATCCCCAGTCGTGCTCATCGACCTAGCCGTTCGGAGTTTTCCGTGATTTTATCCGTAACTTGGGTAAATACGGCCTAAGACCCCTTAGCAAGACTCCCATGGAGAGCATTCCTCCCATAAGTCTAGGACCCTAGTGTAGGAAATCGACCTTAAGCCACACAACGAATCAACAAACCCACTTTGAAATTATCACTGGTATGTGGTTGGACATTTCGTTTTTAAGATATTAAGGGGTTAATTAACCCTTTGAGTGCTGAATACTCGCGGCCTATGCGGTCCATACGGACGGCGTGCGGTTGGCGCTGACGATTCAAGAGGGTTTATCATCGTCTCCTTAAATCAGTAACCAAAGAAACTGTACAAAACACCATGACGACGGCTAGAAGCAATCTTCGCAAAATGGGACTTAAAGGTGTATATTCTTCAATTTAAAGTATCAAAAGTGATTAAAAATGTTTGTTTGTCAATTTCATGTAAGTAGCATTCATGTAAGTAATATTTTGTTGAAAATAAATGAGAATCAAGTTGTCTCATTCTTATCGCGGACGCGCTTTATGCGAGTGTTGCATAGTACACTGATAATTTTTGCCGGGCGCGTATTTGCGTCCATAGTCCATACTGATAACATCTGCTAAGCGCGTATTTGCGTCCATAGTCCATATTAATGACTTTTGCTGGACGCATATGTGCGTCCATAGCACTCAAAGGGTTAAAAACATATGCATACTAAAAATTGTACTGGGAGGCGGGGTCTGTACTTCTACATATACGAAACAGTTATTATTATTTTTTTTTTCCCTCTAAAGGATTGATTATTTATTTATTTGTTTACTTATTACTTTACAATGGTTGGTCAAAAACTACTCTTTCTTACTTTGTACATTTATACGAAATTTTGTTCATTGCTGCCACATTAAAAATTATGATGAAACGAACAACAGCGCTACCTGTTGAGAAATATGTACCAAGGCACAACTAACAAAAATATAACTTTTTTATGAAATTCTGCACATTAGCTCTCGAGCTAGAGTAAGTAGAAAGTTTATGCTATACACTGACAGGCAGCCGGACATTTTCTAAAAATGGTGAAATCGTGTTCTGGAACTCCGAAAACAGGTTAATTACATGGAAAACATGAAGACGAAAATTTTTAGGGATCCAATACTTCTACTGAATGTAGAAGAAAGTAAAATAGTGTTAATTAATTAGTTATATTACATTATTTCTAAACATTCTCATTAAACCAGATGATTATCACAGAATTGTTTAATATTTTATAGTCAAACATAAATGTTTGTAATTTTTGAATTAGTACATTATTTTTAACCGATAACTATATGTTTGAGAGTTCATTGACCTAAACCTATCTTTTTTCTTGTATACAAAAAATTAATAGCTCTTTGTTCTTTTTTTAAATTTTATTTCACATATCGATAAAAAAAAAAAAAAAAAAAGAAGAAGAAGAAGAAGATGATGATGAAACTACATTATTGGATTAAACAATATTAGTTTCGATTCAGTGCCTTGTTTTCAGTATTCAGGTCAATTTTTTCTGAAATAACCACTAAAAATCTAAATTTCGATCATCGATTTAAGCAATCCTGTTCTAAAACCCATTCGCGAAAACTTTTATTTTCGGAATAAAAATATATTTAAAATGTAGAAAAAATGGATATACGTTCTTCAAAACTGCATTTTTAACTTCGAATTTTTCATGAAACATTCGATTTAACACAAAGTGAATTTTTGTAAAATATAAACAATCCTATTCTAAAATTCACTATCGATAAATAAAATTTTCAAAATAAAAGCAATTGCTGTTTTAGATTTAGAGAAAAGATGTAATCGATTTTCAAAATTACATATTTAACTTCTAATATATTATAGCATAGTTGGCAGTGAGTATAATTATATGTCATTTAAGAAGAATCATTTTCTAAAATTTATTAGAAAATTATCCGATATTTGAGATTACAACAACAGTAATTCTTTAAATGTAGAGAGTACAGAGTTGTTTTTAAAAGTTTTACTTTCAATTTTTAGAATAAAATTTGCATATGTGTATGTTATGGTTTAATATTCAATACGACATTTATAACTTAATCGTTTAAAAATAAATAAATAAATAAAATACAATAAAATCATGAAAAAAATTATAATAGTTTATTAAGGAATTTTGTGAATGTCATAACAAATAACACTAAATATTTAACGAAACGTAGTAAGATGCACTATAATATATAATCCTCGTATTTCATATTTCTACATTTTATTTTTCTCTCATTGGACGAATACTTTTTGAATAATTATGAATAAATATTATAATCTAATTTATTTATGCACGGTAGCGTATAATCCGCTGATGGAAATTTCATTTTATTTTTTAACAAAAATATCGTTTAAACCGCAGCAGCGTATAACCAGCACCTCCTAAAATAATGTGTCCGAATTGGGATTTACGTCACTGAAGGTTGGCTGGTTACATACAATTCACGCCATGTATAGATATTATAGAAAGTGCTGACTATAGATGTAATTGACGGAACCTCCGTAACGCATTCGGTTCGGAGGCATTATTATAGGAGGTATTGGTATAACCTTCAAGTAAAAATTCTCTCTGGGATTTAAAAAAAAAAAAAAAAAGAGAAAGAAACCTACTGATATGGTCTGCAAAAAATTTGGCAGTACAACTTCCTGTTGTTGGCTATGCAAAAAACTAATATGTCGAAATGTAAAAAATATTCTAGTGTAAAATAAATAAATAAGTTTTAATAATTTTCCATGAAAATAACATTATATGAAATTATTAAGCTAATTTTGATAAATTAAATTATGCATATAAGATATCGAAAATACAGCGTCATTCCAGATTCTATAATGTATCACATTTCTTTATAAAACACTGATAACTAAACTAAGAAAACTTGTGACTGACATTTTCAAAATGTTATAGGAATAAAAAGTTTGCAGATAATGCGCAGAATTGTATAATCTGCATTATAAGAAATATAAATTTTTTTAAACGTATAATGCACAGATTGAAAGGAATTAGTATAATACGTTTAATTATCTTGTTTTTCTGTAAACATGATACATTTTGAATCAAAGAAATTTTCATTAAGATACAATTTCTCTAATTGTTGTAATTAAAATTTTGCTTAATATCCCCAATTTGTATTCATTTGCACGCTATGACATACGAAACCTTGCTACCGTGAGACCATGTTTCTTGCGCCTAGTATAAAGGATAATTTTAAAGACTTGTAGGTGTGACAAATTGATCTACAAATCGGGATTTGGTAAACGTTCCTCATTCCCTTATCGTATATTTTCTATCTACCACAAGGATTGTCACCCCTATTTTAACACTAGACTCGTTGATTCAGAACATGCGCAGAGGCTCCTGTGGTTGCAAGAAACGTGGTTAAACAATAATATCATGTGTTTACGTGCAAATATACAAGAAGTTTAAACTACTTTTAAAAGTAGGCTGTTAGCTATGCAAAAATAAATCAGAATGCTGACATATGTATGATTTTATTAAATTCATTCATTCTTTACAGGGAAATTGAAATGAAGTTTCGATTTTTCTTGTAAAAGTTACAATTTAAATTTCATGTATATTTTCTACGTTTACAGAAAAAGGAAAACGTGTGTTCAGAAGTGTATGAATAAATTTTAAAACATACTTAAAAAGCCCGAATAAACTACTACGTCAGAAACGCCAAAGAAAAATATTGGAAATGCATACAGCTGTTTCGGTAGCCTATAGCGTACCGTCTTCAGCGCAAAAAGGATTCTGAATCAGGAGAGGTGCTCGTATATATAGGAAAGGGGCCGGATTTAGTTCAACCAATAGGATTACGGGAAAGGTGGGGAGAGTGGCCAATAAGAATTGAGGAAAGTTAACTGTGTAAACAGTAGAAAAATTAAGAAAATGTGGACTGAATATAAAATTTCCAACAGTCAGACAAATAGGGAATAGCGAAATCACAATTTACAAGGTTTTTAAAATTTTTATAAATATGAAGAGCTTCAAAGAAATCGAGTTCATGAATGGATTTAGGTCTGCAAATTATTTTAGCTGAATTAAATTTTAAATTATGATTTTCTTCCCAGCAATGTTTAGAAATAGCCGATTTATTGGTTTCTTGTTTGCGGACGAAATTCATATGTTCTTACGAAATTTAAGACTGCGTTTAGTTTGGTTAAAATATTTTTCTTTGGCGTTTCTGACGTAATAGTTTATTCGGATTTTAATATTCCAACGCCAAGTTTCCTGTTATTATTATACTTAAAAAGTACTATAAATTAAAAGTATAAAAAGTACTATGAATAATTACAATAAAATAAAATAAAATAAAATAAATTTTTGATAGAAAAGATGTCTTAAAATGTTTAATTCTTTTTGTTTTCCTTTTACTTTAAGGAAATGTAAAAAGAAAATTTTTGTAACAGTTTTAGTATGAATATGTATGAACGCCTAAAATGATTTGCCGTTGAGTAGCTAATCATTAACTCCCTTTCAACTGACAGCTCTTTCTCTCTATTGTCATTAGCAGATGTCAATTCTTTTAGTTTAATTTGCTCCTGTAGATGTGAAAGGGTTTAAATGTCTGAGCTGAGCTATTAAACTCCAGTATTATAATAATTTTATTTGTTCTGTGTATAGAAATGTGCAGTGTAATTCCAAGTATATATCAATAATTAAATTTTATTTGTCTTTTAAAAAGTGTCTGTTCATAATCTCTAAGAATTCAAATAACTTTAAGTTTTTATTTTTGCGCAAGTAATAGACGACGACTCTCTCACGCCATTCGATGTCATGATGAAGATTTTCTTTCGTTTAACCTATAGGAGTCTTAATTTAACCCCAAAACAGGGGAATATAGCCAATCACAGCACAGCTTTTTCCCACAAACATTGAAAGCTCCGCCTCGTTCTAGTCGTCCGTTCATGCTCTAGCGACTGAAGAAATATTTTTAATTTTAGTAAATAATTGTATGCAAGGCGATATTTTAAGAAAATACACAACATCATAGTGCTTCAATAATAAACTATACTCTATTTCCTTTACGCAGTCGCCTCAAAGCCACGCTCAGTAGGGACTAGAACTCCTACATAGACAGGCTGACGCATCCGCCATTTTCTATCCCACAAGACCGGCTGACTATTTATTATTGGTGGTTTTTCTGCAATAAATTGCACGAATAACTCCAGAAAATTGCACCGCCTGTTTATATTTTCTTCTAATCCAGAAAGAAGGAAAAAGTGGATTATAAATTGCAGATGTAACTCGTGAATACCCGGAGCAAGAGCACAACCTTGTAGCACAAGATTTCCCTTATTTTCAAATTATTTCATTTTATTTTCAAAGTTGTTTGACAAATTTAATATGAATGTACTGTTTTTTTAAGTTATTGTTTTAAATTCTTTTAAAATTAACTTTAATATTACATTTATTTTAACATGAAGAGTTACAGTTTTGAGAATGTTGGCGATGTTCTTAAAATTGCCAACTTGTTTGTTTCGTGATAAGAAGTTCTAGCTCACTTGATCTGTATAGAAGTTTAAAAGCGATAGCAATGCCAATCAGGTAACCTAGCTTTTTCTACCGCCAACACTTTCCCAGACGGGATAGAAAATGGCGGACACTGCGCCAGCTCTTATCATATAGGAGTCTTAGTAGGGACCCTCGATAGAGAGAGACTGGACATTAGCGCGCCGGCTTTTTGACGAAGTTCTCCATTTTAGTGCCAGTTGCTCCATTGCTTATCATTACGCTGAGAATAAATTTTGATCATTTTACGTCATAATCGAAAAAAAAATCTTATTTATTACATTTTTACTTTGTTGGGAGATAAATTGCTTTAATTTTGGAATACTTTTAAAAGATAAAAATGCATAATTATTTATTTTATATCAAGTTTTAAATACTTTGAATTCTCTTATTGCGTGCTGTTTTACGTATTTATTTACTAACATATGAGATAATTACATTATTTATTTGCTAGCTATTAGTTTTTAAGTTCTGTTGTGCAATAAATTTAACATGTTAGATCTCAATGTATTTTTCTGATATATTTTAAAATACACATTTAAAATAACTATATAAAAATATATTTTTTGGTTTTTTGCTAGTACGCAAAATGTATTAAATTTCTTAAAATAAATTATCAAAAATAAAGAAAATAAGGTGTATATTATTTGCTAACATGAAATATATATATATATATATTTTTTTTTATAATAATTGCCATAATAAATTTTATAAATAATATTTAAATAAATAATTATTTTTATTTACATAATATTTAAAAAAAAAAAAAAAAAAAATCAATGAAATAAGAAAATGTAAATAAAATAAATAAAAACATTTTTTAATTTCTAAAGATATTAGTTAATATTTGTACAGACTAGTATTAATAAAACTTTTATTTTTAATATTTAACTAAGTCATTATTATTAATAATGCGTAATTAAAATAGGTAAAATATGTATTTTTAGCTTGTAAAAATATTACATAAATATTTTTATAAAATAAAAAATAATTTCTGTTCTTCTGCCGTAGTTTTACATTTATTCATGAATTACTTAACAAAAACTAAGATTACCATATTTTTGTTAAAAATTTTCTAACTTTTTATATATAGAATGTATGTCCTCATAAAAAATAAGGTAGAATTACTTTCACTAAGGTAGAATTGCTTTCACAATCAACGTATTTTGCTTAATATAGAAATATACAACAAAAAATTCCTCTGTTTTCCGATCGGAATTGAAAAAGTAACCATGTCGAAGGTTAAAACAAAATTCGTTTTTCTTCAAATTCTTTTTCTCTAAGACGAAAAGAATTACATATTTATATTCTGCATTACTTTCTGCACAAATTTAGAACAATTTCCTTTCATTTATGTTGTATAGTAAAGCGTCAATCGTGAAGAAAAAAGCATTACGTTCTACGGGGATCACTCCGAATTGGCACTAAGATGGCCGACTTTCAGTCAATGTCCAGTCTGTCTATATATAGGGTCCCTAACGCTCGGATGAACTGTGATTTCACTTTCTCCGTCCGTTGCTAGGTTACTGGAGAAACAACGATATTTCACTGGATGGAACTGAACACGTGATCTCATTCACGTGATCTCCCTCTCTGAATTCCGTGGCCTTGAAGTGCCTCTGATGAGGAAATGGACTATACTATGTTGCGGCCACTACGAAACTTCCGTCTATATTTCCCATACAAATTCCCACAATACAAGTTATTTATTAAATTTATTATTTAATAAAACTATTTTCCATGATGAATGTAGACGATTTTCATCTCTCAGAAACATAACACTAAATGTCGAAAGAAAGTCAATTTTGAGCCAACATCTGCGGAAATGCTTTTCTTTTTTCTTTCTCTTTTTCTTTTGTAAAAAAAAAAAAAAAAAAAAGAAAATGAAAACAAAAAATCGATAACTTCGATTTACATTATCACAGTCATCGCTCAATCAACCTTCATGTTAATCAACCATATCTCGTAAAGGTATTGACGAATTCTTTTAAAACATACACATATTGAAAATCTACATCCCTCGAGGGAGGTATTTTCTCCCCCCTCACCCCCCACACACATCATTGGTGAAAGCGATGCGCCTACATGTACAAAAAATTTTCCTAGTTAATCATTACTATTACAAATATATGTATATATTTTTCAATTTAACATTGAAACGTTCAAAATAATTCACATTATGTTCATTCATACGAAATTTTGTCCTGTACTGCCTTGTAAAAAATATATGAAAAGTAGATGACAGCGCCACCTGTTGATCGAATGCTCCCCAAATATAATTTACACCCATTTCTGCCATGGTCGAACTGAATATCAAGGTTGGTTAACTCTTTGACGCAGATGGGACACCTGTGTCCCTTTTGCTTATTTATTTTTTGACGCTCTTATTACAAATATTATTATTATGTGATAGTTTTTTATTATAAAAGAGAGTCTAATAGTTACTATAAAAAATCTATTAGATTATCAGAGTAAATTTTCTACTAAGATAAAAATGTTAAATAAAAGTAGTTTGAAAAAATTTTATCAACCAATTTCAAAAATTTATTTCTAATTAAATTTGATTATTTAAAAAAGATCAGTAATGAATTATTGCTACTCCTATATCTAAGTAATTGTAAATAAGTGCAATTTGTAAAAATATTTATTCGTGGGACGCCCGTGTCCCATGATGAATTTACCTTTAACGCAGAAAGGGACACCGGTGCCCCACTCTCTATTTTAGAACCAAAATTAATTAAAATTTTAAATATAACATTTTCCCCTTATTTAGATCTAAAATAACTTAAAACTATCAAAAAAGTGTAAAAATTATGTTTGATGAGAAATCTGCTTCAAAGGGTTAAATTTCGTTCATTGGTTTGTTAGATACAGTGCACATACATATATATATATATATATTTTTTTTTTCATACACACAGAGACAGACATTTTCTAAAAATGGTCAAATTGTGTTCAGAACACCTTAAAACATGTAAATTCATCGAATGCTGGTGGTCAAAAATTTTCAAGAATCCAATAGTTTCTTCTTATAAATATATATATATATAGGAAAAGTAAAAAGAAAAGAAAAGAATTATGAACCTTTTTAATTGTTAAAGACATGGTATGATTTACAATGGTGTATTTCGAAAAGAGCTCGAGAGTAGTTAAAGTTCATAAGTCACGAACTTCCTTATGATACACTGATGAGTGAAAAAAAAAAAAAAAAAAGAAAAAAAAGAAAAGAAAAGAAAAAGAAAAACTACAAAAATCGATTGCAATTACCTCACTGTGATAAAATGAGCGAGGGTTATCCAGTTGACCCACACAAAATAAAGCTTTCGTTAAAAGCTATCATAAGGTACATTCCTTAAATTACTTTGATCCGTAACTTGTAAAATGTTTAAGCAAAACAAATAACCTTATTTATTTAAAGTGGCTTTTAAAAGTGAATCAAATTCTTTAGAGGAAATAAAAAATAAGTTTCGGCAACTTAAAAAAGTTTATGTTTATTTTTATTTATTTTTTATGTTCCAAGAATTCTATTATTTTTATTTGCGTTAGACGCACAAATAACCAGGTTGATCTCTCACAGCAATGTATTTTTTAAATTTTCAATCATTTACTAATTTTTAGTATATATCAGATTCTGCTATTTATCTGCACTTTCAATGGTATATACTTTTAAACAATTAACTATTTTTGATACTCCATTCTCTAGTGAGAAGCAAAATAAAAAAAGATATTTCTCTAAGCTTTATATGTAGAATGTTGGCTCATAATTCATGGAAATATTGGGTTGCTCGATAAATAATGTCGTTTTTTAAAGGCTTCTTCGAACGTGGAATTTTTCATTTTATCGAAAGATGGCAAAAGGTCATCCAACAAAATGGTCAATATATCATTGATTAATGTGTGTTGTTAATATAAATTATTCATTTTGAAAAACATGAAAAAAATAAAATTATACTTTTAAAAAATTAAGGAACACGCTTTTATTGAAATGTGAACTATAAAAAGCACAAAATATCTATCTTTATAGTATTAAAATGCAGGGTAAGAAAAAATTGTGTGAGTGACACACCATATTACAGTGTGATTATAAAATAATTTAGAATTCAACAAAAACCCTTTTTAAAAAATCTCCCCTGACTGGGCTCGAAAGTTAGACCTTTAGGTTCGTAGTCCGGAGCTTTACCTCACAGCCACAGCGTTCACGTAGGGAAAGTATTTTTTTACAATATAGATTTTTTTGTTTGCTCTCAGAGCGGTTACAAACGTACATACAAACATACATACAGGTGTAGCTAATAAAAGCGTGTTAAAAACGACATTATTTATCGAACAGCCCAATATTTTGTTATCAATGATAAAGTATTGTATAAATATTATATAAATATATATGTATTATGATAACAATAAGAATGAAAACAAAAAATAACTAAATGAATAATTTGCCACAACAACTCACAAAAGCCAATATGACCAGCATTTTTATTTTCTTCTATATTCAATAGAAGAAAGTATTGGATTCATAAAAATTTTCGACCTTTGAGTTTTCGAATTTTTGGTGGATTTACACGTTTTGAGAGCTGTAGAACACGATTTGACCATTTTTAGAAAATGTCTGTCTGTCTGTCTGTCTGTGTGTGTGTGACAAAATTTTGTGGCAACTGTATCTCAGGAACTACTGCACATAATTTCATACAAATTGGTATGTAGTTGCACCTTCACATAAATTAGTGCCTATCAACTTTTGGTAAAATTTGTCTTACAGGTTGCGTTGCCATCCTGCTTTTTCTAAATTTTTAACATGGTGATATAGGACAAAATTTTGCATAAATGTGCATAAAGAGAATTATTTTTTAGTGATCATTATGAAATTTACAAGAATTATTTATAACAGTGATACTCAACTGGAAAAAAAATTTTGTATGTGTATGAGTAAATTTTCAAGATGGGTATCTTTCGAAAGGTCTCGTCAACACTGTTAAAAATTTTCTCCTAGGTTGAACCAAAACATGGTACATTTTTGCTGCCACCATGCGATGGTGAAACCTTTTACCATTATTTGGTGCTTTACTAAACCAAGGCTTGGTACTTCAATAGCTACATCCATAAGATGGAGAAATTTTTTACCATAATTTGGTGCTTTTTTTAAACAAGAAACGCCAAATCATAGTAGAAGGTTTCACCATCGCATGGTGGCAGCAAAAATGTACCATGTTTTGGTTCAACCTAGCAAACTGAAGCTACTGTAGTACCAACATTTGGTTCAACCTTGAACTGAAATTTTTAACAGTGAATACCTTTAAAACGAATGGTTGAACTATAAATCTGTGATAATTTAAAACAAAGTTATCGATTTTTTTTTACTTTTAACGAAAAAAAACTTGGATTTTTTTTTTTTTTTTTTTCAATATTGTTACTGAGTGAATTTGTATAAGAAAATATAGAAGAAAGGCTTGTGGTGGCCACAACATACTAGTTTAGATTTAGATTTGAAAAATAGAACACTCATTTTAAATTAATTCCAATGAAAACACAAAACATTTAAAAACATAAAAAGAAGGATTTTTTTTTTAAATGAAAAGTTTTCTATATGAACTGACAATAATAAAATGAACAAAAAATGGAGCTCAGAATATAGAAGTGGTTCATCAGGCGTCACCACCCCAAAATTGAGCAAAAATATGCAAAGTTTCATTTTTTGGCAAGCGATATTACACTAAAGGTGACCGAACTTTGAAAAATTAAAAAAAACCTTTCAATGAAAGAGGGGGGGGGGATATAAGAAAAATATATCCTGCAATTAGAATAAACAGTGTTTCACCAGGAATAAATTCATAAAGCAGATAAACACACTCATCATAAGTAGTATTAAAATTTTAAGCAATCACGAAGTTTAGTTGAAGCTACCAATATGACTTAAGTACGCTAATTATTAATTAATTAAACTTACTTTAATTAACTAATATTAATCAAAATTACAATTACAATTCTAAATAATATCAAGCATCATATATGACTCTGCTCAGTTCCCCATCGTATATTTTTCTCATAAATTTCTACTGCAGGATACTATATTCCTGTTAAGAGAAATTAATTTGACCGATCGCTTGACATGGTGATAGAAATGCCCCAGTTAATTGGCAATCCACCGATTAGTTCGATACATTTACCTTATCTAATTTGTTAATTAATGTTGTTGGAATAACTTTCATATTTCAGTTTTCATGCAATTCCATACCGCTTCCAATGCAAAGATCTCCTTAATGAAAGCTTATGTGGAATATTGCTCTATTCTACTATGTTAAGACAAATTTAAATTTCGAATAACTTACGAAATTTTCAAATTATGACTATCGTAGCCAATTATGTTCATGCCACTATCATAAGTGATATTTTGAAAGTGGTCTGAAATCTTTTCGATGAAATTATCTCGCAAAATGAACGTTTATATGAAATTTGGCCCTTTTCTGCTATATTAAGAAATTCTTAAATTTCAGATAACTTACGGCGTTTTCAAAATTGAATTTTCAAAGTAAATTATTTTCATGCCAGCATCAGAACTAATATTTTAAAGCTGGTCTGAAATGTTTACAGTAAAAATATTCCTCTTAATTCGCATTTAAACGATATTTTATCCTATTCTCTCCTGGTAAGAAAATCGTAAATTTCAAATAGCTTAAGAACTTTTTAAATTTTAATGTTGTAAATCACTAGTTCTTGCTAGAGTTCCTAAATAAAATAATAGGCCGGCGCATCACCGCCATTTTTTTGCCTCCGAAGAGGACAGGATTCCTGCTTGGCGTCCTTATCGCTTCCCTAATGATTTTAAGAAATCTTGATCTGAAGCTAATGCGGTCAAGATAAGAGCAATAAGCAACAATAATATTCCTAAAAACACATTTTTTTTCACAGTACATTCGCAGGATGTCATTTTATTCTGAGGATATCCTATGGATGTGCTGGGGTAAGATGTGTTGTTAGGGCGGTTTCTGTTTCTTTTACAAAATGTCGCCAAAACTCAAATACACAGTAATAGAAGGTCTGTGAACACTTCATGTTCACTTCTTGAATGATTATAGCAGTTTATCGCTAAACAAACTTCCATATCATAGTTTACTTAGCTAAAATTATGAAATATAATAAAACAAGTTACTCTAAAGTAACGTAAGACAATAAAAAAAAAATGTTTGTCGTTTGTTTATCAGAGAAACGCGCTGGGTACTTGTGGTAACCCTAAGGCAACAAAATGCCTGATGCGCCAGCTCGTATATATAGGATCCTTACCATAAGGCCTTAGTTCTTGCCAGTGTCATCAGTGATGTTTTGAATTTAGTCCAATCACTTTGCTGTCATTTGTTCTTGAGATATCGTGTACTTAGACTAACACACTAACCGACTAACAGACTCACAGAATAGCAGACTAACACTCTGGCACCCTACAGATGAACATCATACAGATACGTGATTTTCAGATTCCTCACTCCCCAAAACGTGTAAAAAAAAAAAAAAAAAAAAAAATCCGAGATAAAAATGTTTACGATTATTTAAGTTCCCTATATCAATTGTATAGTGGGGAAATTTTTAGTTTGTCAATGATCATTTTGAAATAGATAGTTTTTAATTTTTAATTACTCAAGCAAAAATATTTTACAATTTATTGTAAATTATTATTATGTAAAAAGTAGCTTATGCAGTGTTTTGGGTAAAAATGGATTTATTATCACTTTTTTTCCCCCCTCTTACTTATATATGGTAGAGAACGGTTTTTTTTTATGTTCTGGGAGGGGGCTGCAAAATTTCGAAACTGAGTTTTCAATATATTTACAAGTTTTGAAGTTTCCCTGAATCCAAAAGAAAAGTTTTTAGTATTTGAGCTGCCTGCGTGTAAGTTTATGAAATTGTAATCAGTATAACTCAACAGAAAAGTCAAAACTGTCGGGATGTTTTTCCGCGAAACTTTTTACTGGAGTCGGAAAAATGATTCATGTGGAGGAAAATACAGATATAGTCAAGCTCAATACGTCTATGGAAGAATTTTTTCGTCAGTACAGTTTAACATATTTATACTGCACTAAACAAAGTTAAATTCCCATATATCACACACACACACACACATATATATATATATACACACACAAAAGTGTGCTTCGCATAGAATACGACATGAAAAATATTTATTCTTCGTTTACAGTGCCACACAGAAGGATTCTGATGCATTAGTACTATGGTTGAAAATGGTACGAATTGTATTTCAAACTGTTCACGTTATTTTTATTATTATTATTATTATTATTATTAATGTGCTAACTTTTAATACAATCTTTGATGCATACATAATTTTATAATCCTCTTAATGATAAAAGCCCAAATTTCCCGGGGCTCACTCTGAAACTAACGTCATAACTACGGAAATGTAACTACAAAATATTTAGGTAAATTATGAAAATAAAAAGTAACTAAAATGATTATAATAAATAATAAAATATAATAATATTATTTAGAAATATCGATCTCTAATCGGGAAAAGATCGACTCGTTTATCTATATAAATAAAGAGAAGTATCTGTGTGTGTGTGTCTGCATGTGTGTGTGTGTCTGCGTGTGTGTGTGTCTGTGTGTGTGTCTGCGCTCTGATGCTAACACTACTAATCGCAGAGCCTCCAAATTTGGCATATAGGTACCTGGGACTCTGCAGGTGTGCACCTCATCGAGATTATTTCGAATTTAAACTTTTTAAATTCATGGTGTTTTTCGATTTTAAACATTTCCTTTTATGTTTCATTTTTCATGAATTTATTCTTTGATTGTAATCGTGTGCGTATCTTATCAACGGCTATTATGCAATTCCATTTTTTATTTAATACATTCATTTGAAGGCAATTTTCTTTTCTTTTCTTTTTTTTTTTTTAATTTGTTATATTTATTGAAAATAAAATCGTAATGCAGTAGAAAAAATTAAGTATAATTAGTTTTAAATTTAAAAACGTATTTATACTCGTAACAGTTATGTTTAATTTTTTATAGTAGAACTACTTCTTATTTTTCATTTTTTTATTAATTCCTTTAAAAGAAAAAACTTTTATTGATTAATTTTTTTTTTTTTTTTTTTACAGTATTTATCGGGAAAAATGGCAGTATATACATAGTAAAAAGGATTGAATTCATTAAAATTTATTTGCTTATATATATATACATATATATATATTAATCTACTTTTTATTTTATTTTATTTTATTACATTGGTCGGAATCAAATCGTAATATAGTATAAATAGCATGGGCTATTTATACTATGGAATATGTATACATGGTTCAAAACTGAAATATTTAATAGATGCTGAGATACAGCCATCTTTAAAATCGTAGTTCCTAAATAGTAGCAGATCCCCTCTGTCGTCGATAAATATCGAGATTGAAGTGCCCGGGAAAGATATTTCTGCAGACATGGGAAATCTAGACCTAATGCAGTGCCAGTGCGAGCGGGAAAAGAGGTGCCGTAGACAGCGGGTACCCGAAGCGAGGTTTGGAGCAATAGTTTCTTTTCTTTCTTTCTTTCTTTCTTTTTCTTTTCTTTTCTTTTTTTTTTTTTTTTTAGTTTTTGTCTATAATGTGGTGTAAAAAATAAATATTAATTCAATTCTTTCGAAAATTCATTTAAATATAGTGACCAGCGAAGCGGACGTAGCCTGTTAGTAAATAATAAACAAGACTGTTTAAAATTAGTCAAAAAAGTTTTAAAATGTATTGCGAGCTACTATTTTCTGAATAATTTAACATTTTATTTTCAGATAAAAAATTTTTTTTCTCTTTTAACTTTACATAATAGTAGCATCAATTTAAATTTTTTATAAGGAATTTTACATTCTTTTCAAGAGAGCTTTGTCCGTTCAACGTTCAGAAATACCAAATAACACTCATTAAAATACAAAACTTCTGGAATACAAACTTTTCAATCAATTCAATGCAGACGATTCTTGAGCAAAAAACAAACGTCTTTTCAATTTACTTCGAAAAATTGTTGCATGACAGAAAAATTTTTAAAATAAGTATTTGAAGTTTTCTGTGCACTCACATCATTTGCAAAATTTGAAATATTTTAAGATAAATCGATGCACCTATTTTATCTAACTTGTTCTTGCTTCATTGTAACATAAAGAAATAAAAAAGATTGATCATTTGGAAATCTTTAAAAAGATGCAATTGTTTGAAGATCGTGAACAACTACAATTCTTGTATCATGATATTATTTGGCAATACTTTTTTAAAAAAGTATTTATTTAGATTTAAATAATAGTGTCTTTTCATGGTGTATTATTTATTAGTTTTCCACCCTACTATAGGTCTGGGGAAATTAGGTATAAACGTATAATTCAAGTACCACTTTTTTACTTTCCGAACACTATAGTGAGGAAAGTATTGTAATCATGTCAAAAATCCGAATTTGAGATTTTAATGTTTCTATACATTTCGAGGTCCACTGAGTCCGTTTCCACTATTTTTACGATGATATATGTACGGTTTTGTTAAATAAATCCTTGTCGAATCCTATTCTTAGTCAGTGTAAGAACATGATTCGATAAGGATTTATTTAACAAAGCCGCATTAAGTGTACTTTTTTTACATAGGAATTTTTGCAAGTGTTCGGACACTTTTGTTACCGACTGTATGTGTGTGTATGTATGTGTGGGCATGTCTGTGAGTGAACACGCTAGCGTCTAAACGCTTTGTTGGAATGAGCTGAAAGTTGGTACGTACATTGTAAGTCATCATAGTACGAACCCCATTGATTTTGGTGAATCTAGCACTTATAGTTTTTTTACAGGGACACCAGGAAAAATTCTTTATCATTATGGCCTATGGGGCCAAATTTTTAAAGGTGTGATAGAGTCTAAACGCCTTATTAATCTGAGAAAAAAAAATTTACACATGTTAAAGGTCACAGTTGCACCAACTGTATAGATTTTGGTGAATTTAGCATTTACAGTATTTTTACAGGGACACAAAGAAAAATTCTTTATCATTATGGCCAATGGGACCAAATTTTTAAAAGTGCGATAGCATCTAAACGCCTTATTCAATTGAGCTGAAAATTTATATGAATATTATAAATCACTGTTGACCTAAATGTAAGCATTTTGGTGAATCGAGCATTTATATGTTTTTACAGGGACACAACGAAAAATTCTTTATCATTATGATCTATGGGCTCAATGTTCAGTAACGCTAAATAAAACATCGTGTAATCTATGGAGAAAAATACTCAAACACTCTATTGTGGTTTTCTCTCTTTTGTTTGTTTAACAACTCCTCTTTCTTTACTTTATCTACAAAACTGTTAATTACTCAATGTTCGGAAAGTCAAGTAGAGTCACTCCAGATTTTTATGTATTTATTTATTTTTTTTCTTTTGTGCTTTTATACGTTTTGGGATGTTAGGAATCTAAAAACCACAAAATTCAAGGGCTGTTTATATGTAAGTTAGTTAGTTAGATTGGTAGTTCGGTAATCAGTTTTTTAGTTTCTGTGTGTAGATATTATCTCAATGACTAGCTTTAAAATCATCATTTGAAATAACATTAATGGTATTGGCATGAATATCATTGACTATGGACATTCTACAATGAAATTTCAGTATGTTCAAAATTTATGATCTTCTTAACGTTAGAAAATAGTACAAAATGTCGCATAAACATCTATTAAGAGAAATATTTTCATCAAAAGTCACACGAAATTTAAGAATTTCTTAGCATAGCAGAGTAGGGCAATATTTCTCATAAACTTGCATTATGGGAATTATTGCATTTGAAGTGGCGTGGAATTGCAGGAAACCTAAAATACGGAAAAAGAAAATTTCTGATAAAACTAATCAGAGAATTAGGGTAAGTTAAATGTGTTCAGTCGGACAGAAGGTAGAAGGGGGGGGGGGGGTTTAGAGTAGGTAGGGCATTTTAGTGTGCGACTTTGTCCTGTAATCGCTCGATTTTTTCTTTTTTTTTTTTCTCTTAACATGAATATACAGGGTCTGCTATCTGGAATAAACTCAAAAAACCTGGAAATGAGAAATTTATCTGAAAAAATTTTTGACACTTTCACATATATACACACATATATATACACACATACACAAAAAATACACACAAATACACACACACGCTTACCAATTGCCAAAAAACACTTTTTTTGGACTCAGATCTTAAAAGATGTAAACCCAGATGAAAACTCGACATCGAAATTTTTCACCAAATACTTTCATTACTACTGTACTCCGGTAATGAAAGTAATGAAAATTGTTTACCAGAAACAAAGATTAACTCTCTTAATGTTTTAATTTTGATGGGCTAGAAAATTAACGCTTGAAGTCTAGAAAAACCTGGAAAAACCTAGAAATTTTGTTTCTATACTGTTGATGTAGTCATTTTGATTAACAGTGTATTTACGGCGATTTCGTAACCGTAAGAATGTTCGCTGTTGTCGGATAAAACTTGTATTATTGTAACGTACACAAACATCAAACCGTCTCAATTATGTATCTGTACTGATAAGTATAAAAGATTTAAGTCCAAAAATGTCGATTTTGAGTTAAGTACATAGTCAGACTCAGAAAAAAATTCTCTATCGATTGGTATAAAGGATTTAAACCCATGTCATTTAGTCTTTGAGAAAATCCATTGGTAAAAAAAGATTTAAGTCAGAAATTTAGCATTAATCTTTGGTATAAAATGTTTAATTCAAATTTTCCCTTTATTAAATGAAGATTGGCAATCACTGAATGGTATAAAGCGGCGTATAAACCAATATAATCTGTTTTTCCTAATCGATTCTGCTCATTAGTTTTAGTTAGTTTAACTTTATTTTTCGTCTCCTGAAAAATCAAAAATATGGACTTAAATCCTTTATACTTATCAGTACAGATATATTAAATCAAAAACTATTTTATTTACCAGACAAAATTTAAGTTAACATATATTTAAAAACAAAATATACATATAAAAATAATTAAAATCTAGATTCTAGACGTTTCGAAACCCGTCCGGGATTCTTCATCAGAATCAATTACAACATAATATGCAAGCATTACATGAATACCCAAGGAATTTATAAAAAGTACCGAATATTGCGGAGCCATCAGAATTTATTTCTAAAATTACTTAAACCATAATATTTATAATGCTTTCCGGCCGATTAAACATTTAGAAAACATTCTTTTTAATTTTAAACCCATGACCCCTTCTCTGGATCTAACTGCCGTAATATATTTAATTCCTTGTAAAAATTGTAAATATGTTTATATAGGTGAAACTGGCCGCACAGCAAGAATTAGACTACAGGAGCACAGACGGTCATATAAAAATTGCAACCAAAATTCTAAAATTGTAACCCATTCGATAGAAACCGATCATATTCCTGACTTCGATAATATAAAAGTTCTAAATTCTGGTTTTAATAATTATAAATCACCTTGAGAGCTGGCACACTGCCCCAGGTATCTCCACACTATCAATGAAGCATGCGCACTGGTTCCTCAATTTTCGGTACTTCTTTAAATTCTTTGGGTATTCATGTAATGCTTGCATATTATGTTGTAATTGATACTGATGAGGAAAAAAGGACGGGTTTCGAAACGTCTAGATTTTAATTATTTTTATATGTAAATTTTGTTTTTAAATATATTTTAACTTAAGTTTTGTCTCTTAAATAAAATAGTTTTTGTTTTAATTGTATTATTGCATATTCAGAATTAATTTGTTTTCGTCTAAATAAATCAATTACATAATTTGTACCCTTTTTTTTTTTTTTTATGTATATCGCATTCAACATGAAATACCCTGTACATAAATAGTCCTAAACTCTAAGTATATAAGGAAACTTTTTTCCTCCCTTTTTACATTTTCTTTCTGTGTCTGATAAGAGGCGATTTCTATTTAACAATAATTTCCTTTAGCAATTTGAAAATTTATGCTTCTTATTATGAACCGTGGAAATACTATGTAATTAGATGCAATAAATTGCTAATGAAAAGATCAAAGGTACACAGATAAAATTTTACTTAATAACTAAATTTGCAAACACTTTGATGAAATTAAGCTGATTGCAATTTAAATATTTCAAACAGTGAATTTACATTAAAATTATAAAATAATTATATATTTAGTTGAAAAATATTATATTTTGATGGAGAATATTAATAATTAATTTAAATTAAATGAACTCTTAATTGAAAATTACATTTTATCATAAAAATGGTTCAGTTACAAAACTTCTATATCCATAGCAATGAACTGATTGAATGAAATGAAACGAGGGTGCATCTGATAAAATTTAATAAAGGGGTCAAGAATGCGTGTGAAAGGGAGAAATAATTTGATATGCAAATATTTCTATGAATTTGGATGGCTCATCATTCATATCGTTTAGTACATTAAATTTCATATTATTAAAGTTAGTACAATTTATATAATAAGGTTTAATTAATAAAAAATAATTAAATAATAAGCTAAAAATAATAATATCAGTTTAGAGCGAAGTTAATTGCACATCAAAATATCATACAAGAAAAGGCACTAGAAAATTATACATAAAGGAGCTCTGAAAAAAATAATAATCCCACCAATAAAATTACATAGAAAATAAGAATAAGTGTGTAATATTTAAATTAAAATAAAACTCTATTCGCAACTTATAGAAGATGTTAGTGTAAGGTTTAAGGCCAGGCCAACTAACCATACGCCGGTCCTAGGTTAGAGAGGAATGTCACCAGGTGATCTTTATAAGTAGTACTAGACAGTATTTACACGAAGGTTTCGAAGAAAACCACGGGAAACTCCGAACAGCTGGGTCGGCAACTGCGACCTGGAATCTAAGTCACTTCCCGTCTACCAGCTTCGACAATAGAAGCTCTCGACCACTGGTCCTGGATCGTAAAAGGAAAGATGTTTAAACTGTTCAAAGAAAAGTTATACATTAGATTTAAATGATCAATTTTTATGCTTTTATTTTATATTTAAATAATATTTTATAGTCCACAAAATATTTTTACGTAAATCAGAGTTCTTGTGCAACCAGACTACTATAAACCTCTTCCTACATACACTAAGGGACAAAAAGGAAAAAAAAAAAAAAAAAAAAATTGCATTTGAATGTTTTTCTTTCTCTTTTCAGAAACAGCCTGTTTAAAACTAAGGTTGAAACGGATAGTGATTTTGACGGACATCAGATATACGAATCCTGCAGACAAAACAGACAAAATAGCTCATGATATATATCTGATATACGGCAAAATCACTATCCGTTTCATCCCTATTTTTATATGATAAAATTGACGGTTGTTGAAAGGGAAAATGAAAATATCAAATACAGCCATACAATCATACAGTCTGTTTAACCCTTTGCAGCGCAAGACAATTCGGATCATTTAAATTATACTGCCACCGGAATTCATGAACTAAATTAAACTAAAAGACATTTTTAATTTTAAGCTTAAAAAAAATCGGCCTTTTCTGATATGCTATAAACATAAATTTTTACTAAAAAAATTCCGGGAGGAATTTTTGCAGCTGGATCTTAAATTTTGCTTCCTCGCAGCGCGCGTTAAGGCGTTAAAAATAGGGTTGAAACGGATAATGATTTTGACGGACATCAGGTATTCGTATCCAGCAGACAAAACAGACAAGATAGCTACAGATACCTGATGCGTCAAAATCCTATCCGTTTCATCCCTATTTTTATATGATAAAATTGGCGGCTGTTAAAAAGGAAAATGAAAATATCAAAGTGCAGTTTTTATTTTGCCTCTTAGTGTACGTATATTCTTAATTTCTGAGATTTTTGCAAATAACTGGAGAAATGATGCGTAGATATTAAAAATAGGTAGCACAGGTGTTGGACAGAATAATGGAAACACTTTCAATTTTTTAAGTTTTGTCGAATATCTCAAAAAAATTCTTAATGTGTTGTTCTTGAATTTTGAAAATAAGGAAAGCATGTCTTTCCTCATATTTTCCAGCAAAGATTTTGTCACGAACGCCTTTAGGGGGCGAACAACAAATCCAATAAAATAAAAAAATATTTGTGATTACCCTATATCTGGAAGAGCGTCGATTAATCTGCAAACTTTAGATATGGTTAGAAATGTTATATATTATACGTGTGTAGAGTTTTGTGTGGCAAACTTGAATATTTAAGAAGTTATACATATTTTATTAAAAAATGCAAACATTTTTTGAAAATTTTTACTTTATAACTCTAAGGTTTTTTTTTCGAAATTTCATGAAACTTTCAGAAAACATGACAATATATGTTTAAATCATTATACTATAGTTTAAAACAAATACATTTAATATTCAAAGATATATATTTGCAGTTGTAGTAAATAATTTATTACTGCGCATGCGCGGACTGTAGCGAAAAAAACTTTGATATAGTATAATACTCAAGAGTATCTTATAAGAAAAATCTAGTTGAATATCATAAAAATTCATAGAGATATCGATGATTAAATGAGCTGTTTTTCACCTGTTTTCTAAAATGGTCTTTACGATAAGGGGTCATTCACAAATGAAAATTTGTATTAAAAAGAAGTTTCATTTTTCTTTTCAAACAATTATTATTATTTATTTATTTTTATAGGTATGTAGTACATATACCTATCGGGGAAAAAAAAAAAAGAAAGAATCCTAAATATTGCATAAAGTTTCATTGTGCAACACAGTTTTTTTTTTTTTTTTTTTTTTTTTAAGATACAAATTTTAATTTGTGAATGACTATTTTTCCTTTATCGTAAAAACCTTTTTAGAAAACAGCTAAAACATTATTTAATCACCGATATCTGTATGAATTTTATGATATTCAACTGTTTTTTTTTTTTTTTTTTTTTTTTTTTTTATAAGAGACTCTTCTATACAGTTGAGTATTATACTATATCAAAGTTTTTTTTTGCTACAGTCTGCTCATGCGTAGTAAGTAATAAATTATTTACTACAACTGTCCATATCTCTTGGAATATTAAATGTATTTGTTTAAAACTATAGTATAATGACTTAGGCATGTATCGTCATGTTTTCTGAAAGTTTCATGAAATTTTGGAAAAAAAAATTTAGAGTTATAAAGTAAAAACTTACGATTTTTTTTTCCATTTTTTAATAATATATTTATAACTCCTTAAATATTTGCGCCAGCCTCACAAAACTCTATACACGTATAAAATGTAACATTTATAACCAGATCTAAAATTTGCAGATGAATAGATATAGTCCAAAAATATTTTACTAATCTCAACTTTTATAGTTCATTTCGTTATTGAAAGCTCGATTTTTAACTTTTTTAATACTATCCATTATTAGCTCCTTCTTTTCTACAGCATTACCTTGAAAGATCCTTCTTTTATATGTTTTCAACAAGTTTTGTAATCTAATAAGTTTTAAAACTAGGTAAGTAATTTTATTACTTTTCTAATAAATTTAAATTTATATAACTATTCAAATACATTAAAATTGTTAAACCTATTCAAGTTAACATAGTTACCTAATTGGCCTTTGTGGGTTTTTGTGTTGAATTATTCAACTGATTAGTTTTCGTTCCCATTCTTTTCATTATACTCATGAAAATATTACATATATATGTATCATTTGGACAAACTTTACAATTAGATTTATTATGCTCCTAGGATTTTTGCTTTAACATATAATTGCCGAAACATCTTTTTTGAAGTTTCCGGTGTGTTCTAAATTGAAAAATGCACCTGAGGAAGAAGCAGTGGCGGCTCGTGAACCGAAAATAGGTGAACAGCTCAAAAATAATATTTAAGAATTTTTAATCATAATTTTTATTAAGCATGGTCCTAACTAAAATTAACTAAAAATACTTATTTAAATGTAAATTTTTATTCTGTAAATGACTACAGCGTAAAATACAGTGTGCCTCTTCACCAATTTTCGGTGCACGAGCCGCCAAAGAAAGGTTTAACAACAAGATAAATAGGTTACTTTTTTTAATGTTACAATTTTAGATTTTTTTTTCTCTAGAATGAAACTAGAAATAAATATTTGTTAAATTTAAAGCTCCTAAATCCCATATCAAACATCGATTTTCAATTTCTCTCACAATTAGATTATCTTTTGGTACATTTAATCGATTCAATAACAATCCAATAACTTTATAAAATTTAGGTAATAAACATTTCGAGATTTCTGTTTATTCATCATTTATAAATTTAGAATATTTATCGATGTATCGATTTTCTTTAACTTCTCTCTCTCTCTTCTATTCTGTCATTTCATCAACCAGAATTAACCCTTATCGCTCGTATGTCCCTTCTGAGGGGACATTAAAAAATCGAGCCACGCCTTAAGGTGTTCCTCTGCAAATGAAATGTTATTTTTCTAAAACGTGTAACTATAGGCTACCTTTCGGCCTACGGAAAATTTTAGCAGAAACATTTATTTTATTTAATGATGCAGTAAAATAAAACAAATTATTACAATTTTTCGGTAGCCAAAAGGTAGTAAGTTGGAAAGTATACGTATGACGTTTTAAAGGAACACCAAAGGGCGTGTCTTACGGAAAATATGTCGAGCGCAAAGGGTTAAATGTAGTGAACCATTTTCTCGATTTCGCCCAGTAATGTATCAAAGCAGTAACAAATTGCTGGTGTCAGATGCTTATTTCATTTTCATTAATTTGATTCTAATGTCAATAATATTATAGTTTTAAAAAATTAAAGAACACGCTTTTATAGAAATGTGAACCCGAGACACTGAAGCTTTCAACATCGCTCCAAGAGCAATGAGCGGGGACTGTCCCCTGTTCAAGCTTAGGACACTAACGCAGCCAACTTACCTTAAGTTTAGCACCAACACCCTTGTCAGTTCCGTTGCTTGGTACATGTGGCTTCCATCTTCTATGTACCGGGTTAAAATCCCAGCTCAAGGATGAATATTAGTATTGGAAAAGAATCTACTTTTAACCGTGGGTACAAGTCTAGTGAGCCTCAATGAATAAAAATGGTAGTACGCCAAGCCCCAACCTCCAATCCCAAACCAGAGTCAATTCAAGTTTTCTATCAAGTTGTTATGAATGCATTCAAAAACTGGATATTTGTAATCTGGTAGCAAATATACATTAAATAAAATAAAAATTTCTACTTAAAATTCACAAGTTTGAATTTAAGCTGTTAGAAATTTCAATTTCAATAAGTATATAAATAATCTGGTGTGTCACTTACACGACTTTCTCTTACCCTGAAATTTAATACTATAAATACAGGTTGGAGATTAAGAGGTAAGATAACGATGTTATGTAAACCTATGTTAAACAATTCAAATTAGGCTTCGGATAAGTTTTATATAATAATTAATTCTGTGTGAGGGGGCTACCGCCCCCCTCAACCCCCCGTTTCATTAATGCACCTACATTTATATAGAATTTAATTCGGTTATTAAAAAATAATTTATTACAATTATTATTTAAAAAAAATATCTTTTATGATAATGCAGACGATTTCCATATTAGAGAAGTAGTATAACACTAAATATCCCAAAAAAGTCCATTTTATTCTCAATATTTAAAAAAAAAAAAAAAAAAAAAACTAAGTTTTTTTTTTCGTTAAAAGTAAAAAAAAAATCGATAACTTTGTTTTAAATTATCGCAGATCGATGGTTCAACCATTCGTTTTAAATGTATTGGCGAGCTCTTTTGAAAGATACCCATCATGAAAATTTACTCCCCTCGAGGGGGGGGGGACTTCCCCCCTCCCCCAGGGGGGAGGCGAGGCTCCTACATACACACACAAAAAAAAAAAAAAAAAAAAAAAAAAAAATCCCCGTTGACTATCTCTATTACAAAAAATATATATTCGTTTCATTTGGTTTAGTGCAGTCTATAGACGTTAAACTCTACTTGCCTGCAATTTCCCCCATAGACGTAATGTATTAGAATTCTCTTGATTATTCCTGTACATGAACCATTTGCTTGATCTTAACGAAAAGCTTACTGTAGCATCCCTATATGATACACATTTAGAATACCAAGTTTGGAATGTATGCTACTATTTGTTCTTGAGATATGCTGATAACAGACAGACATACACACAGACCAGCCGCTAAAAACATGATTTTCGTATTCAGGAGACCTCAAAACGTGTAAATTTAACAAAATCTCATTTTCGAAAATTTGACCCAAAAACAATACTTTCTCTACCTTATGGGTAAGAGAAAGTAAAAAATTACCTTAATTTATACTAAAATTCGATGAATATAGCAATAATTTCTTTCTATAAAAAAATAAAACCACACTGAAAATTACTGTATAAAAACGTTGCTTTTAAACTAATATTTAATGTATCTGTAAAACTAAATTAATGCTCCCATGTAAATTGCAACAATATTCTAAAATTACTTTAAGGAATTGTAATAAAACCATTTTAAACAAAGCATTGTTATTCAGTATATTAAATCTCTTAATTCTTGGACTTACAATAAAAAAACCCATGTAATTATTATTAAAACCCATTTATTTATTAAAAATATTTCAGTAGAATTTTAAGTAATGCAAATATTTCACTAACGTAATTTAAATCTCCTGTTTCCATTATTTACTTAATTGGTATATTTATAGATAAATCGATATTTAGATTCTGCTTATTCTTCCAGTTTGTAGCAAAGAATAAAATATTTTATCACTAGAAAGATAACTAAATGCACATCATTAATTTTACTGTAAATTTGAAAAGTTGAATAAATTAAGGATTTAAATTAGTTCAGTATTTCAAATTTATTTTATTTATGTATTTATTTTCCAACAAATACGCATTAAAGTAAACAGCAGAAAGTAGACAAATGAAATGTTATTAAGTAAGGCTTATTATGAAAAACTACTATCGCCCAATGTCAAAAACTCGACCAGTTTTTTTTTTTTTTTTTTTTTTTTAAGTAAGCAAGCATTGTAAACATTTAAATAAGAAATATAGAAATTTCAAATTTCTGTATTAATGATGTACTTATTAGTAATCACTTTATCCTTGAAAAAAAAAAAAAAAAAAAAAAACTATCAGCATTTTTTTTTCTTTTTCTTTTGCATGACGGTGCCTATTTTTCTATGATGTTCTCTATCTATTTGAACCACGTCCCAAGAGTCGCAAAACTGGTGACATAGACGCTAGAACGAACGTGCAAACTATCATATTCACTCTAAGACAACAGATGGCAGCAGTATACGCCTTCCCATCTTTAACTGCCCAGAAAATGATATCGCGACACGTATATAAAATGAATAATCTGGTGTGTCACTCACACGACTTTCTCTTACCCTGAAATTTAATACTATAAATACAGGTTGCAGATTAATAGGTAAGATAACGAGTACTGTTATGTAAACCTATGTTAAACAATTCATATTAGGCTTCTGAAAAGTTTTATATGATAATTAGTTCTGTGTGAGGGGGCTACCGCCCCCCTCAACCCCCCGTTTCATTAATGCACCTACATTTATATAGAATTTAATTCGGTTATTAAAAAATATTTCTCTTTTTAAAAAAATATTTATTGAAATTATTATTAAAAAAAATTATCTTTTATGATAAGGCAAACGATTTCCATATTAGAGAAGCATTCTAACACCAAATATCCAAAAAAAAGTCCATTTTATTCTCAATATTTAAAAAAAAAAAAAAAAAAAAAAAGAAAAAAGTACGATTTTTTTTCAAAGTTTTTTTTTTTTTTTTTTTCGTTAAAAGTAAAAAAAAAAAAATCGATAACTTTGTTTTAAATTATCGCAGATTGATGGTTCAACCATTCGTTTTAAAGGTATTGGCGAGCTCTTTTGAAAGATACCCATCATGAAAATTTACTCCCCTCGAGGGGGGAGGCGATACTCCTACATACACAAAAATTTTTTGCCAGTTAACTGTCTCTATTACAAAAAATATATATTTGTTTCATTTGGTTTAGTGCAGTCTATAGACGTTAAACTCTATTTTCCTGCTATTTACCCCATAGTCGTAAGGTATTTGAATATTTTTTAGTGTCCCTGTACACGAACCATTTGCTTCGTATAAACGAAAAGCTTACTGTAGCATCCCTATATAATGCACATTTAGAATACCGAGTTTGGAATTTCTGCTACTATTTGTTTTTGAGATATCCTGATAACAGACACACAGACAGGCACACAGACAATTCGCTAAAAACATGATTTTCGTATTCAGGGAACCTCAGAACATATAAATATAACAAAAACTCACGTTCCAAATATTAACCCTAAAATAATACTTTCTCGACCCTATGGGTAAGAGAAAGTAAAAAAGTTGAATTTATTCTCAATATTACATTAAAAAAAAAAAAAAAAAAAAATGAAAAATGAAAAAAAATCGATAAATTTTTTTTAGATTATCGCAGATCGATGGTTCAACCATTCGTTTTAAAGGTATTGGCGAGCTCTTTTGAAAGATACCCATCAGGAAAATTTACTCCCCTCGAGGGGGGGGGGAGAGGCGAGGCTCCTGCATACACAAAAAAATTTTCCCAGTTGACTATCTTTATTACAAAAAATATATATTCGTTTCATTTGGTTTAGTGCAGTCTATAGATGTTAAACTCTACTTACCTGCATTTTCCCCCCATAGACGTAATGTATTTGAATACTTTTGAGTGTCCCTGTACACGAACCATTTGCTTCATTTTAACGGAAAGCTTACAGTAGCACCCCTATATGATACACATTTAGAATACCGAGTTTGGAATTTCTGCTACTATTTGTTTTTGAGATATGCTGATAATATACACACAGACATCCATCCACACAGACAGACACACAGACCATTCTTTAAAAACATGATTTTCGTATTCATGGGACGTCAGAACATGTAAATATAACAAATACTCACGTTCGAAAATTTGACCCTAAAACAATACTTTCTCGACCCTATGGGTATGAGAAAGTAAATAAAGAATTCAACTCAAGTATACATTATATAGATACTTTGTAATTTTGACTTTTGTCTAGTATTTAAATCAGTATGTAAATCAATTTAGATTACAGCTTTGTTCGTTTTAACGTGTTTTTTTACTTTTCCAAACATACTATGTTAGGAAAATATTGTAATCATAATTTGTAAAAAGTGGATTTTATATCTCGCAAAGCTCAAAAACGAAAGTCGTATAGAATGCTGAAAATTCATATTAGTGACTATCGTGAAACTTTGGTCTTGACCCGAGCTCTCTTTTACAGTAGCGACGCGTGAATGACGTTTTTGGTCATATCTATGCGAGTGGCTGGAAAAAGTGCATTGTAATGGAATATGTATTTATCTTATTGGTTGATTCGCCTTTTTTATAGAGCAACGCAGGTATGACGGCATTCCAACATTCAATCAGATGAATGAACTTTCCATGATAACAGACTGTTTCCAACCACACATATGGAGATGACCGAAACGTCACTCACGCGACGCCACTGCTCTTTTTACAGATATCTACGATTTTACACGATTTTTAGAGATGTATGTAAGTGCGTATATATGCGTGAAAGTGAACACGATAGCGTTTAAATGCTTTGTTCGAATGAGCTGAAAGTTTGTACGCATGTTATAGGTCATCGTAGGACAAACTGTATAGGTTTTGATAAATCTAACACTTATAAGTTGTTTTTTTTTTTTTTTTTTTTTTTTTTTACAGGGTGCAACGAAATATTCTTTATCATTATGAACTATGGGTTTATATTGGGTTTATAGTTAGACCTGCTAACTAAGTTAGTTTATCCGTAATGGTATTAAGCCCCGCCTTTTTTTCACACCAGAATATTTGTAGAGCAATAGTCTTCTTATTTAATCGTAAGAACATATTGCTGAATATTACTCTACAACTATTCTGATGTGAAAAAAAGGCGGGGCCTAATACCATTACGGATAAACTATCACAGTTAGCAAGTCTATATATTATTTGAAGTGCAATGGTGTTAAACGCCTTTATCGATTGATCTGATTGATTTTCGATTTCTCTTACTTCAATTTATTTAAACAACTATTAATTACTTAATGTGCGAAAAGTCGAGTGGAGTCACTCCAAATTTTTTTAAACTATAACTTACAACATTTATTTATTTATTGCTTTTTTATTTTGTATCTACATGAGTGACTAGAAACATATTGGTTCATCAATGCTTAATCAAGTTTAAAAATTAATTTATCAGTATGTTTAAATATAATTTGTGAGCCACAAAATATTACTTAAAAGTATTTTAAAACTTCTGTTTACTCATTACTTGAGAAATTAGAATAATGATAAAAATGCATCGACATGTCGATAATCTCTAACATCATTCGCCTGGAGGTGAAATTAAGTAATCCTTGTTATTCTGTGCCTAATTAAAATCTTTGAGAAGATTACTAATTCCGCTAGCATACATTTACTCGTACTAATAAAAGAAACATTTCCTTGGATGTGAGGCGTGATATAGAGTGTTAGTAGTTCTTAAATAATATGTATTTCACATTTATTAGAAAGTACTTTTAGTTTCGAATATATTAATAATTATAATGCTTAAAATTTCTTAAAGGTATCTTGAATATTTATTGATAAATCGATAAGCTAGTTAATATGACTTGTCAGAGGTAAAAATGAAGCATTTTATTCTATCATCCTTTTGGCTAAACTAAAAATGTTTTTGGAGGCGAGGCACTTTTACTTTGAATTCGTGAACATTTTCGACTTCAATGAAGTTAATTTTTGAGAGGTCCGAAACACGCTCTCATCATTATTAGAAAATGCAAGCCTGTTTATCTGTGTGACAAAAATTTGTATCAGCTCTTAACTGAGAACTATTACATATAATTTCATATAAGTTTAAATGATTAAATGATTTTTTATTTTCAGTTGTATTATAATTTGTTAAAAACAATTTTCATTGCGTACATTTCTACGAAATTTTGTCCCATACTGCCATATTAAAAATTTTGTTAAAGTAGGACGACAGCGCCACCTCTTAGACGATTTGCACCAAAAGTTGTTAGGCACTAATTTATATCAAGGTGCATCCACATATAAATTTGTATGAAATTCTGAACACTAGTTCTTCAGCTAGAGCTGCCACAAAGAGATTGTCATATACACATTTACAAACACAGTTTATCAAAGTGGTCAAATCGTGTTCTGGAACTCTCACAACGTGAAAATGTACAGAAAACCAGAATTCGAATTTTTTTACGAATTCTGGTCTTTTTTACGAATTTTACGTTCTTCTATATTGAATACAGAAGAAAGTAAAAATGTATCTTCAAAAATATTTATAATACTATATTCATATTAGAAGTTTATATCAAATAACTGTTTCTGAAAATAGATCGAAATGTTTTTTAAAGAATTTTAGAAACATTCAAATCCACAATATCACATATCGTACACCTGAAACTGTAATAACATGTCTATAATAATGTATAAAAAGAGAAAATCATGCGAGTGCCACACCAAATTAGCATAAATTTAAAATAAAATTTGTAAGAACGTTTTTCTGCATCCTGAAGCTAATTTTGTAAATCTAAATAAAGTTTTAATATATATTCCAAGAAACGGGTAATTTAAACCATTTAATTTCTACATAATTTGCCTGCAAGCGAAATTTCATTGATTTTAGAGAAAATTTCTTTGTATGTATCTAAACTATGTTAAATTTAACTTAAACATTAAACAATTAACTGAATAACCTTGATTTTAAGGCCTCATGCTATAGTTACTTTCGCTCCCCATCCCCAGCGTCTTCAGTTGAACATTCGTGGTCGGCGAACTTGAGCTGTAGTTCGCTACTGAAGATGCTGGGGGCGCTCAGCGACAGTAAATACTGCAAGAGATCCTAAAATTATAGTTTTTGAATTCATTGTTTAAAGTTTATGTAGGATTAATATAAATTAAACTAGTTAACTTAACCCATTAGCTGCCAAAACTAAAATAATGATTTTTTTTTTCTAAATACAAACAGTGACACTTATTAAAACCCGAATAAACTACTACTTCAGAAACGCAAAAAGAAAAATATTTGCGATGCATACAGCTGCTTCGGTAGCCTTAAGCGTACCGTCTTCAGTGCAAAAAGAATTCTGAATCTGGAGAAGTGCTCGTAGAAGTGCTCCACACACTCCACCTTTCCCGTAATCCTATTGGTTGAACTAAATTCGGTTCCTCTCCTATACATACGAGCACTTCTCCAGATTCAGAATTCTTTTTGCACTGAAGACGGTACGCTTAAGGCTACCGAAACAGCTGTATGCATCGCAAATATTTTTCTTTTGGCGTTTCTGACGTAGTAGTTTATTCGGGTTTTAATATTCCAACGCCAAGTCTCCTGTTATTATTAGTGACACTCATTATTTTGATCATATACAACAATAATTTAAAATAAAATTATGAAAATTAGTCTTATCTTGCTAAAAATAGAGTGTTGTATTTGTACACCTTCAGTGGAATAAATTTATAAAATGTATACAAATAAATGTTTACAAAAATTTCCTTGAGGGAGCATAAAACAGCAAAAACTACAGATGGCTTCAATTTTTTTTTTTTTTTTTTTTTTTTTTTTTTTTTACAAGTTATGTAAACTTATTCAAATATGAGAATTTTCAAAAGTTTTGTTTGAAAAGTGCTTCAAGTTCGAAATTCATTTTTAAAATTATTTCTCAGATCAAATTTTTTTGTAATAAAATAAACATGTACTATTTTCTTGCTTAAAACAATACTTAATATAAAGTATATTTTTTAGTTAACTGCTAAACGGAATTATTTCTGGTGTTACGTGAACGCAACGCCAGTGGGTAATGGGTTTTATATTGTTTAGTCAGTGCTTCATCTTGTAATTTTCGTCGAAAATCTTGTGTAACTCACAACAGAAGATTATTTGTCAGTGCTGCTTGTAATACTATATAAATATCAGAAATTTCAGCATGCATAATATTAAATGTGTTGCTTAAAAATTACTTCCGCAGTTTGGAATATCTATTGATAAATCGATAAATATATTCTCTCTATCTCTTTCTAACACCATTCCTCTTGCATTGAAAAAAATCAATTCAGTCTGCAATTATTTAACTTGCAATATTTAGAAATGTTAGTGAGGTTAACGATATGATATTCGGATTCCATTTCTTAAATTTCTTTTAATGCAAATATTATGCAGAATGAATGATAGTATAGTGTTCAAATATAATTGTTAAAAAATGTCTTTTATTATTCATGTAGTAACAAAAATGTATTATTTGGAAATCATTTTGAATTTAATTGTTATTGATAAATCGATATGATAGTTTCCTCATTAAAATAACAGTTAAATTGCACAAGCTTTTCGATTATTATTGTAACTACAATAAGAAATGAGTAAATTGTAATTTTTCTTTTCTTTTCTTTTTCTTTTCTTTTCTTTTTTTATGTACTAACATATAAATAATTTTAATGCAATATATTATTTAGTAGCAGGCTACACCTGCTTCGCTGGTCACAATATTTAAAGGAATTTTCAAAAGAATTGAATCATTATTTATATATATATATATATATATATATATATACCTTTATTAGAAAATTTTTTTAAAAAAAATTATATTGAAATCACTTTAAGCCTTGCTTCGAGTAACCACTGTCTACGACTGCTCTTTTCCCGTACAGGTTTCCACTGCCTGTAGAAAACTCTTTCCCGGGATCTTCAAATTGGGTATTTATCGACGACAGGTAAAGGTTCTGTTATTCAAGAACAACGATTTTAAAGATGACAGTACCTCAGCATCTAATAAATATTTTAGTTTTTAAACCATTATTTTATACCCCTCCCTCTTTATACTATAATACCATATGTTTCCGACAAATATCTATAATAATAAAAGGAAAGGTTTGTCTGTCTGTCTGTCTGTTCTTTTATACGTTGAGCCCCTACTGAACGCAGAAGTACAAGAATTGATATACTGATGCACTGGAGCCTTTCCGAGTTCCTCTTCGAAACAGAATTTAAAAATTTTAATTAGTTGTGGAGATATTAATTAAAATGTCCACTCATGTCTAATCTAAAAGCGATCTCAATGACTGAGAATTCACCGCCATTGCATAAAAAAAGATATTTTAACAGAATTAAAATTAGAAAAAGTGGAAAATAATCTAGAAATATTTGTCCGATCGTTACGATTTCGGTACCAAATGAAAGGGGATTTTTTTCTGAATTTCTGAATTTAAGTGTGCAAGCGGCTTATCAGTACAACAATTAGATTTTTTAAAATTAACTAAAGTATGAATTTTTTGTGGCAACATCATTTCAAACGCCAGACTGTCCGAGATGAAAAGGGAAATGATTGTAACCGATCAAGATGTCACGTGTTTTGTAGTAGGGAGAAAAATTGCAATTTTCAATTTTTTTCAAATTTTCATTCACGTTACATTTGAATTAATATTCGGCCTAGACAGCATATTATAAAGCTTTCATGAAAATATCTGGATAAACAAAAAAATAGATTAAATTTTGTATTATATTTTTTTAAATTGAGATATGTCGTTGAAATTTCGTAATATTTGGTTTTAACGCCCGATAATTCGATTCTGAATATTTTTGAAAATGTAGAATTATTAGGAAGGGCTTGAGGGGGAAGGGAGGGGGGCGAAGGGGCAAAAAAAAAGAAAAAAAAAAAAGAGTTACAGCGTTTGAAATTGTTATTATTTCGTTTTAAGGAAAGATAAATCGATTGCGGATATTTTCAAGTGTAAAATTATTAGAAGGGACGGAAAGGGGGGAAGGGGCAAAAAACGTAGAAAAGGAACGGTTGTTTCGGAGAAAACAACGAAAAACCCAGAACGCCTTTATTCTTTTATATTTTGCAGAGTTTCGAATTCTGATACTTCTTTCACATTTCATACTATGGATTTTTAACAGTATTTAGACCGGAATTACTCAAGTTACGAAGAAAACCACGAAAAAGTCAGACATAAATCGTTTTATAATAGTGTTTATATCATTTTTGTATCTCAGCTTCTAATTAGCATAATTTAATAAGTAATATATCATTTTGAAACTTATTTGAATTGAATTTCAAGAGTAGTCGCCACAAATTTCTGTCACCTTCCATTAACCGACTACCGTAAGTAGTGGAATTCGAGATTTCACGTGATTTACACGTTTTAAGGTGTCCTGATTAGGTTTTCTTTTGTATCTCAGCTACTAATTAAAATAATTTTATAAGTAATACATTATTTGAAAGCTTTGTTGATTTAGAATTGAACAGTAGATTACAGAAATTTCTATCGCCAGATATTTTAAAATTTCAATATTTCAAATTCTAATTAAATTATTTTAAATACATCATTCGAAAGATATTTTAAAGTACTTTTATATTATCGAAAGTGGGATTCGAGATTTCACCTGATTTACACGTTTTGAGGTCTCCTGAATCGGTTTTCTTTTGTATCTCAGCTACTAATTAAAATAATTTCATAAGTAATGCATCATTTGAAAGCATTGTTGATTTGGAATCGAACAGTAGATTACAGAAATTTCTACCGCCAGATGGCGCTGTAATTTTTAAAAATTTCAATATTTCAAATTCTAATCATGATTAAATTATTTTTAATACATCATTCGAAAGATATTTTAGAGTACTTTTGTATTATCGAAAGTGGGATTCGAGATTTCACCTGATTTACACGTTTTGAGGTTTCCTGAATCGGTTATATTTTGTATTTCAGCTACTAATTAAAATAATTTCTTAAGTAATACATCATTTGAAAGCTTTGTTAATCTGGAATGGAACAACAGATTACAGAAATTTCTACCGCTAGATGGAGCTGTAATATTTAAAAATTTCAATATTTCAAATTCTAATTATTTTTAAATTATTTTTAATACATCATTCGAAAGATATTTTAAAGTACTTTTATAGTATCGAAAGTGGAATACGAGATTTCACCCCATTTACACGTTTTGAGGTTTCCTGATTAGGTTTTCTTTTGTATCTCAGCTACTAATTAAAATAATTTCATAAGTAATACACCATTTGAAAGCTTTGTTGATCTGGAATGGAACAATAGAGTACAGAAATTTCTACCGCCAGATGGCGCTGTAATATTTTTAAATTTCAATATTTCTAATTCTAATTATGATTAAATTATTTCTAATACATCATTCGAAAGATATTTTAAAGTTCTTTTATATTTTCGAAAGTGGAATTCGAGATTTCACCTGATTTACGATTTTAAGGTGTCCTGACTAGGTTTTCTTTTCCATCACAGCTAATTGAGTTAGACCGTTCAAAATCGGTATATGTAGGTTAATTAGGAGGGGCTAGAGGAATGGGGAAGGAATAGGCGCACGCAGCGAGCACGAGACTGCGTTGCCGAAGGCAGTGGGGACCCGGTGCGACTTTTTACCTGATGAAAAATGATTTTTTAAATTTTCTTTTTTTTTTTTAAATAAAGGTTTGATTTCAGAATATGTGCACGCACCGCACGTTACCTTAACACGCGCGCACGCAGCGCGCATGCGTTTGCGATCCGGTGCGAGTTTTTACCCGATGATAATTTATTTATTTTTTTTTTTATTTTCTTAATAATAAAAGTTTGAGTTGAGAAGGAATTTTCGTGCACAGCGCACGTATATCCTCACCCGTGCGCGCGCATGGATCTGCGCTGCCTAATGCAGTGGGGTCCCGGTGTGAGTTTTTACACGATGCTAAATGATATATATTTTTTTAATTCCTTTTCTTAAGAATGAAAGTTTATAAGTAATAACATGGAATTTTGAGAAGTCAAAAGGATGGTGAAGGGATACGCGCGCGCAGCGCACGGGTCTACGCTGCCGAAGGCAGTGGGGACCCGGTGCGACATTTTTCCCGATCAGATTTTTTTTTTCTCTTTTTAACAACATGATAAAAAATTAATGCAATTTTGAGAATTCATTAATTATTGTGATTCCTATAAAAATAGTGACCAGCGAAGCGGCCGCAGCCTGCTAGTGATAAATAAAAGAAAAAGTAGATTTTCCTTTAAAAGGAATTAAATAAAGAATAGATAAATAAATTTTAATTAAACTTAAATTTTATTAAATTTAATCCTTTTTACTGCACTACTATTTTTTCCAATCAATGCGATAAACTAAAAAAGGAAAAAGTCCCTTTCAATGGAGTTGATTAAATAGATGAAAAATAAAAAAGTTGTTATATTGTAAAAATCCTGCCTAATCGTAAGTGTTATTAATAGTTTTTTTTTAATTTAAAATGTAAGGTATTTAATTTTTTCTGCTGCTTTGCCAATTCATTTCAATATACGTAATAAAATTAAAAAAAGAGAAATATAAAGAATTCGCCTTCAAATGAATGAATTAAATAAATAAACAATGATTAGCGTAATAGCCGTTGCTAAGATACGCAGACGATTGAAATGAAAGGATAAATTTTAGAAAAATAAAAGAGAAAAATCAATGAATAAAATCGAAAAAAAAAATAATAATTAAAAAAATTCAAATTTGAAATTTGAAAAAAATCTTGATGAGGTGCACACTTTCAGAGTCCAATCTATCCATCTACCAAGTTTTGTGGCTTTGCGATCAGTTGAATATGCACCAGAGCGCAGGCACTCACACAGACACACAGACAGATACTTCTCTTTATTTATATAAATGAGTAAGCTTTCTTTTCTTTTTTTTTTTCTTTTTCTTTTTTTTTTTAACTGAAAGTACCTGAAGTGCCTGAGTTTTTCTGTTTTCACGGAAGTCTTTCCATAATAAGAACTCATTATCAAAGGATTGTGCATTGAATACTCGAAGCAGTCAAAGACCTTTGTGCATATTAATGGTGGTTGGTGCACGTAAAATCCGTCATTGTTGCTATGTTCTCCTTGTTCCTTAAGACAACAATTACTGCACCTAGAATACGTATATATATAGTGCCAACCGTCCGGTTAAACCGTGCCCTAAAGATCAAGTCTCTTACTACAGGTCTTTGCGATCAAAATTCCTGCTTGAAAAACTGAAGCTAATATATTTATCGATTGCTCATGTGCTTATATCACGTGATTCAGCAGACGAAACAGGGAAGAGCCTGTCAAATCTTTTGCAATGTTTGCGATTTGAGGAAGCATTTCGATCGTAGAGCTAGAATCGGCAGCAAAATTATCCGAGCACTAGCAAAAATTCTTATATAAAAAAAGTACATTTTAAACTATTTTGTTAAATAAATCCTTGTCGAATCATGTTCTTAGACTGATTAAGAATGGGGCGAATCTCAGCCTGTCGCCAACTGACACTGAGCAGCTCTATAGTGCGATGCACATGACATTAACTTTAATAAAAATTTGTATAAAATCAACCAGAAAATAAATCTTATCTACTTATTTATTGTTGAAAATTAGCACAAACACAGAAAAACCTTATATAATGAATTTTTAATCAAACGCAAAGTTTATATAAGCACCGTATACATTATGAAGCTTGATAATGCAATAATATAATATTTTTTATCGATTGCAAGAAATGGACAGCTTAAACCATTGAATTTTGCGATTAACTGCTCACACTCAAATATGGTGTAATTTTATATAATATCACGGACAAAAGGAGAAAATATGAGAAAAACACCTTTTCAACTAAAAATTAACGGCAGCGATGATTCAGTTAGCACGGCGCATAATTCACATTCGAAAGGACCATAGTTCAAATACCTTTCAAGATTTCCACTTTCATACGCGTTTTTTAACGTCACGAATTAGGGAAATTTCGTCTTAACAAACACGCATTTTACACATTCCCTTCTCAGCATTATTGTACATAACTTAACAATTCGTACTAAATTGAGGATGCCCTACATCTTTGTAATTGGCTTTTTCCCCGTATCACTTATCATTTCTGATTTAGAAATGCTGATTCCATTGTTTGCACTCATCACCGATCTCAACTTCTGACACATAGCTATTTTACTATACCTAGGTGGCGCATTTACGGCAACAGCTATATTTGTTTTCAAGTTTAGGTGGGTAGGCGGGACTTCAGAAGACATTATATTGTTAACATTACTACTACGAGAACTCGCAAAAGAATTCTGATACTTTACAATCTATTAGAGAAGTTTCTTTTAAACATTTTTTTGGTGTATTTATACTGCATAGTTCAAAACTAAATTAACATTCATTATTTCTATTAAAAGAAAAAAAAAAGTCATGATTAATTAACATTTATAATTGGTTTACAGGGTCACAAAGACTATTCAAATGTGCAATTGTTACTATAACATGAATGATTTTTCTTTAACTGTAATTTTATCTTTTTTAGAAATTTCGACTTAAAAAAAAAAAAAAAAAATCGATAATTCTTTTTATTTGTAAATTTTTTTGCAACAGAATATTCAACCTTGAATCTCTTAAGTATTAAATTCCCAGATGGTAAAATAATATCAATTGGCGAAAAAAATGAATGAATATTTTAAAGAACAATATTTAAATAATTATATACCGTCTGTATGAATTTTTATTACTAGAAATGAAAACTTATGTTACATTACTCTTTTATTTTTCTTTAACCTTATCTATAAAATGTATGTACTTAGATTAAATAGATATATATAATTCCAAATAAAGATGGAATTCCAGATTATAGAATATTTAATTGATTAATATTTAATTAATTTTTATTGATTAAGAAAGATGTAGAAGGAAAAAGAATATATTTTATTAATAATTATTTTTATTTTAATTACAAACATACGAAAATTATTAAAATGTAGTTGTTAATTTTGGTTTTTTCTTCTTCTTCTTCTTCTTTCTTTCTCTTACTCATATAATGGTAAAGAAAGTACCGCTTTTAAGTCAAATTTTCGAAATTGAGTTTTTACTATATTTACACGCTTTGAGATGCCGTTGTGTGTGCCTGTTATCAGCATATTTCAAGAACTAATACAGTGAAACCCAGACCTATCGTTCCCGCATTGATCGTTTTTTTTCTATAGTCCCTGCACAAATTCTATTTAAATAATATTAACGAAATCCGCATGTATCGTGCTTCAAAAAAATTGTTTTCCCGCATTCATCGTTGAAAAATATTTCTCCTGACCTTGTAAAAATTTTCTCCTGAAGGTCAAGCGGTTCCATATGGCATATACAAACTGGAATTCCTTTTTTCATCCTAAAATAATTCTTTTCCTCAGGAGGATCAAAATTGTGATGCTATGTCTCAGGACCATATATTCATTTTGCAATTGGCAAGAAGTAATCTCTCCAGTAATCAAAAAAATTGTTTCGTGAAATGCGGTTACGTGCGAAAAAATAATGAAGGGCAAGAAAATGATGATGATGATAATGCAGTCTAAAATTTGTTACGTGTATATACGTGAGGATGTGTATAGTACAAAATTTAGTGATAATATTTGCATTAATCAAGACATTACGACATGTGTTGTCCTAAAGCATAGGTTCACAACGGAGGCGGTACCCCCCCCCCCCCCCAGGGGTTGCTGGAGGCTGCTCAGGGGGTGGTCAACTTGAT
This sequence comes from Salticus scenicus, assembly GCA_963930645.1. Lineage (NCBI taxonomy): Eukaryota > Metazoa > Arthropoda > Arachnida > Araneae > Salticidae > Salticus > Salticus scenicus. The sequence continues at coordinate 112,479,300 of OZ005661.1, read as the reverse complement.
TTGTGTGGTATGGGGCGGTAGGGGGCGATATAAGGAAGTTTTAGTATTAAAACTAAAATTTTAAAATTTCGCGTGCGTTATATTTTTTGCTTCTTAAGGGGGCGGCAGCTCTAAAACGGTTGAGAATCACTGTCCTAAAGCATAGAATAAATGTTTGATTTCAAAAAATGAAAATAATGGCGAAGAAACAGAGAATAATTTTCCCGCCGATGAGGCTGAGCCTACGCAAGTGCCAAATGTGTTTGACGGAATTATGGCATTTGAAAATGCACGAACTTTTGTATGAGCACATGAAATTACAGAAAAGGACTATAAAATTAACGAAAAACCCAACATAAAATTACTGATTTTTAAAAATAAATTTTATTTAATGTTCTACAACATTGATTTATTTCTTTGACATTATGAAAAGTAACAAATTAGTTTTTATTTGTAGAATACAAATAAAAACTAATTTGTATTCTTCATATATTGATTGTGTGTATTAATTCATAAACTTTCTTTTCTTCGTGTTTTGGCTTTAATCTGCATTTGTCGTTTTCCCGCTCTCATCTTTTTTTTTTTTTTTTTTTTTTTTTTACGATCCCCGTGAAAAACGATGGATCGAGGTTCTACTGTAGTTGCAGAAGGTCCAAACTCGGTATACTAAATCTGTGTTTCGCATGGTTTTGAAAAACTCGTTCAATGATTTTTAATAAATAAAACAAAATAATTTATACTTTTATAATGAACTGTTTTTAATGATATGTGGGATTTTATTGTTTCAAAGAAAAAAAATAATAATAGAGTAAATATGTAGAATTCAACTAAATGTTACGAAAAATTAATGACATAATACACATGTGAGTTATACAATGAAAATTAAGGAATTGCGATGTCATTTTGGATTTCTTGGAGGTGTTTGGACTTCAAGCCATACAGCCGGCAGAAAAATTATTCGAGTGATAGCAATAATTCCTATATTAAAAAAGTACACTACTGCTTTGTTAAATAAATCCTTGTCGAATCGTGCTCTTAGACTGACTAAGAACATGATTCGACAATGGTTTACTGAACAAAACAGTATTAAGTGCACTTTATTTTTATACAGGAATTATTGCTAGTGGCAGCTCTCGAATAATTTTGCTTCTTACTGTATAAATGTCATGATATAAAAGATGAAGCCATTTGTTTTAGGTATTTTGTAAATGAATGTTTAGTAATTTGAACTGGCAAACAGAAATAAATTTGGAAATACATGTAAAAATCGAGTGCTAGTTGGGCACAGCCCGACAAGTTATTTAACAAAATATTTATTCAATCAAAATCTAAAACTATTTATTACTTTAATTCGTCTTTTTTATCTGTCCGTGTTTTTATTTACATAAATATTAGAATTCCATAAAATACTTTTTTAACAGTATATAACTGTCATAACATAAATACTAAGTCATAAGTAATTTTCAATGTCATTGGGGTTCATGATTAAGGTCAATTACATCATTTTATACAGAAAAACATTCTTTATAGCACCTGAAAAATGTATGCTGATTTCGTATGTTTAGCGCGATATAAATTTTTTGAAATGGGCTTATAAGAAATATTTCTCTTAGACTGCAATATGCTTGAATTATTTTGTGAGTTCATATACAGAAACCAATGCTGTTATATGTAAGATTTTTAATAGGAAGAACGACGCTACAATAAGTCTGGAAAATTCAACTTTCGTGGAATTTTAAAAATATTTATGAAAATGAAAATTTAGATAGACAGAAGACCTGATGCCATAAACACTGTTATATTTTACTTTAAAATATTAAAAATATCGTCCTAATTATACTCAAGCTAATCGATCACTGTCCGCCTAGCGTTCGATATTTTAAGCATGTATTTCCAAATTTATTTCACCTTGCCAATTGAAATTACTAAACTTTGGTTCACATGATATTTTTAAATATATGTTTTCTTCTTTTACATCACGCTATTTAAATATTTTAAATCCAGATGTCCCCAAGAAATTAAAAATAACATTGAAATCCTTAAATTCAAATTTTATAACCGCGTGTCTACTTATTTATTTAGATCATTAATTTCTCATCATATTGTTAAATTCTATAAATTTCATTTATTATTATTATTATTTCCTCTGATGCATTAAAGTTTATTATTTGAATCAAAGAACGAATCTTCTAAATTTATGCAAACCATGGATCAAATTTTATTTTCTTTATCTCAATAGATTGTTGTAATTGTGTTGTAAGCTTTCCCGTTAAATTATTCCTTTTCATTATTTTATTAATTTAAAATGCACGCATCGAAATCATGGATAAAAGTTTACATTCTTCATTACCGTGCATTGTTTTAGCTATGACATCATTTGCAGTGTTTGTTTCCGAAAACTTGGTTTTTTATTATTAAGTAGATAATGAAAGATAAATGACATCAACAATTAAATTTTATTCTTTGAATTATTGCATATTTGTATGCACTAATAAATAAATAAATAAATGAAATGGTAAAAAATGAAAATTTACAGTTATTCTAAAAACTTTCATGCGTTTGTTTTTATACAGTCATTAAAAAAATAAACGTCATCTCTCCCCTCTCTCGTCTAATTTCACCGTAAATTATCATAAAAACACACAGCTGTTATCGACCCATTGGTATTTACGACTAGTTATTAATGAAGTTATTAAATTTTGCTTAGGGGTCGTCTATATATTAAAATTTGCAACAATTTTGTTTTTTCAAATAACACTTATTTTTGACTCCATATTCGAATTTATGAGATCAAGGCGGTTCGTAAAAAGGTATATTTATACATTTTTAATAATTCTTGATAGAGTTACAAATGAAAATGCATTAGGGGTTCATCCCAACATTTAAGAAAATTAAATTAAAATCTCACACACAAAAGTATTATAGTCCATTCAGATAATAACCGGAAAAGAAGTTTAATAATTTTAAATACAAAATAAACTAAAGTAATGCTAATTAAGTAATGATGTGTGAATCTAAACTGAATTGAATAACTATTTTACAGGGTGCGGCAAAAAAACCTGGACAAACAATTTTCAACATAACTTTATCAAAAATAAATAAATTAACAAGATATAGCAAATAATAATAAGAGTAGACTTTTACTAATAAATAAATTTAATTGGTTTCAAAGTGGCCGCCTTTTGAAGAGATGCAGAGACTCAAACACTTATTTAAATTTTCAGCAATGGGGCGCAATTTTTCTATATTTAATCTATCCCAATCCTGCCGAAGCAATTGCTTTAGAGAGTCCAAACTTTCGTGTGGTTTAGTGCAGGCCCTAGACTACAAAATGGACCATACACTGTATTCCATGGAATTGAGATCTGGCGAGTAGGGTGTCCATTCTTCAGATGGTATCATGTTAAAAAAAAATGCGTCTTGCACCACTCTTGTGTCTTTTTGGCCTTGTGAGCCGGGGCAGAGTCTTGTTGAAACGTCCAGTTTACATCATCGAAGTGCTTTTTGGCCCAAGGAAATACAACAGCTTCTAGAACGTCCCGCTGATACATTTTTTGATGTATTTTAACGACCTCATCCCCCCCCCCCCCAAAAAAAAAAAGAGGTGTTTTCCTGTTTGCACAAATTCCGCCCCAGACCATGACCAACTTTAGATTTTGGCGATGTTTAAGAATTGACGAGGTGCTTGGAGCGTCTGTAAACCAGGGCATCTATTCTCCGATCAGACTATACCTCAATTCTGACTGTGTGGCAGTTGTTATTTTGATCACGTGACGTCACATTCTGACTTGATTTGACGACTGTTCTTGTTTAAGGACGGTCGCTATGGCAGTCGGATCGGAGAATAGGTACCCTTATTCTATCGTTCTGGGAATTATGAACTTGTTGGACGGTAAAGAGCTTCTCATCAGTGAGAAGGAATCTCTCCCAGCGCTGACTTGCGGGCCGTCTCAAAAGTTTTCGGTATTTTTGGAGCCACACGAGTTTGTTTTCTTCAATGGGAAGCTGAACTTTTTGGAGCTTGTAGTTGTAAGTCTTCTTTTTTGGCCATTCGCCGCAATGATCGGTTACTTATCCCCAATTCACGAGTGATCTTTCGCATGGAAATCCTTGGACTTTGTTAAACTCGCTTTTTGATGGCCTTACGATTATTGAAAGCATTCACTGTACGTTTTTGTCCACTTCCTGGATGTCGCCCATCGTTATCAAGCTCTTTGAAACGCCAGATTGCATCAGACACTGTTATCCGAGGCACATTAAGCAAACGAACGATTTCACACTGTCGTTTTCCTTGCTAAAACAACTCTAAAATAGATGTTTTGTCTGACATTCTAAAAAATACAATAACTAAGAGATATATCTTAAAATATTTTATAATTAGTGTGGCTGACAAGAAGAAATGAACACACAAATTAAAAGAAATTAGTTAACTTCTATTCTATGATGCAATAACTTTGTCCAAGTTTTTCTTTTTTTATTTTTTGCCGCACACTGTAAATCATGTGTACGCAAAGTTAAAAATGACTCAAATGATAGCAAGTGATAGCCCTCTAAAAGCAATAAAAATTGAAATATCACTGTAACTCAAAAAATAATGATAAGAATGAACTGTAAATGGGGAAACCTATATTTTTGATGATGCCTGTTATATTCGTGCAAAAAATTAATAAAGGTCATAACCCAAAATTTTTGAAATATGATTTTATTAATAATTTTCATAACTCAAAAAATGTTTTTTTAATCAAAATTTTGCATGGAATATGTTTGGATTTCTTCATTCTAACATTAAAAAAAAAAAAAAAAAAAGAGCGAAATTTGAATATAATAATTTTTTGGGGAGATATAAACACTAAAAGTTAGACAGCAGCTACATGTTTCTACACTAATTTATGGCGAAATTGGTCAGAATCTGGCCCTTCTTCTTCTTCTTCTTCTTCTCCTCCTTCATCTTTTTTTTTTTTTTTTTTTTTTGAAGACGGTACATTTGTGGTGCAAAGCTCCGTAGCAAAGCTTAAACCACTTTATGGTAGTTCTTTTCCCCTCCCTTCTTTTTCTTGTTGGAAGATTACATAAGCATTAAAAAAGGAATCTTCAATATTGTATGTAACTCACGTAGCTGAAACAAAGTTGCTCCGATATCATATCGTATGTACACTTCTTCAAACACCACCGTGGGCAATTAAGAATTACGTGGAGGTGATAAGGGAAAAAAAACAAAAAAAAAAAAAACACGTGAATTATCTTTTCAACATTGCTGCATTATAATCTAAATTGAAATAGGCATTAAAATACTCATAAAACGATAATGATTAAAATTAGCATACTATATCATTCAGGTTTAGCATCTGAAAAAGTGAAAATTATTTTAATTGAATAATTCTCATTTAAAATTTATAAGCATTTTCGTTCCAGGTACTAATAATTAAATATTCTGAATATTATTATAGTTATTATAATATAGTTTAAGATAAACCATGCAATACTAATAAATAATTTAATAAACTATCTAATAGCTTTTATAGGTTATTGTATACTTTTCAAGTATTGTGATTACACATTAATGCTTTTAAACTGGACCCAAGATGATTCAAAATATCGGTTAATTCAAATTCAGAGTTATGCTGTTTTAAATTGATAATCGAAATAGTCTAAAAACATTTGTGCGATTTAAACACGCTAATAAATAATAAACTCTTTTTAATAATATTTTTAACATTAATAATACTAATCCCTTTTTTCAATAATCAAAATGTTATTACATGTAGTGTTAATCATTACATTGGTGTCGAAAGTGATGCGATAAAAAAGGTGAGGGATAGATAAAATTTTATGCGCAGTTGTTTGGTATGCCATGATGATCGAAACATGAGCAAATAACATAACAAACAAGTAATCAACTGTATAGTGCGACCACGTTTCCTACGACTAGCAGTGAGGCCAAGTCCAAAAGTTTGGAGGGATGCAAAATTGGCAGAGAGATAGTTATTTGGCAAAAATCCAGTTATTCGGTGTTCCCTTATCGCTTGTTTTCTCTCAGTCACCCCTATTTTAGCACTGGACTCATTCAATCCGCACTTGCGCAGAGGCTTCCATGGTCGCAAGAAATGTGGTTAAAGAATATCTCCTCTCTCACGCTCCTTTCTTTACTGCAGGGAAGCCATCCCCTCCGTGGAGGATGAAAATTGTGATTGCATATCTCTGGACCATTCTTAGGGGTGTGTCACAGACCGTCGCCAATTACCCATAGCACAACTCTAGTGTGACGTTAAACCCAACCAACCAACCAACTGTCCTTTAATATTTATTTATTTATTTATTACTTTCTTCCATATTCATAGGGCCGGGATAGCACAGTCGATAGAGCGCCGGTCTCATAATTGGAAGATTGCGGGTTCAGTACTAGAGCCGGCCAAAGACCGTCGTGTACACTAATGGTGGCTGGTGCACGTAAAATCTGTCGTGGCAGCAATGTCCTCCATGTTCCCATAAAAAATTATACCTCTGGGGGTCACCGAAGCGGGAGAGCCATTCCATCCGTGGAGGATCAAAATTGTGATGGCATGTCTTCGGATCACCTCTAGGGGTGTGTGAAAGACCATCACTATTTGCCCATCTGCGCAGCACTAGGTAAAACCCAACCATCCATCCATCTTCCATATTCACAAAGGGAAAATATTCAATTGTTAAATATTTTCAATTGTGTTTTTGGGGTACATTTTTTTTTTTTTTTTTTTTTTTTTAATAAATTTTATTTGTCATATGATAGAATTTTTTTAACTTGAAAATCTCTGTGCTGTATTTCTCCATATATTTTTTAATTGCTCGTGGTGGTGTTTGAAGAAGTGTTCTTGCAATTCATACTTAGTTAGACCTTTCCGGAGGTCGCTTCTGATTTTATTTTGGGGGACACTACGCTACATATTATATGGCGTTTTCGCATTTTACAGTCGGCAGCAAAATTATTGAAGCGCGAGCAATAATTCGTATTTAAAAACTGTGCACCTAATACCGTTTTGTTAAGTAAATACTTGGCAAGTCATGATATTAGTCTTTATGATGTTTATAAAAAAGTAAGTTAATGCTAAAAATTAGTGATCAAACTAAAATAAAATTTATGAAAATTATGGATGCACTTTATAATGTAGAAAACGAGAAAAAAAAGATGAAAATTCATGTAAAAATTGGAAAAAGAGTAAAAAATCCATAGAAAAAAGCATGGAATGTAAACGAAAAAACTCACAATGTCAAGCGTGTGAAAAAAAAAAGAAAGAAAGAAAAAAAAGGCTAACACCAGAAGAAATAAAAGGTCAGAATTGGCTAGAAAATGTCATCGAAGCTCGGGAAGGTATTGGGCTTGGGGCCCTGAAGCTATCGTCGAGGGTTTAATATGTCTCGCTTATTATTTCAATAATTTTACTGCTGACTGTATATGCCAGGTACTCTCTTAAAATAAACACATTAATTCCCCCTGTCAAACAGGAGCTAATTATTATTTTTTTAATCGACTTGAATTAAAAATGCGATTCTTTCAGCTAACTGGCAACTTTTTATTTAAGTATACTTGCGTTATCCATACCCAGGCAGCACATAACGTTGTTATAGCGTTGAAAATAAGTCTGAACAGTTAAAAATTAGTTGTAAAAACGTTAAAATAACGTTATGTGCTACTAGGGTATTTATTGAAAATGAGTTATTTCTGCTCATTTACTGATATTCAGGTGAACAGACCTGATTTAAGTCCTCTTTGCAGTTGTATAATAAAACTATTGCATACTATTTTCGATGAGTAAATGTTAAGTAGTTATCAGTTCATCAGTTTACAAATAGCTTTATGTTGCACTAAGAAAAAGTGTTTGTTACAGCAAAACTAGGTATATGATGTTACCATTCTTAGTAATCCAATAATTCTGAGTGATTCCATTCTTTTAAAACTAGTAGCTATGCATTTAAAATCCTTAAATGCAACTGAAATATGAATATAGCTCTAGAATTTTTCGGTATATTACAAAACTGAGAAAAAGATTAATTTATTTTCCTTGTGCAAGTACTTGTTAATAGTAAATATAATTAGTAAATACTATTAGTAAGTACTATTTTTAATACTATTTTTAAGATATTGCAATACTAACTAACAGTAAGTATTATTAATACATACTTACTAATAGTAAATATACATTATGAACATAATAATTAGAATTAACCCTTAAATGTCTGATTGTTTTTAAATCAATTTAAAAATGTTTTACTTCTTTCCTCTATTAAATAAATGAGGGGGAAAATACTTTAAAAAATCATACTTTAACTACGGTTTACAGCTAAAAAGCAATTTGTTGCCAATCGGCAAACATGAGGCGTTAGAGCTTCAATATTATTCTAATAATACTTAAGAGAAGACAAAATTGGGTATGTTGCCAAAAGGCAATACACTAGAGGTGAGTTCGGGCTTTATTTAGCAATCCGAGCCCGCCCGGGTCCGAAACATTTTTGAACTGAGTCCGCCCGAGCCCTAAAAATTTTGTGTGATCAGAGCCCGACCACGCCCGAGCCCGATATTGAAAATGATACGCTACGCAACGCATATACAATAGTAAAATTAAATACCTTTTTCTTTTTCAAATTAATTTTCTTATTATCAGTCCTCTTTTTAACTAACTATAAATGTTATTATAACAATTTATAATGTCTGCGTCTCTGTATACATGTATATATTTCTCTCTATAATATGTATTTATAGTGCAACCCAACAACGCACCTGTCGGGGGACAAAAAAAAAAGCCCGATTTATCCGAATGAGTGATATAATGAGGCCCAATATAACGAATATGGAAGGATTACTGTATAACATTATGGAATTCTGATAATATGCATCCCGTTAAAAAAAAAGTTCTATTTAGAAAAAGGAAAATCGAAGCTACTAAGGTTTGCAAGATTATTTTGCGATTAATAACAATATCCCTTATCTTTTTAAAACTAACTTTACAAGGAACTGCAAAATATTTTCTTTACGAAAGAAACAGCATGTTTATTTCCCATAGAGCAACTGCCAGTTTTTTTTTTTTTTTTTTTTTTTACATTTTCTAGTTAGTGAAGTATAAAATAAACGGGACTTTTAGCTTGAATCCGAGTCCGCCCGGAGCCCAATGCCCAAAGACTTGCGTGAGATTTGAGCCCGATTGGGCTCGGACTTACGGGCTTGGACTGAGCCCGTCTCATCTCTACAATACACGGCATTTAAGGATTAAATTGTTTCCTTGCATACATACAGAGCTTGAAAGCATTGCTTCATTGCATACATACAGAGCTTACAGAGCCATTTCTTCAGTATACGTTCAAGGATCAGAAATTTTCTTTATTTTAGCTACCACTATTTTTATACAATAATCTACATACTATTTAATAACACTGGACTACAAAATTGAAGTTGACAAAATTTGATTTGATGAATTTAGCTGAACTTCATGGTTTTTGATGTGCTGAAACCGAAAATGCAGCCCATTTTTTTCTATCACGTACAGATTTTGTCAATACAGGGTGCTTACCGACACAATTTCTTACATATACCATCATAAGAATACGTTGATTGGTTGGTTGGTTAGTATGGTTTTACGTCGCACTAGTGCTGCGCTATTGCAACAATAGCTGTCCATGATAAATTAATCATGAAAACCTACTATAAAACGTACCATATAATTATATTGGTGGAAGAGTAATGGAAGAAATTAAATTGGTAGGTATCCTGTATTGACAAAAATCTATACACGATACAGAAAAACTGACTTCATTTTCGGTTTTAGCACACCAAAAAAACATAAAGATCAGTCAAAATTATAAAATCAAAATTTTACATGTCGACTTGTGTAATGACACATTAATATAAAAATTCGGTAATGATTTCTGTGTGAAAATAGTGGTAGTAAAAATAGGCGGAAATTTCTTATCCCTGAGCGTGTCCTAATAATAATAATAAAAAAATCTGGTGTGTATAACAGCCACACGACTTCCATTATCCAGTACTACACACATTATAAACATTTTATGTACATTTTTGATTTAAATAAGTAACAAAATTGCTCTATCCGTCAAATAAGTTATTTAAAATAATAATTAGAAAAATAATAATCTATATATATATATTAATCATTTTCCAGATATGTTACGAAATTCTGAGGAGATATTGTTAGAAAATAGTTTGCATTAATTTTATTATTTGAGTAAAAGTTTTTGGAAACTTTAATTTTATTTACTAACATTTAGAGCCGTTTTTGAGGTACCAACTTTTACCAAAACTCAATTGGCAGGTAAACAATAATTACATACAAAAGCATATTTAAACGTGAGTTAAAATGGCGAGTTTGAAAAAAATCCGTACAGCTGTTTTTAAAGGAACGCCTTTGGGAGACCTGAAATTGAGCTATTTATACAGGACGCTTATCAATTTTCCTGAACTAACCAACTATATCATTCGAAAGGACATCTAATAGAGTGTTTATATAGCAAGTTTGAAGAAAATCGTTAGAGCCGTTTTTGAGATACGGACTTACGGTCCCACTTCCAGTTGCCGATGTCCCACTTCCGGTTTTTCAATTTTCACCAAAATTTGGAAATTTCATCTGTACACCAGACGTATTTCAATCCTAAAATTTCGTAGCTTTATCTTTATTAGTTTCTGAGCTATAATAGCCAGAAGATTCTCCACATACATACATACACACTGACCAATTGCCAAAAACCACTTTTTTGGACTCAGGGGACCTTAAAACGCGTAAATCAGGTGAAAACCCGATATCGAATTTTCAGACCGAATACAATACTTCCATTACCTACGGTAGTAGGGTAATGGAAGTAAAAAGAGTGAAGACTTCGATCTCGGATATATCTAATAAAAGTTGATTTATTAAACTGGAGAAAGGGAGATAGAAGAAGAAAAGACTGATAAATAAAGATTAAGAAGCAAAAATATACGCTTATTCTAAATATTTCTATTTTTTTCGAAACCTTCCGAATTGTTACTCTCTACTCACAGTTTATTAATGAATCTCCGATTCCTACACTATATTAGAAACCAGCGTTTTAGATTCCAACATCTGCTTCTGCAGATCAATAATGCGCTATTAGTATTTCATCGCTCATTTCCAATTATCCTCAATGCGTATAGATCAGATAGGGTATTCTGATGACATAGTCACTTACTGACATGCAAATGAATAGAAGGGCATAACGATAGCCCTCGGGATAGTGAATTGTCGTTTCCATTTATAGTAGAACTACCATACGAAATTTCATGAATTGATGCTAAGTTCTTATCAGTTTATCAGTTAAAAAATATTTGTTTATGTTATACTAAAAGAGGTGTTTGTTACGATGAAATTATGTGTATGATTGATAAATCAATTTTGTATCCCATTCTTAATAATTTGATAATTTTAATTAATGCCGTTCTTGTAAAAGTAGTATTTAAAATCCTACATTACATATGAAGTATTCATACTTTTGTTTTTCGTAGAATTATTACGCACTAGTCCGTTGACATTTTCAAATGAACTTTTTTTTCAAATTTGCAATATTCGCAAAATCAAAAATAGTTGCCAAAAGCCAATAATAATAATAATAATAAATGATTATTTAAAATTTAATTGCTTTTTTTTTTTTTTTAATCAAAACAGAGGACTTTGTGTTATGAAATGTATTTAATTATTTGTATTAATAATGAAAAATAAGTTCAGAGCAAATTAATCAAAATCGTCGCTAGTTTATTTGTCTAAGGGAAGATACCTAAATATCCCTTTATTATTGTGTTATTATAATAATAATTATTATTTTACTCTACAGGAATCCGACCCCGATAACAGAAAAGTACCCTAATTTTTACTTTCTCTTACCCATAAGGTAGAGAAAGTATTGTTTTAGGGTCAAATTTTCGAACGTGAGATTTTGTTATATTTACACGTTTTGAGCTCCCCTGAATCCGAAAATCCTGTTTTTAGCGAATGGCCTGTCTGTCTCTGTGTGCGTGTTATCAGCATAGCTCAAGAATAAATAGTAGCGGAAAGTCCAAACTTGGTATTCTAAATGTGTATCATATAGGGATGCTACACAAAGCTTTTCGTTGAGATGAAGCAAATGGTTCGTGTACAGGGACACCCAAGAGAATTCAAATACATTACGTCTATGGGGGAAATTGCAGGTAAGTCGAAAAGCCCGAAAGATGCTTTTTCGTAAGCTTTTGAAGCGTCAATTTTTTCGCACTGCATGTTAAAATTTTACTGCGTCTATGATAAAACTAACTTTCTTATGAGGAATGTGTGAAGAATGGTTTTACGGTTTTGTCTACGGATTTTTTAAAACGCTCAAAATTTGCCTAGCTTTTTTTCGACTCTGCCTGAAAAGCGCCCCCTATTTGTCGAAATTTTAACTAAGAATTTTTAAAGATTTAATTTCCCCATGGTTTATATAACGTATATACAAAGTTTCAATGAAATGAGTCTACTATAGAGCAGGATGTACGGAGGTTCAAACTGGGTAACTTTAATTATAACCACTCAATATTTCTCTGAGATGAAAATCGCTTGCATTTATCATGGAAAATAATTTTAACCCTTTCGCTACCAGCGTCACATATATGTGACGATCAGATTTTCTTACCTGAGCCCGGCGTCACAAATATGTGACGGCGTTCATTATCAGTTTATGATAATTGTTTGCATCAAATCGTGTCGCACACAGACGGGTTATGTTATAAAACAATAAAATAGATACAGGATGTTATTGATTTTAGTTAGAACGTTATAGATACATCCCACAAAATTAAATGACAATTTTATCATATTTAAATAGTAAGACGTCTGGGCTGTGGTGGCGGTTTTTCTCCTGAGGCTCTGGTAGCGAAAGGGTTAATGAATAATAATTTTAATAAATATTTTGTATTTCTGGAATTTCTATAAGAAAATATAGTAGAAAGTTTTGTGGTGGCCACAACATACTTGGTATATATTTATTTACTTCTAAAATTATGCACGAAAGATAACTTTCATTTTTTACTTTTCTAAGACAGTGTACTTTGAAGTTAAAATAAACATTTTTATTCCCAAAATATATATTTAATCTTCTTTTACATTTTCTCATCAAACGTTATGCCGTCATTCCTTTTTTGCGTCAAGAAGTTATCACAACATCTTGCTTGAAAAGCAAATTCATTTAATTATTACTCATTCGGCAGCTGTATCTAATAAAAGATCATAAAATCCACATTTCTTATTCCTTTTTTAAATGGAAACAGCAAAGTATTTATGGGAAAAGATGTTCACGTGACAGCGTCTTTAGAATTTTGTAAGTTGACTTTACTAATGTCGGCTAAATGCCGTTTTAAATCTTCTTAGACTAAAATAATATTTTTCTTTTCTGTGGTAAGAGGTTTTGCACATGCTTGGAAGAAAAAGTCACTTTTTGAAATTTATAGTTCTAAGCTGTATAGAAATACAGCAATATTTTTCTTTTCCATAAATTAAGTTTTTATTAAGTTTTTTATATTTTTGCTCTTTATTAGCATTAAAAGTGTCAGCTGTTTTTAAATGGTGGTTTTAATTCCCAATATTTCAATGTAAGATCGTCATAAATTTTATCATGCAAATTACATGTAACAAAAAGGTTAGAATGTGCATGGCATGCAAAACTAAGTGAATATAATAAAAAATATGTTTACAGTATTCTTGTAAAAGATCATGAAGCACTTCAGCTGGGACTTACTGTTATTAATTTAATTCAATGGTAAAGGCGGTCTAGGCAAGCTTGAAATTAAAAGTCAATTTCGAAAATTTATGGCAATCACATTTCATAAATCATAATGATGAAAGAACAGATGAATTTTTTCCCTGTTGCCACAAACTTTTTCTTTCTTTTGTACATGTAGAGGGGGGGGGGGGGGAGAAAAGTGTCTCACTTTGGGAAAAAAAAATTATAAAAAGTAACAATCTTTAACGAGCTTTTAAATTCTAGCCTTTTTAGAAGGTATTAAATTTCTGGCAAATAATCACTACCAATGAAACATGCACACTGATTCATCAACATTCTGTACTGTAAATTTCTTTGGTATTTATGTAATGCTTGCAAATTATGCCATATTTATGCTCCTATTACACGAGCGTTAAAAGTTGCTTGAATCTACCGGCGATACGGTACTACGCTATGGTTTCCCAATGTGTAGCTCGAAACAAGCAACTTTTTCTGTTGTAGCAATTTTATCGCACGAAAGCAAGCGATGTCACTTCTAGCAGCTAGAGCCCCTAAATAAAATAATAGGCCGGCGCATCACCGCCATTTACCGCTTGGCGTCCTTATCGCTTCCCTAATGATTTTAAGAAATCTTGATCTGAAGCTAATCCGGTCAAGATAAGAGCAATAAGCAACAATAATATTCCTAAAAACACATTTTTTTCACAGTACATTCTCAGGATGTCATTTTATTCTGAGGATATCCTATGGATGTACTGGGGTAAGATGTGTTGATTGGGCGGTTTCTGTTTCTTTTACAAAATGTCGCCAAAACTCAAATACACAGTAATAGAAGGTCTGTGAACACTTTATATTCACTTTTTGAATGATTATAGCAGTTTATCGCTAAACAAACTTCCACATGATAGTTTACTTAACTAAAATTATGAAATATAATAAAACAAGTTACTCTAAAGTAACGTAAGACAATAAAAAAAAATGTTTGTCGTTTGTTTATCAGAGAAACTCGCTGGATACATGTGGCAACCCTAAGGCAACAAAATGCCTGATGCGCCAGCTCGTATATATAGGAGCCTTACTAGCAGCCAATGAAATGGTCTCAAAATGACGCCACGGTTTGATTGACATTTACGTCTCTTCTCCTCCGTCCTCTTCATGCTGTAGAGACTAGGGTGCCTCGATAAGATAAGATTAGTAATACAGGCACCCTAGTAGAGACTATAGCAACCATAGCATTACGTCGTGAAGGAAGGAGGCGCGATGACCCTTTGTTGCGGCAATTTTTGTCGCTTCAAGGAATACCGTGTAATTACAGCATGATACTGATGAGGAAACTCGGACAGGTTTCGAAAGGTCTAAATTTTAATTGTTTTTAAATGTATATTTTAATTGTTTTTAAATGTATATTTAAACTAAATTTTTGTCTCGTAAATAAAAGAGTTTTTGATTTTAATATAAATAATTGAGGCGGTTTCATGTTTGTGTACATTCAATTTGTTCTCGTTAGGTTGTTTATAAGAAAAACACTTACATCTATATTGTTATGAATTTGTAAATAATATAGTAGATATTTTAGGTAATTTCATTCAAAGACGATTAGTAAGGTTTTTAAATGTTAATTTTCTGCATTTCTAGCTTGTTTTCACGTTAAAATAGCTCATTTCCCTTTAAAAACCCGTTAAAAAGCTTCACCAAGGCAGGTAATGGCCTTGGAGCCACATTTGGTGACTTTTTTGCGACCTTGGCGAGAAAATCCACATTATCGATATCTCAACTATCTAACTTGATTCTTTGAGAAGTTACTAGAAAATTTTCATTTTCTACGAGGGTATATAAGGAAATTGCATCGCAGCCAAATGAGTCAGTTTTTCGCCAATCGGCTTACTAGAAAGAGCTCCTAACTGAGCCTTTGATTACAGCCAATTTCTGTGTGCTAATGCTTTGTTACAGTTTATGCTGTGAATTTCCATGTTGTCAGCTGTTATTTAAGCTATGTTTTCTAGTGAAACTGGTGTTGCTAATTGGTTTACGGAGCTGTAATTTTCTGTAAATAAACTTTTAAGTCTCTGCAAGATTCACCTTTCATTCACAGACAATTCACGGCAATAGGCAACAATATATCTCTAAAAACCAAAATCAAATTCTCTTATATAATAAACGAAAAAATAATTACTTTATAAACTCAAAAAATTCTTTTTATGAACTGTGTCATAATCGTAAAAATTGGATTGGGCCTGTTAACTGAAATAATTTTTTGTATCATTTTTTATTATATATTTAAGTAAATATATAATATACTTAAAATTCGTAAACTATGTTTATATTAAAAAAAAGAAACATGTATTTACGATAATAGTGTTTTTTAGAATCTTTTAGAAATAAGTATCTCTTTAGAATCTTTTAGAACGTATTAGAATTGTAAGAATTTTCCACTTCGTTTTTCCGATGGATATGTTTCGTAAGATGTTTCGAATACGATTCATTTAAAAAAAATGACCATCATTCGGTCTATCTGTAAGACAAATTTTTGTGGCAGATCTGAATCAAGAACTATGCACAGTATTTCTTAAAAAGTGATATTTAGTTGCATCTTGACGTAAACTGGTGCACATTAATTTCTGGTGCATCTCGCCCAACAATTGGTGCTACAATGCTGCAGTTTTTCCCATTTACAGAAAGATATTATTTAAGCTTCAATCATGTATAATTTCACAAAACTTGATATATAAGAGAGCCGCTATTAAAAAAAAAACTTGGTTGATTCGATTCGGGCGCATATTGGCCAACAGGTGCCGCTACTATTGTGCATTTTTTTACCTCACCCCTCACCTTCTTTGCGCATAATCGCACCAAACTTGATATGTCAGATGATCACTATGAAAAGGAATACTGACTTAATTAGATGTGTATAAGGCAGCAAGTAGCGCAGCTATTACCATAGATATAGTAATATATATATATAGATCAATCATCCCCATGTTATCGAGCAAAAATTTTTGATACCGAAAAAAAATTCTAAAATCAGCCATTAGAGAGTATTGAAAACAGGAAAAAAAAAAGAAAAATGAATTTGAAACTGTGTCTGGAGTTTTTCATTCACCTTTAGTAAATAAATTATTCATATATTTCATTTGCTAAATTATCCGTGTGTATTCCTGTGTGTGATTTACTCGGGAAAAGGCAGCCATTAGAGTGACTTTTCCCGAGAAAAAAGGTATAACTTTTTTCCAGTCGCTGATCAATCTATGTCTTATTACTATATCTATGGCTATTATTCTCCTTAGTGATTTCCCATATAGCCATATCTCAGCATCTATCGATTGATATTGTGCACAACTGCATATGTATAATCTTTATTGTGAGAAGATATGATTAATTTTTATGCATGTTAAGCGACAGGTGGCGCTGTTATACAGAATGACTTAGAAGAATGTGATGGCGAAAGCATACGAACTTGCTATATTATAATTAATATTTTTTATTAAAAAAAATAGTAATATGATAAAAGAAATTAGTTTAAAGTTAATATAATTGTTTAAAAACTATTTGAAATTATTATTATTATTTAAAAAATTTAATTTCTATTTTTATTCATTTATTTATTATTTGAAATACCCAAGACTTTTTCTTCTTCGAATTCTCAGACGATGTATTAAATATGACGCGTTGCAGTTTCTTACAGACAAATACATAACAATATATTAGCATTTAAATTATATATAAAATCCCCAGAAATACGTGAATTACATTCTCCCACGGAATTTCTTAAAGTGTAGTATTATTAATGTGAATTTTAAACAATTTAGAAAATAAATAAACTTTCCAAGAGATCATTCACCACAGGGCCCGACTAACAAAATTTTGTGCCCAGGGCACTTTTAATTTTTCGTGCACCCCCCCCCCCCCCAAAAAAAAAAAAAAAAAAAAAAAAAAAAAAAAAAAAACTCCTATTATTATACTACAATTTATAGTGGGCGAGGCAGACTGACTGGAAAAAGTATTTGAGCAAAAAAAAAAAAAAATCTGTTTCTGGTTTTGGCTTTAATAAAATTATTTTACTCAGCCAAATATAGATGCTACCGTATTATCCATGCTTCACTGTACGTTAATTGTACAATTTCATGTATTTCAATTGATCTGATGTGCAGTATCAATCAAGATTTTATTTTAAAATTTTATTCATAAAAATAAAACACAGTTGAGTTAGAAAACGAAAAAAAAAAAGAAAAAAAATACTGGGGGATTTAGATCAGGTATTTTTAACCATTAGTAAAATTTTGTGCCCCTCCAAAATTTCGTGCCCAGGGCACGAGCCCCGGGTGCCCGTGCGATAATCAGGCCCTGATTCACCATTAGTTTGAACTCAGCTTATGCTGATGACTATTACTTCGAAATAATTTTATGAATATCTGTATTCCACAAACATAACACTTCTAAAATGAATTTATATAACTCATTTTAAAAATAAATGATATTATTATTATGTAAATATATACACAACATATAATGCATATTTAGTATTAATATATATATATATATATATATATATATATCTTTATATATATATATTTCTTTTGTGCGTGTGTATGTCACTGAACTCCTCCTAAACGGCTGGACCGAGCTTAATGAAATTTTTTGTGTGTCTTCAGGTGGATTCGAGAATGGTTTAGATTTACAATTCAGTTCAGTCGGATAATTGGATCAAAAGATATTAAATAAAAACTCCATTTTAACTTTAAAATGATTTAAAAGAAAAATATATTTGATGCCGAAATAAACAAAATTCACGTTTATTTATTTTTTTCCGGAAATAAAATATTTTTAATTTCGCGTGATAAACAATAAAAATTAGAAAAATAAATATGTATACTATGAAAATATTCGCGTGTAAATAAATATTATCATAGAGATACTTGGTATTAGCTTAAAATTTTCATTTAATTTAGTAGTACTTTTCTTTTCTACAGTTAAACAAAATTTTCGTTTTAATTGATACTTTATATGTAACTTACAAAGGTTCTTTTATGTTTTCACCTGAATTGTAAATAGTAATAATTTCGAATTTATTAGAATTTTTTATTTTTATTTTGTATATATCATAAAACAGTTTTTCTTTCTTTCTTTTTTTTTTTTTTTTTTTTTGTATGGAACAGCTTTAGTTTGGAAAAATTTGAAATTTGGCACCGAAGTAGTACGGACGTTTCTCACCAAGATCGTCAGTTACGCAATTGAGATAGCCATGTTAATTCATCGCAAAAATGGCCAAAAATATTTAAAGTCGACAAGGGGGGGGGGGAGGTCTATACTAAAGCTGTGCCTTTGTATTTATCTTTATATATATATTTCTTTTGTGCGTGTGTATGTCACTGAACTCCTCCTAAACGGCTGGACCGAGTTTAATGAAATTTTTTGTGTGTCTTCAGGTGGATTCGAGAATGGTTTAGATTTACAATTCAGTCCAATTTAAATTGTTTATTTAATTAATTTATCACTTATAAATTGTTGATTTTGCAATGTTTCATCCGGCAGACTGCGCTACGATCGTAGTATCGAATATTCAATAATACGCAAGCGAAGTGATGACGTCATTGGCCGTCCGTGGATGCAAGAAAAATATTTCCTATGTTAATCGCCCATTGGATTTTTTGTAAAAAATTACAAAATATCGAGGAAAATTATTTCCCGATTTTAATCCCCATATTTGGGTATAGATCATAGAATAATAATAAAGGAAGAAGGAGCATAAGTGTTTCTACATAAGCTGTTGTGTTCCCACAAAAAACAGCGATTATTAACAAGCCTTTATTAACAAACTTCAATGTTGAGAGGAGCAAAAGTAGCTTTCGCTGGCATTTCACTATAAGGGGTTTGTAAGCATTAAGACTATTGGCGTGCTCCTTCTTCCTCTATTATTATTCTATGGTATAGATATGTATTAGTTATCATGTGCATGCGTTAGATTGAGTTGTTTTTGCTGTAAAATTGATAAAATTTGAATTTTTTATCTCAAAACTCTGTCATACTTGGCGGAAAAAAAATCGCCATATCATCTGGCGAACATATTTAATTTCTTTCAAAAATAATGGTTATTTCAACAACTTATATTAAGAGAGTAATGAATAATATGAAACAATTTCGTGCAATACATATTACGAAAATATACATCTGGCATGTATATTTCCGTATTACGTTTTCGATCGCCAAATACAAAAAACGCCAAGGAAGACAGAGTTTTGAAATTTAAAATTAAAATTTTGTCAATTTGAGAGCAAAATAACTCAATCTAACACATGCATACGATAACTAATACATCTCTATACCCAAATACGGGGATTAAAATCGAGAAATAATTTTCCTCGAATTTTAATATTTTTTTATAAAAAATCCAATGGGAGATTAACATAGGAAATCTTTTTCTTGCATCCACTGACGGTCAGTGACGTCACACTTCGCTTGCGTATATTCTATTGTAATTTCAGTTTGTCCCGACAGTTGGTGCTGTGATCAAATTCAGGAAAATATTTTGTAACTTCGTGTTATACGCGTTTGTAATGATCGATAGATGGCGCCTTTTCAGGTTTTGTTGTTAGTAAATATTATAGCCACGTGTATTTATTATTGTTCTTTTTGTTATTCTACTTAATATTCGTGCTATAATTTCTCCGCCATTACATCATGGAAAATTGATTGCTTTTGGAAACAAATATTTCAGTTTATTCAAAGTTCGATCGGAAGTAGATTTTTAACTGAAGTTGAACAAATATTAGCTTCAAATCATCTGATTAATTCTTTACTTCTATTAGCCGAAGCAACTGAAATTTTAAATTTGTCATTTAGAAATAAATGGAAGCTTAATTCTGGATTTCTTGGTCCTTTGGAGTTACACTGGAGCACACAACAGTATGTGTTATCTTTTTTACCGGATTTATTCATTTTTATTCAATAAATATATGTGAAACTAAACATCGGCATGCAATGGCGGCTTGATGGAATTCGAATTAAAGCATGTTTATTGTAATTTCCCCTTAGCCCACCAGAGGGCGAGCATTTCATTACAATCGCGGATTATTGTTATACAAAAAATTGTGTCCTAATTGAAATATTACATCAAGATGTAATTAGTGTTTGAAGAGTTTTGAAGTGTGCATAAAAAACTATACATTTTGCAAATTTGGTGCGGAATTGGAGTGAGTATTTTATATAATTTTCTATCAAATTTACACGCGCGTTGATTAACAACCACCCTAACCTACAAATTTATTTGTGTAGATAATTTATTATATTTTATTTATTTATTTTTTGTATGGAACACTTTTAGTATCGGATCCCTTTGGCAAAATTTGAAATTTGGCACCGAAGTAGCTCGGACGCTTCTCGCCAAGATCTTTAGTTCCATAATTGAGATAGCCATTTCAATTCATCGCAAAAATGGCTTAAAATATTTAAAGTCACCAATGGGGTCCCATACTTTTGTGCGTGTGTATGTCACTGATATTTTATTTATTTATTTTTTGTATGGAACACCTTTAGTATCGGATCCCTTTGGCAAAATTTGAAATTTGGCACCGAAGTAGCTCGGACGCTTCTCGCCAAGATCTTTAGATCCACAATTGAGATAGCCATTTCAATTCATCGCAAAAATGGCTTAAAATATTTAAGGTCACCAAAGGGGTCCTAATTTGTGGCTTAGATTTAGAAAATTCGTGCTTTTCTCACGGCCAATTATATGTTGGGTGTTCCAGGGTTGGAAAACCTTCGAATTTGTTTGTGTATACTCCTCAAGGATTAACCAAAAATATTGTACATCCAAAGGCATTACGGTAAATTCAGTTTTTGTAGATTAAAAAAATATACCTGTTATAAAATAAATTGAGTTTCAACTTTTTCACCTTTAATTAAAACGAGTTTAAATTTTTATTTAATACGAACTCTACATTTCACTTCGTTCGTATTATACACATACTCACATGCATCGATTGATTGAATTGTGATAAATGTACATGTAATGATGTTAGATATTGTAATAACTTTTTGATAAAAATTTTCATCAAATCGCTTCAGATTGTTACAGCTTATCCAAAAAAGACGGAATTTTTATGTGAAATTCGTTGCTATCAGAGATTCTCTCATAAATTGAAATATTTGCCGTATGAAATAAAATTTTGTGCTGTTCGACATTCAGCGGAGGTTTTAAATAACAAGCACCAAGTACCAAGTAGCAAGAAGCAAGTAGCGAAAATTTCGGTAATTATTTCTTTTACGTTATAATCGGAATTCACAGTCACCGTTCACAGCGCTCCATACCTGTTTCACTTATATACCATATCCTTACACACTTACAATAAGTTAGTTATTTTTTTCTAGCAAAATATTCTCTAGAAATAATTTAAATGACAAAACAACGTTTGTCGGGTCAGCTAGTATATATATATATATATATATATATATATATATATATATATATATATATATATATATATATATATATATATATATATATATATATATATATATATTGTTATTCTATAGATATAATAGTAAAGAATGTTGTATGTTTAAATGTACAGACTTTTAATGAATTAATACTTCAGAACTTGAAATATAATTCATATAAATTTAGACTTTATTTATGGAGGAATATTATCGCCAAAAATGTCACTAGTCACAGCAGCAACAATTTATAATTAAACTTGATTATTTTGATTTATTAAATTATGACTTGATTATTTAAATTATATGGAAATATCGTTTATAAGTTTTACTGAATAGAAACTCGTAGGAGTCACATGATCGCTTATTGATTGTTGAATACATTTTGAGAATTGGAATAATGCAATATATTTGAATCATTCATAAAAATTATTCAAACAGTAAAAACATCAAAGACTTAAGTCATGCACGTTGGTAGTTTATCGTGTTTTTTAACATTTATTATTATAATTTGTTATTTAAAGGTTCACTGTGTTTTTTTTAATTGATATTTTATAACGTATTTCTAATTAAGGCTTTTGGAATATTTCCTGTGCAAAGTCAAACTTCGGAATAGGTATGTTAGATTACCGTTCAAGAATTCTATTCCTGACTACTTTTGCACCGTTATTCCTAGCAGACGATTCCAGTTTATATGTTACACGTACAATAATATTTACAAATTTTGACTACCGTAATTTCTGGTATAGATACCCCGCAGCAGTGGCGGATCGAAGGAGGGGGGGGGGAAGCTAGGGGCTGACCCCCCCCCCCCCCCCCAAAAAAAAAAAGTACTGACATTCACAATTGAATATTGCAATTATAAACTTTACATTGATCTGGAATAACATCTTAAAAAATCTTAGTCCTTCTTCCCTTCCCCCCCCCCCACAAAAGTTAAGTTCCTTATCCGCCACTGTCCCGCAGGTTATATAATCCAGTTTTGCACCAGAAATTTTAATTGATAAATAAATTTATATTTGTACGAGCTCTTCCTTCGAAAAAGTAGAGATTTCTCTATTAAATAAAATTTCTGGTGGAGAAATGACACATCTTACCTGCGGGTTATCTACCAGAAATTACGGTAGTTGAAGTTGAAGTATTTCAACTGTAATTTACATATTTATCCGCTTTCCTTCTTCTTAATAACTTGTAATTGGGAATCAGTATTCGCTATAAGTAAAGTTATCATTACACCTTTACTTTTGTAAACAAAACTAAAGAAATGGTGCAACATTTTATATAGTTAGATAGATAGATAATTTTATTTATAGGTAGTTTTTCTTTGCCCCCGACGTAACACCTCCAAAGAAAAAGAAGAAAAAAATGAAAGAAAGAAAGAAACTTTTCTTTCTTATACTTTGCTAATCGTTCACTACTTTTTTATTTGTTTTGCACGTCTTTCATTGAAAAGTATTTATATTAATTGCTATAATTTGTTTTTAATTTTAATTTAATTTTATTTATTTATTTATTTTTTAAGGCATTGTTTTCCTTTCAAATACTGACATTTTAAATTATTTTATTAATTTTCTTCAGTTACGAGTAAAAAGAAAATCACAAGCAACCTGTGGCTTATTTTTATTTGAAATCTATGTATAACTGAAGTTAAAAAATAAATAAATAGATAAATAGATAAATAAATACAAATAAAAATGAAAGGTAAAAATTCTGTCAAAGATAGAATTTTGTTTAATATGGAGGATTATTAATTTCAATCTGAAAAATTTTTATTTTTATTTTTTCCTTTTTAATTTATTTTTTATCTCATTTTTTGACCATAAAACTGGGTCACGTACTTTTTAAAATGACTGAAATGAATTAAAATGAAGTGTTGTCACCTAAATTTCATACTTTAATTAATTAAAAAAATCTAATGGTCGTGTCGAAAAACTGTTTGCACCCGTGGATTCAGAAAAATCGCCCCTTTCATTTGGTGCCGAATTTATAACGATAGGACTGACATTTCAAATTTATTTTCCTTTTTTTTTTTTTTTTTTTTTTTTTTTTAAACCTATATTCGGTAGAAGGTTTATGACAGAGAATGTAAGCTAAAAAAATAATAATAAAAGAAAAATTAATCTTACATTGCCTATTGGTCACGTGTTTTAGAAATTCCCAATAAAAATGTAACTTTTTTGTTGCCACCTAAATTTCTTACTTTAGTTAATTTTAAAAAATCTAATTGTTGTTTTGAAAAACTATGTGCACCCCTGGATTCAGAAAAATCATCCCTTTCATTTGGTACAGAATTTGTAACGATAGGACTGATATCTCTAATTTATTTTGGCGTTACAAAAAACTGGTCTACAAAAACTGGCGACGAAGTTTTTACCCAGATTGAAACTAACAGTCTTCCTAGTACTTAAAATAAATAAATAAATAAATAAAATAAGCCATTTTTTATTTTAATTTATTGAAAAAAAAAAAAAAAAACCTTTCTCTTGATGTTATGGACAGTGAAGCCATTATAACATAGATTACTTTCATCAAACGTATATTTCTTTACACATTCATATTTATTTTTAACATAAAGCTTCAAAACATAGAATTCTTACAACCAACATTTTTCTCTTTCACCAGTTTTCAAACTAAATAAACACCAGCAACATTTTGCGGTATAAGTTTTCAAAGAGTTTTTATTTAACATGAATGTTTACTTTTGCATTTTGAGAATCCGATTCATCCTTCATTTTTCGGTGAACTTGACATCCAGTGCCTGTTCGCTATATCGGAAAAGGTGCTAAGGATAAAGATGAGGATATCAAACTCCTTTCGGTATGGACATATGCCAAAAACAAATTTGGAAAATTTGTCTCAGCTGTCTCTCACGAAGTTCAAAAAACTTCCCATTTGATATAAATACATCTCACAGAGTGACATCTAGAGTGATAGTCTCTGGCTACGAGATTAAGAAGGTGACACGTAATTACGAAGATAGGAAAGAAATACGACGTTACTTCAAAAGTAACCGACGAACCACTAAAAAGAAAAAAAAAGATAATTTCAGGATTAAAATAAGGTGAAGATTTTGATAGTTTAGGATTAAAAATTAACATTTGAAAGTAGGAAACTTTTTAAAATATTATTTATTAGATTTTTCTACAGAATTTTAAATTAGTAATTTTGAAAAGGTAATTACAAAATAGTCTAAATTATATTATTCAGTACTCCTTTGATATCCAGCATGGTAGTCTCTCATTACAAAGTTGAGAAAGTGACAATTATGAAGCTGTGAAAGAAATACGTCGGAATTTCAAAAGTAAGGAAAAATCCACTGAAATTGAAAAAATCTGGAGTGACTCCACTCGACTTTCCGAACATTGAGTGATTAATAGTTTTGTAGATAAAGTAAAGAAAGAGGAGTTGTTAAAAAACAAAAGAGATAAAACCATAATAAAGTGTTTGAGTATTTTTCTCCATATATTACACGATGTTTTATTTAATGCTACTGAACTTTGAGCCCATAGATCATAATGATAAAGAATTTTCGTTGTGTCCCTGTAAAAAACCTATAAATGCTAGATTCCCCAAAATGCTTATAATAAGTGCAACAGTGATTTATAATATTCATATCAATTTTCAGCTCACTTGAATAAGACGTTTAGATGCTATCGCACTTTTAACTAGTATGTTGTGACCACCACATGACTTTCTTCTATATTTTCCTATACAAATTCACTCAGCAAAAATAATTTACTAAAATTATTATTTAAAAAAATTATCTTCCATGGTAATGCAGATGATTTCCATATTAGAGAAGTAGTATAACACTAAATATAAAAGAAAAGTCAATTTTATTGTCAATACTACATTAGAAAAAAAATCGATAACTTCATTTTAAATTATCGCAGATCTATGGTTCAACCATTCGTTTTAAAGGTACTGGCGAGCTCTTTAGAAAGATACCCATCATGAAAATTTACTACCCTCAAGGGGGGAATCCCCCCCAAGGGGGAGGGGGGAGGCGAGGCTCCTACACATACAAAAAAATATTTTCCAGTTGACTATCTCTATTATAAATAATTCTGGTAAATTTCATAATTATTATTAAAAAATAATTTTCTTTATGCACATTTATACAAAATTTTGTACTATACCACCATGTTAAAAATTTAGAAAAAGCGGGATGGCAACGCAACCTGAAAGAAAATTTTTACCAAACGTTGATAGGCACTAATTTATGTCAAGTTGCAACTACATACCAATTTGTATGAAATTCTGTGGAGTAGTTCCTGAGATAAAGTTGCCACAAAAGTTTGTCACACCCACGCAGAGACTGACAGACAAACAGACAGACAGACATTTTCTAAAAATGGTCAAATCATGTTCTACAGCTCTCAAAACGTGTAAATCCATCAAAAACCCGAGGTCGAAAATTTTTATGAATCCAATACTTTCTTCTATTGAATATAGAAGAAAGTAAAAATTTGGTCCCACAGGCCATAATGATAAAGAATTTTTCTTTGTGTCCCTGTAAAAAAACTGTAAGTGCTAAATTCACCAAAATCTACACAGTTCGTGAAACTGTGACCTATAACATGTGTACAAATTTTTTGTTCAGATTAAATAAGCGTTTAGACGCTATCGCACTTTTAAAAATTTGGCCCCATAGGCCATAGTGATAAAGAATTTTTCTTTGTGCTCCTGTAAAAAAACTGTAAGGGCCAGATTCTCCAAACTCTATACAGATTGAGTAACTGTGACCTATAATATGTGTATAAATTTTTTTGCTCAATTGAAGAAGGCGTTTAGATGCTATCGCACTTTTCAGATTTTGGTCCCATAGACACCATAATGATAAATAATTTTTCTTTGTGTCTGTAAAAAAACTATAAGTGCTAGATTCACCAAAATCTATAGGGTTCGTACTATGGTGACTTACAATATACACACCAACTTTCAGCTTATTCGAACAAAGCGCTAGCGTGTTCACTCACAGACATACACACACACACACACACATACACACATACATACACACACATACATACATACATACAAACACACATACATTCATCATCGTAAAAATAGTGAAAACGGACTCAGGAGACCTCGAAACGTATAGAAACATCAAAATCTCGAATTCGGATTTTTGACATGATTACAATACTTTCCTCACTATAGTGTTCGGAAAGTAAAAAGATTATCTCAGGATTAACATAAAATGAAGATTTTTAATAACTTAGATTAAAAGTTAAAATTTAAAAATTAAAAACTTTTAAATTATTGTTATTATTATTATTATTCTGTAGATTTTTAAATTATTAATTTTAAAAACATAATTACAAAATAAATAGATTTATAATACATAGTACTCATTTAAATTTGGTACTTTTTTACAGGACGTCCGAGAGAGTCGCATTTATATAATAATAATTTAATCTCTGGATAAATTATTATTATATGATGAAGTTTAAAAAGCTGATACGTAATTATGAAGATGGAAAAGAAATGCTACTAAACTTAAAAAGTCACTGAAAAATCACTTAAACAGTAAAAGGGGATTTCATAACTAGAATAATACGAAGTTTTTTAAATAGCTTCGGATTAAAAGTTAATATTTAAAAATTAAAAACTTTTTAAATTATTGTTATTATTATTATTATTATTATTCTGTAGATTTTTAAATTATTAATTTTAAAAACATAATCACAAAATAAATAGATTTATAATAATAGTACTCATTTAAATTTGGCATTTTTTTACAGGACGTCCGAGAGAGTCGCATTTATATAATAATAATAATTTAGTCTCTGGATAAATTATTATTATATGATGAAGTTTAAAAAGCTGATACGTAATTATGAAGATGGGAAAGAAATGCTATTAAACTTAAAAAGTCACTGATAAATCACTTCAACAGTAAAAGGGGATTTCATAACTAGAATAATACGAAGATTTTTAAATAGCTTGGGATTAAAAATTAATATTTAAAAATTAAAAACTTTTTAAATTATTATTATTATTATTTTTATTATTTGTAAATTTTTAAATTAATAATTTTAAAGAGATAATTATAAAATAAATAGATTTATAATACATAGTACTCATTTAAATTTGACACTTTTTTAGAGGACGTCCGTGAGAGTCGCATTTATATAATAATAATAATTTAGTCTCTGGATAAATTATTATTATATGATGAAGTTTAAAAAGCTGATACGTAATTATGAAGATGGGAAAGAAATGCTACTAAACTTAAAAAGTCACTGATAAATCACTTAAACAGTAAAAGGGGATTTCATAACTAGAATAATACGAAGATTTTTAAATAGCTTGGGATTAAAAGTTAATATTTAAAAGTTTAAAAATTTTTAAGCTATTCTTTTGAGTTTATATGTAGAATTATAAATTAGTAAATTTTGAAAAGTTAATTAATTATACAAAAAAATCAAATTGTAATATTCAATACTCATTTAAATTTGGCATTATTTTGTATTATTTATTGCATACAAAAAGTGACATTTAAAAGGTTAAAAATTTTTAATCTATTCCTTAGAGTTTATATGTAGAATTATAAATTAGTAAATTTTGAAAAGTTAATTAATTATACAAATAAATCAATTTGCAATATTCAGTACTCATTTAAATTTGGCATTATTTTGTATTATTTATCGCATACAAAAAGTGACATTTAAAAGGTTAATCTCTGACTACAGAGTTAAAAAGTTAATACATTAGTTACGAAGATGGAATAGATGAAACACGACTAAACTTCAAAAAGTCATTGATAACGAAAAAATATATATATATTTCAGAACTAGAATAATAAGAAGATTTTAAATAACTTGGGGTTAAATGTTATTAACTTTGAAAATTAAAGTTTGTTTGAAATATTTTTTATTGTTTATATAAATTGTAAAATTAATGTTTATAGAAAAATAATCACAAAATAATCAATTCAGTTCCAACTTTTACCTTATGGCTGTTGCATATATTCTTTTTACTTTCTCTTACCTATAAGGTAGAGAAAGTATTGTTTTTGGGTCAAATGTTCGAACGCGAGATTTTGTTATATTTACACGTTTTGAGGTCCCCTGAATACGAAAATCATGTTTTTAGCAAATGGTATGTGTGTATGTCTGTGTGTGTGCGTGCGTGTCTGTCTGTTATCAGCATATCTCAAAAACAAATTATGGCAGAAAGTTCAAACTTGGTATTCTAAATGTGTATCATATAGGGATGCTACAGTAAGCTTTTCGTTAAGATCAAACAAATGGTTCGTGTACAGGGACAATCAAGAGAATTCTAATACATTACGTCTATGGGGCAAATTGCAGGTAAGTAGAGTTTAACGTCTATAGACTGCACTAAACCAAATGAAACGAATATATATTTTTTGTAATAGAGATAGTTAACTGGGAAAAAAAATTGTGTATGTAGGAGCCTCGCCTCCCCCCCCCTGGGGGGGAGTAAATTTTCATGATGGGTATGTTTCAAAAGAGCTCGCCAATACCTTTAAAACGAATGGTTGAACCTTGGATGTGCGATAATTTAAAACAAAGTTATCGATTTTTTTTACTTTTAACGAAAAAAAAAAAAAAAAAAAAATCTTAAAAAAAAAATCGTATTTTTTTTTTTTTTTTTTTTTTTTTTAAATATTGAGAAGAAAATTTAATTTTTTTGGATATTTGGTGTTATACTACTTCTCTAATATGGAAATCGTCTGCATTATCATAAAAGATAATTTTTTTAAATAATAATTTTAATAAATTATTTTTTAAAAACAGAATTATTTTTTAATATCTGAATTAAATTCTATATAAATGTAGGTGCATTAATGAAACGGGGGGTTGAGGGGGGCGGTAGTCCCCCTCACACAAAACTAATTATAATATAAAACTCTTCAGAAGCCTATTTTGAATTTTAAAACCCGAATAAACTACTACGTCAGAAACGCCAAAGAAAAATATATTGGAAATGCATACAGCTGTTTCGGTAGCCTAAAGCGTACCGTCTTCTGTGCATAAAGGATTCTGAATCAAGAGAAGTGCTCTTATATATAGGAGAGAGACCGGATTTAGTTCAACCAATAGGATTACGGGAAAGGTGGAGAGAGTGGCCAATAGGAATTTAGGAAAGTTAGCTGTGTAAACAGTAGAAAAATTAAGAAAATGTGGACTGAATATAAAATTTCTAACAGTCAGACAAATAGGGAACAGCGAAATCACAGTTTACAAGGATTTTAAAATTTTTATAAATATGAAAAGCTTCAAAGAAATCGAGTTCATGAATGGATTTAGGTCTGCAAATTATTTTAGCTGAATTAAATTTAAAATTATGATTTTCCTCCCAGCAATGTTTAGAAATAGCCGATTTATTGGTTTCTTGTTTGCGGACGTAATTCATATGTTCTTTTAGACGAAATTTAAGACTGCGTTTAGTTTGGCCAATATATGATAAACCACACTGACAGGAAATACTATAAATGCCCCAAGAATTATGCATATCAATGGGATCTTTTAACTGAGAAAAGATGAGTTTATTGGAAGGCGAAAATATTATTTTAAAATCATATTGTTTGAGAATTTTAGCTATGGTTTGACTGGATTTAGGAAAATAGGGTAAGACAATACTCATATTAGAAGAGACTGATTTAGTAGACGAAATACGAGGGAGTTGTAATTTTTGGATAGCTTTGTCTATAATGGAAGGGTCATAACCTCTGTCAATTGCGATGGCTTTCAGGTATTTAATTTCAGATTTTAATAAAATAGGATTTGAACAAATATTAAGTGCACGGTTTACAAAAGTATAGAAAGCAGCTATTTTTTGGTTAGGTGGGTGACATGAACGCGCATGGGGAGGAAGGGAGACAGCAAATTTTTTTCGATAGACGGTGGTTGAAAATCCATTTACAGTGCGAGAGACGAGGGTATCAAGAAATGGAAGGGAGCCATTATTTTCAATTTCATATGTAAATTGGATATTATTGTCAATTGAATTTAAAGTTTCTAAGACATGGTCAATATTGTGAAGAGATATGTCGATAAGCGTGAAGGTGTCGTCGACGTAACGGGTCCAAAAAGGAAAAGATATTTTCTTAAAAAGTTTGCTTTCGAAATAGTGCATGTAAATATCTGCGAGAATTGGGGAGAGAGAGGAACCCATGGCTAAACCTTCAGACTGACGATAGAATTTATTTTGGAAAGAAAAAGTGGTTTGTGATAAACAAATGCGGGTAAGAGAGATTAATTCTTGAATTTCAAAAGATGTGAAATGAAACTCTTTTAATCTATTTTCGAGACAGCAGAGGGCGCCACTTATTGGAACATTAGTGAAAAGAGATTTTACATCAAAAGAAACCATAGTGAGATTAGTGTGAGGGCAGTTTTGAATGTTTTTTGCAAATTTTATGGAAATTGACTTTGAATTGTTTTAACATAGGTTTACAATAATAGTACTCGTTATATTACCTCTTAATCTGCAACATGTATTTATAGTATTAAATTTCAGGGTAAGAGAAAGTCGTGTGAGTGACACACCAGATTATTTGAATTATAAATGTCCCTGAATATTCGAAACGTATCGCATTTTTTAATAAATGTATGGTGTGTCAAGGAACTTTTTAATAAATTATATTACTTAGTATTTATATGGTATAAATATTGTTGATAGAGTGATATTTAGAAAAACAATCTCCGGCTATAAGGTTAAGGAGAAAAATAAATGGAAAGATTGAAAAAGAATACAACAAAACTTAAAAAATAACTGACAAATTACTGAAACGGAAACAATAAAATACGACGATAATTTTAATAACTTGGGATTAAAAATTACACAGGTCGACTATGAAATTTTTTTTGTTCAAAGTGATATTTTTTTCTGATGTATTTTTGGATGCTGATTAAGGGAAAAACTATTCAAAAAATTCCATCGCGTACAGTTTTGTCAAGAAAAGGGATTTTTTTTTCCTTTCCCTAAGAGAAAACAGCTATTCGAATGGTAGAAATTTGAGTGAATGAGTGTTAGCTCCAAAGTTTATACTGTTGAAAACATACGCAAATTAAAAAAGGATTTGATATATGAAAGATCTAATTTTTATTTTTATTTTTTCCTAATTTATTTATGATCTAATATTTTTTTTTTCTTTTTTTTTTTTTTTTTTTGTGTGTGTGTGTGATTTATATCAGCCTCAAATTAAAGATATATTTTAAAACTAAAACATAAGTTATTCCAATTAGCTAAAATTGACCACCTATTTAAAAAAAAAAAAAAAAAAAAAAAAAAAATTGATTTATTACTACATTTTCTGCATATATAAGAAGAAATTATAAGATTTGGAAAAACTTTTGATTTCCGGTTTTCGATGAATTTACACGTTTTGAGATTTCATTGCATTTCAATTAACTGAAAGTGACTACTTATTTTTAAAAAGGTGGCTTTATTATTCTATCCTTTACATATATAAGAAGAAAGAATAAAATTTGAAAAAAAAAAAAAAAAAAAATTGTTTTTTGATGAATTTATACTTTTTGAGATTTCATTGCATTTCAATTAACTGAAATTAGCTACTTATTTTTTAAAAAGTGCATTTATTAGTAGTTTCTGCATGTATAAGAAGCAAGTAGAAAATACGGATAAAATTTCGATTTCCGGTTTTCGATGAATTTACACGTTTTGAGATTTCATTGCATTTCAATTAACTGAAATTGACTACTTATTTTTAAAAAAAGTGGCTTTATTATTCTATCCTCTGCATATATAAGAAGAAAGTATAAGATTTGGAAAAACTTTTGATTGCCGGTTTTCGATGAATTTACGCGTGATCTCCTTGTATTTCAATTATTTGAAATTGTCCACTTATTTTTTAAAAAGTGAATTTATTGCTAGTTTCTGCATGTATAATACGAAAGTAGAACATTCAGAAAAAATTTCGATTTCCGTTTTCGATGAATTTACGCGTTTTGAGATTTCCTTATATTTCAATTAACTGAAATTGACTACTTATGTTTGAAAAAGTGGCTTTATCATTCTATCCTCTACATATATAAGAAGAAAGTATAAAATTTGGAAAAAAAAATTTGATTTTCGGTTTTTGATGAATTTATACTTTTTGAGATTTCATTGCATTTCAATTAACTGAAATTAGCTACTTATTTTTAAAAAAGTGGATTTATTACTAGTTTCTGCATGTATAAGAAGCAAGTAGAAGATACGGATAAAATTTCGATTTCCGGTTTTCGATGAATTTATACGTTTTGAGACTTCATTGCATTTCAGTTAACTGAAATTGATTGCTTATTTTTAAAAAAGTGGCTTTATTATTCTATCCTCTGCATATATAAGAAGAAAGTATAAGATTTGGAAAAACTTTTGATTGCCGGTTTTCGATGAATTTACGCGTGATCTCCTTGCATTTCAATTATTTGAAATTGGCTACTTATTTTATAAAAAGTGAATTTATTACTAGCTTCTGCATGTATAATGCGAAAGTAGAAAATTCAGAAAAATTTCGATTTCCGATTTTTGATGAATTTACACGTTTTGAGATTTCCTTGTATTTCAATTAACTGAAATTGACTACTTATTTTTGAAAAAGTGGCTTTATTATTCTATTTTCTACATATATAAGAAGAAAGTATAAGATTTAGAAAAACTTTTGATTTCTGGTTTTCGATAAATTTACACATTTTGAGATTTCCTTGCTTTTCAATTAATTGAAATCTGCCAAAAAAGTAGATTTATTTCTAGCTTCTGCGTGTATAATAAGAAAGTAGAAGACTTGGAAAAACTTTTGATTTCCGGTTTTCGAAGAATTTACACGTTTTGAGATTTCTTTGCATTTCAATTAACTGAAATTAACTACTTATTTTTAAAAAGTGGATTCATTATTCTACCTTCGGCTTATATAAGGAGAAAGTATAAGATTCAGAAAAATTTTAGACTTTTGTTTTTCGATGAAGTTACACGTTTTGAGATTTCCCGAACTCAATTCGACCAGTTTTAGAAAATATCTGTCTTTTTGAGTTCAAACACTATACTTTGTGAACCAATGGAATTAATTTAAACGATAGTTGATTGGACCTTAGTTCGATATGGTGCCGATTGGCTTTTGGACTATATCACCCAACAAGGGGCGCTTCCACGTTGCGATTTCCTCTCATTTTAGGAAAGGCTTAACATCTACAATGTGCCAAACTTAGAGAAATATATTAACCCCTTAACTGTTTTTTTTTTTTTTTTTTTTTTTTTTTTTTAACTTCATATTTCAGCTCACACCACTATTACTGCTTGCTAATATTCATATTATTAAGCCTTTGAATTGTAATATTATTTTGTCGAAAATTATTCCAAAGAAATACTTTGATAACATACCGGTGCCAGTTTGTACAAACTATTTCAGAATTAGTGATTGTACGCTGTACGATAAAGCCAGTTAAGAGGTTAAGTAAAACTCTTGCTGATTCAGTTTGAATGCATATCGACAAACAACTGCCGTCGCTGTGTGACGATTTAATTCTGTTTAGGAGAACGCAATAACTTTTCTTTGCCTTGCTTTGAAAAAAAGTGGTCGGGTTTCGACCAGTGCGCGATACTAGTATATTGGAAAATTTTTATTTATTTCTAACATAAGGTATATCAAGGATATATTACAGATACCAGTTTTAATTTCGAATTTTAGAAGCTGGTTTGTGTCTCTGTTTCATAACGACAACCAATAAAACTATTTATTTTAACTGTTATGGTGCATCGAATATAAATCGTTTATGAATCGAATATAAATCGTTTATTTCTTTGGTCATTACTACAAAAACTACTTACGAGTTCCAGCGGACTTTTCGAAAAACTTTCTTCTTTGTATAAATTACTTCCTAATACCTCTAAATAACAGCGGGTGAATATTAACATTCCGAACTAATAACTTTAAACCTTTTTCCATTAACCTAACGAAATATAAATTTACCCTTCAACGCTCAAGATTTACAAATACAATCACAAATGAACAATTTCTTTAACACTTCTTTTCTTCTATCAGCAGTTAACGAAGATTATATTCATCAAACATAGATTTTCAAATTAATGCTCACAGCTTGAGTTCTAGTTCGCTATACAATTCGTTTGTCAAAACCCAGCAGGTATCACTAGTTCTTTCGAAATCTTTCCCATTTTCTGCTAAGGTTTTTTTTTTTCTTTTTTTAATGGCAACTAAATTCTGAAAAAAGTAATTTATGGTTTTCGTTGGTTGTAAGGTTAATAATAGGGTTTGCTTCAAAAAGGGCTCTTTTGTTCAGATTAGATTCCAAACTTCAAACTTACTTTCGGTATTGTAGAACATAAATAAAAAATAAATAAATAAAATAAAAGAGGAAGAAAAAGAAGAAGCAGAAAGAAATTTGAAAATATTCTCTTTCTTTATAAAGAAAGGTCACAAAAAGGCTACATTTTTTTTTTTTTTTTTTTTTTTAATTCTTTATGTTATTTTTCTTCTTCTTCTTTTTAATTCTAACTTAATACGAAATTTAAAAATAGGAATTCTCGTTTTGCTGGATACTTTTATTATTATTTATGTTACAAGTTCCAGGTCAATTACTGTTCATGTTACATAAAAAAAAAAAAAAAAATTCATCCAGAAGGGGTATGCGTGGCAAATGCCCCGGGCTCCACACTGGAGTAGGCTTCCGAATTAAATGTCAATCTTACTTCAATGCCCTCTTTTTTTTTTTTTTTTTTTTTTTTTTTTTGTAAGTTTAATTGAAGAAGTGTAAACGAGTTCTAAAGATATATTTTTTTTTAGCAGTTAGGCAAATTCAGGCTCCAAAACCTGAGGCAATTTCATATTTTTCTTTTACTTGTTCGTTTATTCTTTGCATTAATCATACTATTTATTAATTTTCTTTGTTTATCTTCTTTACAAACTTTTTAATTAAGCTTAACATGATGACCAAAAGAGATTTCTTGACAGCAAACAAAACAAGCCAAAAAATAATTTAAATATAAATGATTAAATTAATAATTAGAAGATAATTACACCAAATTTAATTATGAATCACCAATTGTGTTACTATTTTCTTTTATTCATTGAAATCTATTGTTATCAGTTATTGATTTTTATGGTAATGTTTTTATTCGTGGGTAATTTTTATTTTAAAGTATGGTAATATTTTCATAAAAGAGAGCTGTTTTTTGATGAAATTTCGTTCAATTAAATAATTATTCAAATAATATGTTTTTCTTATATATATAAGTCTATTTATCAATGTACGAGTAGCATCGGTTACTGTTAATTTTTCGTTACATATTATGAAAACAATATTGGACCATATGATAAAAAATTCTTTGAAAAATAAAATTTCCTGTTAGGGTATTTATGACATCCAGATTTCTCCAATAT
Source organism: Salticus scenicus (assembly GCA_963930645.1). NCBI lineage: Eukaryota > Metazoa > Arthropoda > Arachnida > Araneae > Salticidae > Salticus > Salticus scenicus. The sequence goes on along the minus strand of OZ005661.1, from coordinate 112,442,786 downwards.
CTTATTAAAAAATCTTCTTTATTTATTTTATTTATTTTTTTTTTTTAAACAAGTGTAACATGTTATTATTAGAATTTAATGGAAGCTAGAATTTAGTACTGAAACAAAGTTTAGAAATATTAAATTCTTTTGACTTTCCACTTTTTTGAATGGCGTAATCATTGGAATCAAAGATATCCTTTCGGCCAACTGTTTCCTAGAATATTTAAAAGAAGTTTAAATTGTAATTAGTGGAAAATTTTTCGTGCTCGACTAATTTGCAGAAAATATATCTTGCTGCAAATTTTTACTTGATCCGTTCGTCAGAAATACTGTAACAAATTACTTAACAACAACAACAAAAAAATCATGGTTTGGTTTTCTTTGGTACAGTGCTCTACGGCTAATTAGGCCAGAAACTACGGCTAATCAGGCCAGGAACAACAGCTTAAAAATTAAAATTTATGTATTCATTCTTTTCAATATTTCTTTAAGTTTTCATGAAACGAAGAAGTTTGACTCTACCGAAGATTTTTAATTTAATTATTTATTTATGGTTTTAAAATTCCGATTTAAATATTGATCCTTAAACTAACAATTTGTAAGTGGCGAAATATTCAAGGCCTTTTTTTATGTATAACCTGAACAAAATTACAATAATATTTTATTTGTTATGAACAATATGTATGGTTCATAGACACATGAAAACGTAATATGGCATCACCATCAATTTCTTTCTTTCTGTAATTATTTTTTTAGGTGTATGTACGTGTCTATGATATGAAAATCTATGTAATCCATTAAATAAATTTCATGTACTACTAGATTTAAATATACAGGTGTAATAAGTTACCATTACACCGTCTTTATTTCAGAAACCACTCCTATAAAGGGCACTCTTCCAATTTCAAAAACGTTTTAAATGATGTAAATAGTGATGTCATGCCACAAAAAAACCTACAATTGAATTTTTATGTAGTCCCCAGATTCCTATAGCTATACTTGATAAATAAATCTTCATAATTTAATATGAAAAACAAGATATTAATTGTCCTTTAATTATTAAAACAGACGGAGTGTTTCCTTTGTAACATTTGAACTGCACTGTTAAAAAAGAAAAAATAATGTTAATTTTACTCTTATACACTGTAAAAAAATAACTATTACCAGCTGCAAGAAACTCTCTGTGATTGGAGAAAATAATTATTTTCTCCAATCACAGAGAGTTTCTTGCAGCTGGTAACAGTTATTTTTTTACGGTGTAAATATATCAAATACGTTCCTGTTTTTATAAGTTCGGAGCAGTTTCCTGAGAATAACAGGTTTTTGTCCATGAAACGTTCCTGATTAAAGGAATTTAGCAGTTTTTTCCGTGATGTATTTGATGGTTACTGACTCATTCAAGCAGGAACGTTACTGGCAAATATTGGGCACGCTATCAAAATTTCTCTGGAAAGTTCCTGAAAGCTTTTATAGTGTGATTTTTCGGGATCATACACTGTAAAAAAATAACTATTACCAGCTGCAAGAAACTCTCTGTGATTGGAGAAAATAATTATTTTCTCCAATCACAGAGAGTTTCTTGCAGCTTGTAATAGTTATTTTTTTTACAGTGTATACAAAGCGAAGAATGGAATATTGAAATTAAAATGAAAACTGAATAAAAATACTGATCCCTTATTAGAAACTAAAATCATCTGTAAAAGTCTCGAATTTTGAAATTAAATAACTCGGTCGATTTTAATGATAGAAGAATAGTTCTTTTTTTCTTTTTATTTTCTTGTTAGTTTATCAAGATTACTTTGCTAACTATAACTATAAGAATCACTATTTGTATTATCATGAATAATTAATCTTTAATTGCAAAATTTGCATAAAACGATTGATTAATTGTCAATTGTAAAATTAATTATTAATGACTAGATAATCGTCGACTGTCCATCCGATTGCCTTTTGAGTAACACACACTGTTAAACATTTCTGCAAATTTGCTGTAAATATTTATCCAGAATCTCTGTAATTTTACAGTAATTCTTAGTTAAAAGTGAATAAGCGAGTTTCTCAATCTTTATTCTGTATTTTTACGTAATTTTATAATTTATTTTTTTAATTAAAATTAAAAATGACTGTTTCTACTGTAGAAAAAGCATTCTAAGTCTTAAATATATTCTCACCAATAATTAATTAAATTAATATTAGCTATTAAAATGAATGTATGTTTTTTAACATTTCCGTTTATTTTTCTCTGTAATTTTACGTAAGACTTAACATAATAGATTACACAGAGTTTTCTGTTGAAATTTTTAACAGTGCAGCCGTAATCTACCGATATATGTACCTTATATTTTCTGGAATACTTTATTTTACGATATGAATGTTTTTTACGAATCAAGTGATACATATGCCGTATTTTTTTTATGTTTAATGTACCATAAAAATATTCTGCATATGCCGCAAAAGATCAAAACGTCCAAACTACAGTAAAATTTTACAATATTTATGCTGATATTTTACATTTTTTTTCTTCTTTAGATTGTAATTACAGGAAACTAGAGATCATATAAAAATTTAGATTTTTTAATTTTCACAAAATTGATTGTGCGTATTTTCCGTAGCATGTCATCATTACAGTCGGTAACAAACGTGTCCGAACACTAGCAAAAATTGCTATGTAAGAAAAAGTTTAAAAGTTTGAATTCATAACTCCCAGGATTTAAAGATAGTTGCGATTGCTTTGAATACATCGGGTATTTCTTCTTTATCATGGAAGCAATAATCGGATATCGTCGGACAATCCCCTTTATGCCCCAAGAAGGAATTGCATCATAATTTCGTCTTTTATTAAATGTAACTATAGGGAGCAGGGGAATGTATTAAAAGTCAGACTGTACAATTTTTATAAGATTGAAACTTTTAATTTAAAAATACCGTAACATAATGTTTACCTTGAATGGAATATTGCTGTAATCAAAAGTTTATATCTGCGAACAACGGTAGCAAAGATAAAAACTGTTTAAAGACTTTTCTATGCACTTTGTATAAATAATTTAAATTAATACACACAAACAGGGCTATAGCTCTTAGTTTATAAGTTGAAATTGATTTCTGTACAAAATTCTGAATGAAAAGCTTTATTTCCAGTTTGAGTTCAATTAAAAACAATTAAGAAAATTAAATAGCTCCTTCATTTTCTACAAAATTGCCCTTGCTTACCTTAGGCTGTTTTTTGCATTACTCTGCTTGTGCTAAAAGAAGGGGGAAAAAAACTACCACATTCCTAACTTTCTTCCATATCTAGATCGACAGGTATGATAAGACGTGTCATTGATTAAGTCGATTAAACGATAACGATGGTCTTGAAAAATTCCACTTTCAATCACGCCGCCTTCTTTCATCTTGATTAAATGCTTCTTTAGATGAAATCTCTCCCAAGTTAGAGCAATAGATTAGACTGAATATAGAGCATTTGAATAACTATAATGAAAGAACTTAACTGCCGAAACTTCTGAGAGGCCTTTCTATGGATATTCAAACATTTTGGTGTTTATATGTACAGTCGGTAACAAAAGTGTCCGAACACTAGAAAAAATTCCTATGTAAAAAAAGTACATTTCATACGGTTTTGTTAAATATATCCTTGTTGAATCCTCTTCTTAGTCAGTGTAAGAACATGATTCGATAAGGATTTACTTAACAGAACCGTATGAAGTGTACTTTTTTTACATAGGAATTTTTGTTAATGTTCGGACACTTTTGTTACCGACTGTATGGCGTTAGCGGTTACAAAAAATAATCTGATTGACTTGATATTTGGTATCTATGTTTATGTGTTACATAGAACTAGTTGCATAGTTTTTACTGTGTATATTTTTAGCTCATGTACAGATACATAAAAGAGTTTCCGTACATTATGGTTTAGAGACGTCATTTCTTTCAAGTGCATTTTAACATCGTTACACTGCATTCAACAAAATGAAATTCGTTTATAATATTATGAGGCTTAAAAGTTTAGATTCTATAGAAACTTGTGTACATAGAAATGATAATTAGTTTACAGGGCTACATAAAAGAATTTTGATACGTTATATATCATTCGGGATAATTACTGTTTGCATACTTTCTATAATGTTATGCACATATTGGTAAAGGAAGAATATATTCAGTGAGAGATGGCAAACCCTTATACAGAAAAACGGGATCCGGACAAAATATCGCGGGACAAAATCTCGCCGGACAAAATATCGCGTCAAAAAAATAGTATGATCTATTTGAAAATTTGATTTTGTGCCACGTGTGATCTCTGGCGGGGCCACATGGCCTTATAAATATTAATTAATTAATTAAAATAAATAATTAATTAATTAAATCATAGAGTTGAATTTCATTATTTTATGTATGTTTATTTTTAAGTTGTTTTATCTTTTGCTTTTCACTACTCAAAATACGTTTTAAAAATCGTGTACATCACTGCTGATATTAAAGCTGAACACTATTCACAAACTTGAATTAAAAATTTTAAAATTAATAAGCACGATTGAATTCAATATGACTAATCTTGACAAAAGTTAATAAATATAGTTTTTAAACTATTTTAAGTAAAATGTATAAAAAAATTTGTTGTATAGGTTTGTCTGAATGTCAGTGCTCTTACTAAGGTATGTGTTGTCATGAAATTTTACACAACATTACTAATAATTACCAACTCATTTTTGCTTTGAATTCATTTACGTCGGCGATATTTTGTCCTCGCGATATTTTATCCCGCGAGATTTTGTCCCCAACCCCAGAAAAACATTTTGTCTTTAAAGGAGTTTTTTATTTAAATATATGTATATCTATATATTATTGTGCTTATTAGTTCTTATGATTGTAATTTAAATTCTTAATAATTCTTATAATGATCTGTTTCTTAGGTTTCTCCGCATTCTCGCGATGAAATAGGATTTATAATATGATGATCGATTTAAACACGCGGTAATTGCGCTATGAATTTGAGTGTCTGTTTTCTTTAAAATTCTCTTCAAAATCTAAAAGAAATCTTTAAAATTCTTCATAAATTATTTTTATTTTAAAATATTTTTTTTTTTCAAATATAAAACTTATTATTAGAATGATTTCTTAACAACATCTAAATAGTATGTGCTAATATTTGGTGATATACATATATTTTATTTTGTTATATACAGATATCAGCTGCTTTTGCACCATATCTGTTTATATATTCTTAAAAAAAAAAAAAAAAAAAAAAAAAAAATTATCATCCTCCTGTTTTCCTCCATTTCTAGATCTATCTTCTCACATAATGTGTGAATTCTGTGTAAAGTTCTGGACCACAGGTTTATACAAATATTTATTGCACTTATTTTTTTATGGTTGTATTTAAAATTTTTACAATATTTCTATGTTTCTTATCACGATCTGTTTTCTAGTTATCTTCGCATTATCGTGATGATATATATATATCTATATATATTGTTTTACGAAATCGATGCAGCTTTCACAGCTTTATGAAGTATATGCCCCCTGACGAGTTTTTACTTCTAATTTTAAGCCTTTTTATCCATTATTTCTCTGGTCCAAAAGTTATTTTCTCTGTCATTAAGTTTAATTGTCCTTTTTTTATTATTATCATTCATGTCGGCGTAAGTAATTTAAATTGTTTTTGTCTCTTATTGGTTCTTAATCTGTATCGCAACATTTTTGTGTCAGTCTTACCTATAAGTTAAGATCAGTTCTATTTTTGTTGTGTTGGTATTGTTTTGTATCTATTAATTGCTAAATTTTAAGGCTAAATTTTATTACGATATCTATCATTTATATATACATGTATATAGATATAACTTATTATACTCACATGTACATTTATATTTATATACGGAGAACGAGAGAGGGAGAGAGAATAAATGCAAAATATAGCTGCTTAATAATATACAGGCACAAATAAGATGCTGGGGATCCTGATCTACAAATCCACTTGTAGAATTTTATTATGGTAAATCACAAACCTAACGGATACAGATAAATTTGAAACGCACAATATTTCGTATTTTTTCAAACTATATTAAAAACAAAATTAACAAGTGCATCAGTTACTTTACAGATTGGTAGAAAATTGCACCTAAATATGAGAGTTGAATCTTCATGAATATAAAAGTTGCAATCAAACATAGTAAATTGCTAAAATATGCAAAAATTGTTTCTGGTTGAATAATTAAGCTTAATTCGTCATTAGGTGTAAAAATAAGCACGATTGGTGATATAAAAACAACACCACTGAATTTGTGCCTCCGCTTTTTTTCGCCTGATGAAGACTCGTGTTTTATAATTAAGAGTAAATATTTTCAGCCTAATGTTACAGCACAGCGTGCTGATAAAAATATTATCTCCACACTGTGTAGTAAAACAAATTTACTGCAATTTTTACTCACGTGTGCTGTAAAAACATTCTTTTACATATGGACAGTATTCAACTCATAACAATTCATACTTTTCTTCTTTTACGAGCATCAGTACTTGAGCAAACATACATGCATTATCTAAAATTTGAACTCGTAATCTTCTGTTCTAGAAGTTATCCTCCAGCCAATTGCGCCAATGGGCTCGTATGCTTTTTTTTTTTAGTTATTTGCATTATAGAAACCGATAAGATAAAGATCAACTTTGATTGGTTGAAAAATCACATGATACGCTACAAGAGACTTCAACAATAAGGTGACTATGTTTTCAAACACTGAATTAATGTACTGATCCCAAGCCGTAGTAAATTTCGAGGACATTGAAAACTCTAGTTGGAGACTTTTTCGAGGCCATATCAGGCCAATACCTATATGCATTATTTTACAGAAACCCTTATTTATACATTACAAAATGCATTGAAACATTCTTTTCTAGGAAAAATTGCTGAACCTAACGTACATTTATGCAAACTAAACTATTCCTACATTATTAAAATAGTTATATCTATAGAACACATTTACACTTTAATAATTATTGTGATGGGAAAGAATACAAAATAAGAGCATTTCAATTTAATCTTCAGAATCCCTACTCCCGGAAATGCAGAAATTGTTCCTTATATATATAACAAAAGAAAAAATCTCCAATCAATGCAATTTGTGGTGGTCATATAACTACTATTTTTTCTAAAATTTCCCGAAATATTTTTTTTACTTTAGTTCATACAAAACGGGAGAAACAGAATTCATATACTGATGAGCAGCGCATGATTCATGCATTGCTTGTGAAGCATGATGATGTTTATTTCACAGTTTTATTGATTTCTAAGCTTATGCAATTATTTGAGAACAATTTTATGAGAATTCTATTTGAGTGCCCAGGTAAAGTTAGTTTCCCAACAGAACTTTATAGCATCACGGGAATCTAATTTAAGAATAAGTTTTAGAATCGAAATTATGCAATCGTCTAAAGTAAGCGGCAAAACATTGCAAAATACTTCCCAGATGTCCGGGTCAACCAATGATAGAAGGTAGGCGAGTTTTAGGTTAGCTAATTACCCAATAAGTATTCATAAGAATAGTTTCGGTACCCGCCGAAATATGCATGAAAGGATAAAATAATCAAGATTCTAAATTAGTATTTAAATTAATATTAAATGATAACCTAAAATTAATATCTCAGAATAAATCTTAATTTTAAGAACAATTTTATGAGAATTCTATTTTAGTGCCCATGTAAAGTTAGTTTCCCAACAGAACTTTATAGAGCGGGAATCTAATTTAAGAATAAGTTTTAGAATCGAAATTATGCAATCGTCTAAAGTAAGCGGCAAAACGTTGCAAAATACTTAATCCCAGATGTTCGGGTCAACCAATGATAAAAGGTAGGCGAGTTTTAGATTAGCCAATTACCCAATAAGAGTTCATAAGATTAGTTTCGGTTCCCGCCGAAATATGCAGTATTTAAGCTGGAACACACGAGAAATCGTGGCTTTTTACGATAATCAATAGCCTAATAAATCCACGTCAAATTCATACTCCATCATGTAAAAGTTTACGAAATAGATTCGCGGACCCTAAGAGATCCCGCGGCTGGATAACCGCCGGCCATCGGCATAGTTTTTCCGGAAGGATCCGCTCTGGATATCCGAACACTCGGCCTAGGACTGTATCTTCACGACTGCATACCTTGAGAACTTAATAAAGGAACATTCGTTTCTTAAACGGACTCCCTCTTTCTGTTATAAGATGCCTACTTTCCTTCATAAGATGGTCGTACACATCCGTAATCCAGACTCATTTTTATCATTACACCTTATTCAGCAAATACGTTGTGTATTTTCAGCTGCTTCCGAGCAAAGCAAATGACGTTCATTGCCAGCAACCTATGAAATTCGAGGAAGCAATCAAAGAAAAAGGGTTAGAATTGACAAATTGCAAAGAAATTGTTCTTCACCCCAACTACACGACATCTTTAGCAACACATAAAAAAACACATTGGAGCTTAGTTGGGAAGTGATGTCCCATCCCCCCTGTAACCCGGACCTTGCACTATTAGACTATCATTCATTTCAAAATTTGCAAATTCTTTTAAAACAGCAAAAAATTCAGTAATAACGATGATCTCGAATCGCACTTGAGTTTTTACTGATAAGGACCCAAAGTTCTATAAGAGCGGATTCATGAAATTCCTTGAAAGATGGCAAAAGGTCCTCGAAGAGAATGGAAGACATTTTACTGATTACAGTTCATTTTTTGGGTAGAATTTTTTTTTTCTTTAATTTAAAAACCAAAATTACTTTCTTGTTGACCTAGCAGCTGTAAATATTTACAACAACCTGTGCTACCTTTCTTTGTTAAAAAATGTTGACTTTTACAAAAGTTTTTAGTGTTTCGACCAGACACAATTTTTGCGTTTCTTTGGAAATTATGATGTCTGTTTGCAAAATATTTTATAGTATTTCTTTAATTGTTAAATATTTAATTTCTATTTTTCCGTCTTGTATTTCTTTTAAACCAGAATGTTGACAAAAATCTTTGAGCATTCATAAGCTTTTTCACGATAAATATAGGGTTAGAAAGAACATAACTGCGGTTTTTAATGTAAAATAAAATAATGTTCTTCTTCTTCTTCTTCTTTTTTTTTTTTTTTTTTACTTCTGGTCCTTATTAACAAAAAACTCATACAAATGTGATTTGAAGTCATCACTATTAGTGAAATTTTTACTATGTATTTAAAAAAAATTTGAAACTTCGAAATAAATAATGATCCATTTACTTCCCAACTAAGCTTCAATAATTTTTTGCATGCTACTAAAAATTGTCGTCGTGCTGGATCACTATTACTTTGCGAATTGCCAAGTCTCTTTGATTCCTCCTTCGAATTTCATAAGTTATTGGCAGCAAACATTTGCATTAATCGATTGGTTATTTGGAAAGTGTTCAAAATACAAAAATATTTGCCATCCCACCAAATTGACAGCATGAACTTTTTCTGATGCAATTCAGTTTTCGATATAGTTTGTGCTGGTTCATCAGCCTTAGATCATGATCCTTTTTTACTTATGTTATTGTAGACCATCCGATAATTCGTTTTTAAAAAAGTGTGGACTGCATTACGTTTGAAATGCGAATCTCCAATTTTCATTTGATGTGATAAGTGAATTCCTATCAATTTATATTGAATCCAAATATACAGTTTCTTGCGAGTCTAAGAAGTTTTATGTGATTTTCAATTTTTGTGTGTGATTCATTTAACCTTTTTACAATATTTTGCATAGAAAATTTATAACATTCACAGAATAACAAAAAAAAAAAAAAAAAAAAAAAAAAAAAACACGACGCAACCTATTTGTGCATATAGTAGTTACTTTCTTTCCAATCCAATGTAATTTAACTGAATAATAAAATAACGAACTATTAAATATTTTATTATATTTATTAACCTAATTTGTAAATATAAAAAAAAATGACTGAATTCATTTTTTTCCTTCTTAGGTAACTGGATTTACAGAAGAGGACGATGCTATCCGGTATGCTGAAACAAATGAAGATTTCTTTAGTGATTATGGTGAGTAATTAAATAAAGCTTTTAAAGTTCATTAGATAGTGACTCAATTTATAATTGGAAACGATTACAATACTTTTTATACTGAGCAGACTAGATATTAATTAAATATTTAAGAACATATAAAATTTTAAAAGGTAGAGATAGCTTACCATTTTTTATATATTTCATTTATTTTTTCCTTGGAAACAACTAAGGCTTATCAATGGAGGCCAACGTATTGAATATCATTGTCTAAACTTGAAGTATTTACTAAGGTTTGTCATAAATGTTTAGTATTCAAAAGAAATAATAAAGTTCAAGATTTAATTCTTATTTGTTATTCTTAAGACTTCTTTACATTGTCAACATACAGATTTATTAATTTTTCTCTGATTTTTTTTTTTAACCGTTTGAAGGCCTTCATTTTAGAATATGATGGATGTTGGTTACTTCAATCTACGGCTTCCTGAAACCAGACAAAAATCAACATTAGCAGCTGTAATTTACAATCTTATACATATATAAGAACCATTTAATACACAGAATAAGTTTTATAGAGCTTATCTCCTGTATTTCTTAGTAATAATTAAAACTTTATTACACTCATCGTATGAAAAAGTTAAAGAGAGTTATTTCAACCTTCCTCAAACCATGTAAATTAGCATTATTAGCTCTTATTTACAACATTACACAGTCCTTCCATAAGTTCTATCCACCAATTAGAAAGATCTAGTTGTTATGGAGAATGAAACAGAGTTTAAATTTTACATACATTTTATTTATTACTTATTATATATTACAAAGAAACAAAAAACTATTCAAAATGACTAGCTTTCGCCTTTACACATTTCTTGAAACGCTCCGGTCACTCACCTATCGTTTCAAACACGACTTCAATCGGAATTTCTGCTGCTGTCTTCACTAAATCTGCTTTTAAAGCCTCGATATTTCGAAGAGGCTTAGTGCAGGTCTTGTCCTCTAAAATGTTCCAAAGACGGTAGTCCAGTAGATTCAAATTTGGGCTTCCCGATGGCCAGTGTTCAGCTCGAGTGAACTCTGGTAAGTTGTTCTCACACCGTCGTTGGGTCGTTCTCGTTTTGTGAGCTGGTGCTGAATTCTGCTGGAATATCCAGTGATTTCCAGCGAACAAAGTATCACTTAAGGTCTTCCCAACTTGTTCCAGGATGTTGCGTTAGTAGTTTTTAGCTGACATTTTTACACCTTTTTCACGAAAAGGTAGCCTAGTTACACCTTCATACGAAGCCCTCGCCCCTCACAAAAAAGAAAAAAAAAAAAAAAAAAATATATACTGAAGCAGGGTGGTGACCTCTTTTAACTCTTCAGCTTCTTTGGAACTGCAAGCTAACATCCTGTAATTTTGCTTGTTGAATTTTTCCGTTACAGTGAAGATTTTTTCATCCGAAAAAAGAGTTTGCCGACGTTTGTCATTCGCATGCCGCTGTAATAGAACTTTCGCTCTGGTCTTACGAATATCGTTAAGAGCAGCCGTCGGTCACTGGCCAGTACTTACACGGTAAGCACTTGTTTTATAATGCGGGGCATTGTCTTGGTAGGGATATTCATCTCACAAGCCATGTTTTTTTGCTTACGTAGCGAATTTCCACTACCCCCTCCCCTTTTTTTATGGCTTTAACAGCCGCTGGCGTTCTGCTCGTACGAAGACCAGGACGACCATTTCGTGGCCTGACGTCGGTAGAGGACGTTTCATTATACCTCTTAATAGCTCTCTGGATGAAATTCGTTGAAATGTTCAGCGGCTTTAGCAAGTTGAAAATCTCCTTCGGTTTCTTGCCACACTTGTGTATAACATTTACGGTGATTCTATTTTCTTTTTTTCCCCAATACATCTTAACTATGCAAATGTTTAACAAATACTGTTAATTTTTTTACTGTTCAGACATTATTTATACTTTTACAAAGCATAACGGCGTCATTTCCATCATATATATATATATATATATATATATATATATATACAGTGGAACCTGTCTAAAGTGACCACCCTAGGGACCGGCTAAAATGGTCACTATACGCAGGTGGTCACTTTATAAAGTCTCTTTAAAATTGGAAAATGGTCACTTTAGCCAGGAAAATGGTCACGTTAATCAGGTGGTCACTTTACCAAGGTGGTCACTTTTACAGGTTCCACTGTATATATATATAGTGGTTGTCTTACTTTAGTGAACAGAATTTATGTCAGGACTATGTATATACAAGAAGCTAATGAAACAAATCTAAAAAACTAAATACTAAAAAGCTAAAAATCTAAAAAACAAAATTTTTTGAAGTACTTTTTGAAGTTTAATTTTCCGCTTTGGTTTGTGTGTAATTTCACGTTCTGAAGTTCACTGTATACGAACGTCAAATTTTTAGTGGTTGATCTGTATGTATATATTTTTTATAGTCATAATTTAAAAAGGAATAACTGTAGGAATTCAAATATTGTATTTTGAAGTTCATATTACACTGCTACTTAAAAGACTTGATCAAGATTGGCAAGTTTGAAAAGCAAATTAATAATTGATAACTTGATTAAATAACTTGATAAATTAAATAAATTAATAACTTGATTAAAAAAAAAAAAAAAAAAAAAAAGAGTAAGCACTATAATTAAACGGGGAGTTGAGAAAGGCGTCAGTCCCCCTCACATAGAATTATATGTGAAATAAAACTGCTCTTATACCTATTTTAGATTATTTTTAAAGCAGATTGTACTTTATTGTCTTACCTTATTGATGTCTGTAATCTATCTTTAAAATATTAAAATGCAGGGTAAGAGAAAATGCTATGAGTGACACACCAGATTTTTTATTTATTTATGATTATTTTATTTATTTATTTTTCAGAAAAGGTAAAAGAGTTGAATAAAAGTATATATATTTAATTAATAAAAAGTACTTCATGCTTTATTAATACGCTAAAAGAACGATATATATAATATATATATAACTAGATAGCTAGATATGTGTGTGTATATATATATAAACTTGTATCATAAAAGTAAAACAAATTGTCTTCGAAAAATATAACGACTTTTCTAGCGGAATTTTATGTCACCTAATATCTAGCGAAAATCTAGCGAAAATTTAGGACACCTTATAAATACCAAGGCTATTCAGTTTTTTTTTTTTTTTTTTTTTTTTTTTGATATTGCTGTAATTTTGCATATCATTTCGGAAAAATAAATATATTTTAAAAATAAATATTTCTCTAAAAATTTGGAATAAAAGAACCTTGTGAATGTATTGAAGTTATCCAGTGTAATTTTGAGTGAAATGAATTAGTTCCACATTCCAAACTTTGGAAAAATAAATGAGCTCTGTATAACTACTGGATCTCGCTTTAAAAATCAAATGAGCCAGCTGTGGACAGGGATGTCCGCTACTGATAATGATGACATTTTGTGATAGATATCAGTATTGGACACACATAAAAACTATTATATGTAATACAAAATTAAAAACTTATCAAAATAAATGAATTTTACATACTTCTTTTGAACTTATGAAAGCAATGGGTATAAGAAATCAGTTAAAAGTAAGCAAAGACATAGTAAATACATTTTATTTCTTTATTTAAAATTATAAAAAAAAAAAAAAAGTAAAATGAAGAGCAAAAATAATTTTAATTAAACTAAATTCATTCTAAAACTGACGACTTGTAATATTTGCATTTTAAGAAAATAAATAGTATATTAAATATATAAATAAATAAATCTACATAATATTTTTCTAACGGGGACCAGTTACGGTTAAATTTTGTCGAAACGATACGATAGTGAGTAATGTGTCATTTGGTTGGTCAACTTAGACCCAAAGCACAATGTCGGCTGCTAGAGACGAAGCGATTATAAGCATAGATATAGTAATTTATATAGATCTATCATCACATTGTTATCATGTAAAAATTTTTGATGCCGAAAAATTTTTTTGGCATCAGCCATATAGTGGTATTGAAACCATTGAAACTCGGCAATTAGAATAGAATAGAATTTTGATGAATTTTCAAAATGTCGAAATATTGCGTCTTTTAATTCTTCTCATAAATTTATGAAAAGAAATGGATAAATTATCATAAAAATAAATTATATTTGACTAAATTAGGGAAAATATAATTTTTATAATCAGTTGCTTATGAAATAAAAACAGGTTTCATTTTTAATGAAATATGTTTTTTAAAGTTTGATATTTTTTAAGATTTTATATTAGTAAGTAATAAAGAATTTTTAGAATTCTTTTAAATACATTTAAGCAGCAAAGAACGTTAGTTTTAGTATATAAAAAGAGTTTAACTTTAAATATTAACTAAAATAAAATTAAAAAAAGAAAGAGAGAAAAAGAAAAATGAATTTGAAATTGCATCTGCAGTTTTTCATTCACCTTTAGTACAAAAATTATTCCTAAATTTTATTTTCTAAATTATCTATGTGTATTCACTCGGAGAAAGACGGCCATATTGTGGACTTTTCCGTGAGTAAAAAGGAATCCCCCCCCCCCCCCAATGATCAATCTTCTATGATTATAAGTGCTTTGACTAGAGATTCCGGGTACACAAATTTAATCTAATTCACTTGAAATACACATTTTCTTAAAGAAATTGAAAAAATATTAACTTTTTGTGCTGAAACATATTCTCAAAATCACATATTTAAAAGTGGTATTACAAAGGCTGGAAAAAACCCGTTTCTTCCCCGAAAATAAACCGAGTTTTTTGGGAAGGAATTTTTGAAAATTTCTGGGAGTTTTGAAATAATTTGATGAAAGGACACATTTTTTTTTTTTTTTTTTTCATTTTTATTATTTTTAACTATTTCCTATTTAGCATTTTTAACTGTAACTGTGAAAAACAACTCAAATCTTCTTTCTTTTGTAGATACAAAGTCAGTTATTGTTATTATTATTATTTCATAGTCAGACATTAAAATAGAAAGACTATTTCTAATAAATTTCAGAAAAAAATATTTCTTCAATGTTAATAAAATTGTGTATTCATAAGGTAAATAATTTAAGCATACTCAAATAATACGCCGCAATAAAATATAAATATACATATTTATTTTTAAAATACAAAGGAAAATATATGAATATTCATCATTGTTTATTTTTAATTTTGTTAAATATTGATGTAAAAGTAGTTTATCTTAAATTTTTATTTATTATTTTTTCTTTTTTACATTAAAAATTTAATTGCATATTAAAGAGAATTGACTGCACTTGTTTGTGAAACATTTAAAATGAATGTTTATTAAAAACCTTAAAAAAAAAAAAAAAAAAAAAAAAAAAAAAAAAAAAAAATCACTCAAAATCATTGTAGTTAAAAAAGTAATCTTTTAAGGAACTTTCTGATCAAGTAATATTACTTAAACTATATTTTTAAGTTTAAACAGAACATACATAATTTAAATTTATTTTCATTGCTAGAAATAATTTTAAAAAAAGACCAAATTTTAAAAATTTGTAAGTTTGTTTCTCTTTTGGAAATACAATAAAAAGTGCTATGTAATGGTTGCCATGACGCAGTAATGCCTGAAAATAAAATTGCTCCTGCATTTAAAACTAGTTAATGCAATACTCTACTTATTGACATTTTAAGTGTTATGTATATGTACGTACAATACGTGAGCCCTAACTTCCATTTTGAAAGTGACTGGTTTTGTTAACTTTTAAAATTCCCAATATTGCTCGAAGTTCCGCGTTTATTCGCATCTTTCAAAAAGTGTTTTTTTTTTTTTTTTTTTTTTTTTTTTTCTGCATTAGAAGTATATTTTGAAAAATTTAAAGCCAGGTTGGCTCGTATTTAATAATGGCTATTCAACAGGAATTTAGTGCGCCATCTATTATATATATATATATATATATATATATTACTGAAATTACAATGCAAATCTCAAAGATTTAAATCTTTTTTATTAATTAAAAAAAAAAAAAAAAATAAATAAAAAATAAACTGCAAATTTCCAGGGATTTTATTTATGAGATTTTTCTGAAAATCATTTTAGGTATGTAGATATTATCATGCAGATGTTATTACATAACGCTAGTTATCAAAGAAATTATTACTCACACTGGCCAATGAATTAGAAACCTTTAAATTAATATTTTATTGGACCTCCTTTTGCATGAATAACAGGCAGTATTCGTGTGGGCAGCAATTCTACAAGCTTCTGGGGTGCATTTATGTCCGGAGTTTACCACACATTGGCTACACAGGCTATAAGATCCTGTAAATTGGATGGAAGAGCAGATTGCTGATGGATACTCCTTTCCAACATGTCCAAACAATTTCTATTGGATTAAGATCCGGGCTTTGAGGCCTCTAGGGACACTGTTAGTCAGATTCATGTTCATTGAACCAATCTCGAACGATTCTGCCACAATGTAGGGTTGCATTATCGAGCACAAAGTATCATCCGTTAACTTCGGAGTAAAAATGTAACATTGAGGAATGCACTTAATCTACCAATATGTTCAGGTACTGCATGATGTTTTCATTATCCTCAAGTAACATCAGGCGACCACTTCCATACAAGCAGAACATTCCCCAAAGGTTTGTAACAAGTTTTGCATACCTTCGCCACCAGAGGGGTGCACCTTGGTGGTCCCGAACCGGACCCTTAGGTGGGTAAGGAGACCGGGAGCCAAGCTCGAGAGGTACAGTTGTCGAAGGATCTCCACCTCCTAGTGGTCTCCTCTGGTTCCTGGCCAAAAATCAGCTGACAGAGGCCTCACGGACGACCAAGATATTGCAGGATGTCAGATCTAAGGGTGCGAAACTGCATCGGACTGGCTGGACCGCTGTCCTAGCTGTTGCGGTTTCGCCGGTGTCCCACCTTAGCCGCGTTGCAGGAGTTGAAAGTCTCCTAGCGTTGCGTATAATGGGTGGGCTGTGTGCATGTGTGCAAGGCGCGTGCTACAAAGCCGCACCGGGGTTCCACCTAAGCCACATTGCAGGAGTTGAAAAGTTTCCTGGCGTGAACGCAAGGGTGAGCGGCAGTAGGGGGTGCAGTTCGGTGTGGGGAAGCACCTGAGGAGGGGCATCTGTGTGACCTCAGCGAAGCAGCGCCTGCTGCAAATTAGGCGTTTCTGTGACCTGATAGGTCAATGGCTAGCAACCTTCTTCGTTTTTTATTTGGGGAAAGAAGTTCGAGGGCACCAATTCGGATCTGGAAACAGAGAAGTTTTGGGTGTCTCTCTTGTTGTGGGGTTTTACTGGCCGAGCGCCAGAAAATCCAACTGCCTTAGAGTTGGATCCTAGCTTTCTTAAATTCGGCGGTACAGAGTCGAATGGGGTTTTACTTCGCTTATGTGAAGGTTTTGCCCCGCTGATAACAAACAGCTAATCCTTTGTACCTTTCTGTTGACATCTGCATATCGTTGTGGTGTCTGGGCGGCTGGACCAGTTGTTACTGTCGGGTGGCAGTGCTGTTGTAGCGGATAGACTTCCGTATTTTGGGACCATTTTATGGACCGTATGGACTCCTCAGAGCCTGGGTCGGTTAGTGACGCGGCGCTTGCGTCGGACTCCAGACCTTCGCTGCCAGCGAGCATTTGTAGAAACTCTTACAGGTTTCTAATTCATTGGCCACTGTGTGTAGTATAGGATTACAATACAACCCTGGCGCTGCTTGAACTTATTAAAAAATTAGAAAGTACAGTAGAACCTGGATTATCCGTTGTAACTGGCACCGAACCTGCATCGGATAATCGAAATTTCCGGATACTAAAGAATTTTTCAATAGTCAGGTAATTTGACATGTAACATCTTCATAGAAATGCTATTACGACTATTTAAACATCGAAATTAAAGTTATATGGGAAAATTTATTTGGAAGCAACTTACAATGATTTAAATGGAAGCTTCATGTGGCGTAAATTGGTCATCCTTTGTCGTGCAGTTCTGTAACGAAGTTTCCTCAAAAGCATTAAGTAGTTCATTCAATTTCGAAATGGGGGGGGGGGGGTTGTTCACATCGGGGACGTGTGCATAGAGGATGGCCGAAGTTGAAGCTAACTGCATAGGAATTCTAAGAAAGAGGAACCAAAATATTTATATCTACTTGTAGTTCAGAAAGAACGCTTTCATGCACAAGAAATGTAAAAGTAAAAAACAAATAAATAAAAAAGCTTTAAAATAAGTGAATTTTAATTAACAGAAAGTATAGTTTAAAAGAGTTTCGGAAAATAGACGCTAAAAAAAATCAGGAAGCCGATGTCGGTTAACGGAGATTTCTGGTTAAAAGTGGGTTGGATAATCAAGATGATACTATATGTTTCCAAAGTTTAAATTTAAAAGTGTTCCCTACCAGTGCAATAAGTAGCTTATTATATCCTTTCTAAACCAATAGAAAAAGTATAAAAGCCTTTGATATTAATTTATGACTAATACAAATTTTATATTTCAGATGTACAAACCGTGTTCCCAACTGAAATTCAGCATGAAGATTCTTATTTTGTATCACCATCATCAGAGCACATTCATAACCGCCCGAAACGGAGCATGGATATCTTCAGCAGGGAGAACGAATTCAAAGAGTTTGCTTTTACCGGTTTTGATGAACATTTCCTTTTGCAATTGAAACCCGAAAGAAACCTTTTAGCCCCAGGATTCAAAGTTTACCATTTGAATAATGGCACACCCGAAAAAGTGGAAGAGAAAATGGATGATATAGAAAGCTGTTTATTCAGAGGAAAACTGAAGCATCAACCAGGATCATCTCTGGCATTAAATTTATGTGGAGGAATGGTAAGTTGAGATCTGATTTCATGTTTTGTGTGATTCTGATTATTATTCTTTTTAAAAATATTAACGTCATTTTCACAAAGGTTCAGTTTTTTTTTTCCTTATAAAAGTGCAGGTATTAATGTTATAGAACACACACATTGCACATTCTTTAAAAGTAAATTGTTCATGTTACACTGTAAAAGCAGTCTGATAAAAAAAAAAGAAAATTTCTGTAGCTTTCTTACTGAAAAATTCTGTTTTCTAAAATTACAAAAATTTACTATAAAATTACATCTCAATCTATCAAAAGGCATATTTATTGTGCTACCGGATAAAATACGTAACCATTGTTACAAATTTTATCTCATGGGGACATCTTTTTTTGTGCATTATTTAAGTTTATGTGCAGAACACTTGTTGACGATCACCTTTGCCAAATGTGTTATCTATCAACCAATCAAAACTCACACTGTAAACGTAAACGCCTTAAATTAGTTAAAACGTTATAGGTTAGTAATTAGTTATACGGATGGTCACTTTTTAAGCGAAAAAGAATGTCTTTACTATTTAAGACACCTTTTTGCATCTGAAATTAAGACACTGGAAATGTTTTAAAACACCGCTCATAAGGCTTAAAAACAGCGTTATTTTTAAAGCTTTTTAATAAATAAATAAAAGTGGACTCCTTTATTTGCAGACGAAGAGCTATTTTTTCTTATTTAAACCTCGTAAAATAAAAGTGAATCTTTCAAATTTTTTTTTATATAATCATATGTTTTCGCACATTACATTTTATTTTTAATAAATCCGACATTTACGAGAAAGAAAACTGATTTAAAAAGTAAATTCTGCTTGTCCCATCTTCTTCGATACAAATGAGTTCATTAATACTTTTAATCTAAAATTAATAAATTATATAATACTTATTAATGATTTTTATTTTTATTATACTTTATTAACTTTTTTTTTTTAATTTTTACTATGACTATTTGGGGTTCTAAACTTTGCATACACAGATTTTTTTTTTTTTCCTTTTTCATAAAGACTCTTTAAATTGTTTGAAAAAAAAATTGTAAAAGTGCCAAATAGCCTTTAAATTAGCTTGAAAGCAAGAACTATCGTTCTCCCTAAAAGTAAGAGAGCATACAATGTAATATGTCATGAATTCATGGTTTGACAGCCACAGAGTAATATTTTGAAGTTGGATTTCATCCAAATCCGAAAAACGTATATATATGTATACTCATTTATGCAGCCTGTACTATATATATATATTAAAAAAAAAAAAAAAAAAAAAAAAAAAGATCAAGGAGTACTAAGGCTCTAATTAAAGTTCGGTTTTTTGAAAGCCACACTGTAAAATAAATAAATAAAATAAAAGTAAAAAGTAAATTATGAATCTTCCTCTGAGAATTTTTGAATCATGGATATATTTAAAACCAAACGTTTATGTATAAATGTGAAATATGTAAATGTATTGCGCGTGTATGAATGACTGCGTAATTTTAGCAAATATATATATAAATGTATAATAAAATGTGCGTAGTGTGTATGTGAGTTTTAGTATGTGTGCCAGTTTATATATACACTTAAATGTGTGTGTATATAATATGAGAGAATAATTTGTTTGTGTATGTATAAATATTAAAACTGTGTGTTTGTGGTGTAATACCTATGTATAAAATGCATTTTTATGCTATATGTGTGTGTGTGTGCGTGTGCGTTCATTAAAAATGTATGTGAATATCTGTAACAGGATTTTCTAAGGCTCTGCTTTATTTACAAAACGAACCAATAACGAATATTCATAATGTCACCTAGCAGAAACGTTATCCTTATTATTATTATTATTACAGAGGCTGTTCGCACATTTTTTAGACGATTTTATTTCGCAGTAAGAAAAAATCGTTTGCATGGAGAATATTATTTTTACAACAGTTATATTTTTGGAAGTTTTATTTATCTTCTGATATTTAGAATTTTTGTTTAGATGCAAAAATGCGCTTTTAAAAAGGCAGTGGATGGAAGGATAGGTTTCCGCTCTTTCCAAAGAGAGTTTTTAGTGAAATCTTTATGAAAAGCATTTATCAGGAGAAAAATGGAAAAATGTCGCAACAATAGATGAATCTTGGGTCTATTTAAGTGGTTGCAATAAAAAAAAGATCAATTTATTATCACAAAAGTGGAGAAAAAAGTTTTTGCTACATGGTTCAAAGCATCAAAAGAAAGTTTTTCTAAAGGATTTATGATTGCCACTGGTTTTTCATACAAGCGCAAGATAAAAGCAAAAAAAAAAATGACAAAAATGTCAAAATCAGCTCTAAATACTATCAAGAACATATTTTAATTCCAATTTTAAAAAATGAAAATCCAGATCTTTATCCACAATGCTATCAATCCGTTGAACTGTATCAAGACAAAACAAGCAGCCACACATCGCAATCCGCAATTGCTTTTCTAGAAAAAAATGGAACAAAAAACGAGAATTAAAACCATACCCTTCACTGATATTCTTGCTAAATCTCCTGATGTATCACTGTTGGATTTTTGTGTTTTTTGACTCTTAAAATCAACATTATCCAAACACCGACTACAACGCTTTGTGGACTTTGGAAAGCCGTTCAAGAGGAGTAGAAAAATATACCTCTTCCGATATTATAAAAAGCATTATTATATAGAAATTACGATGTAGAATGATAGTTAAGAACAAGGGCTATCAAACTGAACAATTAAAACACGAAATATGAGTGAAATTGCTTCAGTACACTCCATCAAAATCGTCTAAAAAATGTGCGAACAGCCTCTGTATTATTATCATCATTGTTTGAATGTCATTGATTCCCTAGTACTCCAGCCCAAAACGATATCCAAATGTAAAAATAAATAAACAAATAAATAATATATGAAATGAAAGAAAAAAATTGTTATCATTAGACTTTGAATGTTAATAATTAAAATGAAAAAAAAAAAAATAATAATAAAAATAAAAGAAGTTAATTTAGAATTAGTATCTAATATTAATATAATAGATATTAATATTTATATAAAACTTATGTGTAAATTTCGCGCATTACACACGTGTGTGTTATACTTCGAGTACTAATTTTCAGGATTTGAACATTCTTTGGGAGGAATAGTCATTGCTCGCAAGTACAAAACAAATAAATAAATAAATAAAAATAAAATAAGTAAAATAAAATAAATAATAAAAAAAAAATATTTTCAAAACTATATTGTGTAAATGGCAATTTATTTTCATATTTTTAATGTTCGATTCCCCCCCCCCCCCAATCAGTTTAATTTTTCAATATTTTTAAGCATGTGAGAAATTTAATTTTTCATATTTTGAAATTAGTGATGAAAATGACACAAACTTAGAAATGTTAAGTTAATTCAAATCTTTATATTTTTATAAATTCTATATAGTATCGTATTTAAAGATATGATAAATAAAAAATTAATAAAACGAACTTTTTTTAATGAATTAGTCTTATTAAGTACCTGTATGGATAACTGTGATAGATATTGCTTTCTTTTAAAATATTTAAAGTAGCACATTTAAACTATATATATATACATGTGTGTGTGTGTGTGTGTGTGTGTGTGTGTGTGTGTGTGTGTGTGTGTGCGTGTGTGTGTGTATTTATGCATAGGAAAAATGGTATTAAAATTCTCATGAAATTTTGAACTAAAATATAAACTAAAAAGGAATGAACAAAATTGACAAAAATTAACATGAATTTAAATAGTAAGTTTTCTTTATAAACTTCACTTCACAATAAATAGATAAATAACAAGAAATAAAAAAGGTGCATTTCACATATATTAAAAAACACTTTGCAGATTTTATTTACAGATTTTACAAATATTATTAAAACTTCAATGCATTTTACGTATAATATAATTCAAAATGTATTTTAGAAATTTCCATTTAGTATATCCTATGGTGCATCTAAATATTTTTGAGTGGCTCTGTGAACCAATTACTGTTGCTAATCAAATCACATTCTAGAAGAAATATATATTTTTTAAAATTTGAATAATGTATGTTCATTTCGCCATGTATTGTGCAGCATAAAGATATTAAAACAATCTTTAAAAAAATACCTCACATAGATCGTAATGCATTCTAATTCTTTCGTTGTTCCTTTTGTAAACTAATTTTGTTATTTTTCCATTTTCAATAGAAATGTTACAGTGAACTTGAATTGCCGATACCTATTTAAGGCACAACAATAATACTTATAACTAGTATCTTGTGGACACCATATGACTTTCTTCTATATTTTCCTATACAAATTCACTTAGCTAAAATAATTTATTAAAAGTATCTTCCATGATGAATACATCTTAGAGTAGTAGTATAACACTAAATATCCAATGGGAGTCAATTTTATTCTCTATATAATAACATCTTAAAAATTGCGATTTTTTTTTTTTTTTTTTTTTTTTTTTTGTTAAAAATGAAAAAATTGATACATTTATTTTAAATTATCGTAGGTCGATGGTTCAACCATTCATTTTAAAGCACAATCCCCCCCCCCCCCCAAGGCAGGAAGCGATGCTCGTACATGTACAAAAACTTTTTCCCATTTGACTATCACTGTAGAAAATAATTCTTTTTAACTTCATAATGATTATTAAAAGATAATTTCCTTTATGTACATTTATACGAAATTTTGTCCTACACCGCCATGTTAAAAATTTAAAAAAAATCGGGATGGCAACGCGACCTGTTCTAAGGTTTCCATCAAAAGTTGATTGGCTCTAATTTATGTCAAGGTGCAACTACATATCAAATTTTATGAAATTCTCTGCAGTAGTTCCTGAGATACATTTGCCATAAAATTTTGTCACACAAACACAGACAAACATTTTCTTAAAATTTTCAAATTGTGATCTAGACCTCTTGAAACGTGTAAAACCATCCAAACCCCGAGGTCAAAAACTTTACGAATCCAATACTTTCTTCTATTGAATATAGAAGAAAGTAAAAATGTGAGTGCGTGTATACAGAGAGATAGAGACGAACCGAATTCATAAAAACTTTTCGATTTTAGTGGAAAAAAATGCTAAAAAGATCTGTTTTAAAAGTATGATTTAAATATGATATACCCAAATAAAAATCAAACATTACCAAAACGTACTAAAAGAACCATGAATTATGCTTTAGATGAAATCATTTCTCATGAAATTTCATTTAAACGCACTGCAGAAACTTGTTTTTAAGATAAGAAAAATCTTCTTTGTCTTCGACAACATTGATTTTTGAAACAAAATCCTGACATATTTTAAGGTACATATAAATATTTATATCCCACATTTATCTTACCGTATAGGTTTTCGGTAAAATTATGACCGAATGAATAATGAATAAAATTTATGATGAATAAAATTTATATCATGAAAGGTATATGTTTTCCTTCCATTATCTAGATCTAGATAATTTTATTAATGTATGTAAATGGGATAATTTGTCATCGAAAAATTTATTTATTTATTTATTTATTTTTAAGAGGTGTATTTTAATTCAAGCGGTTCAATACCCTTCATTTGGCAAAAATTGACGAAACTACCGATTTCCTTTTTTTTTTTTTTTTTTTTCGTAAAATGTACCTTTACCAGCTTAGTTTTATAAAGATTCGAGAACTGTATAAATACCAAAAAGGATTTTTGCAGCGTTGTTCATTTACATACCTTTTTTTTTTTTTTTTTTTTTCCCAGAATATAAATATATTCAAAAGGTCGAAACTTAAATATTTATTTCTAAATTTTCTGGATGCTCATTACAGTTCATTTTATAAAACTAAGGATTAGATTTAACAATAAAATAAAATGTGTATATATAAATTTTTTTTATAAAAAATAGTTTTAAACTCAAAAATAAAATTAAAAATCTTACTGATATTACTGGTATAAAAACATTTGATTTCAATGATCTTTTTAATAATATTGTTATTAAAGATACGTTTGATATTATAAATAAACTTTTCGTAGAAAATATGCAGTTTCTAAATCTAAATAATAACATAACTCCTTCGGCCTTTAAAACGCTGACTAGGTTTATCCTATCCCATAACTATATTTTATTCAATAATTCTTTATATAAACAACGTTTAGGGCTGCCACAAGATGGCATTGCTTCTAGTATGTTAGCTGATCTATACTTATATTATTATGAGCGTGGCATAGAGTGTGCTAATTTGAAATTACTAAGATACATAGATGATATAATTATATTATATTTGGATAAACATGACACCAATCTAGACTTACCTGTTAATTATCCTGAAAATCTGTCTCTTAGT
The DNA here is from genome assembly GCA_963930645.1 of Salticus scenicus. Taxonomy (NCBI): domain Eukaryota; kingdom Metazoa; phylum Arthropoda; class Arachnida; order Araneae; family Salticidae; genus Salticus; species Salticus scenicus. Next base: position 112,417,752 of record OZ005661.1, on the reverse strand, counting down.
AGTACTGATTTGGAATCTAGTGTTATTAGTTTCGTAGATTTAAAAATTATTCTTAATAGTAATAGCCAATTGGAATTTGACTTATATGATAAACGGAAAGATTTCCCCTTTAAAGTAATTTTTTTTACTATTTTTAAAACATATTATCATAAATCTGTTTTTGTCAACATTCTTCTTAATTTTAATCTACGGATAAAATATTTAGTGTCTGATAAACATCAAAACGTACAATTTCGATTCTTAAAAAAAGAAAATATATATATACAGTAGAAGATCTTTATAATGCAAACCTAAAAACACAAGGTTTTGTGTTATATAGAATTTTGCATTATATAGATCACTTTTCCTACATCAGTAAACTTATCTTGTAAACATGGTCAAATATGATAAAACATATTTAAAACAGAATAGGGTATTTTTATATTACACTCCTTGGAACAGTGGTTGGTTGAATCATAAATTTCATAGTTAAATTTAGTTTATAAACATAGTCCATATATGCCTATACCAAATCATTCATTAGGACTCATTTTCAAAAAGAAAAAAAAAAATGTAATGAAAGAAAATTTTCATTAAAAACCTCTGAATTAAGGCGATAAAGAAAAATAAATATATTACATTAAGTATTCTATGGATTACAATTTTTTTACAAAGTGTTTCTTTACTGCAAAATTTATTGTTTATGTCTGAGAAGTTGTGTGTTATATAGAGAATTGCATTATATAGAATTGCGTTATAAAGATCTTCTACTGTATATATATTATTATTATTATTATTATTTTCTGAATTTTTATTCCATTTTAAATTTAGGTCTAAAAAAATTTTATTCCGATAAACTGTATTTTAAGTCTAGAGATTATGATACTTGATTTTAAATTAGGTTTTATTTTATGGTTTGTTTTTATTCCCATTATCTTTCAATATTCGTGGCAAATTACAATCGTAGATGGCAGCACTATTTAAATATCTATATTGAATATCTGAAAAAAAAAAAAAAATTAGCTTGAATAGGTTTATGTCTTCTTTAACTTTGTTCCATGCTTCCTGGCCATTTTGTGCAGACATTATATGTATTTTATTTCTTTTTATTTAATTATTTATTCATTTTATTTATTCATTTTATTTTATTTTATTTTATTATTTATTTATTCATTTTTTTTTTCATTATTTTCATAACATTACTGTAGATGGCAGCACTATTCATGTTACTATAATTAATATGAATCCTAATTTACGTAAGGATTCAACGTGTATAGATTTGTGAATTCTCTATTTTACTCCATGTTCACTGCTAATTTGGAGCTGACTAACTGTGCCTTTAACTAATATCTGCTTGTAGAATTTACATGTGTCTCGTTTTTCATAACTATGAGTTGCCTCTTTTTCAATAACAATTTTTAAAGTAATTTTTGGATAAATATTTGTAGTGGTGAGCATATTTTGATCTACGTTTTTAAATGGTTATAGGATTATCATTTGTAGTGTGGAGTTTTATTTTGATCTTCGTTTTTTCTGGTTTTATTTACAATGGGTGTTTCGGGCCTGTGAACAAAGAAATTCTTAGCTTTTGCTTTCTTTGTGACAGAAAAACATCCATTTCTTAGCATATTTGCAATCTACCAGGCCCTTGAAAACGTTAGATTGCAAATAATGCTTTTTTCTCATTCCATTTTGCTAATTTTTAATCGGAATAATTGTTTGAATACTGAAATCAAATCATCTTTAAATATCAAATGTTTGCACTGATAATATTATATTACTATATATATATATATATATATATATATATATATATACACACCACTTTCGAATAAATGACTGGACATTTTCGAATTCACACTTTTAAGCAAAACAAGGAAGAAGTAAAAAATTAATGAAAAAGTAAAATGTTTTGTATCACCCTGTAAATAGTACTGCTTGAAATGCGTTTTAGTTGTAGCATGTGATTATAAAGCTTCTTTTAATCATGGAAATATAAAGGTTTCATTAAAAAAGTACAATAAATAAATTTCTCTCTCTCTCTCTCTCTCTCTCTCTCTCTCTCTCTTTTTTTTTTTTTTTTTTTAAACTAAATTATGCAGGATCCAATGCAATATCATTGCTACGAAACTAAATATACAACATTAGACATAATATACTGCAATCAAAAATAAAAATATTAAACACCTAATAAAATATGAGCATGTGCAAGCCATAGTGAAATTTCAATGCCAAAATGTCAGTGGAGGCCCTCTGTTGAGACTCAAAACGGTTTTGGGTTCCGTCTGTGTGTTTGTTTGTTTGTCTGTCTATCGCGTGATAGCGGCCACAAAAATCACACTATTGACATGAAATTTGGTGCACCTGTTCATGAGCCCCACGGAATCAGCTGTATAGTTTTGGGTGTGTATTCCATTTGCAGTTCGCGTACAGGGACACGCCAAACTTTTTCTTATCATTACGGCCTATGGGAAGAATTTGTATGTAGCGCGATAGCGGTCGCAAAAATCACACTATTCACTTGCAATTTGGTACACATGTTTATCAGCCCCACGGAATCACCTGTATAGTTTTACGTGTATATTCCATTTGTAGTTCGTGTACAGGGATACGCCAAAGTTTTTCTTATCATTACGGCCTATGGGGCGAATTTTATGTCGCGCGATAACGGCCGCAAAAATCACCCTATTGACTTGAAATTTGATACGCATATGCATTAACCCAATGGAATTAGCTGTATAGTTTTAGGTGTGTATTCCATTTGGGGTTAGTGTATAGGGACGCGCCAAAATTTTTCTTATCTTTACGGCCTATGGGAAGAATTTGTATGTACCGCGATAGCCACCGCAAAAATCAAACTAAGGACTTGCAATTTGGTACACATATTTATGATCCACACAGAATTTTAGCTGTATAGTTTTGGGTGTGTATTCCATTTGTAGTTCGTGTACAGGGACGCAATTTTTTTTTTTTTTTCTTTTATCATTGCGGCCTATGGGCAGAATTTGTATGTATCGCAATAGCGGCCGCAAAAATCCGCCGATTGACTTGCAAATTGGCACACACATTCAGGCTCTGTATGGAAATAGCTATATAATTTTTATGTCTATATTTTGTATGGATTGTGTACAGGGAAACGTCGAAATTCTTATCATTACAGCACATGGGGTGAATTTCGTTTAAACGCATTTTGACATCATTACTTTGTACTATGTACTTTGTACATCATTACTATGTACATTACGTCATATTTTGAGCAAAAAGTAATTAAATATTGAGAACAAGTTAAAGTGGTAAACATAATTTGAAATTAAAATGGCAGAAGGCCATTTCTCTCAAGTCGAGGAGAAATGGCCATCCAATTCAAGAAAGAAAAAACGAAGTTAAAATAGCAAAAAATAACACATTTCATATAGTTAATCATGAAAAAAAAGCATTTTGTAAAAATGCAATTATATCGCGGAAAATAAGTAAATAAAATTCGAATAAACAGAATTTGGAGTATATTTTCAATCCGTCGCTTTTCATAAAATTTTACTACATTTTTGGCAACGGTCTTGATATTTTGCACACGTTTCATGGAAACTATTCAGGCACCTTAAGCAGTTTATCCAGCCTTTCGTTTTGGTTGTAGTATTGTATTTTTCTCCACAATCAACACAGTGATCCTCACCCAATTGTAATCCCTCAAAATCTGTAGAATCTGATAATTTCAGATGTATTTTATGTTCTTCGCTGCTCAAAGTGTCATGTTTTTGTTTTTTCATTCATTTATTTTGACTTTTACAGTCTGTCTCAAAAGTTTAGTCACTCAACAAAATGTTCATTTTAAATATTAAAAAAAACTGAAACCTGGTCATTAATTACTTTATTACTTTTTTTTATAAACATAAAAATGAGATAAATACAAAAATAAATCACATTTGCTTTTGCACACAAAATTAAAACAAATGTATTAAATATCATAAAAATTTCATGTCTCATAAGTTTAGTCACAATGGACTCTTCCCACCTGACGTCTGAGGTCACATGACATGGTAAAACAAAGATCAGACGAAGTTTATCTGTAGCGATTGCTGAAATAACACATTTTCTATATTAAAAACAAAAAACTATTTTATTTACAAGACAAAACTTTAGTTAAAATACATTTAAAAACAAAAAATATATTTAAAAACATTTGAAATTTAGATGTTTCGAAACCCGTCCAGGTTTCCTCATCAGTATCACTACAACATAATTTGCAAGCATTATAAACAAATTCGTGGCACGCCTATGGGCTCACCTGCTAGTGTTTGCATAACAGAAATTATTATGCAGTTTTTGGAAAATAAAATCAATGATAATTTAAGTGAAAAAATTCCTTTTTCGCAGAGATACGTAGATGACATTTTTTTATTAATTGAAGAAAAACATATAAATGAAGTCATTATTTTTTTAATTCGTTGTGTCCAGAAATTCAATTTACTTTGGAAATAGAACAAAATTATAGTTTGCCTTAGTTTTCCTTCAGAACTTATTCTAAATAACTTAAACCACATAATATTTATACTGCTTTCCGGCCGATTAAACAATTAAAAAACTTTCTTTTTAACTTTAAACCTGTAACCCCTTCTTTGGATCTAACTGGCGTAATATATTTAATTCCTTATAAAAATTGTAAATATGTTTATATAGGTGAAACTGGCCGTACAGCAAGAATTAGACTACAGGAGCACAGACGGTCATATAAAAATTGCAACCAAGATTCTAAAATTGTAACCCATTCGATAGAAACCGATCATATTCCGGACTTCGATAATATAAAAGTTCTAAATTTTGGCTATAATTATAAATCACGTATTTTCTTTGAGAGTTGGCACACTGCCCGCCATCTCTACACTATCAATGAAGCATGCGCACTGGCTCCTCAATATTCTGTACTTCTATAAATTCCTTGTGTATTCATGTAATGCTTGCAAATTATGTTGTAGTGATACTGATGAGGAAACCTGGACGGGTTTCGAAACGTCTAAATTTTAAATGTTTTTAAATGTATTTTAACTAAAGTTTTGTCTCATAAATAAAATAAATTTTGTTTTTAATATCTGTATAATTGAAACGGTTTGATGTTTATGTAAGTTAAACATTTCCTATACTTATTTTTAATCAATCCGATTTAATCTATGTTATTATTATTATTATTATTTATTTATTTATTTATTTTTTTGCATGATCATTTTTAATCCATTTTATATCATTATTCATCATCTTTTGTCTGCTGTATACATTTACAATCATCATTTAGTTTATATTTTTTATTAATGTTGATGGAGAACTTCTTAAGTACCCTGGTTTTTGGTACTTATATCATTAACAGTGCAACATCGTATGGTGTAAAATCATTTCGGCCCGTAATTAAGTTAATTAACTTGTTGTAAACACATTTACGCGATTAAATTTAACTTAAGACATTTTAAATTAATTTCAATTTATAATCCATAAACATTTCACTATTTATAGCTAGATCAGTTAATGTAACAGTTATACTACAACATACAAAAATCGATTCTTACTTGTTAAAATAAATAAACATATAAATTGTTAATTAAAAACATAGATAAAAAACCTTAAACATTACTTCGTGCGTCGTTGTTGTTTAAATTTTTCAACCGGGTACCCGGTCCTCTTCAGAACGACATCTTCTGTGGAAGACTTGAGCTTGACTGATCTTGAACGTGTATGGCGCCACCTTTTGGCAAAACTCGTTCAAGATCAGTCAAGCTTAAGTCTTCCACAGAAGATGTCGTTCTGAAGAGGACTGGGTACCCGGTTGAAAAATTTAAACAACAACGACGCACAAAGTAATGTTTAAGGTTTTTTATCTATGTTTTTAATTAACGTTTATACTTCTTTTTTATCTATATATTTAAAATATAAATTGTTTTTAAAAAATTATTAAACTTACAAATACAATTATTCTACTGTTTATAAATGTACATTATATTTATATTACTTTTATTTTATATTATATATTAATACTTTTGTTCTTAAGAACAATATTTAAGTTAATTCGATTCTCGGAATTCCATTTTACATTATTCACACATCACGTGATTGAGCAGACGACGCTGGATGCCCATTTCAAATACTGCTGAAATATGTAGAATAATTACAACTTTAATACTTAATCACGTTTCCTTTACATGAAATAAGATCAAAAACTCGATTTTCCATAGATTCAACATGTTTTTGTAGCATTTCGAGTTCAATATTGTATCATTCTCTCTCTATGTCAGTTTTCAGTTCGTCGACGGAGAAATACTGCTTAGAATTTGCATAATCCCGGTGGTTTAATATTCCCCAAACATTCTCGATGGGGTTTAAATCGGGACGTAACTCAGGCCAGTCCATAACATGAAGATTTCGTTGATGAAGCCATGCTTTTGCGGAAATCGATGTATGTATGGATGCATTATCCTGTTGAAATATGCAGTCTGGTCTTCTTATAATGTCACAAAATGTCAACAAATTGTTTTTTAGTGTTTCCTGATAGTTTATGGATATTTGTTTTCCACTTAAAATCGCTAATGGTGTTTTGACCATTGAACCCAAATGCACCCACACCATCACAGATTTTCCACCTTGCTGTCTGCTGAAAAAATTTTTTGGCTCTTTTCGCAAATTATGCCAGACATTAACTTAATACTGCTCAAAAAGAGACCCTGACGAGACGCCATTTGAAGTATACGTCTGTAATTTCGTTTACTTGTCGAACGAGGCCTTCCAGATCGTTTTTTTTCCCTTTGCATCTTACCTTTACTTGCAAGAATTCTGTAAATACTTTTCTTAGACCTTTTCAAATGAGTTGCAATATCACTTACAGTCGCGCCCTTAGCCAGGTCCGTAGTAAACGATAAATTTTGGAGGGGCAAAGAGTTTAATTAGCCGACTCAACAATGGCTCAAAACCGATTAATGTCAGTACACTTCCTCCCCCCCCCCTATCCTTTAAAAATCTATGATATTAACTAATTTTACTTCCACTATGTGCCTACCGTAGGTAATGGAAATATGGCATTCAATCAAAATTTTTATATCATGATTTCTTCTGATTTATGTGTTTGAAGGTCTCCTAAGTCTAAAGAAGTTCTTTTTTTTTTTTTTCTTTTGTGCGTATTTGTGTATGAGTATGTGGGGAATCTTATGATTATTATTGATCCAAAACAAATGAAAAACAACAAAACTTAAGACGGGTCCGATGCACAGATTAGTTTAAGAACTTTTGGTGAAAATTGGGAAACCGTAAGTGGTTAGGACCATATTTTAACTTCAGCTGGTATCTTTAAAACAGCTTTAATGATTTCAGATGTCCTTTGATATGCATTAGTTAGTCACTGGAAATTGCAGTTGGTTGTAGTCATCCGTTTTTATGGGCCAATTTTTGGTCTTAAAGAAAGGCTCTAAAGATTTTCTTCAAACTCGCCGTATTAACTTCCTTACAAGTACTAGGCTCGTGTCCTGCTTCAGGTATGGATGTTCGTAATAGTTCGGAATTCACTTTTAATCATAGGTCCCAATCTGATAAGTACACAATAAACTTGTAGGTCTATTTGCAGCTTCAAATATTTTAACAGAATTAAAAGCCAATAGGAAAATAATGAAACATGTTATCGACAAGTAAGTGAACTTCTTTTTTTTTTTTTTTTTTTATCGACATTGGGAGTCCAATGTATAAAGGAAATCTTTTGATAACCAAATACATATTCTGTAGCATTATAGATAACGGAATCGATTTAGGCATGGATGTCCGCCGTGGTTTGAAATACCTTTTGACCAAGTCACCTGTTTTCACTTTCAAAAATTTTCGCACAGATAAACGCCAAAGGGGGAAGAAGTAGTCAGACGTCAGACTATCCGCCAATAAGCTGACAGGAGTGCTTTTATCGAGCTTTTTGAATTCGAAATTAAAAAGAGATTTGTTTAAAGACTAAATCTCTTTCAGTCGGCCAATTAGTAGTTGAAAAAATTTCATCAGAAATAAAGGCATTATAAGCAGAAATAAAGGAAATTCATTTTTAAATGTAATGCATAAAAAAAGCCGATTGGGAGGGAAAAAAAAACTAATTTGGTGTATCTGGCGATAGGCCGAGTGGAGTACTTTCTTCAACTTTTGGGGGGCAGCCTGCTCCCTTTGCCCCCCCCCCCCTCCGCTCGCTACATCCCTGCCCTTAGCTTTTATTTGCCATGTGATGCGTTCTGCACGCAACGTTAACTGAGAAGCTCTCGGCATTTCGAAAAGTGACTGAAGAAAGCAAACTTCAATTTAAAATATCTATTTCACACGTCATCGTAATGTCACACGTCACGTGACGTAATACATCACTTTCAAATTTCAACAAATCTGCATAAAAACTGATTTGTGTCTACATTTATGAGACAACAAATTTCCTTAATTTTAAAATAAAACCCACTATATTTTTTCCACATTATTAATAACATTCATATACTAAATTAGAAGAGGTTTCATTCATTTTGATGTATTTTTACAATAAATAAAACCCAATTTTAATCCTAATGTGAAAAAATGTATAGTGTCTAAACTTTTGAGACGGACTGTATAAGTGTTTAAAGTTTTTTTTTTTTTTTTTTTTTAATCAACTTTGTCTATTTCTGGGATGAAACTTTCATACATTTTTAATATTTTCTGGTAATGTCAAACCATAGATACAGTCGGTAACAAAAGTGTCCGAACATTAGCAAATATTTCTATATAAAAAAAGTACACTTAATACTGTTTTGTTACATAAATCCTTGTAGAATCGTGTTCTTAGTCAGTCTAAGAACAGGATTCTACAAGGATTTATTTTTGCAAAACTGTATTAAGCATAATTTTTTTACATAGGAATTTTTGCTAGTGTTCGGACAATTTTGTTACCGACTGTACCTACTTGCCATTAAACTTATAAATACCATTGGTACGTTTTTAACTGATTTTGTGTTTTCACGAACAAAGTTTATGTTGCCATCCATGATCAAGTTAAGAAATATTTAGACTGGCCATCTCTCCTCCATGGCCATATATCCTAGAGTTACCGTACTATTTTTTTACATAATGAAAGTATTCATTTTTAAGTACTGTCATGGATCATACAAATACAAATGAACAGGTGTAGTACAAATATTGCAATATGACTTTTAATAAGCAAAATAAAGCAATTTTTTTTCTTTTTAAGTTTTAAATATTGCAATAGATTTTATGAAAACACTGTACGAAAGATAGTTTGAGGAACACTGTTACAAAATAGACTATTTCTTTTCATTCATAAAATTAGCTGTGATTAACTGACCAATATGTAATTTTACTGCTAAAATCAGAATGCTGAAATTTTTTTTTTTACATGTTAGTTATACTAATCCACAGAATTTTTTATTTTTATGTGATAATAAAAAAATCATATGCTAAATACTATATGCTATATATTTTATTGAAATTTTTATTTTTCCGACTGAGTGAAAATAATGCCTGGACCGAGTCCCGGTCCAGGCATTATTTTCACTCAGTCGGAAAAATAAAAATTTCAATAAAATATGATTTTCTTCCACAGTTGATTGTGTGATTTTAATAAAAAATATATGCTATATAGTTTTAAAAAGAATAATAATATAGTTGATTTTATTTTAAAATATTTATTGTAATTATTTACTTTATTTAATTAAAATGAATAATATTTCGTAGAAATTACCGAGTACAGAAAGTTATTGAGATGAATCTAAAATTTACTATTTAAGCACATTATGTTACATTTTATTTTATTTATTTTTCTTTTAGACAGGGCTTATCAAAACTGAGACAGCAGAATATCTCATAGAACCTTCTGATAAGAATACCCCTGACGAAATGGCAACTAATGTTCCACATATCCTTAAAAAAAGATCAATAGAGAAACAAAAGAAAAAGAAAATAGAATACAAACAAAGCCTTCAGACTCACTTCTGTGGTAAAAGGAAAAGATGTAAGAAAATAAATATATGTTTTGCATTATTCTAATCTAGCTATATTGATCTGTGTTACCTTTCAATATAAATTACCTTAAAAATAAAAATAAAAGACATTTAATTAAATTGATCCTTTTGTGAAATATCCTTTTAAAGCCTAATTGACAGCAGTCCAATAACTGTCATTTATCTTCGATTTTTGAAAAGAGCTGACAATTCTTTATATGTAATGGAGAAAAAATAAAGAAACAGATATATATATATATATTATGTATATATATAGTTTTTTTTTTTTTTTTTCAGTTTATTTGTAAAAATTAATGTATTTTATTATAGAGATTTGTCTTAGTACGTAGAACAATACAGGATGATTATAAATAAAGTTATATTTTAAAACGCTATAAATTTAAAACTACAGGTCAAAATGGTTTGGTATTTTACCAGAATAATAGTTAGATGATGAAATTTTGTTTGGCAAAATAAAATTTCATGCCCTTTTTATTGTTCTGGTAAAATATCAAATCATTCTGACCTGTAGTTTTAAATTTATAGCGTTTTGAAATCATAAATTCAATTATAATCACCCTGTATATATATATATATATACACCCCGCGACAAAAAGATAGGAACAAAGGGTTTTTTCTTTCATTTTTCATAAAATAACGTTATCTAAATTGTGCTTATCATTTATTATTATTATAAAATAACACTATTCTTGGACTTATTTTTGTTTTAAGACTAATTTAGAAAAGTTTTAAGACTAAAATTTTTCTAACTTAAGACTACACCCCGCGACAAAAAGATAGGAACAAAGGGTTTTTTCTTTCATTTTTCATAAAATAACGTTATCTAAATTGTGCTTATCATTTATTATTATTATAAAATAACACTATTCTTGGACTTATTTTTGTTTTAAGACTAATTTAGAAAAGTTTTAAGACTAAAATTTTTCTAACTTAAGACTACACCCCGCGACAAAAAGATAGGAACAAAGGGTTTTTTCTTTCATTTTTCATAAAATAACGTTATCTAAATTGTGCTTATCATTTATTATTATTATAAAATAACACTATTCTTGGACTTATTTTTGTTTTAAGACTAATTTAGAAAAGTTTTAAGACTAAAATTTTTCTAACTTAAGACTACACCCCGCGACAAAAAGATAGGAACAAAGGGTTTTTTCTTTCATTTTTCATAAAATAACGTTATCTAAATTGTGCTTATCATTTATTATTATTATAAAATAACACTATTCTTGGACTTATTTTTGTTTTAAGACTAATTTAGAAAAGTTTTAAGACTAAAATTTTTCTAACTTAAGACTACACCCCGCGACAAAAAGATAGGAACAAAGGGTTTTTTCTTTCATTTTTCATAAAATAACGTTATCTAAATTGTGCTTATCATTTATTATTATTATAAAATAACACTATTCTTGGACTTATTTTTGTTTTAAGACTAATTTAGAAAAGTTTTAAGACTAAAATTTTTCTAACTTAAGACTACACCCCGCGACAAAAAGATAGGAACAAAGGGTTTTTTCTTTCATTTTTCATAAAATAACGTTATCTAAATTGTGCTTATCATTTATTATTATTATAAAATAACACTATTCTTGGACTTATTTTTGTTTTAAGACTAATTTAGAAAAGTTTTAAGACTAAAATTTTTCTAACTTAAGACTACATCCCGCGACAAAAAGATAGGAACAAAGGGTTTTTTCTTTCATTTTTCATAAAATAACGATATCTAAATTGTGCTTATCATTTATTATTATTATAAAATAACACTATTCTTGGACTTATTTTTGTTTTAAGACTAATTTAGAAAAGTTTTAAGACTAAAATTTTTCTAACTTAAGACTACACCCCGCGACAAAAAGATAGGAACAAAGGGTTTTTTCTTTCATTTTTCATAAAATAACGTTATCTAAATTTTGCTTATCATTTATTATTATTATAAAATAACACTATTCTTGGACTTATTTTTGTTTTAAGACTAATTTAGAAAAGTTTTAAGACTAAAATTTTTCTAACTTAAGACTACACCCCGCGACAAAAAGATAGGAACAAAGGGTTTTTTCTTTCATTTTTCATAAAATAACGTTATCTAAATTGTGCTTATCATTTATTATTATTATAAAATAACACTATTCTTGGACTTATTTTTGTTTTAAGACTAATTTAGAAAAGTTTTAAGACTAAAATTTTTCTAACTTAAGACTACACCCCGCGACAAAAAGATAGGAACAAAGGGTTTTTTCTTTCATTTTTCATAAAATAACGTTATCTAAATTGTGCTTATCATTTATTATTATTATAAAATAACACTATTCTTGGACTTATTTTTGTTTTAAGACTAATTTAGAAAAGTTTTAAGACTAAAATTTTTCTAACTTAAGACTACACCCCGCGACAAAAAGATAGGAACAAAGGGTTTTTTCTTTCATTTTTCATAAAATAACGTTATCTAAATTGTGCTTATCATTTATTATTATTATAAAATAACACTATTCTTGGACTTATTTTTGTTTTAAGACTAATTTAGAAAAGTTTTAAGACTAAAATTTTTCTAACTTAAGACTACACCCCGCGACAAAAAGATAGGAACAAAGGGTTTTTTCTTTCATTTTTCATAAAATAACGTTATCTAAATTGTGCTTATCATTTATTATTATTATAAAATAACACTATTCTTGGACTTATTTTTGTTTTAAGACTAATTTAGAAAAATTTTAAGACTAAAATTTTTCTAACTTAAGACTACACCCCGCGACAAAAAGATAGGAACAAAGGGTTTTTTCTTTCATTTTTCATAAAATAACGTTATCTAAATTGTGCTTATCATTTATTATTATTATAAAATAACACTATTCTTGGACTTATTTTTGTTTTAAGACTAATTTAGAAAAGTTTTAAGACTAAAATTTTTCTAACTTAAGACTACACCCCGCGACAAAAAGATAGGAACAAAGGGTTTTTTCTTTCATTTTTCATAAAATAACGTTATCTAAATTTTGCTTATCATTTATTATTATTATAAAATAACACTATTCTTGGACTTATTTTTGTTTTAAGACTAATTTAGAAAAGTTTTAAGACTAAAATTTTTCTAACTTAAGACTACACCCCGCGACAAAAAGATAGGAACAAAGGGTTTTTTCTTTCATTTTTCATAAAATAACGTTATCTAAATTGTGCTTATCATTTATTATTATTATAAAATAACACTATTCTTGGACTTATTTTTGTTTTAAGACTAATTTAGAAAAGTTTTAAGACTAAAATTTTTCTAACTTAAGACTACATCCCGCGACAAAAAGATAGGAACAAAGGGTTTTTTCTTTCATTTTTCATAAAATAACGATATCTAAATTGTGCTTATCATTTATTATTATTATAAAATAACACTATTCTTGGACTTATTTTTGTTTTAAGACTAATTTAGAAAAGTTTTAAGACTAAAATTTTTCTAACTTAAGACTACACCCCGCGACAAAAAGATAGGAACAAAGGGTTTTTTCTTTCATTTTTCATAAAATAACGTTATCTAAATTGTGCTTATCATTTATTATTATTATAAAATAACACTATTCTTGGACTTATTTTTGTTTTAAGACTAATTTAGAAAAGTTTTAAGACTAAAATTTTTCTAACTTAAGACTACACCCCGCGACAAAAAGATAGGAACAAAGGGTTTTTTCTTTCATTTTTCATAAAATAACGTTATCTAAATTGTGCTTATCATTTATTATTATTATAAAATAACACTATTCTTGGACTTATTTTTGTTTTAAGACTAATTTAGAAAAATTTTAAGACTAAAATTTTTCTAACTTAAGACTACACCCCGCGACAAAAAGATAGGAACAAAGGGTTTTTTCTTTCATTTTTCATAAAATAACGTTATCTAAATTGTGCTTATCATTTATTATTATTATAAAATAACACTATTCTTGGACTTATTTTTGTTTTAAGACTAATTTAGAAAAGTTTTAAGACTAAAATTTTTCTAACTTAAGACTACACCCCGCGACAAAAAGATAGGAACAAAGGGTTTTTTCTTTCATTTTTCATAAAATAACGTTATCTAAATTGTGCTTATCATTTATTATTATTATAAAATAACACTATTCTTGGACTTATTTTTGTTTTAAGACTAATTTAGAAAAGTTTTAAGACTAAAATTTTTCTAACTTAAGACTACACCCCGCGACAAAAAGATAGGAACAAAGGGTTTTTTCTTTCATTTTTCATAAAATAACGTTATCTAAATTGTGCTTATCATTTATTATTATTATAAAATAACACTATTCTTGGACTTATTTTTGTTTTAAGACTAATTTAGAAAAGTTTTAAGACTAAAATTTTTCTAACTTAAGACTACACCCCGCGACAAAAAGATAGGAACAAAGGGTTTTTTCTTTCATTTTTCATAAAATAACGTTATCTAAATTGTGCTTATCATTTATTATTATTATAAAATAACACTATTCTTGGACTTATTTTTGTTTTAAGACTAATTTAGAAAAGTTTTAAGACTAAAATTTTTCTAACTTAAGACTACACCCCGCGACAAAAAGATAGGAACAAAGGGTTTTTTCTTTCATTTTTCATAAAATAACGTTATCTAAATTGTGCTTATCATTTATTATTATTATAAAATAACACTATTCTTGGACTTATTTTTGTTTTAAGACTAATTTAGAAAAGTTTTAAGACTAAAATTTTTCTAGCTTAAGACTACACCCCGCGACAAAAAGATAGGAACAAAGGGTTTTTTCTTTCATTTTTCATAAAATAACGTTATCTAAATTGTGCTTATCATTTATTATTATTATAAAATAACACTATTCTTGGACTTATTTTTGTTTTAAGACTAATTTAGAAAAGTTTTAAGACTAAAATTTTTCTAACTTAAGACTACACCCCGCGACAAAAAGATAGGAACAAAGGGTTTTTTCTTTCATTTTTCATAAAATAACGTTATCTAAATTGTGCTTATCATTTATTATTATTATAAAATAACACTATTCTTGGACTTATTTTTGTTTTAAGACTAATTTAGAAAAGTTTTAAGACTAAAATTTTTCTAACTTAAGACTACACCCCGCGACAAAAAGATAGGAACAAAGGGTTTTTTCTTTCATTTTTCATAAAATAACGTTATCTAAATTGTTCTTATCATTTATTATTATTATAAAATAACACTATTCTTGGACTTATTTTTGTTTTAAGACTAATTTAGAAAAGTTTTAAGACTAAAATTTTTCTAGCTTAAGACTACACCCCGCGACAAAAGATAGGAACAAAGGGTTTTTTCTTTCATTTTTCATAAAATAACGATATCTAAATTGTGCTTATCATTTATTATTATTATAAAATAACACTATTCTTGGACTTATTTTTGTTTTAAGACTAATTTAGAAAAGTTTTAAGACTAAAATTTTTCTAACTTAAGACTACACCCCGCGACAAAAAGATAGGAACAAAGGGTTTTTTCTTTCATTTTTCATAAAATAACGTTATCTAAATTGTGCTTATCATTTATTATTATTATAAAATAACACTATTCTTGGACTTATTTTTGTTTTAAGACTAATTTAGAAAAGTTTTAAGACTAAAATTTTTCTAACTTAAGACTACACCCCGCGACAAAAAGATAGGAACAAAGGGTTTTTTCTTTCATTTTTCATAAAATAACGTTATCTAAATTGTGCTTATCATTTATTATTATTATAAAATAACACTATTCTTGGACTTATTTTTGTTTTAAGACTAATTTAGAAAAGTTTTAAGACTAAAATTTTTCTAACTTAAGACTACACCCCGCGACAAAAAGATAGGAACAAAGGGTTTTTTCTTTCATTTTTCATAAAATAACGTTATCTAAATTGTGCTTATCATTTATTATTATTATAAAATAACACTATTCTTGGACTTATTTTTGTTTTAAGACTAATTTAGAAAAGTTTTAAGACTAAAATTTTTCTAACTTAAGACTACATCCCGCGACAAAAAGATAGGAACAAAGGGTTTTTTCTTTCATTTTTCATAAAATAACGATATCTAAATTGTGCTTATCATTTATTATTATTATAAAATAACACTATTCTTGGACTTATTTTTGTTTTAAGACTAATTTAGAAAAGTTTTAAGACTAAAATTTTTCTAACTTAAGACTACACCCCGCGACAAAAAGATAGGAACAAAGGGTTTTTTCTTTCATTTTTCATAAAATAACGTTATCTAAATTTTGCTTATCTTTTATTATTATTATAAAATAACACTATTCTTGGACTTATTTTTGTTTTAAGACTAATTTAGAAAAGTTTTAAGACTAAAATTTTTCTAACTTAAGACTACACCCCGCGACAAAAAGATAGGAACAAAGGGTTTTTTCTTTCATTTTTCATAAAATAACGTTATCTAAATTGTGCTTATCATTTATTATTATTATAAAATAACACTATTCTTGGACTTATTTTTGTTTTAAGACTAATTTAGAAAAGTTTTAAGACTAAAATTTTTCTAACTTAAGACTACACCCCGCGACAAAAAGATAGGAACAAAGGGTTTTTTCTTTCATTTTTCATAAAATAACGTTATCTAAATTGTGCTTATCATTTATTATTATTATAAAATAACACTATTCTTGGACTTATTTTTGTTTTAAGACTAATTTAGAAAAGTTTTAAGACTAAAATTTTTCTAACTTAAGACTACACCCCGCGACAAAAAGATAGGAACAAAGGGTTTTTTCTTTCATTTTTCATAAAATAACGTTATCTAAATTGTGCTTATCATTTATTATTATTATAAAATAACACTATTCTTGGACTTATTTTTGTTTTAAGACTAATTTAGAAAAGTTTTAAGACTAAAATTTTTCTAACTTAAGACTACACCCCGCGACAAAAAGATAGGAACAAAGGGTTTTTTCTTTCATTTTTCATAAAATAACGTTATCTAAATTGTGCTTATCATTTATTATTATTATAAAATAACACTATTCTTGGACTTATTTTTGTTTTAAGACTAATTTAGAAAAATTTTAAGACTAAAATTTTTCTAACTTAAGACTACACCCCGCGACAAAAAGATAGGAACAAAGGGTTTTTTCTTTCATTTTTCATAAAATAACGTTATCTAAATTGTGCTTATCATTTATTATTATTATAAAATAACACTATTCTTGGACTTATTTTTGTTTTAAGACTAATTTAGAAAAGTTTTAAGACTAAAATTTTTCTAACTTAAGACTACACCCCGCGACAAAAAGATAGGAACAAAGGGTTTTTTCTTTCATTTTTCATAAAATAACGTTATCTAAATTTTGCTTATCATTTATTATTATTATAAAATAACACTATTCTTGGACTTATTTTTGTTTTAAGACTAATTTAGAAAAGTTTTAAGACTAAAATTTTTCTAACTTAAGACTACACCCCGCGACAAAAAGATAGGAACAAAGGGTTTTTTCTTTCATTTTTCATAAAATAACGTTATCTAAATTGTGCTTATCATTTATTATTATTATAAAATAACACTATTCTTGGACTTATTTTTGTTTTAAGACTAATTTAGAAAAGTTTTAAGACTAAAATTTTTCTAACTTAAGACTACATCCCGCGACAAAAAGATAGGAACAAAGGGTTTTTTCTTTCATTTTTCATAAAATAACGATATCTAAATTGTGCTTATCATTTATTATTATTATAAAATAACACTATTCTTGGACTTATTTTTGTTTTAAGACTAATTTAGAAAAGTTTTAAGACTAAAATTTTTCTAACTTAAGACTACACCCCGCGACAAAAAGATAGGAACAAAGGGTTTTTTCTTTCATTTTTCATAAAATAACGTTATCTAAATTTTGCTTATCATTTATTATTATTATAAAATAACACTATTCTTGGACTTATTTTTGTTTTAAGACTAATTTAGAAAAGTTTTAAGACTAAAATTTTTCTAACTTAAGACTACACCCCGCGACAAAAAGATAGGAACAAAGGGTTTTTTCTTTCATTTTTCATAAAATAACGTTATCTAAATTGTGCTTATCATTTATTATTATTATAAAATAACACTATTCTTGGACTTATTTTTGTTTTAAGACTAATTTAGAAAAGTTTTAAGACTAAAATTTTTCTAACTTAAGACTAACACCCCGCGACAAAAAGATAGGAACAAAGGGTTTTTTCTTTCATTTTTCATAAAATAACGTTATCTAAATTGTGCTTATCATTTATTATTATTATAAAATAACACTATTCTTGGACTTATTTTTGTTTTAAGACTAATTTAGAAAAGTTTTAAGACTAAAATTTTTCTAACTTAAGACTACACCCCGCGACAAAAAGATAGGAACAAAGGGTTTTTTCTTTCATTTTTCATAAAATAACGTTATCTAAATTGTGCTTATCATTTATTATTATTATAAAATAACACTATTCTTGGACTTATTTTTGTTTTAAGACTAATTTAGAAAAGTTTTAAGACTAAAATTTTTCTAACTTAAGACTACACCCCGCGACAAAAAGATAGGAACAAAGGGTTTTTTCTTTCATTTTTCATAAAATAACGTTATCTAAATTGTGCTTATCATTTATTATTATTATAAAATAACACTATTCTTGGACTTATTTTTGTTTTAAGACTAATTTAGAAAAATTTTAAGACTAAAATTTTTCTAACTTAAGACTACACCCCGCGACAAAAAGATAGGAACAAAGGGTTTTTTCTTTCATTTTTCATAAAATAACGTTATCTAAATTGTGCTTATCATTTATTATTATTATAAAATAACACTATTCTTGGACTTATTTTTGTTTTAAGACTAATTTAGAAAAGTTTTAAGACTAAAATTTTTCTAACTTAAGACTACACCCCGCGACAAAAAGATAGGAACAAAGGGTTTTTTCTTTCATTTTTCATAAAATAACGTTATCTAAATTGTGCTTATCATTTATTATTATTATAAAATAACACTATTCTTGGACTTATTTTTGTTTTAAGACTAATTTAGAAAAGTTTTAAGACTAAAATTTTTCTAACTTAAGACTACACCCCGCGACAAAAAGATAGGAACAAAGGGTTTTTTCTTTCATTTTTCATAAAATAACGTTATCTAAATTGTGCTTATCATTTATTATTATTATAAAATAACACTATTCTTGGACTTATTTTTGTTTTAAGACTAATTTAGAAAAGTTTTAAGACTAAAATTTTTCTAACTTAAGACTACACCCCGCGACAAAAAGATAGGAACAAAGGGTTTTTTCTTTCATTTTTCATAAAATAACGTTATCTAAATTGTGCTTATCATTTATTATTATTATAAAATAACACTATTCTTGGACTTATTTTTGTTTTAAGACTAATTTAGAAAAGTTTTAAGACTAAAATTTTTCTAACTTAAGACTACACCCCGCGACAAAAAGATAGGAACAAAGGGTTTTTTCTTTCATTTTTCATAAAATAACGTTATCTAAATTGTGCTTATCATTTATTATTATTATAAAATAACACTATTCTTGGACTTATTTTTGTTTTAAGACTAATTTAGAAAAGTTTTAAGACTAAAATTTTTCTAACTTAAGACTACACCCCGCGACAAAAAGATAGGAACAAAGGGTTTTTTCTTTCATTTTTCATAAAATAACGTTATCTAAATTGTGCTTATCATTTATTATTATTATAAAATAACACTATTCTTGGACTTATTTTTGTTTTAAGACTAATTTAGAAAAGTTTTAAGACTAAAATTTTTCTAACTTAAGACTACACCCCGCGACAAAAAGATAGGAACAAAGGGTTTTTTCTTTCATTTTTCATAAAATAACGTTATCTAAATTGTGCTTATCATTTATTATTATTATAAAATAACACTATTCTTGGACTTATTTTTGTTTTAAGACTAATTTAGAAAAGTTTTAAGACTAAAATTTTTCTAGCTTAAGACTACACCCCGCGACAAAAAGATAGGAACAAAGGGTTTTTTCTTTCATTTTTCATAAAATAACGTTATCTAAATTGTGCTTATCATTTATTATTATTATAAAATAACACTATTCTTGGACTTATTTTTGTTTTAAGACTAATTTAGAAAAGTTTTAAGACTAAAATTTTTCTAATTCAAGACTACACTCCGCGACAAAAAGATAGGGACAAAGGGTTTTTTTTAATTTTTTCATAAAATAACATTATCTAAATTGTGCTGATCATTTATTATCATAACAAAATATTATCATACCAAAAACGTATTAAATATTTGAATCATATTCAAAATATTCATATTCAAAATAATCATATTCAAAAATAAAAAAAAATAAAAAAAAAAACTTTTTTTCCTATCTTTTTGTCGCACTGTGGAGTCTTAAATTAGAAAAATTTTAGTCTTAAAATTTTTCTAAATTAGTCTTAAAACAAAAATTAGTCCAAGAATAGTGTTATTTTATAATAATAATAAATGATAAGCACAATTTAGATAACGTTATTTTATGAAAAATCAAAGAAAAAACCCTTTGTTCCTATTTTTTTTGTCGCTGTGTGTATATATTTAAAAGCATCATAATATGCAATACATATACTTAATTAGATGGCCATTTTAAAAAACACTGTTTTTTAAATTCTCATTAACTGCAGTCGTATAACTGTCACATTTATGTTTTTCTTTAATAACACTGAGAAATTTAATATATACATATTTTTAATTTTTATACATTAAAAAGCCCATTTCTAACATTATGCTGTTTCTTCAAAGACATTTTAGGTAATTGAAAGTTATTTTAACGAAGTAAAACATAATCTCTTAAACTGAAGTTTAAAAAAAAAGAAGAAGAAGAAGAAGAAGAAGTTTGTGTACATTTTAATTATTAAAAAGCATTTAAAGCTAAAAACATACTTTAAAACACGTCATTCATTTATTAAAATCGAATTTACAATATCTAAAGGACAAAGCTTTTCGCTGTGAGTTATATGGTACCTTCAGGTCAAACAGAGCATTTTAGTAAGTACAAAGAGAAAAGTCAGCTCTCTACATTACGACTTTTGGTGATGATTACAGATATAAGAAGCTTGACAATATCTAAGTACATACAACATGAAGAATTCACTTGAAATGTCACTTGTAACGGAATCTTGTTAATATTTCGTAACATTACTTCAAAACATGTAGAAAACATTCTTTTAGATTCAATATCTCTTTTCTCCAACGTTTTGAAATAATGTTACGAAGTATTAACAAGATTTCGTTACAAGTGACATTTCAAGTGAATTTTTCATGGTATATGTACTTAATTCACTTGAAATGTCAATTGTAACGAAGTCTTGTTAATACTTCGTAACATTACTTGAAAACATGTAGGAAACATTAATTTAGATTCAACATCTATTTTCTCCAATGTTTTGAAGTAACGTTACGAAGTATTAAGGAGATTCCGTTGCAAGTGGCATTCTAAGTGAATTTCTCATGATATATGTACTTGCATATTGTCAAGCTTCTTATGTCGGTAAACAGCACCAAGAGTCGTAATATATATAGCTGACTTTTCTCTTTGAGCCTAGTTAAAATGCTCTGTTTGACCTGAAGTGCCATATAACTCGTGGCAGAAAGCTTTGTTCTTCAGATATCGTAAATTTGATTTTAATAAATGAATGACGTGTTTTAAAGTATGTCTTTAGCTTTTATTGCTTTTTAATATTTTAATGTAATTTTTTCATCTTTCTCCATTGATTAAACAAGCACATGCAAACAAAATCATAAGTTATTTTTATATAAGTTTAGGTATTAAAGTTTTATAACTCATCTTTAATGTTATCTTGAAAACCACAAAAGAAAATTTTCGAATGATTTTTTTTAACCCCTAAAATCTCACATAAAAATTACCCAATAGTATCTGTTGAGCTTTCTCTATGCCAAGAAAAAATAATCTGGTGCGTTACTCACACGACTTTCTCTTACCCTGAAATTTAATACTATAAATACAGGTTGGATATTAAGAGGTAAGATAACGAGTACTGTTATGTAAACCTATGTTAAACAATTCAAATTTAGCTTCGAAGAGTTTTATATGATAATTAGTTCTGTGTGAGGGGGGCTACCACCCCCCTCAATCCCCCGTTTCATTAATGCACCCACATTTATATAGAATTTAATTCGGTTATTACAAAATAATTCTGTTTTAAAAAAATAATTTATTGAAATTATTATCTATGATAATACAGACGATTTCCATATTAGAAAAGTAGTATAACACTAAATATTCAAAAAAAAGTTGAGTGTATTCTCAATATTACATTAAAATATATATATATATATATATATTGTTAAAATGAAAAAAAAAAATAACTGTATTTTAAATTATCGCAGATCGATGCTTCAGCCATTCGTTTTAAAGATATTGGCGAGCTCTTTTGAAAGATACCCATCATGAAAATTTACTCCCCTCGAGGAAAGACTTCCTCCCCAGTGGGGGAAGCGAGGCTCCTACATACATTAAAAAAAAAAAAATTCCTAGTTGACTGTTACAAAAAATATATATTCGTTTCATTTTGTTTAGTGCAGTCTATAGATGTTAAACTCTACTTATCTGCAATTTCCCCCATAGACGTAATGTATTTGAATACTTTTGAATGTCCCTGTACACGAACCATTTGCTTCATTTAAACGAAAAGCTTACTTTAGCATCCCTATATGATGCACATTTATAATACCAAGTTTGGAATTTCTGCTACTATTTGTTCTTGAGATATGCTGATAACAGACAGACACCCACACAGACACACAGACCATCCTTTAAAAACATGATTTTCTTATTCAGGGGACCTCAGAACATGTAAATATAACAAAAACTCACGATCGAAAATTTGACCCTAAAACAATACTTTCTCGACCCTATGGGTAAGAGAAAGTAAAAAATGCTTTTTGCTAAAAAAATGTTTTAAATATTATTTATAAAAATTATATATATATAAATAAATTATCTATTTTATTTTAGATATGCCTCACAAACCAAGACGGAAAGATTATTGGCTACCAGACGAATTTTCCTCTCCCACTGAAAAGTCGTCTCATAGCCGTAGCAAAAGATGGGCGTCCCACGATCATCACAAGCATCAACATCCAAGGAGGCATAAACGGAGTGTAGAGACTTTAGTTGTTGCTGATAGAGAAATGGTACGAAAACATGGAACAGAAAACGTTACAACCTACGTTCTAACAGTCTTTAATATGGTAAGTAAGAACAACATAAAAACTTATTCTTGCATGGACTCTATGACTGGGTTCTGTTTAGTTTATTTCAAGTTTATCAAAATAATAATAGTAACGATAATGATGATGGTGATAAAGTAAATCAAAACCGAAGCCCATTTTTGTTTTCTGTGCAATGCATATAAAGCTCTATACATAGTACGAAAGGACTTAAAAAAAAAAAAAAAAAAAAAAAAAAAACCTTTTCTTTCATATAAAGGCATGCGATAACTGTGTTTCGCTCCTTAGCAACGGTCACTATATTCATTTCTTAAAATTTCTTTGGTGCAACTTTAGAATAGAACCCCCTTGGAGGCTTTTAAATTTTTTGCTGCCATCATGCCGATGAATTGAAATGTCTATTGCAATTGGTTAAGTAAAGATCTTGGCGAGAAACTTCCAAGCAATTTCGATGCCAAATTTCAAATTTAGCCAAGAGGTCCTATACTAAAGCTGTTCCGTTTCTTTAGCCCGATTTTTATTTTTATTATTTTTTCATTGTTTATTTTTTATTTTTCTTATTAAATATTTTTTTACTTGATTCAAGAGGGTAAAAACGAAAAATATTTTTTGATTGGTCTAAATATACACAAAGCGTTAAAAAATAAAAAACAAATAAAAAATAAATAAGAACGCATTTTTTATTTTACTTATTTATTAAGAATTTTAAAGTTAAAATGGAGTTTTTATTAATACTTTTTTACCAATAAATGGATTGAACTAAAAAACACAGTGTTAGTTAAATTTTGGCCTTTAATAAGTGTACTAATTTTCTTAGCGATCTGTTGAACGGTGTATTTCCAACAGCGAATTAAAACCTGGGATATTATATATATATACTTGATTGAGCTACTGCAAATTTCTATAATATTAAAATCGCTGCCTGAAAACAAAGACACTGTCAAACTAATAAAATACTTAAAATAGTTCCAAAACACACTCTCTATTTAAAAATACTTTCAGAGCAATTCCCGTTTCTCTTAAAATAATTTTTTTTTTCCTCATGTCGTAAAAATGAGTAAATACAAGAGCATATCCCACACAGACACTCAGATAGCAATAATGTATCATTGTTTGTTCCAAACAATACCATTTTGTTAACATTTTGCTTTGCGTTATAAATAATAATAATAATAATAATAATAATAATAGCGCTGATTCCAAATTAATTAATTAATACGTCCTTCTGAAAGGAAATTTAAAGTCACAGAAGGAAAAATATAAAGTAAATACTCATAAAGACTGTAGGAAATGGGTTAAAATTCAAGTAACTATAATTTCTTGAAACGACATTATTTTCATAACGACAAATTTTGTTTTAATAAAAATTTTAGTAGTACATAAATGCATAAAATAATAATAATAATAATAATAATAATAATAATTATTATTATTATTATTATTATTATGCACCAGATGACTGACATGTATAAGTAATAAGAAAAAATTTTGAATAAACACCATAAAATTTGCAATTTTTGATGTTTATTCGAAGTTTTTGTTATTATTATTATTACTAGCAAACCCCTGCGAAATATTCGCACTTTATTTCTTTTCTTATTTACCTTTAAAATTTGAAACTCATAAATGTTATACTAATTTCACCAGCTGATTAAAATTCTAATTTACCAGAAGCCAAATTATTATTAAAACCAAATTAATATTGCACAATAGTGAAACCAAAATCATTCAAAGAAAGTTTTCCAAATAAAATTCATGGTTCACGAATTTCGAAAATTATTATTACTGAATTATTATTGAATGTTTTCGGTATAAAAGGCTACTATAAATACATTTCTTTATATAATTTTCTCTGAACAAATTTCGGAGAGAGTTTAATGATTTTCATACTTCAACAGGCAGTACAGTTTTAATATAGGACTCCCACGACACCTTTTAAATTTTTGTCATCATGTTGGCGATGACTTTTTATTAATTTTGGTATATATTATTATTATTATTATTATTATTATTATTTTATTTTATTTTTTATTTTTTATTTATTTATTTATTTTGTATAAAAATAAATAAATAAAATAAAATAAAATAATTCCTATTTTTGTTATACACTGCTCGACATTGAAAATGCAACACCAAGAAGGAATGATAATAGCGGAATGAAATTTGTTGAACGCATACATTATAGTAGGAAGAACAATTGATTAAAATTTCAGGAAATTTGGAGTAATATGTACTGAGAAAACAGTACATAAAGCAGTGACCTCTGTGAGCAATAAAAGCACATATCTGCCTAGGCATTGAATCGAACAGCGATTGGATGACATGTACGGGTAGAGCACTTCATGAAGTTTTAACACGATGCCACAATTCATCGATCGAAGTTACTGGTGAGTAGTGGGGGCCAGTCACTTTTCAACGATTAAACAGTCGATTTCATTGGTACGAGATCAGGAGAACGCGCTGGCCAGAGCAACAGTCGAACACATTCGGCATCAATGAAGGCCCAGACAATATGGACGACTTGCGGTCGTGCATTGTCCTGCTTTAATGTTGCGCTTCGGAGGCCTTGAACATAGGGCAGAGCTATGGGCCTTTACTCGTCAGAAATGTAATGGCAGTATTGTAATATCAGTCAGAAATCTAATGGCAGTAATATTCTAAGCAGTATTGTTTTCAGCATTGTAACCAGTATACAGCGGTGCTGCATTCCTGCACCCTTTTATCACTTAATAAAAGTGTAGCTCATTATTTCAACCAGAAGCAGTTATTTTATTTTTTTATCTTGGATGTTTGGTTACAAAATTTTAATCTATCAACAATAAAACCTAGCATTTCGCGACATTTTACTATTAACCGATTAAACACACTTACTGACACTTTAACGAATTGCTATTAAATCGAGCATCAAATTAATAGAAAAAATATAAATATAAGTATAAATAAATATAAAAATAAAAATTTTAAATATAATAATAAAATTAAACCATTTTATGTATGTATAAATTATTAGAAACATGTTAATTAATGATATTACTAAAATGACAATTGTATAAGAATATAAAAATCTACCCGTGTTTAACGTGATTAACATATTTTGTCTGAAATTATCTGTAATAATTTTTTGAACATTGGAATTTATATTACTGATATAAACCTAAAACTTAAGTTACAAGTCCTAAAAAAATACTAAGTTATGAACCTAAAAACGTAGTAACAACTTCATTGTGTAATATTATTTTATTACTCCTATATATAACTTGTTCATTCATTCTATTTTGTCTTTTAATTTTAAGGTATCCATGTTATATCAGGACTCAAGCATAGGCAGCAACGTTAGTGTAATATTAGTTGGACTTGTTCTTTTGGAAGGAGACGAGGTAAATTTCATTAATAAAAATAATAATAATAATAATAATTTCATTGCATTATACTCAGTAGCGGCTCGTGAGTGACACTTTGGGAGGGTTGCATGTAATTAATTAAAAACAGTCTGTCATCATGGAAAGCCTTTCATCTAATTGGCTATTGAAATGTACATATTTACACCTTGTTTCTAGAAATAAGCCAATAATGGCCATATCACACGAGAGACTTTCGTTCAGCATTTTACTAAACACAGCATTATGCCCAACATACTCAGCCTGATTTTGTTCAAGGACAGCAAGTTTTCGGATGATCAACTTTTACGAAACCGTTTAGAAAAAGCTGAGTATGTTGAGCTTGCTGATCAAAATTGACCAATAGGAGGAATAAACGGGATTTTTCCTGGAATACCTTTAGAGAAGGGAATACATCACGCTATCAATTCGGGGAACCCTACGGACAGCTGACCGGTTTCTCGTTCGTTCAGCATAGTGAACATGTTGTGTATAATGTTGTGTTAAGTATATATGCTCCCGTGTGATATGGCCATAAGATCAACGGATATTTCATTCTAATGGCTATATCACACGGGAGCATATGTTCACTATGCTGAACGAACGAGAGACCAGTCAGTTGTCCGTAGGGTTCCCCCGGATTGATAGCGTGATGTATTCCCTTTTCTAAAGGTATTCCAGGAAAAAATCCCGTTTATTCCTCCTATTGGTCAATTTTGATCAGCACGCTCAACATACTCAGCTTTTTCTAAACGGTTTCGTAAAAGTTGATCATCCGAAAACTTGCTGTCCTTGAACAAAATCAGGCTGAGTAAGTTGGGTATAATGCTGTGTTTAGTAAAATGCTGAACGAAAGTCTCTCGTGTGATATGGCCATAATGTATACTTTTTCAAGATGTTTGGATGCAGAATCCCCAAAATGTCAATCATGCCGCTACTCATTGTACTGATTATTTTAACTTTTATGCTTTGATCTATCATTGTGATATTAGAAATTACAGAATGAAAGTCAGTGAAAATTACATTATTGAATGTTTTCGGTATAAAAGGCTACTATGAATACATTTCTTTATAGAATTTTCTCTGAACAAATTTCGGAGAGAGTTTCATGATTTTCAATATTTAGAAACACACGAAGGTGGAATAATGAAGCGAAACAGAAATGTGCTATTTCTTTAAGTGTAGCATGTAGAAATACTGAACAAAAAATAAAATAAATAAATATAAATATAAATAAATAAATGAATAAGTAAAAAAAAAAAAAAAAATTAATGAATAAATAAACTTTATTAGTTAATATTTAGCCAATATAAGTTCTTAACTGAGGTATATTTTGTTTTGATGAATAAGAAACAAACTAAAGATTTTTTTAGCGGTTTTTCTTAAACATATTTTAGTGAAAGTTCAACTGATATTAAACTAATATATACAGTAGAACTTGGATAATTCGAAGTTGAAGGGACCACAGAAAAATTCGAAATATCCAGAAATTCGAACTACATATACTATTTTGTGAAAAAGAAGAGATAAATTAAAAATATAAAACTCTACGATAAAATATTTAACACATAAACTTTAAATCTAAGAATACTGCATCATTAACCCCCTTCCATTAAATCAATAATTTTTTACGAGTTTAATTATTCAACACTTTTTTTAAATAGTCAGATATTTTTTATTGCTTCTTTAAGTACAATCTTCGTGTCATAGCGTATGACTTCAACCCATCAATTGATACAAAAACAGAATCTTCTACATTAGAGATGACTTTAATAGTAATAAAAAAAAAAAACCTCGAAGTTCATGTATATGGACCATATCTTCTAATGCACTATGTAGGAAATACTCTTGTATTTCCTTATCCTTCTTTTTAAAGACTGTTAAAAAAAAAAAAAAAAAAAAAAAATGTACTTTAGTTGAGAAAAATCTCGGGAACAAACTTTATTATAATTTTTTTTAAGGTAATTGTATGAAAAATTCGAATTATTCAAAATAGAATTCGGATTATCCATGATTTTTTAACATTATTTTAATACAAAATTCAAGGGACCGACTAAGCTTTTCGAATTATTCAAGTTTCACTGTATCTACATTGTAGATAACCCCTGTATTAACTACTGATCATAAGAGAAACAAAGATTACTTAATAATAGATACTTGTGTATTTAAAAAAATAAAAAATATAACTAACCTGTTTTTGTTTTCTAAGCAGAGGCGGATTTAAATTATAATTCACCCTAGGCCATTAGTCTAACCCCCCCCCCCACACACACACACACATTTTGAAATATTATGTATATATATTACAATTACAATAATAAATATTAAATGTAATAAAATTAAGAAAAGCTATATTATTCTTAAATACATCAATCACTGTGAAACATTTCATATAATAATTAGCTCAAATTTAAAAAGTAAATTAATCTAGTGCAATCATGAAAAAGATTGCTTTACTTGGTTTATCCTTTGAACGTATGATTAAATACGCAGAATTAAAATTTTTATTTAATTACTAACAAACAAACAAATATTACGTTTATATTTTCAATAAATAATATGTAAATTATTATGCTTCATAAATAGACAGGATACTATGCTTCATAATATTAACTTTACAGCTTTCTGTTTGTTAATTTCTATTTAAATCATCATATAATTATTTTTAAAAAGTAATTCTATACATAAAATAAAAACGTGTTTGAGTCGTAGCAAGGATCTTCCAAATTTGTTTGTACTGGCGATTGAAAACCTAATCGGTTTTGAATTCCAATTGCTTTTTACCATGTTTTTATTAGCTTCCATTCTTGTTTGTTTGTGTGTTTGTTTGTCCGGTACAAATCTTGCAATCTATTTTTAACTAACTTCCTTACTAGCTAGACATTTCAAACTTTCACAGTAGCTCAGAACCCGGTGAAAACACAATACTTCGAAGTCAGATTTTCGAATTTTCGAATATTTTTCTTTTAATTAATTAAAATATTAAAATGATAAGCTCCTAATAGCAATAAAAAGAGTCATTAAAATATTAGCTATAATTTAATTGTTGCCAAAAAAATATATATATATAATAATTACGAGTTCATTTTCTTTCGACATAAAAATAAATAATACATTTAATTAAACGTAAGCGTTAAAAAATTGTAAAAAGTTAAATTATGCATCTGGCAAAAATTGACGTCATTATCATTTTAAAGATTTTCTACACATTAATAAAGTGCTAATGTAGTTCATGATGCAAATATATGTTGTTCGAAAAGGATTAATATTTTATTTTTAAAACCAACTTTTTTTTAAAATTCAAATTTCCCGTAATTGCAATTTCCAATTACATTAGAACGTCTATTTTTGGAATATCGATAATAAGGATTTTCTTCGCCAAAAGTCGCCAAGGGCAAAAAGTCGCCAAATTTGGCGCCAAATCCATTACCTGCCTATTGGAGCTTTTTAATGCATTTTAAAGGGGCAATTAAGCTATTCTAACGCGAAAAAGAGCTGGAAATGCAGAAAATTAACATTATATCACTTTACTAAGCCTCTTTGAAAGAATTTATACAAAAATAAATACAATTATTTACAATTTCGTAACAATAGGCATTAATAAAGTGCTAGTGTAGTTAGTTCTATAGCTATGATTCAACAGAAAATTTAAAAACATGGTTTATAAAATGTTTTTTATCTTATAATTATTGAACTTAAAGCTCTACTTTTCCCCCTCCCCATCAAAATTATTTCCTGGAAAGTCTGGGTGATTTGAGTGAAGAACAAGGAGAGCTATTTCATCAAGACATCAAAGAAATATAGAAGAAGTATCAGGAACAATGGGGTGTTAACATGTTAGCAGATTATTGTTGAATACTGCATAGAAAATCCGCTCTTCCACCTCAAGCCACTCAAGCCGTGCACAAGAGAAAAAGCTCTAAAAGGGAACTTCGACGTAAAAAAAAAAAAAAAACACGTTTAAAAGATAATGTGTAAGCAGTAGCCTATTTTAATGTATTTTATACATAAATAATTTCAAATTTCTGATAGACTCTGTGTGAATTTTTCTCATCTTTATCCTTACTTTGTGGAAAACCCTTACAAGATAGGAAGCATTTCTGCATTTAGCTGATCAAAACACATTAAAATCACCCATCGCTTTGGAAAAAAAAAAAAAAAAAAAAAAACGAAAAGTATAATTTTACAGACATGTGTAAATTAATAATCGTGAAATTAATGTGGAAATTAATAATGTTGGAATTATTAATCATGGTGAGGACGCTGAACGTTAAAGGATTGAATAAAAATTAATTTTTATCTGGATCAATTTTAGAAATAATTAAAGCTTCACGATGACCCCTCATAAGCCTCTGAATTATATTACGGGTAACATGATTGAAAGATTTCGAAAATTAATTTAAACTCTTTCTTCCATCTTTGTTTTTATCTTTTTTTAGCCAGGTCTCACATTATCCCACAGTGCAGAAAGTTCCTTATCAAGCTTCTGTCAATGGCAGTCTACTATACACACTAGTAATGGCAGGCAGCATGATCACGCTGTTCTTGTAACTGGTCTTGATATATGCTCGTGGAAGGACGAACCTTGTGATACTTTAGGTAATCAATTGGTTACTTATTTTCCATAACTTTCTGAATGAAACTATTTATAACTTATGATTCATGCATTTATGAATTTCGTAAATATTTCAATACATTATTCAGTGAGTGGAGCTAAAATTGACTTTGATAATATAGTTTGACCTTAGTGAAGACGATATACAGTGATAAAGCATAAATATAGGAAAACTACATTCTAAAATTGCTAATTTATTGTTGATTATTGAAACTAAATACTTCTAATTAATATATGTTTAATCGAAGCCTGTACAAAAAGTGGCGCCTGCACCGTGTGTAAAATATGATATATGGCTGGTTCCGCCTACTTTTAAACCCAAAATCCGCCCACCGTTTACTATTTATTAAAGTTCTTTTTTTAACTTTTTTCAAACTTTTCACACAAAAATGTTCAAAACACGAAACCTATATTTCATTTAGTTTGAAATCTTCTCATTTCAACTTTAAAAATCTTTACATTAATTTAATTTAATTTAATTTATTGAAATTTAGATGATTACTGTCTTCAAAAAAAAAAAAAAAAGCTGATTTTTTTTTTTTTTTTTTTTTTTTTTTTTTTTTTTAATTATTTTTCTTTATTTTTCCTTCTTTCACAGGTTATGCACCGATCAGCGGGATGTGCAGCAAGTATAGAAGTTGTACCGTAAATGAAGATTCTGGACTTGCACTGGCATTCACAGTGGCTCACGAAATCGGCCATAAGTGAGTTAACATTGGATTTCGTTTAATACTCTTTTAAAATTGATAACACTATAATCTTAATAATAAAAGGCAAAATTTCCAAAAACAATCCACGAAAACTGACTTCATTGCTACAAAAATGTATTGAAATAATAATTATAATAAAAGAAAAGGAAAAAAAAAAATGGATTTTTACCTTGGTTTGAAGGAATGAATAAAATAACAAAAGAAGAATGATTTAGCAAAAAAAAAAAAAAAAGTCACAATTGCAGCAATGTATTCAGAAAAAATAAATTTTATCAGTAGTTTAAAATAAGAAAATATATTTAAAGGAATAAATGTAATGCTATGTAAAGATTGCCACATGGCTAATTGGCGGTTTTCTTTCTCGATCCCACGTTAATAAATTACCAAATTATGATCATGATCTAAGTACATCAAGCTAAATTAGAAGAAAGAAACGAAACCAAAATACTTAAAATGATTATGATAAAAATAAAAATATAATAATAATATTTTGATATATCGACCGCTATATGGGCGAAGGCCAGTTAAGAAGGAAAATTTAAGAACCGAAATTATAAAAGTTCCTCTGTAAATCCTTTTAAATAAATACTAAAATTTAATTATTTGCGAGTATGGTGTCTATTGGCATAAGTTTACTTTTAAATGTACTCGTGTTTTGAACTATTGTTGTATCCACTTCATTTAGTAATTCCACTAATTGTTGAATTTCTAACTTCAAATGACCCAATGCTGTTTTTTATTTTCTCTTACCCATACATATGGTAAAGAAAGTATTGTTTTTGCGTCAAATTTTTGAAATTGAGTTTTTGTTATATTTACACGTTTTGGGGTAGATGGGCGAAGGCCAGTTAAGAAGGAAAATTTAAGAACCGAAATTATAAAAGTTCCTCTGTAAATCCTTTTAAATAAATACTAAAATTTAATTATTTGCGAGTATGGTGTCTATTGGCATAAGTTTACTTTTAAATGTACTCGTGTTTTGAACTATTGTTGTATCCACTTCATTTAGTAATTCCACTAATTGTTGAATTTCTAACTTCAAATGACCCAATGCTGTTTTTTATTTTCTCTTACCCATACATATGGTAAAGAAAGTATTGTTTTTGCGTCAAATTTTTTAAATTGAGTTTTTGTTATATTTACACGTTTTGAGGTAGATGGGCGAAGGCCAGTTAAGAAGGAAAATTTAAGAACCGAAATTATAAAAGTTCCTCTGTAAATCCTTTTAAATAAATACTAAAATTTAATTATTTGCGAGTATGGTGTCTATTGGCATAAGTTTACTTTTAAATGTACTCGTGTTTTGAACTATTGTTGTATCCACTTCATTTAGTAATTCCACTAATTGTTGAATTTCTAACTTCAAATGACCCAATGCTGTTTTTTATTTTCTCTTACCCATACATATGGTAAAGAAAGTATTGTTTTTGCGTCAAATTTTTGAAATTGAGTTTTTGTTATATTTACACGTTTTGAGGTTGATGGGCGAAGGCCAGTTAAGAAGGAAAATTTAAGAACCGAAATTATAAAAGTTCCTCTGTAAATCCTTTTAAATAAATACTAAAATTTAATTATTTGCGAGTATGGTGCCCATTGGCATAAGTTTACTTTTAAATGTACTCGTGTTTTGAACTATTGTTGTATCCACTTCATTTAGTAATTCCACTAATTGTTGAATTTTTAACTTCAAATGACCCAATGCTGTTTTTTATTTTCTCTTACCCATACATATGGTAAAGAAAGTATTGTTTTTGCGTCAAATTTTTGAAATTGAGTTTTTGTTATATTTACACGTTTTGAGGTTGATGGGCGAAGGCCAGTTAAGTAGGAAAATTTAAGAACCGAAATTATAAAAGTTCCTCTGTAAATCCTTTTAAATAAATACTAAAATTTAATTATTTGCGAGTATGGTGTTTATTGGCATAAGTTTACTTTTAAATGTACTCGTGTTTTGAACTATTGTTGTATCCACTTCATTTAGTAATTCCACTAATTGTTGAATTTCTAACTTCAAATGACCCAATGCTGTTTTTTATTTTCTCTTACCCATACATATGGTAAAGAAAGTATTGTTTTTGCGTCAAATTTTTGAAATTGAGTTTTTGTTATATTTACACGTTTTGAGGTAGATGGACGAAGGCCAGTTAAGAAGGAAAATTTAAGAACCGAAATTATAAAAGTTCCTCTGTAAATCCTTTTAAATAAATACTAAAATTTAATTATTTGCGAGTATGGTGTCTATTGGCATAAGTTTACTTTTAAATGTACTCGTGTTTTGAACTATTGTTGTATCCACTTCCTTTAGTAATTCCACTAATTGTTGAATTTCTAACTTCAAATGACCCAATGCTGTTTTTTATTTTCTCTTACCCATACATATGGTAAAGAAAGTATTGTTTTTGCGTCAAATTTTTGAAATTGAGTTTTTGTTATATTTACACGTTTTGAGGTTGATGGGCGAAGGCCAGTTAAGAAGGAAAATTTAAGAACCGAAATTATAAAAGTTCCTCTGTAAATCCTTTTAAATAAATACTAAAATTTAATTATTTGCGAGTATGGTGCCCATTGGCATAAGTTTACTTTTAAATGTACTCGTGTTTTGAACTATTGTTGTATCCACTTCATTTAGTAATTCCACTAATTGTTGAATTTCTAACTTCAAATGACCCAATGCTGTTTTTTATTTTCTCTTACCCATACATATGGTAAAGAAAGTATTGTTTTTGCGTCAAATTTTTGAAATTGAGTTTTTGTTATATTTACACGTTTTGAGGTTGATGGGCGAAGGCCAGTTAAGAAGGAAAATTTAAGAACCGAAATTATAAAAGTTTCTCTGTAAATCCTTTTAAATAAATACTAAAATTTAATTATTTGCGAGTATGGTGTCTATTGGCATAAGTTTACTTTTAAATGTACTCGTGTTTTGAACTATTGATGTATCCACTTCATTTAGTAATTCCACTAATTGTTGAATTTCTAACTTCAAATGACCCAATGCTGTTTTTTATTTTCTCTTACCCATACATATGGTAAAGAAAGTATTGTTTTTGCGTCAAATTTTTGAAATTGAGTTTTTGTTATATTTACACGTTTTGAGGTAGATGGGCGAAGGCCAGTTAAGAAGGAAAATTTAAGAACCGAAATTATAAAAGTTCCTCTGTAAATCCTTTTAAATAAATACTAAAATTTAATTATTTGCGAGTATGGTGTCTATTGGCATAAGTTTACTTTTAAATGTACTCGTGTTTTGAACTATTGTTGTATCCACTTCATTTAGTAATTCCACTAATTGTTGAATTTCTAACTTCAAATGACCCAATGCTGTTTTTTATTTTCTCTTACCCATACATATGGTAAAGAAAGTATTGTTTTTGCGTCAAATTTTTGAAATTGAGTTTTTGTTATATTTACACGTTTTGAGGTAGATGGGCGAAGGCCAGTTAAGAAGGAAAATTTAAGAACCGAAATTATAAAAGTTCCTCTGTAAATCCTTTTAAATAAATACTAAAATTTAATTATTTGCGAGTATGGTGTCTATTGGCATAAGTTTACTTTTAAATGTACTCGTGTTTTGAACTATTGTTGTATCCACTTCATTTAGTAATTCCACTAATTGTTGAATTTCTAACTTCAAATGACCCAATGCTGTTTTTTATTTTCTCTTACCCATACATATGGTAAAGAAAGTATTGTTTTTGCGTCAAATTTTTGAAATTGAGTTTTTGTTATATTTACACGTTTTGAGGTTGATGGGCGAAGGCCAGTTAAGAAGGAAAATTTAAGAACCGAAATTATAAAAGTTCCTCTGTAAATCCTTTTAAATAAATACTAAAATTTAATTATTTGCGAGTATGGTGTCTATTGGCATAAGTTTACTTTTAAATGTACTCGTGTTTTGAACTATTGTTGTATCCACTTCATTTAGTAATTCCACTAATTGTTGAATTTCTAACTTCAAATGACCCAATGCTGTTTTTTATTTTCTCTTACCCATACATATGGTAAAGAAAGTATTGTTTTTGCGTCAAATTTTTGAAATTGAGTTTTTGTTATATTTACACGTTTTGAGGTTGATGGGCGAAGGCCAGTTAAGAAGGAAAATTTAAGAACCGAAATTATAAAAGTTCCTCTGTAAATCCTTTTAAATAAATACTAAAATTTAATTATTTGCGAGTATGGTGTTTATTGGCATAAGTTTACTTTTAAATGTACTCGTGTTTTGAACTATTGTTGTATCCACTTCATTTAGTAATTCCACTAATTGTTGAATTTCTAACTTCAAATGACCCAATGCTGTTTTTTATTTTCTCTTACCCATACATATGGTAAAGAAAGTATTGTTTTTGCGTCAAATTTTTGAAATTGAGTTTTTGTTATATTTACACGTTTTGAGGTTGATGGGCGAAGGCCAGTTAAGAAGGAAAATTTAAGAACCGAAATTATAAAAGTTTCTCTGTAAATCCTTTTAAATAAATACTAAAATTTAATTATTTGCGAGTATGGTGTCTATTGGCATAAGTTTACTTTTAAATGTACTCGTGTTTTGAACTATTGTTGTATCCACTTCATTTAGTAATTCCACTAATTGTTGAATTTCTAACTTCAAATGACCCAATGCTGTTTTTTATTTTCTCTTACCCATACATATGGTAAAGAAAGTATTGTTTTTGCGTCAAATTTTTGAAATTGAGTTTTTGTTATATTTACACGTTTTGAGGTAGATGGGCGAAGGCCAGTTAAGAAGGAAAATTTAAGAACCGAAATTATAAAAGTTCCTCTGTAAATCCTTTTAAATAAATACTAAAATTTAATTATTTGCGAGTATGGTGTCTATTGGCATAAGTTTACTTTTAAATGTACTCGTGTTTTGAACTATTGTTGTATCCACTTCATTTAGTAATTCCACTAATTGTTGAATTTCTAACTTCAAATGACCCAATGCTGTTTTTTATTTTCTCTTACCCATACATATGGTGAAGAAAGTATTGTTTTTGCGTCAAATTTTTGAAATTGAGTTTTTGTTATATTTACACGTTTTGAGGTAGATGGGCGAAGGCCAGTTAAGAAGGAAAATTTAAGAACCGAAATTATAAAAGTTCCTCTGTAAATCCTTTTAAATAAATACTAAAATTTAATTATTTGCGAGTATGGTGCCCATTGGCATAAGTTTACTTTTAAATGTACTCGTGTTTTGAACTATTGTTGTATCCACTTCATTTAGTAATTCCACTAATTGTTGAATTTCTAACTTCAAATGACCCAATGCCGTTTTTTATTTTCTCTTACCCATACATATGGTAAAGAAAGTATTGTTTTTGCGTCAAATTTTCGAAATTGAGTTTTTGTTATATTTGCACGTTTTGAGGTAACCTGAATCAGAAAATCCTGTTTTTATCGATTGGTCTGTGTGTTAATAGCATATCTTAAGAACAGATAATAGCAGAAATTCCAAACTTGAAATTTAAAAAGTGGATCATATAAGGATGCTATACACTAAACTTTTCGTTGAGGTCAAGAAATTGGATCGTTTACAGGGACACCCAAGAGAATTCAACTACATTACGTCTATGGGGGAAACTGCAAAACTATGGGGGAAATGCATAAAAGACTGTTTTAAGTAGATTGTGGTATGGAAATCATTTATCATTCGTTTACAGGGTTACCCAAAATATTTGCAGATATTGGGGCTATACTTAGAAATTGCTGGAATTGTAATTCATTTTGTGTTAGATGTTTTTCAAGTAAGATTAAATTTAAGAACCCAATAAGTTTTATAGTGCATATTGTTTATAGACAATATACAGGGCTACCTAAAAATTAAGTTAAACATTCTTTTCTATTGAACGTAATTGATGGAAGTGCTTAGCTACATTTTACTGTGTCAGCGATCCCTGCTCAGTAAGCAAAATTAATTTTTCACACCTATACTGTAAACAAAGTATTTTTTGAAGTTCTTTTCTCAACTCCAGTTTTTTGTATAATATCACATTTTTGAAGTGCCCTGATTTCGAAAGTCTAATATTTAGCGGTTAATTAGTATATGTTACCGTGAAAGACCGAAGTCTGGAGAATGTCGACATTCTCCGGTGAATATCAACATTCACATAGTCGCTTTGTGTATGTCCGAAATATTTAATTACCTTCTTATATATTCGGACTATCACCGGTGTATGTCGAGAACCACAGACATACTCTGGTGGAGGTCGAAACGAGAAGCCGATGTTGACAGAATGTCTTCAGTACGTTCTAACTGAGTACAGAAAATAACGTTTGTAAATCATACTTTATTATTAAAACATATTACGACGTATGTCGAAATAGGAGAAAGTTACTATAATCGAGTTACGTATACTTTCTCAGATTTATGTATACTTTCACGTATACTTTTCACGTATACTTTCTCAGCGAGGCAAGGGTGTCCAGTGATGTTTTTCTGGTTTTAACATGCGTGATAGGGATTGCCGCGGATCCGAGTTACGTGCGTTTTCAGATTCATGCACAGCGAGGTGGGGGTGTCCAGTGATGTTTTTTTGGTTTTAACATGCGTGATAGTGATTGCCGCGGAACCGAGTTACGTGTGTTTTCAGATTCATGTACAGAGAGGTGGTGGTGTCCAGTGATTTTTTTTTTTTTTTTTTTTTTTTTTTTTGTTTTAACATGCGTGATAGTGATTGCCGTGGAACCGAGTTGCGTGAGTTTTGAGATTCATGCACAGCGGGGCAGGGGTGTCCAGTGATATTTCTTTGATTTTAACATGCTTGATAGTGATTGACGCGGAACCGAGATACGTGCGTTTTTATATTCATGCACAGCGAGGTGAGGGTATCCAGTGATGTTTTTCGGTTTTAACAAGCGTGATAGAGATTGCTGCGCTGCGGAACCGAGTTACGTGCCTCCGTAACCGAGTTATGCTCTCCCGACACACAGGACCTTAATCGCGCTAGAAGAAATGATTTGGCGTCAGACTGTAGCCTTTTCGTCAACATCGGCTTTTCGTTTCGACCTCCACCAGAGTATGTCTGTGATTCTCGACATACACCGGTGATAGTTCGAATATATAAGAAGGTAATTGAATATTTCGGACATACACAAAACGACTATGGGAATGTTGACGTTCACCGGTGAATCTCAACATTCTCCGATTTCGGACATTTAGAGGTGCGTTTTAGGTTGCCACTTAAAAATTTGATCAAGATTGGCATGTTTGAAGGCAAATTAATAACAGCCTTCGTTCTTTTTTTTTTTTTTTTTTTTTTTTTTTTTTTTTGCAATTGTATGCACTATAAACGAAGGAGGGGTTGAAGGGGGCGGCAACCTCTCTCACACAGAATTATATGTCAAATGAAACTTTTCCTAAGCCTATTTTCGATTATTTTAAAAGTAAAAGTATATTAATTTTTTTATGCTATTACTTAATATGCAATCTATCTTTATAGTATTGAAATGGAAGGTAAAAGAAAGACTTGTGAGTGTCACACCAGATTATTTCAATACTCTTACTTGAATAATTTTTACTTGGACCTGCTATTTAGAGGAATCTTATTTAACTTCTTAAAAGTTAGAATGTATAAAGTATAAAAACCTTTATAAAAATTCAATTTTCTGACATCCACCAAAAATATACGATAACCATTCCTCTTAGGGTAAGAAAAATATTTAAGCATAATTTAATCTATATTAAAAAATATATATATTTGAATAGCAGTGTTATGTCATTCAAATATAATTTTACAATACTCACCCTATCATGTAAATAAACAGGATAAATGTAATTTAAAACATTTTGTTTTCCAGCTCATTATAAAGACTTGCTACTCTGGTTATATAAAAATGTATGATCC
This sequence comes from Salticus scenicus, assembly GCA_963930645.1. NCBI lineage: Eukaryota > Metazoa > Arthropoda > Arachnida > Araneae > Salticidae > Salticus > Salticus scenicus. The sequence continues at coordinate 112,378,037 of OZ005661.1, read as the reverse complement.
AGTACTCTCTAACGAATATTTTCAAATGAAATACACACACTGGCCAATGAATTAAAAACTTTTAAATTAATATCTTATTGGACCTTCTTTTGCACGTTGGACGATTCTACAAGCTTCTAGGATGTATTTGTGTCCAGAGTTTATTATACATTGGCGGCACAGACTTTAAGATCCTGTAAATTGGATGGAAGAGGAGATTGCTGACGGATACTCCTTTCCAACATGTCCCAAATATTTTCTATTGGATTGAGATCCGGGCTTTGAGGCATCTAGGGAAACTGTTAGAAGTCAGATTGATGTTCATTGAACCAATCTCGAACGATTCTGCCTCAATGTAGGGTGCATTATCGAGCCCAAAGTATCCATTAACTTCGGAGTAAAAATGTAACATTGAGGGATGCATTTAATCTATCAATATGTTCAGGTGCTGTATGACTTTTAGATTATCCTCAAGTAACACCAGGCGACCACTTCCACACAAGCAGAATATTCCTCAATTGTTTGTAACAGGTTTTGCATACCTTTGCTGTCAGCGAACATTTGTAGAAACTCTTATAGGTTTCTAATTATTTAGCCAGTCTGTATATATATCATGAAGTTACATAATTAACACTCTTTATAGGTTCATGGTATATATATATATATATATATATTATGTGGCTTACATTCGGTTTATAACTTATATTAGTCGTGAAAAATCCTATATTTTAGATATATATATTTATTTATTTATATATGTATTTATATATTTATTTATGTATTTGCAAACTGAACATTCAAAATGTCTAAACATATTCAGCAAATTAAATTACAATTTTCTTTCTTTCTTTCTTTCTTTCTTTTTTAAGCTTTGGGATGCTGCATGATGGTCAAGGATCCTCACCATGCCGAAAAGGTCGGGGAACAATCATGTCGGCTTCTCTTTCTGGATTGGACACCAGCATCTTGTGGTCTGAGTGCAGTCGGAGAGACCTCGCATACTTCCTGCAGTAGGGGCCTACCCACACCACTGTGTCCCGGCACTACACTCCCTTGACTTGTGAGCTCACACACGCACACACGCACACAAACACACGAAATAGCGCTTAAATATTTAAATAACATCTGCTATGTTATACCTGTATTCATAAATATTCGTCCTTCCGTTGTTTCAAAAACAAGAGGAAATCTTAGGATTCATTACTGCTATCATGACATATTACACTTTTAAAAATACAGCCTAATAAAGGTTTGGTAATTTAAAACATGTGCCTCTTGACAAAAGTGTGTTAAGTTTAAGTGGATTTAACGTCTCACTAGATCTACATATAGTAAGCAAATGGCGAATGTCTGCGATTTACCCCCAATGGGTGGTTAGGAAACATTCCATCACAATTTTGATCTTCCGCGAAAGAGATGATTCCCTCGCGTTGTCCTTACAAAATGGTAAAAATTGGATCTCTTCAGGAATTTTGCCTCGTTTTTCTATATACTTGTTTTAAAAGATATTTCAGAAGAAACTTCTAAATGATATTTCTAAAATTCACATTAATTGCCCATAAAACCGTTATAACCTTTATTTGTTTAAACATTTTAGGCACACATTTGTAAAGTTTCAGGATTTCTTAATTCAAAATATACAATTGTACATTTAAAAATAATAATAATAATAATAGGTTCTAATTTTTTTATTAAACGTTTTTCATAGATTTACAAAATTTAATTGCCTACTTTATGTACTAACTTAACTTTTTATGATAAGTTACAAAAATGAAATGCAAACTAATTACGGAACGCAGTTTTCTTTTAAACCTCTATAACTTCCGTTTTTATCTGACTTAATTAATTCTTTTTTATTTTCATTGCGGAACACTTTTAGTAGTGCTTGTTCTTTTTTATTGATCATTCCGATATATTTAAAATGCTCTGAAACTTCTGTAGTCAGTGACTATAGTAAATTCGATCGAAATTAACGTCTCAGTATTTACTACTTTTTAAAACTATCGCTCTTTTATTATTAGTATTATTATTATTACTAGTACTAAAAAATTGCAGAGGGAAAAGTTACTTAAAATGCTGATTTTCGTTTTAGTCATTTCCACAAGCTTGTTAAGCTATAAATATACTTTTATTCTCTCTTTATTAAAAGATTAATTTGTCTTTAGTTTATATCAGTTATTCAGTTTTAAAATGAATTAGGTTTTTAAATACAAATGCATCTAACTTACATGTATTCCGTTCTAAATTCATATTTTACCTATTCAAGGAATTTTAAATTTATTAAAAATCCCACGCTGTTTGACAAATATAAAGACTATCATTTCCTTACCATTATATAATTTTGTTAAAATGAAAGTTACTCTAATATTTTACACAGTTATGTATAATTACATGTGTTACTAGGAGAACGATTGCAGTTTTGTCGGCCAAAACTGTGCTACCTAAGTCAAAAAGATAATCATGCATGATTGAGTTGATTTATTGAGATTGTTAGGGAAAATTTTGATTAAATTATCAAAAAGAATTTCGATTGGATCTCAGATATTAATCGTAACATACAGTTATTTAAAGCAAAAAAGAGACAAGTGATCAGTATGCTTACTAAAATTTTGCAAATTCTTTTATTTTTTACTGTAAATTTACCGAAAATACTATAATATTTTAACATTCTTTTAACTAAAATTTTTACAAAAAGCAATGTACTAATTACTATTTTATTGAATGCCAATATTTTGCTAAATTTTTAATCCAAAATGACTCTTGGTGAGGTGTAATATCACATTATTTGATTCAATTAAGTTATATGTATTGCTAGTTCATTAAGGGGTTACTTAGGTTTTGGCTAAAAATAAAATAAAATAAAATAAAACACATTTTCTCCATTTTTTTCCCCTTTCAGATAATAAATAAAATTTTTCATTAAAAGTTTGAGCGAATGATTCAAACGTTACTTTATAACATTTTCATTAAATTTTTGGAAAAATTCAGCCGTTGGTTCTGATTTTTGGAGATCCCCGAGAAAAGTGGTGGACATGATTTCTCAAAAATTAATACCTCGATCTACTTGAAATTTTGCACACCTCTTCAAAATAGAATTCACTAGTGCTTGAATTTTCATTCATTCATTCTTTCTTTCTTTCTTTCTTTCTTTCTTTTTTTTTTTTTTTTTTTTTTTATTACAACATATTTTACAAGTCTATACGTAAAGTAAAGTGTACCGAAAACTGTACTGTTTTTAAATAACGGGTGTACCAGAATAAAATATTTGTATGTATGCATGGAAATTTTATATTATATATAGACATATACGTTTTTTATAGATTCCCAATTACATTGGTAAAATCTGTGCAACAACTCAAAAGCAAAAATTACATTGCAACTACAGGATAGTATGAAGAGCAAAGAAGTACAAAAATTGGTACTTTCCAAGTTCAAAAGTGGAGAATTCAGAAGCAAAATATTTCGTCATTTGAAAGGTGTTTTAAGTTGTGCCACTGTTTTTAAGTGGTGTAATATGATTAGAAAGAGTGACAATATTAAAACATATCAACCTCCAGACTGTCCACGCATTGTCCGCACCAAAAATCTGATTGAAAAAGTGAAGAGTCGCTTGACACGTAAGAAGAGCATATCTATAAGGAAACTTGCTAGGTAACTGAAAGTATCAAAACTATCTGTACAGCGAATTCTTAAAACTGACATCGGATTAAGACCTTACAAGAAACGAATACAACCTAAACTCATAGAAACCCAAAAGCAGAAAAGAATCAAATTCGCTAATTGGGTGCGACACAATTTCAGAAAACGTTAGATTAAGAGAATCCTTTTTTCTGATGAAAAAAGGATTTAAATCCACTGGACTACTCGAATTAAGATGAATTTGTACAGCAGATGAACTGGGATAAAATAAAATGTTTAAAAATACTGATTTCAGAACTAAAACGAGCTGTAAAGAGAATAAGAAAGGACGTAATAATGGAAAGTTGTCTAAGTTGGACCAGACGCTTATATCGAATGGCAAACAGCAACGGAGATTATTTATTTACAAAAATTAATATGTTGCATCTTGTTTATTATTCTGTTTATATTGTTTATGTGTAACGCCAAGTTGGGTTTCACTTAAATATATTTAGTTATACATCAATTTATATCAGTCTATTTTATTCTGGTACACCCGTTACAATTCTGACAAAAATTCATTTTTTTTTTAATACTTTGTTAAAACACTATTCAATTCTAGTTTAAAGATATGTACAAAATGTCAATGAGATCAGTGCATTATTTTTTGAGAAATCCGTGTCCACCGTTTTTCTGAAAGATCTCCGAAAACCAAGAACCACTGGCTGAATTTTCCAAAAATTTTAATGAAAATTGTTATATTGTTGTAAATATATTTAACATATAAGACGATTCATAAGGCGATATTTAAAAAAAGAAAAAAAATTAGTTTTTAATTGTGATTCAAAATAATTTACCAAACATGTGATATGACACACATGTGAAAGGTGCTATCTGATTGGTCAACCCAGAACATATTGATCAAAGCGTAATTTCGGCTACTAGAGATTTCACAACAAAAATTTAATCTAATACACTTAAGATGCACATTTTCTAAAAAAAAAAAAAAAAATGAAAAAGAAAAAACAGAAACAATATTAACTCTTATGGTCAAACAAATGCTCAAAATTTCATATACAGTCGGTAACAAAAGTCTCCAAGCACTAGCAAAAATTCCTATGTAAAAAAAGTACTCTTAATACGGTTTTGTTAAATAAATCCTTGTCGAATCATGTGTTTAGACTGACTAAAGAACAGGATTCGACAAGGATTTATTTAACAAAACTTTATTAAATGTACTTTTTTTTTTTTATATAGGAATTTTTACTAGTATTCGGCGACTTTTGTTACCGACTATACAGTACCCGCCGCTTATTAAAATCATATTCGTTCTGAGCCGAAGTGATTTTATTAAGCGGATGATTTTTATATGCAGCGAATGTTCCTGCACTCAAGAAAAAAGTATTACATCCCTGAATTTGGAAAGAAATTTCAAAATGTAACGAATAATGGATTTAATGATTAATATTAATTGATTTTTGACTGATAATTAATTAATTGCTACTTCAAAATAAGTACATTAAATATATCCCAAGTTCTGATGCTCTTTCCTTTCAGGAAGATCATAATTACTTTGCCAAAAATTCACGCTTTTCTTTTAAATTTAAAATATTTCCATTTAAACTTCTTGCTTCTTAACTATTTCAAAATAAGAACTAAAAATTATCTTTTAATAATAAAAAAAAAAAAAAAGAAAATTATCATTTGCGAATCAAATCAAATTTGCAACTTCCCTAACAACACATCTCATCCACAAGACATCCTCAGGATATCCTATGGATGAAAGTACGTCTAAGGGACATCATCCTCAGGATGTACTATGGATAAGTGTGCTGTTAGAGTTATTATCGCACTTTAAAGAACATGTTTCTTAAAATTGTTATTAAGACAAGTAATGGGGCTTGTGTAATTTGTAACTATGCTGTAAATGTAAAATTTTTAACAAAGAGTAGAAGAAATAACGGGGAGATTGCTGTGTTTTATTTTCTTTTTTATTTCAAAAATAGAAAATCACAGTGTAAATAAAAATTTGTTTAGATGCATAAATGACATTTTTGCTGCTGCAGAGATATTTTTGAGTTTATTAACCGGCGAAACTGATTTTATTAAGAGGCGGTTTTAAAAGCAGTTCATATTGATTTGATTCCAGTCCTTGAAATTTGATCAGATTAAGCGGCTGGTTTTAATAATCAGTGAATTTATTAAGCGGCAGTTACTGTATTTAAAAAGGTATTTGGAAGAATTTAAAGCCAGTTAAGCCTCGTATTTCACGGTTGGCTCTTCGGATGAACATTGAAGGCGCCATCTATTAATCTAAATCGAAATAATCACATTGATACAATTTTAAAATGAGATTCGAAATAAATTTTTGAACGCAAAATTTATGTATTCTTTTAGATTTTTCATTCGTTATAAATAGAGTAAACTAGAATAAACGTTATTTCTTTTTATTTATATATTTATTTTGTAGATACGTTTTTATTAACGGCCCTCTTCACTCACCGCCGCCGGAAGCCCGAGCCAATGTTATTCTATGGGAAATTTTTCTTTACAAATAACTTATTAACTAATACATATTTTTAAATTCTGTTTTCACATTCTGAAAATTCCCAGCTGTTAAATTGATGGACCTTTTTTAAAAAATTATTTTTTTTATTTTTTTATATTTTATTTTCAAGCTGCAAAATACGAATTTTCAATATGTGAAATTTGTTCATTTTTGAATTTCAAAATAAAATATAAAAAATTAAAAAAATAATTTTTTTAAAAAGGTCCGTCAATTTAACAGCTGGGAATTTTCAGAATGTGAAAACAGAACTTAAAAATATGTATTAGTTAATAAGTTATTTGTAAAGAAAAATTTCCCATAGAATAACATTAGTTTCGGCTTCCGGCGGCGGTGAGTGAAGAGGGCCCTTAACTGTGAAATTTCTGTAATATATGATAATATGGTAATTAAATTCCGATAAATTTTAGAAAGTATTAGATTTTTAATATAACAATGATTGAATTTAATTCTAACAATTTTTAACTTAGCAGCGAAAAAAATAATTTCTAAAATTGGAATTATAATTCAAATATCAAAAATTTAAATATATTTTATCGAAAAAAAAAAAAAAATCCAGTAATTTTATTTATGAGATTTTCTTAATATATTATGTATGCAGGTACTATTTCGCAGATGTTCTGCGCAGAAAAGGTTAGTTGAAGATTAATTTCGTAATTTTTTATTTGGTATATTATAATTTTTTTACTAATAAAGAGTGATAATTAGTTATAAAATACTTATATCTTCTTACCTCAGTTTATAAGCAATATATATATATTCTAACATTAAAAACGCTTGTATTCCAAATTTAAGATTGTGGAGTTTGCGCTCCTGCAAACTCCATCTTAACTTAAATACTTAGATTACTAAGAGAACACAAGACTTTAAATAACAATAACTAAAGTTTATTTCAGCAGATTAATGGGAGGGCGGCCTGGTAAATTTATATAGCTCAGCCAGCGTTTTACTTAATCAAGATATATGAATCAACAAATTAAGTAGATAACTTTAAATATCTCACCCCACACACAGAAAAATAAGTTGGTCACAGTGACCTGGCAAAATGCTCAACTGACAATACAGAATTGACTAACCAAAATCGCTGACTAGCCAAAAAGTGTACTTGCTGAACTAGTCTCCAAAACTGAAAAGTGTACTTGCTGAACTAGTCTTCAAAACTAAAAAGTGTACTTGCTGAACTAGTCACCAAATCTGAAAAGTGTACTTGTTGAACTAGTCTCTAAAACTAAAAAGTGTACTTGCTGAACTAGTCACCAAAACTGAAAAGTGTACTTGCTGAACTAGTCATCAAAACACTACTCCAGACTAGGAAGGTTAATATTATCAAACAAAGATGGCTAGTCCACAATCAAAACTATCTGACCAGTAAGATTAGTCATCAACCACTTTACCAGACAAGGCAAGTTAGTCATCAATTGCATTTATCAGACAAGGCAAGTTAGTCAGAATCTACACTTGATTCAGAAGGTTAGTCAGCAGCCACCAGGTATCTGACTAAGCAAGCGAGTCAGTTTTTAATGAATATTTGAAGAGGCAAGTTAATCAAGACTATTTGCCTGACTAGCATGTCTGATAACATATGAAGAGGGAAACTAGTCTTTATTTGACAAAGCTGTCTAATAATACTTGAAGAGGAAGATTAATCCAATATATATGTACAGTTGAACCTCGAAAATCCGGAATCGGCGGGACCGCGGTGATTCCGGATTTTAAAGATTTATTAAAAATTAATTTTTACGACATAATTACATAAAAAATGCAATTTTTACGCTAGTGAAAATAAACGACGATCGAATTAGAGAATTAAATTACAAAATAGAAATACAATAGATTTAATTTAGAATTAAAATATAAACACATTAAACTAAAAATGTTATAGACAATAAACTATTTATTTATTAAAAAATACTCAAATAAAACTATAAAAAACAAAGTAATTTGTGTTTTTTTTTTTTTTTTTTTTTTTTTTTTTAACATTTCAGCAATTTAAAGCTGATTTTTTGCAATTTAAAGGTAATGTGATTTTTTTTTTTTAATTATTATTCCGTTTTTAACTTACCTATTTTCAAAAAATAAATTCTTTAATTAACAATCAAGTAGTATAAAAATATGTAAAATTATGACTATGTATTCAGTGTTCAATAAAAAAGATTTTTTGGATTCCACAAGAAATGTGGAAATAAGGTACATCAAAATCTTATTTTAAAAATAAAAAGTACAACCGGAAAAATGTCCGGATTTTAGAGATTTCCGGGTTTTCAAGATTCAACTGCATATATATATATATATATATGACTAACCTGTCTCATAATATTTGAGCCAGATTAATCTAAATTTTTATTAAAATCCCCCATATTTCATGATGAAGAGATTCCATGCTTGTTTGCAGGGGGCCTTTTAAAAAGCATTGTTATCAGACTTAACCTGATTAGTTTTGTAATTTTTAAAAGTTTCTTCCTTCCCCCACCTCCCTTCATGGTGTTCAACCTCAAAAAAGCATTTTAAAAACTTTTCTGAAAAACTACTTGTTCATTATTTGGAATAAAATAAATATAGCTGCCAACTTTTTCAATTTATTCTGCAATGTTTTTAACATTTACCCCTTTTTTTTTTTTTTTTTTTTTTATTACTACATATTATTTCTATATTATTATTTTTTTTTAAGCATGCAATTACAATTAAATGTGAAGAAAATTACTCGTACAAAATAAATTTAAAAAGTTTGCAGCTATGAATAGTGGAAAATTAACAAACATATGGTACATCGGTAAAAGAACTCTACCCAAGTGAAGACTGCAATGGCTATATTTATCTAAAGGTATCTAAAGCTCAATTTAGTGTTAGTGAAAAAAATTTCCAAAGCTTAAATAAATGTTCTGAAATTATTGCACCCATGGTATGTTTTAACTGAAAATTTGGCTTATAAAAAAGCATAACTAGAATATGCAGTTGCAATCAGCCTGTCATATCCTGACAAGCTATCTTTCATCGAGATATGTGTGTCAAAAATAATACCAGAAACGGCTTCAAACAAACAAAGTAAATCTTTAATAATAATAGTTTAAAGCTTCACAATTGCTTTTTATAGTTTATATGGTAATTTAAATACTGGTATAGTAAATAGCCCATCTCTTCACAATTTCTTTGTAAACACTTAATAAGCAAATTTTAAATCAATGAAAATTTCAGTGGACCACTAAATGTATAAAGTATTTGTTTTTAGTCCAAAATTTTTTTTTCGTGTATTTAATATGCTGTGAAACACTTTTTTTTTTGTGTACACAAGTATTAAAATTGCTACGATTTCATTCTAAATACACAAATACTTTACAGCATGTTTTGTGAAGAACATCAGGATTTTTAGCTCAATAATTAAAATTGAGACTAGTAATAAAGTCAAAAATAGTCTTTGCTATTTTTTTTTGTTCGTCAGCAATTTTAATACTTTTTGTTTTCTCAGAATTTGCATTTTTTGATGCTAATCACAAGACTGAATAGATAGAAATTATTAGCTTTGTTATATTTACAAAAAGTTTTACCCTATTGGCTTGTAAAATTTCTTTGCGGTGATAATCTTTATTCATAGGGCAATAAAAATACTGTTCTTTGTTAAATACTTCAAGTTGTTTCAATATTCCTTACAGAAACAATTTTCTGAATGTGCAACTTACTTAACTAAATTTTACTATATTTCACCCTAAAACAATGCAATCTTTGTTTCTTCCCCCTTATTTAATTATTATTTCTACTATTTAATTCATACATGATTGCAATTAGTTCTGCGCCAAGATAGAGTTGTAAAAAATAATTTATGCATATACGAAGAATTTTGCACAGCTTGAAAAAAAAAAAAAAATATTTTGAACACAAAAGGCAGTTAAATAGCAAGCAGCACTATTTCAAGAAATATTTCAGAACTATTGTAGAAAGCTGTATGTGTTGCACCATTAGGTTCTTTATTATATTTGATGATTCCAGTTTAGTAGATTATTTGTACCATTAATGATTGATAATTTTAATCTTAAAATCTTAAGATGTGAAACTATAGTCCTCAGCTAATTTTTGGAGAATGTAAGTTACTGAATACTCAGACTTAATTTTAAGATGAAGAAATAAAAACGTTCAATATTTTATCCCTTCAAACATGATAGACTTAATTAATTTTTGTTGTTATTGTTACTTATGCCACTTGGAACTAACTCCGAGCCCAGATACATTGTTTCCAAACTTTGCGACTTTTTAATTCAATAGTCACCAATAATTTTGAGAAGTGATATTTGATATACATAATAGACGATTCTTGAATTCGGTTCGTCTTTTATGTATATCAAATATCACTTTTCAAAATTTTTGGTGACTATTGAATAAAAAAGTCGCATAGTCTGGCAACACTGCCCGGGTATTGTAACAACAAGGATTTAAGGTAGCATAAAAACACTTTCTGTTTAGATCCTAGAACTGTAAAGAGATTAATAGTTTCGGGAAACAGCTTGCAGAACAGATTTTTAAAGAAATATGTTTAATGAAGTCACTCTATTTATATATTTATTTTCAGAGTTTATGCACAAAAAATAGAAGTTCATCAACAGGCTACTCTCTCTGTCTCACAATTTTTTTGTTTCTAATCTTCAGATTCCCAGAACTATCATTATCGAAATTTTTATAATCTGAGTTTTTTGATTCGAAAAATTCACAATTAAATTGGTACTCAGTTTTTAAAAAAATATTATTTAAAATTTTTATATTTCATTTTACAGCAGACTACTAAAAAAACTCATTAATTTTTTTACTTATTTAATTTTAATTTAAAAAAATTAATTTTTTAGAAAAAAACAGTACCAATTTAAAGGTTGTGAACTGTTAAAATGTGCAACCAAACTTAAAAAATACATTAAATAATGAGTAATTCTACCCATAAATTTCTCTAATAACATATCTTCTGGAAACGATAGGGATCGAGTCCTTTTAAGAATCAGTCTAATAGATTTTTCAGAAGTGATGCAATAAACACATTGAAAAAAATAAAAAATATATAAATTTTAATTAAATATATTTACATGTTGAAGTACTAATTCAAAAGTAGTAACTAAATCAGTACTTGTTCAAAACTATTTATTTTCTGAATTTAACAGGGCTGATTGCAGGGTTGGGCCCCAGTTTTTTTTTTTTTTTTTTTTTTTTTTTTTTTTATAATAATAAAAACATTTGAAAATATCCACAATTTTGCCCACTTTGGGTTTTTTTTTTTTTAAATTTTATACGAAAAAAAAAAAAAAAAAATACTGAGCAATTGAAACACATTTTTTTTTTTTTCATTTATATATAACGAAACAATTTACATAAAAAATGAGTTTTATTTTGAGTTATAATTTTTACAAACAGAAGATTTACCATTATATTTACATTTAGATACTGCAAAAGTGCAACAACTAAAAAGTTTGGACTTGTGCACAATACAGATTTATCACAATAAAATGCAAAAATATATATTTTGTAAATAAAGACACAAAAATGTACAACTGTTAATTTACAATAAACTAATTAGTTAATTAGTGCATACAATGAAGGCAGGAAAAAGAAAAGAATCATCAACTTTTGCATGTTTGTTAAACATACATTTAAAAAAAAAAAAAAAAAAAAAAAAAAAAAACAGAAATTTTAATGAAATAATTACATATTTCACACGCACACATTAAAACAAAAAAAAAAAAAAATTCAGGTAGAGTCAAAATATTGATTATTTTGGAAACTGACAGCAAAAATTATCCCTAACTTCAGCATTTATAATAAACGTAATTCCTTTTTTTTTCTTTTTAAGAGTAGTGAAATAAACCCAAAATCCCCCAATCAAAAAAATTTGCTACCAAAAGAGCAAGTTTTATTTTACACTATAATAATCTTTTATTTGTGGAACCAACTTTGAAAATACAGTATAGAATTCGTAATCCAGAATGCTCCCAAAACCAGAATGTAAAATACCAACTACCAAAATTTTTAATTATCATAAAATTTAAGAATAAAAGTTATACAATAGCAGCGGTCAGAATTATACTATATTTAATGCAACGGTGTTACTCTGAGGAAATATGGTGAGCACATAATTGTACAAATAATTACTGAAAATTTTGCAAATTTAGATTGGGAAATGAATTTTTATGGTATTTTTTAATAGTTATTAAACACTAATAACAGAAAAATATTTTGTAGAAGATGTTGTTGCAGAGGGCAACATTGTTTCCAGACATGTTAAAATTAATATTGCTGTCCCTGCATGTATGGCCCTTCATGACATTTTTAATATGCACTACTATCAAAAAACGGGCACCATTGCAGCATTCGAACTTCTATATGGTTTTCCAAACAGATTTTGCTGCAGGAAGAGACCATACAGAAAAATCATGCAGTTTTTAAATCAGGAGTGATTGTGTGCAGAATTTTTTGTCTATATATTTTCTGATATCAAGATTTTTTTCAGTTTATTTTTCAGTGACTGTTAAGAAAGAAATCTGTTATTTTGTTGAAATTTAAGTCCCCCCCCCCTTAAATTTAGTAGTATTCTTTTATATTTACAAATATGTATAACCAAAATTTATTGGGAGGGGGGGGGGAGGGGTTACAAACTATTTTAACTTCCCAAAGCTGATTATTTTGCTGAAAAATCAAAAATTACTGCTTTAATTCTTTTAATTTTTATTTTGCTGCAAATTCCCAAAATAACATAATTATTTTGCTGTTAATTGTAACAGAATTTTATACTACAATATAGGATCCATTATCCAGAAAGCTTGGGACCTGGGATATTCTGGATAAGGGGTTTTTCCATAATTCGGAACACTTTAATATATGTATAAAAATGGTAAAAAATAATTCCATAAATAGTAGTGATAAACATGAATAAACACTTTCATATAAACACTTTACCTATATATTTGTTCATTTAATAAATTATTTCTACAAAATAAAAAACATTCTTAATTAGAATTTTAAACTATAAATAATAGTAATAATAAATGAAAATAAATAAACATATATAAAGTTTAATTTTGGACCTGAGAATAAAATCCTTTCACTTGGATTTTGCAAACATTTCTATGATTTTTTTTTTTTTTCCCTCATGATTTTTTTTTTTTTTTTTTTTTTTTTTTTTGCTCTGATACTAATTGTTTATAAATGTTTCAAAATTGTTATAACAATTGGGATTTCATGCATGTAACTTGGGTTGAAGAATAAAATTCATCTGCTATTGGCCACTTTAAGAAGTATGTGGTTCATCTGTGCATCCACTATAAATAACCATATGCGGTACCGCAACACCTTCTCTCTAGTAAAAAAGAAAAAACAAAGTATTAATAATTATGATAACTCATTTTTATGCCAATATTTATATATATATATATATATCGGGGGTCGATCCAGGCAAAAATTAGGACCCTGCTGCCCCTTCACAAAATTCAAATCCATAAAATGGGCCCCTTCACAAAATTCAAATCCATAAAATGGGTCCCTTCACAAAATTCAAATCCAGAAAATGGGTTCCTTCACAAAATTTAGATTTATAAAAGTAATACTTTTGTAAAATTTTTTCCATGTTTACAGTATTATTTTTAATGAGTGTCTATACTTGTTTAATAAAATGCTACTAACTTGATATTAAACATTAGACAGAGTAACTGCTAAGATGAAAGGTTTCTAGCGACAATTCCCTTTTTTTTTTTTTTTTACAAAAACATTTTGGTTTTTCACAAAAATGGGCCCCAAAAATTAAAACCTGGATCAACCCCTGTATATAAAAACTTATCAGTTTTACAGCAGTGATATTGAGATATATGTACTGTGAATTCAAGTTAATACATTTTTGTTAACTTTTCCAACCCTCAAAATATGTAAACAATTCGTGATAAAAGTCTCCCCAAGTGCTAGCTTGTACCTTTTGGTGCGAAGCAAAAAGTTGACGAAATTTCTCTGGAGTTAATTTAAATCGCCTCAGCAACAATTCCTTAAGGGCCCCTCTTCACTCACCGCTGCCGGAAGCCGAAGCTAATGTTATTAATGGAAAATTTTTCTTTACAAATAACTTATTAACTAATACATATTTTAAAATTCTGTTTTCACATTCAGAAAATTTCCAGCTGTTAAATTGACGGACCTTTTTTAAAAAATTATTTTTTTAATTTTTTACATTTTATTTTGAAGCTGCAAAGTACGAATTTTCAATATGTGAATTTTTTTCATTTTGCAATTTCAAAATAAAATATGAAAAATTAAAAAATACATTTTTAAAAAAGATCTGTCAATTAAACAGTTGGGAATTTTCTGAATGTGAAAACAGAATTTAAAAATATGTATTAGTTAGTAAGTTATTTGTAAAGAATATTTCCCCATAGAATAACATTAGCTCGGGCTTCCGGTGACGGTAAGTGAAGAGGGCCGTTAACATATTTATATTTGTATACCTTATCTTCCGGTTCTCGCGCAATTAATTAATTTATTTCATAAGGTAAAAGTGCAAGAAGATGCGTAATCCACTCTTCTTCAGGTAAAGAAACACGACGGGCTTGTCTTTCGAAAAGAATTAAATAAAGATTTATATCTTCTTTCATGTAATACTTTTGCATGAAATTTCGGAATTCTTTACTTGGATTTCTCGTTTCGCTATCTTCAACCCTAGTTTGTCTATTTCTCAACCCTAGTTCGGTCTCGACTTCATTCTTTCAAGTTCAAATTGAATTGCTCCTTTTCTGTTCTTCAATTACTTCTTTCCTAGCATTCATAATTGTATTTAACCTTTCTTTACAAAATTTCTCATCGTAGTCTTTGCCTTTGAGAATAGCATTTTTAAAATAAATTATTCTGAAATCTGGCTGAGCCGCTATACCTAGGTCGTCAGCTAATATTTTTAAATCCTCTTTAATAGCCCTCGCTAAATATACCATTTTAAAATATTTTTTTGAGAAAAATTATTATTTAAACGAGAAAAAAATAATTTAAGTTACTATTATTAATTTTCTTTTAATATCTGTATTAAGCCAAATTATTAAAGGAAATTAATTATACCTTCCCTAAAATCGATATCAATAATATACACCGACTGCTTAAACGAAAAATTCTAAATAAATCAAATTACTAGAAAAATAAACTAAACTACCTCTGCGTAACATAATTGAGTATGAAAACACAAATAAATAAATGCGTTTAACTCTTAAACATAAAACAGCATTGATTTAAAAAAAAAAAAAAAAAAGTATTTTAAAATATATCTCATACACACGCATATAGATTCATAATAATCAGTTTATATATATATTTTAAACGAGAACAATATTTAATTTATGCTTCGCATACCTTAGTAAATCTTTACTGAAAAAGAAAATATTATATCTATAACAGAATGATTAAAAATGTGTTAGGAATAGGAAATTATTTTAATCATCAAAAGCAAAAAAAAAAAAAAAATAATAATAATCTGGTGTGTCACTCGCACGACTTTCGCTTACCCTGAAATTTAATACTATAAATACAGGTTGCAGAATAAAAGGTAAGATAACGAGAACTGTTATGTAAACCTGTGTTAAACAATTCATATTAGGCTTCTGAAAAGTTTTATATAATTAGTTCTGTGTGAGGGGGGCTACCGTCCCCCTCAACCCCCCCCGTTTCATTAATGCACCTACATTTATATAGAATTTAATTCGGTTATTAAAAAATAATTCTGTTTTTAAAAATAATTTATTAA
Source organism: Salticus scenicus (assembly GCA_963930645.1). Lineage (NCBI taxonomy): Eukaryota > Metazoa > Arthropoda > Arachnida > Araneae > Salticidae > Salticus > Salticus scenicus. The sequence continues at coordinate 112,362,138 of OZ005661.1, read as the reverse complement.
AATTATTATTTAAAAAATATATATTTTATGATAATGCAGACGATTTCCATATTAGAGAAGTAGTATAACACCAAATAAAAAAAAAAAAAAAGTCCATTTTATTCTCAATAAAAAAAATAAAAAAAATTTTTTTTTTTTTTTCGTTAAAAGTAAAAAAAAAAAAAAAATCGATAACTTTGTTTTAAATTATCGCAGATCGATGGTTCAACCATTCGTTTTAAAGGTATTGCTATTGGCGAGCTCTTTTGAAAGATACCCATCATGAAAATTCACTCCCCTCGATGGGGGACTCCCCCCCCCCAGAGGGGGGGGTAGGCTCTTTCATACACAATTTTTTTTTCCCAGTTAACTGTCTCTATTACAAAAAATATATATTCGTTTCATTTGGTTTAGTGCAGTCTATAGACGTTAAACTCACTTGCAATTTCCCCCATAGAGACGTAATGTATTAGAATTCTCTTGATTGTCCCTGTACACGAACCAGTTGCTTGATCTTAACGAAAAGCCTACTGTAGCATCCCTATATAATACACATTTAGAATACCAAGTTTGAACTTTCTGCCATAATTTGTTTTAGATATGCTGATAACAGACAGACACACACACAGACCATTTGCTAAAAACATGACATTCGTGTTCAGGGGACCTCAAAACAATATGTGTGATACATATATGATATAAACAATATACTATAGATATAAACAATATGTGTGTAAATATAACAAAATCTCGTGTTCGAAAATTTGACCCAAAAATAATACTTTCTCTTCCTTATGGGTAAGAGAAAGTAAAAATCGGCAATGCAATCGATAAAAAATAAAGAACAAATAAATACATGTCTCTCTCTCAAGAAAATTTCACCAAACAGATTTCAAGACAGAAAAATAAATAAATAAATAAATGCTTTACTGTAAAGTAATAAGTTGTAAAGTAATAAGTATATATTTAAGATAAACAAGAATAAAATTTAGGATATGATAACAGAAATAATCATTCTCTTCTTTTTTCCCTTACTCGTAGCAGTACACTCAGGCGATCGTCAGATTAATTATTTGGGAGAACACAGAAACATATACAAAATAAACGTCAGTTACTTTAAATCGAAAGTATTTTTTGCTATTTTAAGGAAACATAATTTCTGTTATTAAAATAATACTTTTCCAAGGATATGTTTTAAATTATAATTAATAAGGATAAATAATCTTATACTCTTTTAAAATGAAAGTATATTTGAATAGAATTAATTATTAAGAACAAAATTACTCATTTAATACTAGAATAAATATTCCATAAGAAATTTCAACTCCTAAAAACAATTCAAAATTTTTAGAAAACACTTGATTCTATATAAAATATTCAATAATTTTTAAAAAAAGAACAATTTTTTTTTTTTTTTCCGAAGGTCAAGTGTATGTGCACTTAAAAAATAAATGAACGACGATAATTTAGTTCAAAGATTTAACCTCAGAAAACAAGTATATTTACTTTAAAACATTCAGATAAAAATTCTTAAATATTCTAAACTTGAGAATATATTATAGTTAAGTTTTATCAGAAATATGACAAAGACAAAATAAATAAACACAATATTTATTAGTTTATAATTTTCCTTATCCTACTATTAAAAACAATAAATAACTTACTTATACAGATACCGAAGAAATTAAAAAGAAATGTTCTTGAAAGTGTTCTAAACACAGCTCAGAACCAGGGTGGCTCCTAAATCAAGTCAGAATCCGAGAGATTCTATTAAAGATGCTGAGCAAGGACGATTTCCACAGCGGGAGAACACATTCGCTTTTCAAGCATGGCTGGTAAAACAAAAATAATAAAATCGAAATTGGCCGACCAGTTCATCATGGCCAGATCCCCCAAATTATCTATGCGACGGTGGCGTCTAGGGATATGAATGATAAACGAGCCATTATTTTCGAAGACTGACATACATTTATTTAAACAATCACGAACGCACACACATATTAAATTTACATTTTACATTTTAAACAATAGCAATGATGCGACGCCAACACGCTTCGAACGAACAGCAAACACAAGGTTCTGCAAACAGAACTCTTTAGCAAAGCAAGCAACTTATTGGTCACGAGCATGGTCACGAGTCACATGACCCTTTTTCCTTTTACATCGTTGCCATTCACTCAGAAGAAATGTAATAAAACACATTTACATGAATATTCTAATAGATAAATATCCTACATATATATATATATATATATATATATATATATATAAACAAGTATGTTGTGGCTACCATAAGACTTTCTTCTTTGTTTTCTAATACAAATTCATTCACTACAAATAATTTATTAAAACTATTATTTATTAAAATTATCTACCATAATGAATACAGGCGATTTTCATCTAAAACTGACACAAAATATACAAAGACAGTTTTATTCTCTATAAATATTATGTTATAAAATGAGTTTTCATAATGGCTATCTCAACTATCAAGTTTTGTACAATTATACACCATAGAAGTCGAGATACAACTTTCCCGTTCTCGGGGAAAATGGCAGTATAGCAGCGCCACCTATTGGCCGATATGCATCCAAATTGAATCAGCATAATGTTTCATAACTGTCTTTTCACGTATCAAATTTTGTTTTATTATACCCAATAGAACCGGAGATATCCCTTTCACTTAAACTGTGAAAATTTCTGTATAGCAGCGCCACATGTTCAGTTATTGGCACCAAAAGTGGACAGACAAGTTATGTCAAGGTACATCCATATATAAATTTATGTGCAAATTTGTGCAGTAATTCCTGGGATATACAGCCTTCCTTTAAATTGTAGAAATCGCTGTATATCAACGCCATCTGTGGAACGATGGACACCAAAAGTCGATAAGCACTAATTTTGGTCAAAGTGCATTTACATATACATTTATATGCAATTATGGACGGTAGTTCCAGATATACAGTTGCCACAAAATTTTCGTCACACACACACAGAGACAGACTGATATTTTCTAAAAATAATCAAATCTAGTTCTGGAGCTCTCAAAATGTGTAAATCTATCAAAAACCGAAAGTCGAAAATTTTTACGAATCGAATACTTTCTTCTATTGAATATAGAAGAAAGTTAAAGAAAAAAAGAAAAGTAAATTGTGAATTTTTTTTATTTTCTAGAACGTAAATGCGAAGTTGTACAGTATTTCTTTCATTTATATATTTAAAAATAGTCGAGAAAGATTTAGAATTTTCTAATTTTCGTACAGTTTGTACAAAAGATACGAATTAGTTTCGTTAAAGAAAAGAAAACGGATCCAGATATAAATACGGATCAATTTTTCTGGTGGATATCCGCGGATACGGATACGAATATATACGGAGCTCCGATACACAGTATGTTTAAATCTTTTATATAGTTATAAATATGCCTACAACTTTATGTTTATAATTATAAGAAATATTTTGAAAGATGTTCTCAAGTCGATCAGACTTGTTGAAAACTAAACCCGAGCGCGACCAGCAAGACAGATAATTTTGTCAACCCGACCCGACGGGTAAAATCGTGTTACCCGACCCGAACCTCATATCTTGAAACCCAATTTCAGTTTCAGACGAGCAACTGACTGGAAAATTCTGTTTACATTCCCAAGCGGGACAGTTACGTTATCAAAGCTACCGGAGTGGCTTGAGGGGGGGGGGGATGTCATACAACTACGGGGAGGAGTGGTTAGAAGGTTCTAGATTGAAATTACTACTTTGGAACTGTATAATGTAATAAATAACAGTTCGCTTCATGCGATAATAAAATAAGTTTAAGAACTGAGAACAAGTTAATAAATTTGGAATTAGTGAAACATTTAGAAAATTAATTAATTAAAAATTAATTAGGGAGCTGTCGGTGGATTAGTGGGAGATAGAATCATTTAAGTGTGTAAAATGAGGCTTTAATTTTAAGGGAGCTTTTAATTATATTACATATATATGAGTAATTAAAAAACATATAATATATATAATCATATTAATTTTACTTCTAAAATAATTTGTTGAAAAGCATAATGCGATGTAAAAATTACGAAGTGAAAACTTCTTTAGGTGCAATTTACACATTAATTTATTCAGAGTGATTCCTTTTGGTCCTATGTTAAAATAAGCTTACTCGTTTTATAAAGTCGTGCATATTAATGCAACAAAACACGTAAATTGATTTTATTCTAAGCTAAGTAAACAAATCTCTATTGCAAAGTTCAGATAAAGGTCTTCCAAATCCAGAAAAATGATTTTAAAGGATGAAGTCATATTAAATTGACTAGAGTGGATGGGGTAGGGTTTTACGGTTATTCCTCATTAAAAGTTATATTAAACTGATGTGTAGAACTGGATGTTCATATTCAGGAACGAAAAATAATTCCTATACATTGTAGTCTATGTATAGAATTTCTAAGAGTACATTATTAACCTCATTTGTTTATTTGAATTAAAGATAATAAAATTAACATATGCTTTTGAGTTGCACAAAAGCTTGTCTTCTGTATAAAATTGGAGGTATAGCATTAGTGTTTTGTGTTCAGGGTTACTCGAAGAATTCAGATGCATTACAGGTTACGAATGATAAGCTTGAAAATGCATATTTAATTGTATTACGTCATTTTTATTTATTTATATATATTATTATTTTTTTTTTTTAGTGCTTTGTACAGTATATATACAATATACAGGACCACGTGCAAGGCTTAGTTAGAAGAAGTCAAATCCATTATTTTCTGTTGGATATAATCGATAGGGATATTTTTTAAAATATATGCATTACTAAACAAATGTACACTTCAGTTATCTCAAAAATAAGCACTTATTTATCTATTTATTTTAAATTTGTGAGTGCTGGAAAGACCCTAAAGTAATTCTAAGAACAGAAACAAAAATCAAATTCGAACTACACCGAAACTAAACCTTGACCAACACTTCTTTCCCAGTGAAACAAAGAATTCACTGGTTTAAACATTCTTCTTTTCATCATTATCACATGCATTTATCTCCCATACATGTTCGTGAAAGCTCAGAGACCAGTGGTATGTTGATGTTGGGTATTTAGGCCGATTGACTTTTCGAGGATCCTAGGCCTATTGATTGGGTAATCGAACCGGGGTCTTAGGCCTGATGGGAGTACCCTCCGTGAGGGGGGGGGTCATTCTAAGCGGTCTTAACCCGTATTTACGCGAGTTTCTGAGAAAGCCACAGAAAACTTCGAACGGCTAAGTCGATAAGCACGACATATAGGATTGAATCCGGCACTCCCCTTCTATCAACTTTGAGCGCAGAACCGCTCGGCCATTGGTGTGTGTGTGGAGGGGAGGGGGTCTTGGGGTCTAATAAAAAAACAAAACGTGTACCATTGTTTCTAAAAAATTAGATGTTTCTAAATCTATGTTCGTATGTCCCTAACATGATGAAGCCGACGAAAATAGTCTCAAAAGCCCCACAGTTAGCAATACTTTAAAGATTATACAATAAAATTTTTCTAAGAGGTCCATACACCGTGGTACATGAAATTAGCCTTTTACGGAGGTGGCCTTTTAATAGAGGTTATTCAGAAAATTTAACTCTGAGAACAAAGTGATATTCAAATTTACATAATCTGTCTATATATGTAATGTAAAAAGAAGCATAGAAAGAGCTTTTACTAATTAATTATCAAATTAATTAAAGTTTAATAAAAAATAACTATGTACAAATATTTACATTAATGACCACATAGGTCCAAAAAACATATTATAAATCCACTTAGGATTCTATATCATCAAAGAATCTATTTTCTATAATAATAAAAAGAAAGGTTTGTCTGTCTGTCTGTTCTTCTATACGTTCAGCCCCTGCCCCTATTTAACGCAGAAGTACAAGAATTGACATACGGATGCTCTGGAGCCTTTCCGAGGTCCTCTTCAAAACAGAATTTAAAAATTTTAATTAGTTCTGGAGATATTAATTAAAATGTCGACTCATGTCTAATCAGAAAGCGATCTCAATGACTGAGAATTCACCGCGATTGCATAAAAATAGATATATTAACGGAGTTAAAAGCAGAAAAAGTGTAAAATAAATTAGAAATATTAGTCTAATCGTTACGAATTTGGTACCAAATGAAAGGGACAATTTTTCTGAATCTAAGAGTGCAAGCGGCTTATCTGTACAACAATTAGATTTTTTTAAAAATTAACTAAAGTGTGAATTTTTTGTGGCAACATCATTTCAAATGCCAGACTATTGTCTGAGATGAAAAAAGGAAATGATTGTAACCGATTAAGATGTCACGTGTTTTATAGTGGGGGGGGGGGGGAATTGCAATTTTCAATTTTTTTCAAATTTTCATTCACGTTACATTTGAGTTAATATTCGGCCTAGACAGCATACTATAAAGCTACTATTCAATTTTCATGAAATTATGTGAATAAACAAAAAAATTACATTTTTATTGGGAATTATATTTATCACGACTCATGTGACCAAAATACAATGTAAGATTAAGTTTTGTTTAATATTTTGCAGTATTTTAAATTGAGATATGCCGTTGAAATTTCGTAATATTTGGTTTTAACGGCCGATAATCCGATTGTGAATATTTTTGAAAGTGTAGAATTATTAGGAAAGGCATGAGGGGGAAGGGGGCAGAAAAAAAAAAGAGTTACAGCGTTTGAAATTGGTATTATTAGGTTTTAAGGCAAGATAAATCAATTGCGGATATTTTCAAGTGTAAAATTATTAGAAGGGACGGAAAGGGGGGGGGAGGGGCAAAAATGTATAAAGGGAACGGTTGTTTCGGAGAAAACGAGGGAAAACACAGAACGCTTTTATTCTTTTATATTTTGCAGAGTTTCGAATTCTGATATTCCGTTCACATTTCATACTATGGATTTTTAACAGTATTTAGTCCGGAATTACGCAAGTTTCGGAGAAAACCACGAAAAAGTCAGACATAAATCGTTTTATAATAGTGTTTATATCATTTTTGTATCTCAGCTTCTAATTAGCATAATTTCAAAAGTAATATGTCATTTTAAAACTTATTTAAATTGAATTTCAAGAGTAGACGCCACAAATCTCTGTCGTCTTCCATTAACCGACTACCGTAGGTAATGGAATTCGAGATTTCACGTGATTTACATGTTTTAAGGTGTCCTGATTAGGTTTTCTTTTCTATCTCAACTAATAATTAAAATAACTTTATAAGTAATATATTATTTAAAAGCTTTGTTGATTTGGAATTGAACAGTAGATTACAGAAATTTCTACCGCCAGATGGCGCTGTAATATTTTAAAATTTCAATATTTCGAATTCTAATTATGATTAAATTATTTTTAATACATCATTCGAAAGATATTTTAAAGTACTTTTATATTATCGAAAGTGGAATTCGAGTTTTCACCCGATTTACACGTTTCGAGGTATTCTGTTCAGATTTTCTTTTGTATCTCAGCTACTAATTAAAATAATTTCATAAGTAATACACCATTTGAAAGCTTTGTTGATTTGGAATCGAACAGAAGATTACAGAAATTTCTACCGCCTGATGGCCCTGTAATATTTTAAAATTTCAATATTTAAATTCGAATTCTGATTAAATTGTTTTTAATTCATCATTCGAAAGATATTTTAAAGTTCTTTAATATTATCGAAAGGGGAATTCGAGATTTCACTTGATTTACACGTTTTAAGGTGTCTTGATTAGGTTTTCTTTTGCATCTCAGCTAATTGAGTTAGACTTTTCAAAATCGGTATATGTAGGTTAATTAGGAGGGGATGGAAGGGCGGGGAAGGAATAGGCGCGCGCAGCGCTCACGGGACTGCGGTGCCGAAGGCAGTGGGGACCCGGTCCAACTTTTTATCCGATGAAAAATGATTTAAAATTTTTTTTTTTTTCTTAAGAATAACAGTTTGATTTCAGAAGGAATATGAGCGTGCAGCGCACGTATATCTTCACACGTGTGCGCATGGGTCTGCTCTGGCGAAGGCAGTGGGGACCCAATGCGAACTTTTACCCGATGATTAAAGATCTTTCTAAAATTCCTTTTCTTAAGAATGAAAGTTTGTGAGTAATAACGTGGAATTTTGTGAAATCATAAGGATGGTGAAGGAATACGCACGCACAGCGCACGGATCTTCGCTGCCAAAAGCAGTGGGGACCCAGTGTGAGTTTTCATCCGATCACAAATGATTTTTTTTTCTTTTTCCTTTTTTTAAGAGTAATATTAATGAGTAATAATATTCAATTTTGAGAATTCTTTCATTAGAGTGGTTCATTTAAAAATACTGACCCACTAGCGGGCGAATGCAGAGGGGACCCGGTGTAAGTTTTTACCCGATCAGAAATGATTTTTTTTTTTTTTTTTTTTTTTTTTTCAAGAATAAAAGTTCATGAGTAATAACATGGAATTTTGAGAAATCATAAGGGTGGTGAAGGAATACACGCGCGCAGCACATAATTAAAAAAAAAAAAAAAAGAATAGTTCTCTGAGTCATCCTGGCGACAGATGTCCGTCTACTACATGATGCAATCTCTTTCGATGTTTCGAATGCACTTGAGTATAGATTTTTTTTTCTCTTTGTTTTTTCTTCTACATATTAGTTTTAAAATATTTTAATGTTAGTTTCCTTGAACTTTGTGTGATTTTTAAAAAGATTTTTTTTTTTTTTTTTTTTAAATACATTGGAACAAATTTTGCTGCTTAGTGTCATTTCTCAGTGGACAGATATTTCTATTTAAGTTTACGTGCAGGGAATACAGATTTCAGTCTTTTTAATTTTAGTTGGGGTAAAAAATTAAATGTCTGTTTTCAAAAAAAAAAAAAAAAGAAAAGAAAAAAAAAATACCTCTTTTTCTATCTGTTATTAAAAATTGCCGTGCTCCTTTGCTATCGTTTCATGTCATACTTAGAAAATTATTTATTAGATTTAAAAATACAAAAACTGGGATTAGTATGGCACAAAGTTCTTATAAAAAATATGCGTTTCCCAAATAACTTTAAGCGCAATTTTCTTTTTCAGAATTAATGAAACTGACACTATACCGCGAAATTCGATGGGTTTATTTTTCGATTTCGGTTGACTAACTCAAGTTGTCAGGAGACAAAAAATAAATAAACAAATAAAAAAAAAAGATTAAAGAAAAAAAAATAATAATGCTGAGCTTTTGGACTAGCCAAACAAATTTTTCTTAGTCAATTGACAAAATAGGAATAATTTATTTTTATTCTCTCATCTGACTAACCGGTCCAATTTGAGGAAAATGAAAACTGTACCTGGGAAATTAGTCATCTGACAAGTTTTAGAGCCAAAACGGATCAACAGACGAAACACATTAAAGATACATGGTAAAATAAAACGATTTTTGTGTCTCATGACTAAATGGGATTGTCAGGTAGTGTTTTGATTGTTTAAAATGTTGCGTAATTTTGTGCAAATTTGTCAATATACTAGGAAAACGTGTACTATGACAAAGATAACACGTTTCTTGACAAGTTTCGATTTTTCATTTTTCTGTGTGCAGCAGATAGTCGAAAGGTGTAGAGACGGTCACACTCGTACTCCAACTACGGCTTCACTATGGGACAGAGGATTCCCTTCTATCCCAGCTTGAACTTCCGGAAACTAGTAGACACTCACCAACACTCAACACTACTTAACTTCACACAACTAAATCTCCTCTACTCCACTTTCGATATTCACCAAAATAAGAATCAGCACACTCGCTATAATATCCTCCAACAACCACTATACGATCCTCCAACATCCTCACTATCTACTAAAACCATCTCTATTTTATACTTCTTCCTACACCCTCCTTTCACTACATTTCAATCCGTACTTTTAAAAATCACTTCTGATTTAACTAATATTCAAAATCTAAGTCTTTTAATGCAGCACCCTGCCGACACAAAACTAGCTCGACCTCAACCGTCACCGAGCCACTGGCGACGGAGTGATTTTAACCGTCCCCACTTCCTACCTTGCTGGATCCAGCTTAATTGAAACAACTGTGGTGACGTTCTAACGTCTCATCCTCACAGTCCCCCTCCTAGAAAAAAATTTAGTCGGGAAAATCCCCAACGGATTTGATCGATTAAATTTAAATAGCTTCATTCCCTCTCTAACTATTTCAAATCTCGGAAGTGTGAGTGCAGCCGTCACTTAAATTTTAACTGGGTGAGAAAAACTTAAAAATTTGTTAAGTCCCTGAGCGGAAAACTCGGGGACGCAAAAAATTAATTTAAAATTTTAAATAAAAGGCGTTCGTTTACCCCGAGAAACTCCGGGACTGACTGAGCTAAAACCAGGCTTACAGTAGGATTAACAAACGTCTCCCTGTTAGGCCAGGAAAGCAATATATTAAATTCAACTTGATCTTGGCTTTACAATGTAAGTCGCTTGTGACAAAATGCGACATTTAAAGTTTTGTTATAACACAAGAGTAAGTGTCTTTAAAATAAAAAGAGAAAAAAATGATAAAGTCTGTATTAATATGAGTTGACTGGCTGGACTGGTATCTGGAGCTCTACGTCTGCAAGGTAGATGAGTAAACCAAGAATAGGCTGAACTTTCTTCGCACTAGAGCAGACGTCAGAATCCACAGGCTGTCCATATGCAGGAAAAAGAACTTTTTGACATCAAATTAAGATCTTTCACTTTAGATAAAAAGAGTTTTAACATCAGATTAAGAGAATAGTCCATCAGAGTGTCTGAAATGGGAAAAACTTTTACAGTATGCATAGTAAAAAAAAATAGTTAGAATTCATTTCTGGAAGAAACTGAGACATGTTCGTCTCTATTAACATAATAGATAGGTTACATACAGAAATATTTCTCCCTCCTTAGCTAAAGCATAAGCGGAAAAAACTGAGTAGTTAGTCTTTTTAATGTTATATAGTTAAACACGACTTTTATGCTTATAGCTAAAAAAAACATTTTACCCCCTCTAAAAGTACATACAGATAAACTTTAGAATAATATTCAAAAAATTTTACAAATACAAATATGCAGTTTATAAATACATCATTTATAAAAATACAAGAGAAAAAGGGGGGGGAATTTACAAAGGGGCCAAAAAAACAGTTTATATTACCAGCTTTCTGCAGGAGATGGCTACAAGGTAAAAGACTTAATACATACATAAAATAGATATTTAAGAGAGAACAAAAATGTTGACATTGAAGCAGAACATTAATTTTGATTTGAAAGTTCATGGCAAAGTTAAATTTTGTATTTTTAGTTTGGGAAAGTCCATAACTTTCGTAAGAGTTCTTAAAATATAAAGTCCCAAAAAGGCTTCAAGGTACGTCGAACATTTTGTACAGCTCTGACAGAAATGCACTTGTAATAGAGAAAAAAAAATAGAGAACGGTATCACCTGATGTGAATTTGCAGCTGTAACTTCAGCAAGGTCAGAGGTCCAGGTGAATGTTCTCGATGTACTCGTCAGCTAGGCCACAGGGTTGGAGGCTTCCAGACCGGGGTCTAGGGCTATCCCAAAAGGCTTGTACAAAGGCTTGCTCGGCAGGTGATTCATATGGCTGAGCCTGTTGTCGGAGTCTGGCTTGACGCCAAGTATTAAATCGGTGGTGTGAAGAGAACTCGTCTTTGCCGATCGAGTCAGGAGCTGCTAGGAATTTTTCCATGTGCCGTCCGCTAGCTGATGAAGAGGGTGGAGGTCTTTTTCGAACCCTTGCTTTTCTCTTAGGTCGGAACGAGTCGGTGTGCACTGAATCTGGAACTGCTAGTACCTTCTGTGGGCGATGTGTTCCAGAGGACTTTGAGGAGGGGGCTTGAGGGCGTTTGAAACCCTTGTTCCAACCATGTTTCTTTTTACTCTGCGGTATAAAAGAGCCATTAGTAAAAGAATAGTCGCGTTTGCGACCAGTTTGCCTAGGAAATTTCACATGAGAATGGTTTGATGACCCACTACGAGCTCGTTTTTGTGCGACGGGTCTGCTAACACTAGATTGGTCAGCGGAAGTGCCCTGAACAGATTGTTCGGGTGTTGTAGGAGTAGGTAGTTCATCAGCTGTACAAGAATCAGGAGCACTAGGCTGGGGAGTGAGGTTAGGCGTAAGGACGGACTGTTCGTCAGATGGGTTTGAACCCGGCACGCTATCACTATCAAGAGTTTCAGTATATGATTGAGTGCGCTCTTTAAATATTCGGACCTGATCAACATTAATGGTCGTTGGGGTGCCACTGTGGAGTTTGCGCTCCTGCAAACTCCATCTTAACTTAAATACTTAGATTACTAAGAGAACACAAGACTTTAAATAACAATAACTAAAGTTTATTTCAGCAGATTAATGGGAGGGCGGCCTGGTAAATTTATATAGCTCAGCCAGCGTTTTACTTAATCAAGATATATGAATCAACAAATTAAGTAGATAACTTTAAATATCTCACCCCAGCAGATAGTCGAAAGGTGTAGAGACGGTCACACTCGTACTCCAACTACGGCTTCACTATGGGACAGAGGATTCCCTTCTATCCCAGCTTGAACTTCCGGAAACTAGTAGACACTCACCAACACTCAACACTACTTAACTTCACACAACTAAATCTCCTCTACTCCACTTTCGATATTCACCAAAATAAGAATCAGCACACTCGCTATAATATCCTCCAACAACCACTATACGATCCTCCAACATCCTCACTATCTACTAAAACCATCTCTATTTTATACTTCTTCCTACACCCTCCTTTCACTACATTTCAATCCGTACTTTTAAAAATCACTTCTGATTTAACTAATATTCAAAATCTAAGTCTTTTAATGCAGCACCCTGCCGACACAAAACTAGCTCGACCTCAACCGTCACCGAGCCACTGGCGACGGAGTGATTTTAACCGTCCCCACTTCCTACCTTGCTGGATCCAGCTTAATTGAAACAACTGTGGTGACGTTCTAACGTCTCATCCTCACAGTCCCCCTCCTAGAAAAAAATTTAGTCGGGAAAATCCCCAACGGATTTGATCGATTAAATTTAAATAGCTTCATTCCCTCTCTAACTATTTCAAATCTCTGAAGTGTGAGTGCAGCCGTCACTTAAATTTTAACTGGGTGAGAAAAACTTAAAAATTTGTTAAGTCCCTGAGCGGAAAACTCGGGGACGCAAAAAATTAATTTAAAATTTTAAATAAAAGGCGTTCGTTTACCCCGAGAAACTCCGGGACTGACTGAGCTAAAACCAGGCTTACAGTAGGATTAACAAACGTCTCCCTGTTAGGCCAGGAAAGCAATATATTAAATTCAACTTGATCTTGGCTTTACAATGTAAGTCGCTTGTGACAAAATGCGACATTTAAAGTTTTGTTATAACACAAGAGTAAGTGTCTTTAAAATAAAAAGAGAAAAAAATGATAAAGTCTGTATTAATATGAGTTGACTGGCTGGACTGGTATCTGGAGCTCTACGTCTGCAAGGTAGATGAGTAAACCAAGAATAGGCTGAACTTTCTTCGCACTAGAGCAGACGTCAGAATCCACAGGCTGTCCATATGCAGGAAAAAGAACTTTTTGACATCAAATTAAGATCTTTCACTTTAGATAAAAAGAGTTTTAACATCAGATTAAGAGAATAGTCCATCAGAGTGTCTGAAATGGGAAAAACTTTTACAGTATGCATAGTAAAAAAAAATAGTTAGAATTCATTTCTGGAAGAAACTGAGACATGTTCGTCTCTATTAACATAATAGATAGGTTACATACAGAAATATTTCTCCCTCCTTAGCTAAAGCATAAGCGGAAAAAACTGAGTAGTTAGTCTTTTTAATGTTATATAGTTAAACACGACTTTTATGCTTATAGCTAAAAAAAACATTTTACCCCCTCTAAAAGTACATACAGATAAACTTTAGAATAATATTCAAAAAATTTTACAAATACAAATATGCAGTTTATAAATACATCATTTATAAAAATACAAGAGAAAAAGGGGGGGGAATTTACAAAGGGGCCAAAAAAACAGTTTATATTACCAGCTTTCTGCAGGAGATGGCTACAAGGTAAAAGACTTAATACATACATAAAATAGATATTTAAGAGAGAACAAAAATGTTGACATTGAAGCAGAACATTAATTTTGATTTGAAAGTTCATGGCAAAGTTAAATTTTGTATTTTTAGTTTGGGAAAGTCCATAACTTTCGTAAGAGTTCTTAAAATATAAAGTCCCAAAAAGGCTTCAAGGTACGTCGAACATTTTGTACAGCTCTGACAGAAATGCACTTGTAATAGAGAAAAAAAAATAGAGAACGGTATCACTTGATGTGAATTTGCAGCTGTAACTTCAGCAAGGTCAGAGGTCCAGGTGAATGTTCTCGATGTACTCGTCAGCTAGGCCACAGGGTTGGAGGCTTCCAGACCGGGGTCTAGGGCTATCCCAAAAGGCTTGTACAAAGGCTTGCTCGGCAGGTGATTCATATGGCTGAGCCTGTTGTCGGAGTCTGGCTTGACGCCAAGTATTAAATCGGTGGTGTGAAGAGAACTCGTCTTTGCCGATCGAGTCAGGAGCTGCTAGGAATTTTTCCATGTGCCGTCCGCTAGCTGATGAAGAGGGTGGAGGTCTTTTTCGAACCCTTGCTTTTCTCTTAGGTCGGAACGAGTCGGTGTGCACTGAATCTGGAACTGCTAGTACCTTCTGTGGGCGATGTGTTCCAGAGGACTTTGAGGAGGGGGCTTGAGGGCGTTTGAAACCCTTGTTCCAACCATGTTTCTTTTTACTCTGCGGTATAAAAGAGCCATTAGTAAAAGAATAGTCGCGTTTGCGACCAGTTTGCCTAGGAAATTTCACATGAGAATGGTTTGATGACCCACTACGAGCTCGTTTTTGTGCGACGGGTCTGCTAACACTAGATTGGTCAGCGGAAGTGCCCTGAACAGATTGTTCGGGTGTTGTAGGAGTAGGTAGTTCATCAGCTGTACAAGAATCAGGAGCACTAGGCTGGGGAGTGAGGTTAGGCGTAAGGACGGACTGTTCGTCAGATGGGTTTGAACCCGGCACGCTATCACTATCAAGAGTTTCAGTATATGATTGAGTGCGCTCTTTAAATATTCGGACCTGATCAACATTAATGGTCGTTGGGGTGCCACTGTGGAGTTTGCGCTCCTGCAAACTCCATCTTAACTTAAATACTTAGATTACTAAGAGAACACAAGACTTTAAATAACAATAACTAAAGTTTATTTCAGCAGATTAATGGGAGGGCGGCCTGGTAAATTTATATAGCTCAGCCAGCGTTTTACTTAATCAAGATATATGAATCAACAAATTAAGTAGATAACTTTAAATATCTCACCCCAGCAGATAGTCGAAAGGTGTAGAGACGGTCACACTCGTACTCCAACTACGGCTTCACTATGGGACAGAGGATTCCCTTCTATCCCAGCTTGAACTTCCGGAAACTAGTAGACACTCACCAACACTCAACACTACTTAACTTCACACAACTAAATCTCCTCTACTCCACTTTCGATATTCACCAAAATAAGAATCAGCACACTCGCTATAATATCCTCCAACAACCACTATACGATCCTCCAACATCCTCACTATCTACTAAAACCATCTCTATTTTATACTTCTTCCTACACCCTCCTTTCACTACATTTCAATCCGTACTTTTAAAAATCACTTCTGATTTAAATAATATTCAAAATCTAAGTCTTTTAATGCAGCACCCTGCCGACACAAAACTAGCTCGACCTCAACCGTCACCGAGCCACTGGCGACGGAGTGATTTTAACCGTCCCCACTTCCTACCTTGCTGGATCCAGCTTAATTGAAACAACTGTGGTGACTTTCTAACGTCTCAACCTCACAAGATAACTAGTTCAAAACTCAGAACGAAAATGTTTATTAATTCATTTGAGGAAACATTTATCTTCTTTTAGAACAAACACTACCATAGATTAAAAAGTTATTTTTCAAAGAAGTTAAATTATTTAAAATACTATTATGGTAAGTTCCTTTCAAATCTGTTTTATAATTTTTTGCAAAAGTTGTAATAAATGACGAAATAATTCAAAAGCCCCTTTTTTACTTCCTTATACAAAGTATAAGGAAGTATAGTAATCCCGATTTGCGAAATGGATTTTGCATTTCACATTGTTCGAAAACGAATGATCGCTGAATGTTGCCAATTTATACGTGTGACTGTCATGATGTCTAGTTGTACACCTGCAAGTGTCGTCTTAACACGAGCTCTCGTTTTAGAGATATATGGGACTTTACACGATTTTTCGTGACGTCTGTATGTATGTGTGTCTGTGTGTGTGTGTGTGTGTGTGTGTGAGTATGTCGCATAACTCAAAAACGGTTGCACGTAGAAAGTTGCGAATTGGTACATAGGTTTGTTATAACATCTAGTTGTGCACCTCCCTTTTTGGACTTTGTATGATTTTCCATTTTGGAAATATTTAGGAAAATTAGGTTCATAATGGCCAAAATGTATCAAAAAACGGTAATAACTCAAAAACGGTTTGGACAAATCTTGCAATTTAACTGACTTCCCGACTAGCTAGACATTTGAAACTTTCAGAAAAGTTCAGAACACGTTGACAATGCACTTTTAAAAATATTTTTATCCAACTGTTTCTAATACCTGCTGCCGTCAGCAGCGTTTATGTGATTGAACAGAAAATTTATTTAACTAACTTCTCGACTAGCTAGACATTTGAAACTTTCAGACTAGATCAGAACACGGTGAAAATGCATTTTTTAAATACTTTTAGCCAACTGTTTAGGGTCCCTGCTGTCTTCGGCAGCGTTACCAGTACAAATCTTGCAATCTATTTTTAACTAATTTCCCAACTAGCTAGACATTTAAAACTTCTGGAAAAACTCATAACTCGGTGACAATGCATTTTTTAAATATTTTTAGCCAATTGTTTCAGGTGACTGCTGCCTTCGACAGCGTTTATATGGTTCAACAGAAAATTTATTTAACTAACTTCCCGACTAGCTAGATATTTGAAACTTTCAGAATAGTTCAGAACACGGTGAAGATGCATTTTTTAAATACTTTTAGTCAATTTTTTCGGGTCCCTGCTGCCTTCGTCAGCGTTACCAGTACAAATCTTGCATCGGTTTTTAACTAACTTTCAGAAAAGCTGAACGGCACACGGTGATAATTTATTTTTTTTTTAAATATTTTTAGCTAACTGTTTCGGGTCCAATGACAATGTTTTTTAACATTATGTATATTTCTAAAAGTGTATAAGGAAGTCATGTGGTGCCCACATCAGATTTTTTTATGGGGGAAATGCGAGTGGAATAATTTCTCTTATCAACAATCGGCAAAATAATTTCTACTGTCAACAATCGGCGGAATAATATTTGTGTTTTAGCGTTTTTTTTTTTTTTTTTTTTTTGAGGGGGGAGGGGAGATAATGAATATCTGTAGCCTAATCAAAGTGTCAACAGTTTCTGATTATATTGGCCTGGAATAAAAACCTTTCTAAGAAAAGATGTCCTGAAACGCTTTCATTTTCTAAAATCCTACAGACGCAATAAGAATATATATTATGCTTACACCTATATTACATTATTCTCATTGGGACATATATATATGACTTCAAGTATTACACGGGATTTAATTTCAGCAATCAGCAGATTTATTTCCTTAAGAAATTTACCGACCTGTAAGTACATAATTTGAAATAGTAGCGTATTCAGTAATTAAGTTGATTTCTTGCATGCGTAAATTTTAATATATAAGTTAACGAAAATCGCCTTCACAGTCATCTAATCACTAGGCAACACACATTCCTTTGAAACAACAGCTCTGATTTCATGCACTTCCCCATGTTGGCACACATGTGAAGAATTTATATTTTACTGTAATATTGAAAATATTTTCCTGTACATCAATTATCACATTTTTTTCCTCCAGGTCTCCAAGATCACACTGCTTAAAAAACGAACCAAATTCACCAGGACAATTAAAATTCCCAAATCATTTGCCAGGCCAACTTTACGATGGTGATATGCAATGCAGATTACAGTTCGGCAACAAATCTAAGCTCTGTTCGCATTATCCAAGAAAGGTACCATTTTGAAATGTTAAACAGCTGTATCTAACCTGTGGTATTTTTTTTAATTGGATCGCTGATTGCAGAAAGGGGGTATGTACAATTTTTAGCGAAAATAAGTTAATGCCACCAGCGTGTTCCTAACATATAGGCGCATATTATCTGAGAAAAGGAAACACGTCCTTCAGCTCTGTATGGGAGAAAAAATTAGTCTAAAAAGTAGTTTAGGGCAAACGAGAGTCACGTCCTGGACTCCGTTCATTTCTCAATGAATGGAAGTGACAAGCTATTCAGTTTTCTTTACGCCTTTCTCTTTATATGTTATCTTGCTACTGGTCGTTACTATGGAAATCAAAACTTGGCATGTGTACAATTGCCTAAAGGAGCCTTCACACACTGGCAACTGGAAAGCTTCAACTTCGGTTTCTTTTGATATTTCTTTGATGTGGTTTTTGAGAATCGAAGCTCACTCGAGCCCTCGATCACAAACCCCCTAGTGCGATAATTTCATAGGAACTGGTCTCTTTTGTAAAAGAGCAATAAAAAGTAATGTCCTTCATTGTAAATGTGTGCAAAATTTCAAGGGTCACTTTTGGACAATAGATAATTTATGACTTTTGAAGCTCTGAATGTTGCCAGAGTTGGAAGGAAGCTTTAAAGACCCTTCAGAGACTGGCAACTCTGCACAGCTTCAAAAGTCATAAATTATCCATTGTCCGAAAGCACCCTTGAAATTTTGCACACCTTTAAGTCCGGTTTCCACTTGAGCTCATTCGGCGGCTTCTATTCAGAATCCTTATATGTGGTCAGCCGGGCTCAAAACCCTCGAACGGCGTTGGAAGTCACCCCCAGCTGAGATAATTGAGGGGCCGGAGCAGATATCTTTGTCAATTTTGCATGCTTTCCTTTGAGGTAACTGCGCAATCTGATAAAAAAGGGCTACTACTGATGACAAGACATTTGGTTCTTTGTGTCGGAAGCGTGATTAATGACGTTTTGAGCGTTGGTCTTGAGCTCAAGTGGATACTCGCCTTTACAATGAAGGACATTACTTTTTATTGCTCTTTTACAAAAGAGACCCAATTTCGATCGCAGTAGGAGGTTTGTCAGCTGAGAAAATCTCTCTCCTGCTTCGCGTCAACTCGATTCCCACATCAAAGGGATTTCAAAAGAAACCGCCGAAGTTGCTAGTCTCTGAAAGAAACCAGAATCCATGGCGTTAATGTTGTATCATTCTGTTTTTATTGCTGAACACAAAAAGAGTAGCTTTCTCGTTTTTATTGGGTGTTTTGTTATTTTCTTCTTAATTTATGGTAAGGATTAGTTTTGCATTAACATGAGTGAAAGTGCGGACGAGTTTGTTCTTGTAAGGAGTAGGGTACGTGGCCTTTATAGTTCCGATAAACACAAAAGAAATATCATTTATAAAACTCGTGTGAAGAGTACTTCGTGTCCGAACTGGTCAGGGAATCTTATTCGGGAAAAAAGTATTCTCCCATGAACTTGAACTGGTTAGTAAATATATTTTAATATTTACCACTACTCTCAAGGTTTTACCCTCTTCAAAGTTTAGAAGATCCATCTTTTCTGCGACAACTACGGGGGGCAGAACAAAAAACGTGTATTTATTTGGACCATAATGGCATTGGTGAAATTCAAGATCTTTAAGAAAATTAAAAAAAATTTCCAATGAAAGATTTCTCATACCTCCCTTGTGACCGAAATTTTGAATTAATCAAGAGGAAATTATAAAATATTGATAGGATGTATATCCCCGACGAGTACATTAATGTAGTGGCAAATGCTTCAAACGTAGCTGGCAAATTCAGAATGATCATAGTTAATGCTTCATTGGTTCATGATTATTAGCACATTTCCCTTTTACATAGTCGGCAGCAAAATTATTCGAGCGCTAGCAATAATTCCTACATAATAAAAGTATACTTAATACTAGTTAAAAAAATCATTGTCGAGTCATGTTCTTATACAGTCTAAGAACATGATTCGACATGGATTTATTTAACAAAACAGTATTAAGTGTACTTTTTTTACATAGGAGTTATTGCTAGCACAAAAATTTTGCTGCCGATTATACTACGACAAGAGTACAACGTCACTTGAATCAAGAAGCCTTCCCATTAAAGACAGGAAAAAGTTTTTGATTTCTTCGTATGGTTATTTCGAACGTTCCTCCAAAGTTCTTATTCTCGTACTGTTGGGACATCTGAGTAATTAGTGGATTCATCGTCAATCATTTTTGTTTGAGAAAGCATAATGATTCTCATCCTCTTAAGATGTTGTTCACGAAATTATATCTGCAGAAAAATCCTATAAATATCAATAAAAGGAAAAAAAATCAAAGTCTAAAAATTCCTATTCCGGAAGAAAAGTTATGCACCTTTTGGATGGAATTTTATGAATGACCAACTCATTAACAATTTTACCGGATACTGTAATTAAGTGTTTTTTATGTCATTTTACGTTTTTTGTACTTATACCATCTTGTATAGAGCAGTACATAATTTTTTTAAATAAAGAGATTGGAACTAAAACAATGATTTGTATGAATTACTGGAACAAGTGAAGAAAAAATAGTTTTCAAGTGGAAAAAATAGACATGTCCACAATACAAAAATGGTCGGCTTAGACATGTGTATAATTGAATTCTGATTAGAATGTGGTATTTGGGATAGGGATAGCAATAAAAATGCTACTTTTTTTTTTTTTTTTTTTTTTTTTTTTAAGTTTACGTGAAATTGGTAAAAACAGTTTTTTGTATTTTCTGTAAAATTTGGTTTTTGCGACATGTCTCGTTTCTGCAATCAGTAATTCAAATACAGTCTAATATTCAGATTTAACAAGTATATTGTGTTGGTCTTTTTTTTTTTTTTTTCATGTTATTAATCCTTTCATTCCCAACTTCTTCCCGCCATAAAACAATAAATCTTATATTTAGTCATAAATTTATTTCAAACGTAATGCATATAAATAGATTTTTTAAATAGGAGTTATAGCAGAGTACAAATTAATATAGCTAACAAAGCAACTGATAGATGTTTATTTATGTTTAATATAACGACTGATGCCATAAAAAATCATAACTTTTCAATAAATGAAAATATCAAAATTTTAGTGAAATACATATTGCAATTAATTAAAATACATTTTATAAACATTAAAGAATAAAATAAAAAATATTTCAAACAGTTAATTTACTTAAATTGCCCAAAACAGGAAACTGATTCCGATATTATTATCAGAACAGCGTAAAATATACTTTCACTTATTAACAAAGATAGTGAAGTCGTCCAAAATAGGTATTTTTCGGTGGGAAAATGTATATAGACTTTAATATTGTTCATTTTGAATAAGCGGGAGTGTTAGATAGTAAGAAAGAAAATCTGAAATGTTATGATTTCAATTGGAATCACGGGGAAGGAAAGGGTTAATAACATGAAAAAAAAAAAAAAAAAAACACAATATACTTGTTAAATCTGAATATTCTTAAAAATTGGATTTATGAAACTTCAACGTATAAAAAAAGAATAAAAAAAATAGATAAAAACTGAATATATATTTACTTCACTTATTTATATACATATATATATAAACCTCATTTTATGCGACTGTGAATAAAGACATAGATGCAAATGAGGGTTAAGGTTCATTTTTTGTCTTTTATTATTTATTTAACCTGTTTTACAGCAAAACAAAGCAGCAGATATTTTAAAATCGTTTCGAGGGAAGATATTTCCAAAATTCATTATTTTTCAAAATTCATTCTAGCAAAAAAAAAAAAAAAAAATCTAAAAATTTTTTAAACATTTCATTACAAAATTTGTGTTTTGCTTCTAATAAAAGAGTTTTATAATAGTGATTTAAAACTTTAAATGAATGAATTAAAAATAAATAAATGCTTCTCGTTTAATCAGTGTTAGCAAGCAATGAACAAGTTCGACTGTATTACTGGAAAGTTAAGTCAATTACAAAACAGTTTTTATTTATTTTATTTCTTAGTAATGACCTTTTAAGAGGCTTCATTAAGGCTCCTATATATACGAGCTGGCGCATCCGACATTTTTTGCCTTACGGATATCGCGTGTACCCAGCGAGTCCATAGATTATCAAGCGGTAGTCTAAGTTTCGGTCGTCATGTGTTACTTTTGAGATACTTTTTTTTTTTTTTTTTTTTTTAATTTTTGCTTTAAAAAATGTGATATAAGAGGCTGTTAAGCAATAAATAGTTCAAATCATTTAAGAAAAGGACATAAAATGTTTATATTTCTCTTAGATCCTACGAGATGAACATAGCTGCGATAAATGCGGGAAAGCTGGAGTCTTCCGAGGCAAAAAGATGGCGGATGATGTGTCGGTTTGTATTATTATTATAGGGGCTGTAGGCCGATTAGTCAGTAGTGGTTTTTCTATCCAAAATGTTAACCTGATCAGGTTATCACTTTTTTCGACATCTTCTTAGATTAACATGGGACGCATGTTGGAATGCGTAATTTTAATTGAAAAATCTTCTGGTAAATTTTTTGAACGCTCTTGACTACTTCTACTTTAAAGGCAGACAATGAATATTGAAAAAAAATAAAATAAAATAAATAAATAAATAAATAATAAAAATTAAGAAAATATTTTATTTTTCATCGGGAAAACACCTGCTTCCCAAAAATTGACTAAAAAATTCATAACTTTTGAACAAATTGAGATATTTGAAAAATTCAAATTGCATAATAAAGTTTAAGAATGATATTGTTACGGGAAAAAATCATGGACTCGATGAATAGGTATTTCTGTTATACATGGATTCTGAGAAATGAGACGGAGAAAAACGGCTCGGGTCTCTCAACCCTCTCGGCTCTCTTAACCCACGATAACCTGATCGGGTTAAAAATATGGATGTACGATAACATTTGTATTACCAAGAAATCTCACGAGAAAATAAAAATTTTCAATTTCTGTTTTTTGTATATTCTTCCTAAAGCATGTTTACTTTCACCCAGTTTTATGTTTTTTTTTTTTTTTTTTTTTTTTCTAAAATATGTATTCATGTATTTTTTTTTATTTATTTATTTTTAAGTGATAAAGTTTTATAGAGATTTTTATCATAAAAAATATACATAAATATATATAAAAGAAGACAAGTTTTAGGAAGAGCACACTCTCGCTTACTTGAGCCTCATATGAGAATTGCTGCATTAATTAAAAAAAAAAAAAAAAAAAAAAAAAAAAAAAAGGAAGAAGAAAAGTGATTTAAAATCATTTTGTTTCCTAAATAATATGGGTCTCTTCAAATTTCTTTCAATTGCTTTAAGCCGAAGAAATATATATTTTCTTTTTTCTACGCAATTTAAAACGAGAGTTTAAGTATATTTAAGTCATAGAACGTCATAGAGTCAAGTCATAGAGTTTAAATATATTAAGTTACTCCATAACGTGAGCGAGAAAGTTAAAACACGAAAATTGAGATTTTTTTTTTTGTGTGTGTGTGTGTGTGTGTGTGTGTGAAATATCTCTTGAAAAAACCCACTGCTGACTGAGTGCAGCTGTGTATAGCTGTATACATTTTGCATAGAGACAAAACAGAATAAAAATCTAATTTTCTTTTTGTTGTCTCACTACATATGAAAAAATAAGTAAAACTGTTTCTGATTAATCTGGACGATTGTTTTTGATTTACAGAATGAATTATGCCGTTCCTTATGGTGTCAGAGAAATGGCAGAGAATGCGAAACAAAATTCCTTCCCGCTGCAGAAGGAACATCCTGTGGGAAAAACAAGGTCAGATTTAATATATTATTCTCTTCTTTTTACACATTTAAAATAGAGAATGAAACTACAATAGAACAACTTTAGTATATATGTATATATTATGAGATTATTGATAGTATAAATTTCGTTTTTCTTCATTCCGAACATTTCTATACGTAACAGTACAAAAGCCTTTTATTACTCTGTGATTTATATTTATCGATGACCGAGAGATTCTGCTCTCGAAACTGACAGACGAGAAGGGCCGAGATCGATACTAAGTCACTAGCCATTCAGAGTTTTCTGTGGTTTCCTCAGAAACTCTCGGTAATATGGACACCTTAACCTTCCAGCGGGCGCGTGTACATGAGAGATACACTAGCGGTGAATCTCGTTGTATATATTAAAGTCAGAGAGCATTTGGAACACTTATCTTTGGTTATTCACTCAGTATATATTGATCTATTTTCTGTTATCTTTTGAACCTCGAGAAAATGATATGAAGCTGTATATTTGCTATTTGTATTTGAAAAATACGCGCGACCGTTCAAGTAATGTTTTATTATATTTGATTTTTTTTTTTTTTTTTTTTTTTTTTTTGTCGCTGTTTAAAAGGATTCTTTGTTGTTTTTCTTTTAAACATCATTATTTTAAATATTTTTTAAAATTAATTAACTTTTAACTTTACACTTTTTATTAAAAATTACAAAACATCAACTATATTCTTTGTTTTTATTTTCAAATAATTCCGATGTTTCTTTGATTACTTTATATTGAATTTGTGCTTTCAGTTTCATTTTTTAAAATGAATAAAAGTTTCAATTGAATGTTCTTATTAATCTTCAAATGGTTATGGTTATAGTATAACTAAAATATTCAGATACTTTAAAATACGTATTTTAAAGTAGTGTATGTGAAAAATACGCGCGACCTTTCACGTTCGTATAAGCAGCGCGCCCACTGGAAGGTTAAGAAAACCGACAGAGGACATTTCACCTATGCCTAAGACCCATGTGCAGTTAATCGATCGCATCTCCTACAAAACTTGTGACTTAAATTATTTCTCTGCTATACATTACAATGAAAATGCATCTGAGAAAAATTGTAGATGAATAGATTACACAAATTATTATTATCGTATGTGTGTACTATTACAACTATAATTTAGAAACATTTTGTTCTGCGTGATGTAAATCTAGTTTTAACACATAAGTAGTTTATTAACTACTAATTTCACTAAAAATGTCTATGAAAAGTACAAAAATTAGTTATACTAATCGTTACAACTATACGTTATACTATACGTTATACGGTACGTTATACGGTATACTATACGTTATAACACCTTTTCAAAGAAGTGAGCTTTACAACTTTTATATTCGTTTGAAATTGTTAATCCTCAAAAGTTATTTCTGCAGATAAATTGTTGTTACCTAATATGTGTCGAAAGAGTGAAAAATTATGAATTATTAATAAATATGATATACATTTCAATATTAGAGGACATATTCAAAGTTGCAACTTATGAAAGCGGCAATGGAAAATTTAATGTCATTAATGTATGTTTACATGTGTATAAGGAAAATCTGCATTATAATAAAAAACACTCTTGCATATTTATGAACTACATCTTTCCTTAAAAACATTAGCCTGGGAGAATTTGAGGAAAACATAAGTTTACTAATATTTTTTGGACGAATAAACAAATAAAATGTTATATGTTTAATTAGTTAAGGGTACACAAATTCGTTAAAATTATAAATTTCAGTATAAAATAATTATCATGCGTGCACTTTTATATTTTTTTAACTAAGCCGTGTAATGAAAGTTTCTCAATCATATGTCGTAATGAAAATTATTCAGACAAAATATTTCAATCTATTCAAAAAACTTTATTCAAAATTTTACGTAATCTCACTTAAAGATGGAAAAGTTCACTCTTAACTTCTAACATGCTATTAATTCTAAATTTAAAAGATTGGACGAGTTTTTTGAGGGCTGTGACAGAATAATTGTCACAGCCCTCAATAACTATAAATATGCTACTTTGAAAGTTTCGCAAGTTATTGGAAATTTACGAATTTCTTAACATGGCAGTATACGGCAAAATTTCACATAAACGTCAATTTTGAGAGATATTTTCATCGTAAAGATGTCAGACTACTTTTGAAATATTATTTAGGACACTGGTATGAATATTAATGACTATGAATTTTCCAATATAAAAATTTCGTAAGTTATTGGAAATTTACGAATTTCTTAACATGGCAGCATAGAGCAAAATTTCACATAAACGTCAATCTTGAGGGATATTTTCATCGTAAAGATGTCAAACCACTTTCGAAATATTATTTAGGATACTGGCATGAATATCATAGACTATGATTTTTTGCAATTGGTTCTTCGGTAACAAATTTCTTGAGGATAGACCACAAGTTTGCAAGTGGGTTAAAATCTGGTGAATTATTCAGCCATTTTGAACCTCCCAATAACTAAATTTTATTTGCATTGATTAACTCCATACCTAATTCTTTTAAGGAGGTTCCATTAAACATCCAAAAAGAAATATTAAGTATTTTCTTAAATATCTGTAGAAGTTTTGGTATGGTGAAGAACATGAATTCATAAAAAAAAAAAAATGCAAACTGAGAAGACGCAATTTAAAAATTTCATATCTGTAAAAAACATATTGAAAACCATAAGAATTATTGCCTGGATGTATATTTTATTGAACAAATCTAATATAGTTTGAATTTATAAATATTAACTAGAAATATAAGTTTTTATATGGAACCTACATCGGTGGTGCCAAGTTAAAGGTGCCAAATTCCCTTAATATCATAGTACATCAGATCTTGAAAATTTATTCGTTTATCCACACTATTTCAGCAAAAACCATTTGCCGAGCGCAATTATTCTTTTATAAGATCTTAATATTTCGTAAGTATCTATTAAGAATTATTTTATCAGAATTTTTGGTTAAATAACTTGAATTTTAGAAACGCGCGTTAAACGCTCGAAAAAGCATAAAAATTAGAAAAGTCCAGCAATCAGGATTATTTTATCATTTACTAATCCCATTAACTGCTAAAATGCCTTTGATTAAAAACCTTTTATTTTTCTGAACTTTATCACATAAAAAAGAAAACTCTACAAATTTTAAAGCTAAATCTGTAAAATTTTGAAACTGGAATTTTCCGAAACTAATAATTACTCGTCAAGATTACTTAAAAAAAAAAAAAAAAAAAAAAGAAAAAGAAAGAAATCGCCAAGTCATTATGTTTCTTTTTTTTTTTTTTTTTTTTTTTTTTTTTTAAGGACTGAGGATTATTAGTCTCAATCTACGAATTTTTACGATACCAGTTTTACGATAGCTGGACATTTATCGAAAATATAATTGAATAATTTGAAAGCAAGGGTATAATTAAAAAAAAAAAAAAAAAAAAAAAAACTAATAGTCCTCCGTACTAAACTAAATTTTGCTTTTGCCAGAATTTCATCAAAATCTTTTTTTTTTTTTTTTTTTTTAAGAAAAAGAAAAGAAAATTAATTAAATAATCAGTTGCGAAACGGACAGTATCGAAAAAGTATTTTTTTTAAACAATCTTGAATTAGAAAATAAAAAGCGCGCGTGCAAAATGAAATAAAAAATAAAATAAGATTTATAAATGGACAATATTTAAGCTCGTGGACTCAGTTCAATGATATAATAAGAAAAAATAACGACATTAATCTAATGAGATTAACTTTTTTTTCTCTTTTTTTTTCCTTCAAGGTTCTTAAAATGATACAATATGAATGTTTTTCAACATGAATAATTCTGTCGGTAAATATTTTTTCATGACAGGAAGACAGTTCGTGAAATCTGAGTATTCCTCTGCACCATCCAACTCACTTTTGGTAGAATAAAACTAACATTTACTAATTCCCAATAATGCAATCAAGTATCGTAAAGCCATTGATTCTATATTCCGCAATCATCTAAAATCTGCGTTGTTCCTTTCCCGTCGAGTACCGTTAATTCGCGTTTCTATAATCCGCAATCACCTAAAAAATGCGCTGTTCCTTTACATTCGACTACCATTAATCCGCGCTGCTACTTTAATTTTATGTCTCGAGCACATTTAAGAACTCCGATGCGTATAAATGTACACGACATTTTTGGAAAGTAAATTGGTAAATAAAGTCTCTAAAATTTAATGATTAGATTAAAAGTGTGAATTCAAAATTACTACAAAAAGAAAAGAATGATTGGAATTTTTGGAATGTAATGATAAAGTTCCAACACCAAAAGAATGTCCAAAGAAGGAATTACATTAGTCGACAAAAAAAACATTTTTTGGGGGTAACAGAAATGAAATTAGCTATTTTCAACTAATTCTGCAGTGCAGAATTAAAAAATAATAATGAAAAATCTGTAACACGTACAGTTTTTTTTTTTTTTTTTACGATTCTGTACTGGAAGCAATGTAAAAAAGTCTTTAGAAGACAAGCATTATTACTATCAATATTATTAATTTAGCATGAAATACTGTTAATATGGAGATAATATACATATTGTAGACTAAGTAGAACGTAAAAACATGGAAAATACACTAAATGATTGAATTGTTATTAAATTATTTTAAAAACAAAATACAAAAATCTGATGTGGGCACCACATGACTTCCTTATACACTTTTAGAAATATACATAATGTTAAAAAATATTGTCACTGGACCCGAAACAGTTGGCTAAAAATATTTAAAAAAAAAAATGCATGCATACGTAAAAAAAAAAAAAATAAATAAATAAATAAAATTGTGCCCTGAGGGGGCTCATTTTAAAATCCTTGGGGGGGTGGGGACTCATGTCAAAGTTGTGCCTTGGGGGGACTCATGTCAAAGTTGGGCCTTGGGGGGCCTTATTTCAAAGTTGCACCTTGGGGGGACTCATGTCAAAGTTATGCCTTGGGGGGGACTCATGTCAAAGTTGTACCTTGGGGGGGACTCATGTGCCTTGGGGGGGGGGGACTCATGTCAAAGTTGTGCCTTGGGGGGGGGGACTTCGGATCCGAAACAATTGGATAAAAGTGTTAAAAAATGCATTTTCACCGTGTTTCTGAACTATTCCGGAAGTTTCAAATCTCTAACTAGTCGGGAAGTTAGTTAAATAGATTTTCTGTTGAATCATATAAACGCTGCTAAAGGCAGCAGTGACACGAAGCAATTGGCTAAAAATATTTGAAAAATGCATTGTCACCGTGTTCTGAGCTTTTCTGGAAGTTTTAAATGTCTAGCTAGTCGGGAAGTTAGCTAAAAATCGATTGCAAGATTTATACTGGTAACGCTGCCGAAGGCAGCAGGTATCGGAAACAGTTGGCCAAAAATATTAAAAAAACGCATTGTAAACGTGTTCTGAGCTTTTCTGAAAGTTTCAAATGTCTAGCTAGTCGGGAAGTCAGTTAAATTGCAAGATTTGTCCAAACCGTTTTTGAGTTATTACCGTTTTTTGATACATTATGGCCAAAACCAATGTATTTTTTGTCATTATGAACCTAATTTTCCTAAATATCTCCAAAATGGAAAATCATACAAAGTCCAAAAAGGGAGGTGCAGAACTATATGTTATAACAAACCTATGTACCAATTCGCAACTTTCTACGTTCAACCGTTTTTGAGTTATTACCGTTTTTTGATACATTATGGCCAAAAACTATGTATTTTTGTCATTATGAACCTAATTTTCCTAAATATCTCCAAAACGGAAAATCATACAAAGTCCAAAACGGGAGGTGCACAACTAGATGCTATAACAAACCTATGTACCAATTCGCAACTTTCTACGTCCAACCGTTTTTGAGTTATGCGACATACACACACACACACAGACACACACACACACACACATACAGACGTCACGAAAAATCGTGTAAAATCGCTTATATCTCTAAAACGAGAGCTCGTGTTCAGACGACACTTGCAGGTGTACAACTATACATCATGACAGTCACATGTATAAATTGGCAACATTCAGCGATCATTCGTTTTCGAGCAATGTGAAATACAAAATCCATTTCGCAAATCGGGATTACTATACTTCCTTATACTTTGTATAAGGAAGTAAAAAATAGGCTTTTTTACGTCTTGTGTTAAATGTCTACCTTGTGATTTTAATATGAATAGTTCACAAATGCAGCAAAACTTATCGATTACGGTTTTACAAGTTCTACACTGAAAATTTACCATTTTGAACATGAAAGTTTAACTATAAAACAGCACAATCATACTTAACAAAGAATATCTGTTAACTAGAATACCAGAAAAAAAAAACAGATAAGGTACGAATACAGGGTTGCCAAACAAGGGTTGCCAGCAGAGAGGATGGCCAGGAGGCAGGGGCTCTATTCTCGTCTAGTCGTTACGCGGTAACCGGTTGTTGTGAAGCGAGACAACGACGATTTGCTATTCTCTTCCAGTTGCATTGAAATTTGTTTACAGTTGTTAAGTTACCGGCAGCTAGGAGGCAGTTGTTCAGCCGAAAGATCGTCGTTTATCACAATGAAAATGGGCGCGTCTGTATAATGTTTTAGTTTGCTCAGTTAAAGGGACATTTCACATTTTCCACCATTGAAAACAGGTTGTCATCATCGCTATTCACAAAATTCCCCTCCCAAAACGGATTACGAATGACCCCTTGCAACTGATTGGTTTAAGGGGACTCTTCATCCTCCAGAGAAGTCAGATTCGAGAACCGCGACCTCTACTGGGAAAAAGGAGAAGTTCTACAGACTGCCTATTCACCCCTATGGTCCTGAGATATCCCTGCCTTTAAAGAAAATAGTTCTACCTCTCAGAACCCGCGTAATTTGCAGAATAGTACAGGAGATCGGTTCTTGTATTTCTTTTACGAGAGGGGGTCTGAAAGATCAAATTACCTCTGTGGCAAAAACGTAATAGAATTGATACAAGGGGTTTCTTGCCTCTAGAAATAAGTTACACTGAGAGAGATAATGTTTGTGAGAAACATATTCTTGTCCATTTTTATCAGATTTGCTTTTAATATAATTTGTAATCCGTTTACATACATATATATATATTAAAGGAATGGTACTAAGATTTATAAAAGGAACAATGCATATATACACTAAGCGACCAAAAAAAAAAAAAAAAAAAAAAAGGCCGCACTGCAGAAAAAATGATTCATACCTTTTTACTTTCTCTTACCCATAAGGTAAAGAAAGTATTGTTTTGGGGTCAAATTTTCGAACGCCAGATTTTGTTATATTTACACGTTTTGAGGTGCCCTGAATACGAAAATCATGTTTTTAGCAAATGGTCTGTGTGTATGTCTGTGTGTGCGTGTGTGTGTGTCTGTTATCAGCATACCTCAAAAACAAATTATGGCAGAAAGTTCAAACTTGGTATTCTGAATGTGTATCATATAGGGATGCTACAGTAAGCTTTTCGTTAAGATCAAGCAAATGGTTCGTGTACAGGGACAATCAAGAGAATTCTAATACATTACGTCTGTGGGGAAAATTGCAGTTAAGTAGAGTTTAACGTCTATAGACTGCACTAAACCAAATGAAACGAATTTTTTTTTTTTTTTTTTTTTTTCGTAATAGAGATGGTTAACTTGGAAAAAAAATTTGTGTATGTAGGAGCCTCGCCCGGGGAAGTCCCCCTGGAGAGGGGAGTAAATTTTCATGATGGGTATCTTTCAAAAGAGCTTGCCAATACCTTTAAAACGAATGGTTGAACCATCGATTTGCGATAATTTAAAACAAAGTTATCGATTTTTTTTTTACTTTTAACGAAAAAAAACTTGGAAAAAAAATCGTATTTATTTATTTATTTATGTATTTTTTTTAACATTGAGAATAAAATGGACTTTTTATGGATTTTTGATGTTATACTACTTCTCTAATATGGAAATTGTCTGCATTATCATAAAAGATCATTTTTTTTTTAAATAATAATTTTAATAAATTATTTTTTAAAAACAGAATTATTTTTTAATAGCCGGATTATTAAATTAATTAAATTATTAATAATTAATTAATTATTATTAATTAAATTCTATATAAATGTTAGTGCATTAATGAAACGGGGGGTTGAGGGGGGCGGCAGCCCCCCTCACACAGAACTGATTATCATATAAAACTCTTCAGAAGCCTAATATGAATTGTTTAACACAAGCTTACATATCATTACTCGTTCTCTTACCTTTAATCTGCAACCTGTATTTATAGTATTAAATTTCAGGGTAAGAGAAAGTTGTGTGAGTGACCAGAGCCTCCTTAAGTAGATGCCTTCCACGCGCGGCGAATCTCAATGTTAAATTAGGCAACATTTAAAAAACAAAACTAACGCTAGGTGACAGCACCTACGCAGAGCAACAATTTTCTGCTGTTTCATAGACAAGTTATATTTTTCATCTAAAAATCTAGCTATTAATTTCAATTTAAAGTCTAAAATTGTATTTTTTTTTTCTTTTAATTTGAAAAAATGATGTGAAAGTGCTTTATCGTAAATATTTTCAATAAAATATTCAAATATTTATATTTTAAAAAGTATAGGGTTTAAATTTCTTCGAAAGTTGGCAAGACCTATTTTAGCTTTTCAACTAATTGAATTACAACGTATCAAATAAATAACACCTTTTTTTTTTTTTAATATACTATTAATTAAAAAACGAAATTTAAAATTAAATAAGCAAAAACATGGCATATCTATCACGCGATTAAATTATTTTTTATATATTTATTCAATAAAAATTTCAAATTTTTTTAAAATTTAAATATCAGATGAAAGTTTCGTTTATATAAATTAAAATCTCTGAACTTTAAATGAGTTTCAGTTCAGAATGAATAATTTATAATGATAAATTATTAAAATCATGTCTTTTTTTTTTTTTTTTTTTTTTTTGGTCATGTCCTTTACGTTACATTTTTACCTTATTAGATGTGAATTATTTTTCTTAAATCGAAAATTTTATATTATTTATAAGAAAAATAGACCAGCACGTTAACGAGATAAGTTAACATTCAGCAATAAAAATTGGAGAAGAAAACAATCTGTTGTCTAGTCCGTCACAAAAAATAAATAAATAACCATTAAGATTTAAATTTTTAAAATTAAGGATTTCTTGAGTATAAGTTTTCTCTCGCACCAAGTTTTTGTGTTAGGTGTTTTTCATATAAGACTAAATTTAAATGCACAATCTGATGTGCACATAGTTTATTGAAAACATACAGGGCTATCCAAAATTAAGCTAAACGTTCTTTTCTGTAGAATGTGTGCTTTGCTACACTTTTTTTATGTCGACGAATACTGTTAAAGAACGAAAATTAATTTTTCGAACCTATAATGTAAACAAAGTATTTTTTTTTTTTTTTTTTTTTTTTTTTTTGAAGTTCTATTTTCAACTCAGGTTTTTGAATAAAGTCACGTTTTGAGGTTCCCTGAATACAAAAAACTTTTTTTTTTTTTTTAGTTTTTAGCGATTGATTTATATGCATATTTATTATCAGAATAACTTAAAAACAAACAAATGCAGGAAATTCACAATTGTATTTTAAAACTCGCATTAGGTTTCAATTTGAAAAATTTGATAAAGATTGGCAAATTTAAGGACAAATTAATAACATCCTTGAAATATTTTTACTTCCATTACCCTACTACCGTAGGTAATGAAAGTATTGTGTTCGGTCCAAAAATTCGATATCGAGTTTTCCCCTGATTTATATTTAGCCAGTATATGTGTGTGTGTGTATACATGTGAGTGTATGGTTGTGGGGATATTTTTCATTTTTCTGATAATTTTTCAAATCAGTACTCATGATATTTAATTTTTACATGAATTTTTAATTCCATATTCCATTTCTGTGGTAAAAGGTTAATAAAAGTAATTTAATAAAGAAGCATCACAAAACTGGCGTTGTAAAAAATTATTACTTACAAACTTTGAATAAACACCATAAAATGCAATAAACTCGCAACAATTGTTTCGGGTCGAAAAAACCACGACCCTTCATCAGGCGAACAAAGTAAGCACGAGTGCTGCAATCAAAGCGGCAACGCACGCGTTGCCGCTTTGATTGCAGCACTCGTGCTTACTTTGTTCGCCTGATGAAGGGTCGTGGTTTTTTCGACCCGAAACAATTGTTGCGAGTTTATTGCATTTTATGGTGTTTATTCAAAGTTTGTAAGTAATAATAAAAGTAATGTTTTGAATCTTAAAACTTAATATTTTTAAAAAGAACAAAAGTAGAAATAAAAATTTTCTATTTTTTCTTTTCAAGATTCCCAACACTTTTGTTTCGATTTAACTGAAATAATCAAATTTTTATACGCATTTACACAAGTCTTTAAAAAACAGTGGTATTAAAAAAATATAAATCAATCTTGTTCCTATATTGGAGTATTTTATAGTTTTATTCATTTTATGAATAAAACTACAAAATACTCCAATATAGAGTGACTTCAAAGTAACTAAGAACAAGTTATTTTTCTGTATTCCTACATCAATAAATAAAAATTTTATTTCATTTTGTAATAAGCATAACTATTTTATTTGTTAAATCTAACTTACTAACAGAGAGGTGTCAACCCTTCGAATTTTTATATCATAATTTCTTTTATATTTATCTTCGTCTTAATCACACAATTTACGATAATAAAGAAAAATAATGTTTTTTGTGAAAAATATTATTGATATTCAAAAATCCGGAGGGTTGGTAATTTTGCATTAATTATTTATGCAGTTTACATACCTTGTCTGGAAATATTTGGAAGCAATTTTTTACGCTGAATTGCATTACTTGGTATTTCGTGGAAACATATATTTTCACGGCTACTGTCTGATTTACATAATGGAACGACGCAATACACCATATTATATAAAAAAAAAAAAACCTCTCACATTTGTTAAATTAATAAAACACAAACCAGAACTCAATTGAAACTCAACTGCATCGCGCTCGCGGCTCGCGGGAAATAAACATAACTTTACGTACGGTATCAAGCGCCATCTACTGGCTATGTTCTTCTTGTACTGTTGCCAAGTTTTCGAGCGACTCGCTAGGCATCTACTTAAGGAGGCTCTGGAGTGACACTCCAGATTATTTATTTGTAATAACTTTAAAATTAATGTTTGAAACAAATAAAAGTGTCTTGTTTGCAAAGGTATGAAATGATACCTATGTACATTTTCGATTTAATAATTCGCTTTATTGCACTCTACGAAGTACTTTTTAAAAATCTGCATAAAATTTTCTTTTTGAACATAATGTAATAACTATACACTTTGTATTCCATTATGATTTATTATATGAAATAAACAAGTTATATTTTAAAATATCAAATAAAACTATTTATTTGTTAGATCTAAGCAATTTTTTTATTAAAAATACGTATTCTGCATTGGGTTAACTCCGCCTTTATATGGAATTACTGCTTAAATACACAATGGCATAGTTTTACGCAGTGTTTTAATATAAATTTCAGAAATTTCAATGTGTCAAATATCAAGAATAATTTTTTCTAGTTCTGGCAGAGTTATAGGCTGCAAATATCGAATCCTCTCCCCTCTCCTCCGCCGTTTTATAGACGAAACATTTTCGAGCGGATAGCGATTAGGACTATTTCCATGTCTGGTAAAGAAGAAATTCTACTGAATTCTATTGTGGGATTTAACTTAAAGTGAAAAAAGGTATGATTACTTACAGAATTATATGTTCTCATGGGAATGGATGGAAAATTTTGACAATTTGAAGTGAATAAACTTACCACAGACGCCGTGTATGTAAGGTGCATTATCAACTTGAAATGCAGTTTACGGAAATGTCCCCGATTCCTCCAAAATAGTCGGCCAGGCACCATTTTAATGAAGATTGTGCTTTATTTCGAGATAATTGATTCCTTGAGCATAAAAATTTGCCCGACTGTTTGACAAATTATGCACCTCCTTACCATAATGTACGGAGAATGTGCCACTGTTTTAAAAGTGCGATTTTCATTAAGTCGGTCATATTTTCGCTGTCAGATCTGCTTGTTTTCTTTAGCTCGAAATAAGTTAAATTTGACTCATCAAGTAGAACAGTTCAGCTCAATAATTAACTAACCATTTTTTAATTTTTTTTAACCATCTGAGGTCTTGCTTTACTAATTCTCTTCACTAAGAATGGAATTTTTTCAAATTTTGTGTCATTTAAACCTGCTTCGTTTAATAGTTGCTGTACTGTAGTTATTTATTATGCATTTTGCCATCTTATACAGCAATTCTTTTATATTAATAAATTCTTTTTGTAAAAAAATAGAACCGACTCCAAAAAGCAACTACTATTCAAACAAATAATAATAATAAAAAAAAAAGTATGAAATGAAACTAAATTGTGCCTAAAAGTATAAAATAATTTCCTTCGCCAAACAACCTATAACACTACAATTAATCATAACTTTTGAAGTCGGCGCAAAATTAATAAAATTTCATTAGTTTTTAAAGGTTTGTTTTTAGGCCGGTAGCAACAAATGCTGTTGTCTCGAATGATCCATTTTCATGTTTCCTTTATTATTTTATCACTGTATACAATTGGTCCATTGGTAGTATCTACACAGAACAGTGAACATTCTTCACAATGCGGTATTTATGTTTCTACGAAGTTAGAGTTTCCTTTGCAAATTTGATATATCTTTGATAACTATAATTCTTGGTGGCTTTTGGATTTGGCGTTCAAAACGTATTGCAAAAATATACACGCAAGATGTATATTTTCATAATATATTTTGTACGAAGTATTGTTTCATATTCTTGATTACTCTCTTAATATACCTTATCAAATTAATCACGATATCCCAAAGAAATTAAATATGTTTGCCAGATAATTTTAAGATTTTTCTTTCACTAAGGACGTCAGATACCAGCATCTTCGCCAACTTTTGCTGCTTACGAAAACTTATTTGTTTTCTTGAATCAAAATAGTTTTTGGCTGCGTTTTGCAGGTGACAATGTGAGATGTGTATTTTGAATAGGATTTGATATTTGTATTGAATAAAAGTATCAATTTTTATTTAATTTTGCGCCGACTTCAAAAGTTATGATTAATTGTAGTGTTATAGGTTGTTTGGCGAAGGAAATTATTTTATACTTTTAGGCACAATTTAGTTTCATTTCATACTTTTTTTTTTATTATTATTATTTGTTTGAATAGTAGTTGCTTTTTGGAGTCGGTTCTATTTTTTTACAAAAAGAATTTATTTTTCTCTTTTCAGTGAAAACTTATTCACATAGCAGAACATCAAAAGACGTTCGACGGCAGTTTCACAAATCACAACTTCCAAGAAAAGTGACATAACTCAAAAAATGGTTCATGTCTCTGAAAAATACATGAAATGCACCCAATGTGAACAAAAAAGTTACATCTCCATCTAGAAAGTTATCCACTCGAGAGACAGTTGTGCCAGTTTTATTCTAGTCAAGTTATTTTTAAATTGATTTTTCTCAAAAGCTGCATTTTTAGTTGTGTCACTTTTCTTGCCTTTATCGGATATGAGCAAAAAACTATCTATTGAATGAACATACGTTAAGTTAAAAAGTCTTTAGAAATGTAAAGAACGGATACGCTGTATTTGTAACCAAAAATTCTGTTAGGCATATATATTGAACTTTACAGTGAATACTTGTCACTCGCTGCGCTGAAAACTGCGCAGCGTAAAGTTCAAACAAAGAGCAAAATATGCATTGCAGCTGACGGACAGAAGTTTCAACATCGATACTTACATAC
Organism: Salticus scenicus; assembly: GCA_963930645.1. NCBI lineage: Eukaryota > Metazoa > Arthropoda > Arachnida > Araneae > Salticidae > Salticus > Salticus scenicus. The sequence continues at coordinate 112,324,580 of OZ005661.1, read as the reverse complement.
TGCTTTTACCAGTGTAGCTGCATTCGTTCAGCAGTTAAAGTGAGAACAGATTTTTGTGAGTATCCTGTAATTTGTTTATATCTTAATGAAATCATAATGAAACCTATTTCAGGCCAAGATCATTACGAAAACAAAAAAAGTATTAAAATTAAATCATATCTTACGAAGTTATAAGCTAACAAATTTCAACAACAACAACAAAAATGAGAAACATGGTTTGTATTGAGAACCTCTTCCTTTATGAAGTCGGTTTAAAGCGTATATGTGTTAATCGATGCGACCGTTTACAATAACCATACTTTGAATTTTACATAGCATAAATGTCACTCGCTATGCTACAACATATGCAATGTCGTTCAAGTGCGCACAAAATAGGAGATTGTGAACAAACAAATGCACGTTTTAAGCGTTCTGTTTTTAGCATTAACGTCTAAACTATCTTTTCGTACTAAATCGAAGATGCTCTGCAATTTTATAATTCTGTTTTTCCCCTGTCTTGAACTGTTTCCGAGATAGGAACGCCAACTCCACTGTTTCCCACCAAGTGGTGCTGTAGACGGTTGAATCACGCAGCACATATCCACTTTACTATACCTACATACCACTTTTATGACTATAGCTGCAGCTGTTCAGCAGTTAAAAGAGTCGGGGCTGACTTTTTTGGGCACCCTGTATTTTCTTTTGATCGTAAAGATATTGCAATGGGACCTATTTCAGACCAAGACCTTTACAATAAAACAAAAAAGTACCAAAATCGGATTATCTGATCAGAAGTTATGAGCTAACAAACAAATATAAAAACAAAAGAACATACGGTGTGAATTGAGAACCACCTCATATTTGAATTCGGTTAGTTAGAGCATCTCTTACGAAGTTATAAGCTTACAAACACCAGCAACAACACATAGCTCGAATTAAGAACACCCTCTTTTTTGAAGTTGGTTGAAAACGACTTTGCGCTAATCGATGTGACCTCTTACAGTAACAGTACTTTGAACCACAGAGTATACGTGTCATCCGCTACGCTGCAAAGTGTGCAACGTAGTTCAAGTGTGCACAGTGTAGGAAATTGCGAAGAAACAACTGCACGTTTTAAGCGTTCTATTTTTAGCAATAAAGTCTAAAAACTGTCTTTTCTTAGTAAATCGATGATGCTCTACAACTTCGTAATTAACTTTTCCCCCATCTTAAACCGTTTTTGAGATAGGAGCGCTGATTCCGCTGTTTTTCACCAGATGGTGTTTTATTTTCTTTAGATTGTAAAGATATTACAATGGGAGCTACTTCAGACCAAGATCTTTATAACAAAACAAAAAGTATCAAGTAACCGTATTTTGAACTATATAACGTATGTCTCATCAGCTACGCTACAATGTGTGCAATGTAGCTCAAGTGTGCATAGTGTAAAAAATTGCGAACAAACAAATGCACGTTTTTAGAATTGTATTTTTAGCATCGATGTCTAAACTATCTTTTCGTACTAAATCGATGATGCCCTGCAATTTTATAATTCACTTTTTCCCCCTGTCTTCAACCATTTCCGAGATAGGAACGCTAGCATGAATGTCTAAACTATCTTTTTGTACTAAATCGATGATACTTTTCAACTTTGTAATTTACTTTTTTCTCTAGAACCGATTTCTAGATAGTAACACTAACTCCGCTATTTTCCACTAGGTGGCGCTGCAAGCAGTTTAACCTTGTACTGCATGGCCACTTTGCTATACTTACATACCATTTTTAATACGATAGCTGCAGCCGTTTCGCAGTTAAAAGAGTTGGGACTGATTTTTTTGGGCACCCTGTATTTTCTTTAGATTGTAAAGATATTACAATGGGACCTATTGCAGACCAAGACCTTTTCAGCAAAACAAAAAGTTTCAAAATCGGAGCATCCGTTCAGAAGTTATGAGCTAACAAACATAAAAAAAACATACGGTTTGAATTGAGAACCTTCCTTCTTTTTTGAAGTCGGTTAAAAATACCTAAAGTAGGAAGTTGTTAAATCTGGCAATTTCTTAAAACTCATATAAAACCATAGACAAAGACACAGTAATTTGTATAGACATAGCATCAATATACTTTCGAGTACAGATTTTTTTTTTTTTTTTTTTTTTTTTTGTCTCCTAAGAGAAAATAACTATTAGAATAATAGAAATTTAAGTGAATGAGTGTTAGATCTAAAGTTTATACTGTTTAAAATATATGGAAATTAAAAAAGATGTATGAATTCTATTTATTTATTTGTTTAAGATCTAATTACTATTTTTCTTTCATTTCTTCCTTCCTCTCTTTATTTATTTATATATTTATTTTTTTTTTTATGAGCTATGTCAGCTGTAACTTTAAAACATATTTTTAAACTAAAACATAATGCATTCCAATTAACTAAAATTGACTATTTATTGAAAAAAAAAGTGGGGGGGGGGGATTCATTATTTTATTTTCTGCATACATAAGAAGAAAGTATAAGATTTGGAAAAACTTTTGATTTCCTGTATTCAATGAATTTACATTTTCTGAGATTTCCTTGCATTTTAATTAACTGAAATTGTCTAGTTATTTTTATAAAAGTGGATTTAAGTAGAATATACGGAAAAAATTTAATTTCCGGATTTCGATGAATTTACACGTTTTAAGATTTCCTTTCATTTCAATTAACTGTAAGGCCTTATTTAATTTTAAAAAGGCGGATATATTACTAGCTTCTGCATGCATAAGAAGAAAGTAGAAAATACGGAAAAAATTTCGATTTCTGGTTTTCGATCAATTTACACGTTTTGAGATTTCCTTGCATTTCAAATTAACTGAAATTGGCTACTTATTTTTAAAAAAAATTGATTTATTACTAGCATCTGCATGTATAAGAATGCATTAGAAAACAGAAAAAATTTCGATTTCTGTTTTTTGATGAATTTACACGTTTTGAGATTTCCTTGCATTTTATTTAACTGAAATTCACAACTTATTTTTTAAAATGTGGATTGATTACTAGTTTCTATATGTATAAGAAGCAAGTAGCAGATACAGAAAAAATTTCGATTTCCGGTTTTAAATGAATTTACACGTTTTGAGATGTCCTTGCATTTCAATTAAATGAAATTGGCTACATTTTTTTTTTTTTTTTTTTTTTTTTTTTTTTGTGGCTTTATTATTCTATCCTCTACATATACAGTGAAACCTGTCAAGTTGGACACCCCTATAAGTTGAACACTTTTTCTCGGAACGGAATGTATCCATAGGATTAACATTATGTCCAACCTCTATAAGTTGGACACCCCTCTAACTTGGAAGTTGGACATTCAAAAACTGTCCTAAGTTGGACACATTTACCCAATGAGTCAATGAGACAGGAAAAAAAGATATAAAAATTCCATTTTATCACTTTTTTTTAGAAATCTTACTTATTCCTTGTAGAAATGGTTGTAAATATCTAAAAAATAATGTTTCTTGTCACAATATATTCACCTCTGTCTCATCTTGCAAAAAAAAAAAAAAAAAAAAAAAAAAATTCTTTTTTTCTTCAATTGAAAATTTCACAAATTGCTCAATTTTGGCGCATAATGAAAGTATCTTTCTTTTTATTGATTTGCGGGAATTGTTTTTGTCCCTTTCTCCAGGAAATATCCAGTAGAGAACCTACAGGTATGTTTTGACTTAGACTGTTTTGAAATGAGGATTAGACAATGCATTTCGGTTGTTAGGATTCCTCGTCATTTGTCCCTTTTATTTTTCCTACGAAGTTTTACTTGAATGTATAATTGCACTAAACTTAATATGTGAGAGATCTATCTATAGTGAAAAATACACTGATTCAATTTGGGTGCATATCAATCGACAGGTATCGCTGCTATGCTGCAGTTTTCCCCGTTCACGGGAAAACTATATCTCAATTTCTAGAGCGAATAAATTCACCAAACTTCATAAGTGATATGGCTATTATGAAAATGAATGTTATCTTAATTTGGGTGTAAATCGGTAGACAAAGTGGTGCTACTTTTAATCACATTCCCTGATTTTCCATATGACTATCACAGCGTCTATTGAATAAAATTGCACCAAAATGCATATACAAAATCTTTATTGTGAGAAGTTATATTGATTAAATTTTCGTGCATATTAACTGGTGGATGGCGTTGTTAATATATATATATATATATATATATATACATATATAGAAAGTGTTATTATGTTCACAATGTACCAGTTTAAATTTAGATTTTAAATTGGCAAATTAATTATTTTTTGTATATAAGTTATGAATACTTAATTATGTTATATTTAGACATGATTAAAAGTTAATAGGCATGTATAGATACAGTTTAATTAAATCGAAAAATGTAAGCACCCCTATAAGTTGGACACCTCTCTAAGTTGGACACTTTTTCCTGGAACCGCAGCGCAGGTGTCCAACTTAGAGAGGTTTTACTGTATAAGAAGAAAGTGTAAGATTTGAAAAAACATTTGATTTCCGGTTTTCGTTTTGAGATTTCCTTCATGTATATATAATCTGTGGTAGCCTCTTCTCCTTCTTATGGTTATTTCAGTTCCTTTGTTTGAATATTGCCCTTTTTCCCACATATTTCAGTTCTGAAATTAAATGTATGATTTGATTTCTTATGTCGCATCATATAATATATATATATATACATATATAATATTGAATATTCTCGGGTTTTTTTTAGATTTTTGTTACACGAACATAAACTTTCTTTTCTGCTTAGATTTGCTCATGATACAATTTTTAATGTGTTCAAGTACAAATTAGGATCCGTTAAGATTCCATTATATTATTATATAAATATATATTTAATGTATATTCTATAAGATATAAATTTACCTCGAATATTTTCACTTCTCGCTATAACCTCTCATTTATGACTGTCCATCATACACGGCTTTCAGTTACACTAAATTTTTTAAAGTGTCGGTATGAGGAATGGAAAAATATGATAGGTTTTTCATTTATAAGAGTCTTTTTGAACTATGCTATGAAAAAAATATTAAGTTATTCATGTAATTAGTCAGTTGTTTTTCTGTCTGCAGCTAAGAGTGAAATATTTTTTCTGATGTATTAGAAGAGATAAAATTTAACATGAACTAAGTTAAAGATATACTGAAATGGTGTTTTGATAGCGTTATACCTACAGACAATCAGGATGATTCGACTGTTTCTAAATTTATCTTATACTTACTAACGGTTATTGAAACATATCGCGCAAAATTCATCAAATGCAATAAAAAATTTAACGATAAAAAAAAAAAAAAAATTACTAATGAGATATAAGAAAAAAATCATTTAAAATTATTACATATATGCATATGGTTAAAGAGCTAATTAATCCTTTACATACATATCTCACGGATTAATTAAAATTTTATACATTACCATTACTGCCAACAATCTAATTAATATTCCATAAAACTGTTAGTACTTACCCCCCCCCCCTTTTTTTTTCATTCATGCCAGTCTTTTTTTATTTTTTTTTTTATTTTTTTTTTTTTTTTTATATATATATATTTTTTCTTTAATCGTAATTACAATTAGAGAAAAATGCTCAAAAATTAAAATGGTGTAGAAAAAAGGAGCAGGTAGTAATAATTTTATGGAATATCAATTAGATTATTGGCAGGTATGTATTACGGATTAACTGGCATATAATCGTGTAAATGAAACTAATGTTTATAGTATGTGAAATGAAATTATTTGCTTTTGTTGTAGATATATTTGTTCAATGAGAAACTAAATTCTACAACACATTTCATGTATAATATGGCATACTTTGTGCGTAATGTGCATGGTGATATTTTAAAGATTTTTGCCATTCATTATGTGCAATGTAGAGGAGGTACACTGTAAAAAATGGTACACATATAATTTGAACTACAAAAAGTTTTAAATAATCATAACTGCACAAAATTTGTTTTCATAAGTGCTTATGAGACAAATCCATGTAAACAAATTCTCATAATTTGCATGACAGAATATATTGTAATTCGAACATAGAATAATTTGTTTGAAATATATATATATTTAAAAAGAGGAATAAATAAACTAAAGAATTAAAAAAAGAAAAAAACAGTATGAAAAATAATGAAATATAACTAAAAGAGAAAGACTTATTGAACTATCAAAAAATGAACTGAAAACATAGAAACGAAGGAAAAAAGGAACAGAAAAAAAATGCGTCAGAGGACAAGATCAATTTCCGAAAAGAAAAATAACATTTCTGTTTCTGAGATTTCAACTCTGACCGTCTGACCAGAGAATAGCAACAAGCATAAGCAATAAAGCAATAAAAGACTATTATTCTTTTCCTCCCTTTTCTTTGTTACATGATACTTAGCTTGGAGGTAGTTTTCCGATGACCCCCATCCCCTTTCGCACGATGCAACTAAAATTAAGCACTGTATTCCTCCGCACGCCAGGATTAACAGACTACCTTTCGAAAATACTCTAATAAATCAGCTAAAAATTAATTAATTAATTTTTTTTTTACAGTCCTGAGAAAGAGGACTTCCTTGGGTACTATTTGTATTTTTCTTCATGTCTCTACGACGCTTCACTGATTTTCTATCATTTTTTAAAGTCAAAATTTTAGATTTTGACATTTTTGGCTGACTTTAAGCTAAAATTAAAAATATTTCTGAACGTTTTAAAAATAATACAAGAAACAAAATTAGTAAATAAACTTCTGTTTTAACGATTGCAAAAATTTTTAATCCGTTAATTAAGATATTTTTCTCTAAAAAAGGAATGTAATTTTTTCCATTGGTTAACATGGGACACCTCGTAATGGCCGCCGTGGATGAAGAGTCGCCTTAAAATGTCACCCTCGAACGCGAGCGTTTCTTCTCCCACTCAAGATAACAACGACAGACCAGAATAGCACTTAACCGGAAGATGGTTATTACGGTGGGTAGAACAGTAGTTAAAAACTGTTGTTAACGGTTACAGGTGGTGGTTAATAGGCAACTAGACGAGAATAGAGCCCCAGGGTTGATAACACGAAAGGTGATATGTGATACAGTCGGCAGAAAAAGTACCTGAGCACTAGCAATAATCCCTGTCTAAAAAAAGTACTCTTAATACTGCTTTGTTAAATAAATCCTTGTTGAGTCATGTTCTTAGTCAGTCTAAGGACATGATTCGACAAGGATTTATTTAACAAAATAGTATTAAATGTACTTTTTTGATATCGGAATTACTGGCTAATGCTCGGATACTTTTGCTGTCGACTGTATTGTAAAAATCATTAAAAAAAAATAGTGAAATTAACCATTTTCTGATAATTTAACAAAAAAAAAAAAAAAAAATTGAACAAACATGGTTGCCGGGACTTTGAGTTGCCAGGACTCTGGGTTGCCAGCAGGAAGGGTTGCCACCTGTGATACTGTGAAAATCGTAAAAATTGTCATTTTCTGATACTCTAACAGAAAAATGTGACGTGGTGGGACATTTTTGCTTGCAGATATTTAAATAAAAATTGGAATTAATAATAAAAATAATAATTTGACCGTTGTTACCGAACTACTGTAGACCAGTGTTATTACAAAGTTTTTAAATGACAAAGTAACATTGAGTGTGAGGATAAATGGGGAAAATTGAAATTTGACCAGGGTTTAGCTTTGCTAGAATAATATTCAATGTTTCTCGAATAGCAACAAATTATACAGTTCCCAAGAATTAATGAAAATTTAAAAATTGGAAATAAATACTAAATAGTTAAATAAATAAAACTGAAGATATTTAAGCAAAACACAATTACAGCTACATAAAAATAAATAAATAAATAAATAAATAAAAATAAATACAAGTTTTTTTTTTTAAATCATTATGAATTTAATATTTTAATCTGTGTCTTGTACATTAAATGCGCCTTATTTGTTTTAAAAAATTTTTAGTTTAAGAAAAATTGGAATTTTTATGCAATTTTGTTTGAAATGATTTAATTTAAAATGGCTTGTACTAATCCGCAAAAACCCAAATCCGTACAAACTTCATTCCCAAAGTGCACGGATTAGTGGTCTTTAACTGTATATTATAACGCACATTTAAAAAAACACAAGTATAATTTTCTTTATTTTCTTTTTTTTTAATTATTATAGTACATTTAATATTTTAATATATGTCTTGTACATTAATTGTATCTTGTTTCTTTAAAAGTTTTATGGATTGAAAAAATTGGTATTATATGCAATTTATTTGAAAATGCCTATTAAAACGCAAAAACACAAATCTGCACAACTTTCAGTCCTAAAGTGCGCGGATTAGGGGTCATTTACTGTACATTATAATGCATTGGTATTTCATGCAATTTATTTTAAAATGCCTATAAAACGCAAAAACACAAATCTGCACAACCTTCAGTCCTAAAGTGTGCGGATTAGTGGTCATTTACTGTACATTATAATGCATGCAACAAATAAACATGCAAACAAAAAATTATTACAAATTCATTTTCACAATACAGTCGGTAACAAAAGTGTCCGAACACTAGCAAAAATTCCTATGTAAAAAATGTACACTTAATACTGTTTTGTTAAATAAATCCTTGTTGAATCATGTTCTTAGTCCGTGTAAGAACAAGATTCGACAAGGATTTATTTAGCAAAACTGTATTAAGCGTACATTTTTTACATAGGAATTTTTGCTAGTGTTCGGACACTTTTGTTACCGACTGTACATACATGGACAGGTACTTAAAAGAAGGTAAGACATTTAATAAAACTTTCCTACAAGAGTTGTCTAAAACGGACGAGTCACTGATAAAGCTAATTTATATTTGCCTTCTTTAATTTATATAAGCAATGTTTTTTACATTAATGTTAATAAATTTTTTTTCCGTTATAAATATATATATTTTTAAATCTATATTTACGCTCATCACCGGCTCATTGATTGCCTAGCTGACTTTATGCTGTAAGATAGCGTTAGCATCGCATACAATATGTTTTACATGCACACATAATTAAGTACATGGTGTTTAATATTGTATGGGACAAGAAGAATAGCATAGTACAAATTCTGTAGTTGGTTTACTTAGTCGAAACAAATTAATTTTAAAACAAGTTTTTTTCTGGCAACAGCGAAAAATCTTCCGGTTACGATATCGCTGCTAGAGGCATTGTTAATCAAACTGACCCCACCAATTGTAGAGAAATTGATAGATTGGCCATGCTTTATAAAACGATATGTCAGTGCTTCTTTGGCCACCGAGGTCCGCCGATCTAACTGCTTGTGATTTTTTCCTATAAGGTTATGTAAAAGTCAAAGTGTTCATGCCTCCATTTTCTGAAGACTTACAGCAACTGATGCAGTGGATAACTGAAGTGCTTGAATCATCAACAAACCTCCAGCTCCTATCACGAGCGTGACAGTAGCTGGAATATCACGTAGATATTTGCCATGTCACCAGTGTTGCCATATCTGGCGGATTTTTTATTCAATAATCACCAATAATTTTTAATTGTAACGTTTGCCTAATCACTTGGAAGGTTGATAGTCTGTTTGTATATCAAATATCATTTCTCAAAATCACTGGTGATTATTGAGTGAAAAATCCGCCAGATCTGGCATCACTGCGTGTCACCGTAGAAGAACACACAGAATATCTATAGTAACCTGGATAACCACACTGTAAAAGAAAACGGTAGATTTACAGCAGAATGTGCTGACAATATAGGTGTAGGGAAAAAGAAAGTTGGAAAGAAGTATTTTACAGCAGAAACAACCATAAAAGAGTCTCACTTTGCAGATGTTTCCTCTGTAAATTGCCTTGTTTAACAGCAGAATGTGCTGGCAATATGGGTGCCAGCACATTTTGCTGTAAAAACTTCTTTTTTTTTTTTTTTTTTTTTTTTCAGTGCATAGTTTTACTGTAAATTTAATTTATCAAAATAAAGTAATTACAGCGTCCATAGGTATGATTTCCTCTTCCCCATTCAATATGAAACACCCTGTCATAAACACACTGTATGCAGCGAAACTTCAAATGATAATGACTGTTGGCCGACATGTTGGCAGTTTGTTCGAATCCATTCTGTCACAATTATGATTTATGTAAAGATTTGTATGAGATTAGGATATATTGTGTGTTAAATTGAGTGAATGATTTTAATGATATTTACAGTGTTTCACAGCGCCCACTGATAGTAAAAAGAGGAATTTATAATCTATCATGAATAAACAATATTTTATATGCATAAATAAGTATAATTGTATGAAAGTGAGATTAAAATTTTAATATTGTTTAAAAAAAAAAGAGAGAGAGAGAGAGAGACTTATGAAAAAATAGTTTACTGTGCCACCTAGTGGCGAAAATATGTTGTGAACTGTCATCATATGAAACATTGTTATTTTCATCATTTTTAATGGGAACCTTAGGAGCCTTTTAACTAACTAGTGATGACTATTTACAGTGGTGTCGAAAAGGTGCTTGTGTTGATAAAGAGACGGAAATTATGAAAGCAGTCGATGGTGGATGGAGTGAATTTTCAGAATGGTCAAACTGCTCGAGAAACTGTGATGGTGGACTAATGGTGAGAGAAAGATACTGTAATTCTCCAGAGTAAGTAATAGATTAACTAGCTTCATTAAAATTATGTTATCTTATAAATATGTATAAACATTGAGATTCATTGCAGCAAAATACACTTAAATGCTGTTACGGGAAAATCTTTGCAAGCAAACAATAAAAAGAGTAAAAACGCACAAACATCCCAGTTAAAAAATCAAGTTTACTATATAACATTTTGCAGATATTTTAAAGGTTTCTGCGGGCATTTTGAAGAAAAATAAAAACAGCAGGTTTTCTTCAGGAAATATTCGGGTTTTTTAAAGGTTTCTGGAGGTATTATGAAGAGAAATAAAAACAGCAGGTTTCCTTCAGGAAATATTCAGTTTTTTTTTTTTTTTTTTTTTTTTTAAGTTCCAGCATACGGGTTTAATTTAGAATGTTCGAAATACCTGCAGGTTTCCTGGAGGTTACCTTTAAAAATTATTACTAATTTTTTTACATGGGGCTCTTTTTAAATACTTAAGCACGGCTTTTTATTAGATGCAAAACGTATTTTTATGTACATTTTATCCAACCCACGTAATAAAAAGTTAATGACCAGAAAGTTGTATATTTTCAGTATTAATGTGTGTGTGGCTATGCTAAAAATTGGACTTTAATGTTAGGGCTGTAATGTTGTATGTAATACTTCATAAATAATTTTATGTCTAGCTGCGGATCCAATGTTAAGTTTCTTGTGTTTCATTTGGTAAGTGCAGTGATTATAATAGATTAACATTTTTTATGTGGTCGATACATTTTCTAGGACTATAGCTGACAAAGTTCTTAAAGTGTATTCTTCACACGGAAGAGAACTTGATTTTGGCGAAATTCTGCAAACTGTCTGAATACAGTAGCACGATATGGAGCTTCTTATCCATATGCTAATTTTAGACGTTGAAGCCGTTCTTCTTGATTTAAGCCTACTTTAAAATCATAGAAAATCACAGTGCGGAAATGTTCTGGCATCAACTTCATGTTTCTTTCTTCTTCTTTTTTTTTTTTTTTTTCAATTGCAGTTGTTGCCACCAATTATGGTCTGAGGCCATAAAAGAGTTCAAATGTACGTATTTAACTAATAATTTCTTTTTAGCACCTATCATCTGCCTCTGTCTCAAAAATGTTTAGAGTTACCCTCGTACATTACTATAGCTCAATTTGTATAGATTTTGATGAATATAGGACAAATAGTTCTTTTACAGAAACGCAAAGAATTTTTTTTTATGATTATGGCCAATGAACTCAATTTTTATGAAGTGTGATAGCGTCTGAACACCTTATCTGATTGATTTAAAAGGTGGTAGGTATTCTTCAACCACATTTCTTGAGACCATGAAAGCCTCTGCGCAAGTTCTGACTGAATGAGTCCAATGTTAAAAGGGTGATAGTTATCTGATTGAGCAAAAATAAGCAATAAGAGAGTGTCGAATAACCGGATGTTTTCCAAATCTCAACCTGCTGGTCAGTTTGGCACCCCTCCAAGCCTTTGGACACGTCCTCAATGCTAGTCTTAGGAAACGTGGTTACACTATATGTTATTAGTCCCGTCACGGTATTTGTACAAATTCTGACGAGAGTACGACTTGCAGTTTTTTTTTTTTCTTTTTTACAGGAACACAAAGAAAAATTCTTGATCATTACGGACTAAGACTCAAATTATTTCAAGTGCGCTAGCGTCTAAACTCTACATTCGATTAAGATATGAATTGGTAACCATGTTAAAGGTTAGTATCGAGAGTATCTTACAAGTTTACATAACTGTAGGACTTATTATTTTTCTTTTATCATTATACAAAGTAGAATTTTTATACATTGGGGTCTATGGGCACAAACTTTTTAAAATTCGTTTTCGTTAGGTTAAATTGATAAAAAAAATAAAAAAGTAAAAGTAAAAAAATAAAAAATAAACATAAATGCTTGATATTATGAGGTTACCATTCATATTTCTTTTACGAGAATAACACAAAAGAATTTAGATTATCACAATCTGTTGAATGACATACAATTTGATGAGGAATATTCAAATACCCTAATATGATATTTCCTTTTATTTGTTTGTTTCGACTTCTCTAATTTAAATTTGTTTAAACAAGCGTTCATGGCAAAATGCTCTGAACATTTAGTGGAGTCACTCAAAATTTATTTTTAATTAATAATTAACGCTTATTAACGATTTAGTACGAATAATAATGATAATAAATATAAAATTATGCAAAGTATACTATCGTGAATAAATTCAAGTCTTCCATTTGTGCTTTATTACTGAGCAAAAAATAAGTTGAAATAAAATGGGCTCTTCCCACCTGATGTCGGAGGTCGCATGATAGATGAAAAACAAACAGCAGAAGAAGTCTTCTATATCTATAGCCGTTGCTGAAATAATATATTTTCTATTCTTATTTTTGATGAATCGTATTTAATCTGTGTTATTTTTTTATACATCATCATTTTTAAACCATTTTATATCATTATTCATCATCTTTGATTAACTGTATACATTTACAATCATCATTTAGTTTATATTTGTTATTGATGTTCATGGAGAACATGTTAAATGCTCTGATTTTTGGTACTTAAATCATTGACACTGCAACATCGGACGGTATAAAGCCATTTAGACCAATAACTAAGTTAATTAACTTGTTGTAACTCCTTTATGCAATTAAATTTAATTGAAAACATTTTAAAATTTCAAGTTATAATCCGTAAACATTCCACAAGAACAAGCTTATTTATTGCTAGATCAGTTAATGTAACAGTTGCAATACAACATACAAAAATCGATTCTTACTGGTGAAAATAAATAAACACATAAAGTAATAACAGGAGACTTGGCGTTGGAATATTAAAACCCGAATAAACTACTACGTCAGAAACGCCAAAGAAAAATATTGTCGAATAAACTACTACGTCAGAAACGCCAAAGAAAAATATTGGCACTTTTTGCCAATTTCCTTTTTGCACTGAAGACGGTACGCTTTAGGCTACCGAAACAGCTGTATGCATTTCCAAAATTTCTCTTTGGCGTTTCTGACGTAGTAGTTTATTCGGGTTTTAATAAAACACATAAAGTGTTTTTTTTTTTTTAATTATTAAATTTACAAATACAATTATTCTACTGTTTGCAAATGCACGATATTACTTTCATTTTATTTTATATTAAATAGATCGTATGTAAGTGACATCATTTCTTATAACTGGTGCCCAAATACAGAGCGGCTGTCCAATGGCTTTAAAGCATAAGATGAACTATCACGTGTTTCGACCAATCACAATATCAGTCCTGTTTGCTTGGGCTCCAGTTCAGTCATTGCTAATAGCAACGTGACGTACATGCATTCGACCGATATTGACACTTTTGTTCTTAATAACAATATTTAACTGAATTCGATTTTTTTCCCTTTATCACGTGATTGAGAAGACGACGCTAGAAAGAGTCCATTGATTTTTCTCATAAACATCATGTTATAATTCCCGACAAAGAAACGTAATAAACAATCTCTAATATGCAAAATACAAGCACAAAAAACACGTGATAGTTACATTTAAAAGGTATTTTGCGGACATGATAGAAGAAAATATTTAAAATCTAGAGTGATTCTGTTATACTTTTTGAACATTTAATAATTATCAGGCATTTAAACTAATTTGAATCTGCGATAATTTAGTAAATAAACAAAAATACGCAATTTAATAGGTTGTTTGACTATTTCTCACCAAGTTTGTATACTTTGATAAAGGATCATAATACATTCAAATTCATTTATATATCCCTGTGAAAGAAATATAAACTGCAAATGCGCATTTTTAAGTAACGACTATGTTCTAGCAAAATTCTGAAACATTTATGAATTTCATTCTCTTTTAAATATTCTAAGACACTTCAGATACCTAGTCCCCATAGATATATAATGCTTATAATCTTTCATGTTCCCCCCTAAAATAATTATATGTTAAACGCACATTATTTCATATAATGATCATTCATTAGCAAAGCAATGTAGCATATATCAGTACTTATTTATTTATTTATTTTTATTTTTTTTAAACCATTTAATATTACTAAAGAGAATTGCAAATATTTTGAGTCCATAGACTGTAATGTATAAAAAATAACTTTACAACCTTATAAAAAAGTCTTAAAAGTCCGACACACGTGAAAATTTGTATAATTCTTGTGACCATGACTTGGAACATGCTTACTCAATTTTCTCTTAATCAAATGTAGAGTTTAGACGTTAGAGCACTTCAGATAATTTGGGTCCATAGGATGTAATGATAAAGATTTCTTTGTGGTTCTGTAAAAGAACTATAAGTCATACACTCATGAGATGTATACAATTTGTATGGAAATGACCCATAATATACTGTTACAAAATTGTAAATAATTGTGTTTATTTTTGTATAAATTCTTTCAAAGAGGCTTAGTAAGTTGATAAAGTGCTAATTTTATGCATTTCTAGTCATTTTAGCGTTAAAATAGCCTTATTTTCCCTTAAAAACGCATTGGAAAGCTCCAATAAGGCAGGTAATGGATTTGACGCCAAATTTGGCGACTTTTTCCCACCTTGGCGATTTTTTTGGCGACTTTGGCGAGAAAATCCTTATTAGGGATATACCAAATATGGAAGCTCTAATCTCATTGGCTGATGAGATACGGAAATTTCTGGAACTTTCCACACTTTTCTACAGGGGTATATAAGGGCTGTTTTTTTCGCCAAGGCAGTTAGTTCAGTTCAGTCTGAGATCCGAGTCAGTCGGTTTCGGGCTAATGCTTGCATTGCTTTGAGCCTCTTTGGAAGAGACTTGCTTTATGTGTTATTGCTATACAGTTTATACTGTGGATTTGCTATTTACAGCTGTTGTTTAAGCTGTGTTTACTGGCTGAATTGAAGCTGATACTTGGTTTATAGACCTGTATTTTTCTGGAACCTTCTGTGAATAAATTACTGAATTTTTGTAAGTTTCGCCTTTCATTCTCGGACAACTCACGAACCCCCAAGTAAGTACGCAACAATACTTACCAATTTTGAGCTGAATCAGCGTAAGAAGCGTAAAAGTTATTTCGAGAGACCTCAAAACGTGTAAATATACCAAAATCTCGTGATGATTTTTTTTTTATTTTTATGATTGCAACATTTTTTTAGGTTCGAAAGTAAAAATTCATATTTTTATATAGTGGCATTTACATCATTGTATAATAAAAACTCAAGAAAATATTGTCATATGAAAAGGCAAAAATGTCTTTTCAGGCAAACTTTTGCGTCCAGACCAATTTTTTTTTCTTTTTTCGCCTAAAATATTACGTAGAAACATTGTATAGTTGTGTGTTTTCCTAAATAATTTAACAATCATGCTAATTTTTCTTTTAGGCCTCAAAATGGTGGAAACTATTGCAAAGGAGAAGAAAAAGAATATCAAATATGTGGCACTAAGGTAAAAATAAAAAAGTGAATAAATAAACTATGCATCAGTTTGTGCATCTTTATTTATATTTATATATATCTTTTTTAAGAACACATAACTGCTGGCAGACTCCTTTATAATGATAACAGTGGACTGATGTTGCACTCGTTGATTTCAATTGCTCGTAAAAAACAGGTTTTAAAAAGACACTTTTTCATTTCACTTCATTTAAAGACTATATAAAGAGGGTGATTTAAATTAGAGTATCCCTATCTGGGATGCTCTGGCAAGCGAAACATTAGACGTAACGTCTTCATGTTTGGAGGGTATACATATCAGAAATAGAAAAATGATTGTTGCGGTGGGGAAATTTAGTCTCAAGAAACTCTGCTAGTTGAAAATGTGGCGCTTTGATCGGTTCAAAATACAAAAAGTGCAATCTGTCACTACTAATAAAGAAAACAGTAGGAGGTGTCGGTAATTAACTTTATTACATATAAGTAATAAGATAATTTATACAGAAATTATCGGTCGTATAGAAATGCTAGGGTGACAGCACACTAACGACATATTCGTAGTAACATAACAACGCGCAAAGGTTTCACAGTTGTTTTTGCATTCAATCTGTCTTCCTTGTTTCAAGGCGAACACATGATGTCACTCTACAGTATGATCTAATGGCATGTAGCTTTGCGTACATGCAAGAAGATGTGGTTCTTCAAATTTATTAAATTACCTATGTTTTCTCAATAAGTTTTATCTTTGAGATAACTTCAAGGAATAAAATCACATGGAGTTAGGTCAGAGGAACGTGAAGGCCATATTGTAGGAAGTTGTACTCGGGGAATTAGTTACTGCAATTATGTGTGGTTACTGCTTCGCATTCGTAAAGATAGCCTTATTGGTCCATAAGATGTTCCGCGTCTAATTCTGCTGCAACTCCATCCGTTTCCAAGAATGTTAAAGCGAACGTTTCACGCAGACCGTGATCGCCAGGTTTTAACTCTTCTAAACAATGGATTTTATACTGATAGGCTTTGAGTGCTATTCGTAGACACTTCCATACCATACTGCATGATAATTCCAGTTGCTTTGTCATGACATGAACACTGCATGTTTTTACTGTGTTCGTATTTTTCTGTTGCCGGCTCAACGACAGCGGTTACGACTAGAGAAATTAAAAGGAATGAGACATGAAAGACAGTAAAATCGTAATCTCGCCCCCTAATGGTTAGAAGCCTGAAACTGAATCTGTCTACCTTCTTTGGTTATGACATCTTCTATTACGTGTGGCACCCATTTTTTTCCCCCTCGCCCGCCTTCAATTATATGCAGCAAAGCTATCTGTTTTCTGGAACCGTCTGACCATTTTCCGAAGAGCCGGCAGAGCAGGTGGTGTTATGTGAGGCTTATGTCCCCAGTACAAGCGAAGTAAGGCTCCTATATATACGAGCTGGCGCATCAGGCATTTTGTTGCCTTAGGGTTGCCAGATGTACCCAGCGCGTTTCTCTGATAAACAAACCACAAACATTTTTTTTTTATCGTCTTACGTTACTTTAGAGTAACTTGTTTTATTACATTTCATAATTTTAGCTAAGTAAACTATGATATGGAAGTTTGTTTAGCGATAAAGTGCTATAATCCTTCAAGAAGTGAATATAAAGTGTTCGCAGACTGTGTATTTGAGTTTTGGCGACATTTTGTGAAAGAAACAGAAACCACCCTAACAGCACATCTTACTCCCGTACATCCATAGGATATCCTCAGAATAAAATGACATCCTGAGAATGTACTGTGAAAAAAATGTGTTTTTAAGAATATTATTGTTGTTTATTGCTCTTATCTTGACCGGATTAGCTACAGATCAAGATTTCTTAAAATCATTAGGGAAGCGATAAGGACGCCAAGCGGGAATGCTGTCCTCTTCGGAGGCAAAAAAATGGCGGTGATGCGCCGGCCTATTATTTTATTTAGGGGCTCTAAAGCGAAGAGCTTTGGAACATTTAAATCTATTTTAAAAGTAGTTCAAAGACAATTTTATTTCACATGTATTTATTTCTCTGTGAAGGGACTACCGCTCCCTCAATTTCTCGTTAAGACTGTTATTAAATTTAAAAATATATTCCAAACTATTCAGATTAATTTTACCAACCATTCTTCAAACTTACCAAACTTGATCTAACTTTTCAAATCATAACGATCTTTAAAATACCCAACTTAAATTTCCTAAATTATTTGTTTTTAAGTTATGCTGATAACAGACATATACGCAAAACAACTGCTAAAACTTTATTTTTGTATTCAAAGGACACCAAATATATAGCAAAATATCAGCACTGAAATTTGGAATCTAAGCTAGTATTTTGTTTACCATATGGGTGTCAGAAAGCAATTATCATTCCTAAGTAGTTTTCTTAGATTTCATAAAATTTAGTAATGGATTTCCTTCAATGGCATTCCATAGAGGTGAATGTATTGACGTAATTTTGGGAAGCCCTGTACACAATAATTATGTATATATCCAATATACAGGCCACAATTTATTATGTGTATATTGCTATGTATCATAATATACATACCACAAAGTCTACTGAAATTTAACACATTGTAAAAAACACATAACACAAACTGAAATGCAATTCCAGTATTACCAAAGTTTAGTCCTAATATATTTGAATTATTTTGTGTGGTCCCCTGAACGAATTGTAAATAATTTTCATACCATATTCTATACTAAATATGCTTTTATGCATATAAAAAAAATATATTTATTTCACTTTTTTTTTTTTTTTTTTTTTTTATGCAGTCTAAAGTTTTTAAGCTGTTCTTGCCAAAAATTTTGCTCCTTGACGTAATGTATCCAATGCATTTGTCAGATTTCGATAAAAAGTTTCAAGTGGTATCCTCCTATGAAATAGAAACAGAGTTATGACTTCCTGCAGGTGTCAGCATAAATCTACAAATATTTCAAAAATTTATAAAAATTGAAGGAATTTGTAGAATTAAATGCTGTTGCGAAGAAGAACGCTGTAGGAGAAGGCTGTTGCGAAACGCTGTTGCACAGACGCAGTAACAAAAAATATTCAAATCAGAGTTTTATAAATTGCGCGGTTTTAGCTCATTTCTGGTCGTTTTTCCTACTTACTCGTAAATAACATTTTAATTTAATCCATCTTCTTTGGTGCAGTTAACCCGTTAGTAGTTGCTAGTTGGTCGATTTGCCGCCCATCCTTCAGTGTTGCCAGATTTTTTATTCAATAGCCACCAAAAATTTTTAGAAGTAGCATTTGATATACATAAAACGCGAATAAAATCGAAGGAACGTCGATCACATCACTTCTTAAAATTATTGGTGAGAGTTAAATAAAAAGTGCGCAATCTGTAATAGGTGGCGCTGTCTATAGCGGCTACTAACGGGTTAAAAAAGTCAGTTGCCATGAAATTTCCCGCATTTAATCGGATATGCTACAGTCGATAAAAAAAGTGTCCGAACACTAGCAAAAATTCCTATCTAAAAAAGTACATTTAATACTGTTTTGTTAAATAAATCCCTCTCGAATCCTGTTCTTAGCCAGTCTGAGAACAGGATTCGACAAGGATTTATTTAGTAAAACTGTATTAAGCGTACTTTATTTAGATAGGAATTTTTGCTAGTGTTTGGACACTTTTGTTACCGACTGTACATGCTGCAGGTAGCAGGTTGTAACTCACTTGTAACTTGTGGTGATGGCGAAAACATAGAATAAAAATGATATACCTGTAAACATTTTCCTCCATCCAAATAAATATAATTTTCTTTGAAAATGTTCATTTGCTCCCGTACAACACCATCTATTGACGGAAATTTTAATTTTTTTTTTTTTTTTTTTTTTTTAACAAAAAATTAAATCTCTTTTTACGACAATATTTTTTTAGCAAAATGTGTTCAATTTTACGAATTCCTTCAATTTTTATGAATTCTCAAAATATTTTACAGACTTATGGGGTACTCGTATCTAAGTTATTCGGATAACAGATACACAGATTAACCGCTAAAAATCTAATTTTCTGATACAGAGGACCTCAACCTCAAAAATAATACCTTCTCTAACATTACATTGATAAGAGAAATATAAAATACATATGAAAAAATTAAAGCAATTGAAAATTAAATTCGAAACCTATCCTCTGAAGTGAGTTGTAGTTTCGCTCAAAATAGTTTTTATCTTTAACCCTTTCAGTCGCAGTGTTCCCGCTGATGGAACACCTAATTTTAATTCTCAAGTGCAAAAACTCATCTCGGAAATTTTTTAGCAAAAATTTACATTTATAACATAGCAGAAAAGGCCCCTTTTTTTTAACGTGAAAATTTAAAATTTCTTGTATTTAATTATGTTCGTAAATTCCGGTGGCAGTGTAATTTAAATGATCCGAATTACCTTGCACCGCAAAGGGTTAAAATACTCCGGAATAAATTGAAATGTTGGGATCTATGCAACTTTTACGAGTTTTTGTTGTCGATAATGTTTACTTAAAGTGATTTATTTATTAAATTAAATATTATTTGAATTTAATAAGATTTACTTACAGATGTTTCAAACCGAAAATTTCTCGAAAAGGAACAATGTTTTTTTATTTTTATTTTTTAAATATTTATGATCAGCTATGTGTCTAAAAGCCATTTTTAAAATTAGTTTAGTAATTTTTAAAATAAATTAAGTAGTGAACGTTAAAGGGTTAGGGGAATAATGGACCGCATAAATATTTTTTGCAAATTAAGAGTACTATATCAGACAATATCAGAGCTACATAAAGCAGTCTAATTTATTCTAAATTTTTTTAAAGTAAAGAAGTAATGATAACTTAACGATTTGTTTCTTCACTCTGTTTAAAACAGAGTATAATGGTGTCATCATCTGATAAAATACATTAAAAGATGAACGATGTAATAGATAAGTTCGTTGGGAAAAGTTTTATAATCTATGCAACAGCATGATTTTTCTAATGACAATATTATCTCTTTCTTTCGTTTAACATAATAACTGAGTGCAGCTATTGTAATACACCTAGAACTTTACTTTGCAGAAATGTGAACCTGATAATCCTGAATACTTATCGGACCAGTGCTCTACTTTCAACAAGAGAACAGTTAAGGGGAAGCAGTACAAGTGGAGACCATATGGTAAAGACTTGGGTGGTACGTAATCAGAGCTCATTATAATCAAGAAAAAGAAATGTTAATGGTTATTTTTTTTTTTTTTTTTTCCTTTTTTTAACTAATTTCAACTAGATGTGTAATTTTGTTTCGCATACAAGATAGTTTGTAGGACATTTGAGATATGTGTATTGAAATTTCTAAAGAGAAAATTTTACCGTTGTGCCCTAAATAATCTAGTTTAGTTTAATCTATTATTATTTAGGACACGATGCATGAGTATAAATATTTGAATTAACCCTTAAATGCATAGCGATGTACACTCCGCGACAAAAAGATAGGTACAAAGGGTTTTTTCTTTGATTTTTCATAAAATAACATTATCTAAATTGTGCTTATCATTTATTATTATCGTAAAATAACACTATTCCCGGACTAATTTTTGTTTTAAGACTAATTTAGAAAAAAATTAAGACTAAAATTTTTTCTAATTTAAGACTACACACCACGACAAAAAGATAGGAACAAAGGTATTTTTTTTTAATATGATTATTTTGAATATGATTATTTTGAATATGATTCAAATATTTAATGTATGTTTTTGATATGATAATAAATGATCAGCATAATTTAGATATTGTTATTTTATGAAAAATTTAAAAACACCCTTTATTCCTATCTTTTTGTCGCGGAGTGTAGTCTTACATTAGAAAAATTTTAGTCTTAAAATTTTTCTAAATTAGTCTTAAAACAAAAATTAGTCCGGGAATAG
Organism: Salticus scenicus; assembly: GCA_963930645.1. NCBI lineage: Eukaryota > Metazoa > Arthropoda > Arachnida > Araneae > Salticidae > Salticus > Salticus scenicus. The sequence goes on along the minus strand of OZ005661.1, from coordinate 112,302,708 downwards.
TGTTATTTTATGATAATAATAAATGATAAGCACAATTTAGATAATGTTATTTTATGAAAAATCAAAGAAAAAACTTTTTGTAGCTATCTTTTTGTCGCGGGGTGTAGTTAAAAACCTCATATCTCTTTATATACCAACCTTTGTATAGTTTTTTTTTTTTTTTTTTTTTTTTTTTTAGGACTGAGGGCCTATTAGTCTCAATCTGGGATTTTTGCGTTGTCGATTTCGATAGTTGGACATTTGTCGAAATCTAAAATTGATCGAAAATATAATTGAATAATTTGAAAGCGATGTTATAATTTGAAAAAAGAAAAAAGAAAAAAAAAAAACTAATAGTCCTCCGTCCTAAACTAAATTCTGCTTTTGCCAAAATTTCATCAAAATCTTTTTTTTTTTTTTTTTCAAAACTATTTTATTGTTTCCGAACGTAACTAGAATCTTTGACAGTTTATTTCTTTGTCTGTGATAATTTTCATTGTTGGCGTGCTATCTGAGTACAATTTCATTTCGGCGGGTGTTACGAATTACGATTACTTATATAAAAAGTAATAAAAACATTCAGGAAAAATTGTTTGTGACGAATAATATTCATACTTTTGCACATAATGATAAATTTATGAAAAAAAAAAAAAAAAAAAAAAAAAAAAAGAAAATGTAGCTTTTTTTTTTTTTTTTTTTTTTTTGTGGTGTAAAAATACTTCAATATGCAAAATCGGTTCTACTTCAGTTCACTCATCCTAAAATAAATCCTACGGGTTTTTTTTTTTTTTTTTTTCCGTATTAATTTACACCCATTTCCCGGTTGATTTCAAATTTTATTTATTAAAAATAAAAAAATTATGCTTATAAGTGTAATAACGTTTTGCCGTATTTCGAATTTGACCTCACTTTGCTAAGTTGCTGTTATATTTAAACTTCTGAAAAAATTGTAAGCATACACTACAACTGATTGGCTTTTATAAATATGAGCTTTTTATAATTTAACAATGTGCCACTTAAAGGGGAAAAAAAAAATGATGGAAACTTTGTGTTTCGTGGTTCAACTTGTCCCATGGTTTAGAAAGTGTAACTTCAGATTACTAGTATGTAGTATATTAAGAAATATGTAAGTCGAGTTTCTGATAATGAAATCCTTAAATCTGAGAATTTTTGAAGTTTTAAAATATCTCAATTCGTTATAGAGTTGCGAACTTTCTCGCGAGCTTCCAACTAGTACTTTATACCTTTACCCTTTTTTAACACTTCAACAAAATCTAATAAAATTAAAAAAAAAATTAAATTAAAGTATGGATGGTTGGTTGGGTATAACGTCGCACTAGTGCTGCGCGGTCTGGGCAACTGGCGACGGTCTGGGACACACCCCAAGAGGTGGTCCGGAGACATGCCATCACAATTTTGATCCTCCATGGAAAGGATGGCCCTCCCGTTTCGGTGACCCCCAGAGGTATAATTTTTAATGGGAACATGGAGGACATTGCGGCCAGGACAGATTTTACGTGCACCAGCCACAATTAGTGTACACGACGGTCTTTGGCCGGCTCGAGTACCGAATCCGCAATCTTCCAATTACGAGACCGGCACTCTAGCGACTGAGCTACCGCGGTCCAATTAAATTAAAGGCTTTTTCTATTAGCTTGATTCGCACTGAAAGGTATGAAAAGATTAAAATGAAGTGTTTCCACATAAATTTCATACTTTAATTATTTAAAAAAAATCTAATTGTCGTGTCGAAAAACTGTTTGCACCTCTGGATTCAGAAAAATCGCCTCTTTCATTTGGTACTGAATTTGTACGAGCCACGTACTTTTTAAAATAACTGAAAGGAATTAAAATGAAGTGTTGTCACCTAAATTTCATACTTTAGTTAATTTTTACAAATCTAATAGTCGTGTCGAGAAACTGTTTGCACCCCTGGATTCAGAAAAATCGCCCCTTTCATTTAGTACCGAATTTGTAACGATAGGACTGACGTTTCTAATTTATTTTCTTCTTTTTTTGTTTTTAGCCCAGATTCGGCAGAAGGTTTGTGACAGAGAATGTAAGCTAATAATAATAATAATAATAAAAGAAAAATTAATCTTACATTGTCTATTGGTCACGTGTGTTAGAAATTCCCAATAAAAATGTAACTTTTTTGTTGACACCTAAATTTCATACTTTAGTTAATATTAAAAATCTAATTGTCGTGTGGAAAAACTGTTTGCACCCCTGGACTCAGAAAAATTGCCCCTTCCATTTTGTACCAAATTTGTAACGATAGGTCTGATATTTCTAATTTATTTCCCCCATTTTCCGTTTTTAACCCGGATTCGGCAGAAAGTTTATGACACAGAAAGTAAGCTAAAAAAAAGTTTTTTAAAAAAGATAAGAATATTAGGTTTCCATGAGAATTTGAAAGAAAAAAAAAAGTTATGCTGGTGGGCTGCCTAGAACAAGTGTAAAGGGTTACACTTGTCAGACATACAAAATTCCTGTAGTAAATGCAATCACGGGTGACAAACCTAAAAGCTTGTTGTACAAATATCTGAAGTTATAATCAAAGTATACATAAAAAACTTGATTTTCTTACCAAAAACGGGAATTTACTTCAGAAGCACAGCAATGACAAAATTTCATAGGAGCACTCTGCCGAAAATATAAGCAATTTTTCAAACTTCTGAAACTTCACTGCTTGATATTTGATTAGGTTTTATGTGACTAAATACAAAACAAAGAAAAGTTCATACAAATAAAGATGATGAATATTCTGTTGAAATTCGCTTATCAGTTTTGAATTATAAGCCGAGGTTTGGCTTTGTATACTTCAACCATAGCCTCCTTAAGTAGATGCCTGTCGCGTGGCTCTTAAGCTTGGCAACAGTTCAAGCGGTAGACAGCGCCACCTGATACAGATTGCGCGATTTTTTTATTCAAGTGTCACCAAAAATTTTTAATAGTGGGATTTGAAATACAAAAAAGGTGAATACAATCGAAGAAACGTCGATTTTATATATTAATGTCACTTCTTAAAATTATTGGTGACAGTTGAATAAAAAGAGTCACGCAATCTGTAAAAGGTGGCGCTGCCTACCGTTAAACCTGTTGCCAGGTTTAAGAGCCACGCGACAGGCATCTAATTAAGGAGGCTATGTTTCAACCTAAAGCATAATACGTAGCCATCTTTTATAGTTTTCAAAGCTGTTTACAAAATCACATTTTTAACCGTTTATTTACTACATTATGGATTGAACAAACAATGTTTTTCAAAAACATATTTTTAATTATTTAAGAACATTTTTTGAAGCAATAAATATTTTCATCAATAAAATGTATTCTTACCATATCATAACGGTAATTAATGAGGATTTAATGAGTTGGTAGATAAAAGTATCATTGGTAGATAAATGCCGAAAAAAACATCAGATTTATTTTATTTATTTATTTTTTAAATGGAAAAATTATTATTTTTTAATTATCTTTATGTTTTTTCTATGACTAATGGTAGATTTTTGAGGTGATATATGAATTAATATAACATAGGTAAAGATCACGAAAAACCGCAATCAGTGGTAGAGACAGCACTCTGTAAAATCTTTTCTTGAGCATAAACGGCTTCATGAAACATCTAGTGCCATGTAGTGAGAGTAAAGGGATAGGATATGTGTTGTTCATTATAAAAGTAGTGTAACTCCATTATTTTTAAAAATATGTATATTTTTGCTTAATGGGCTCTTCCCACCGTCGTCTGCTCAATCCCGTGATAGAGGAAAACGAATAATCGAATTCTGAGAATCGAATTCAATTAAGTATTGTTCTTAAGAACAAAAATTTTAATATTTAATATAAAATAAAATAAAAGTAATATTGTGCATTTGTAAACAGTAGAATAATTGTATTTGTAAATTTAATAATTTTTAAAAGACTCTTTATGTGTTTATTTATTTTCACCTGTAAGATTCGATTTTTGTATATTGTAGTGTAACTGTAACATTAACTGATCTAGCAATAAATAATAGCTTCTTGTGGAATGTTTACGGATTATAAATTTAAAATGTTTTCATTTAATTTACTTGAATGCACCGTTTATAGATAAAAGGTTAAAAGAACTTCAACATCTTCTTGGTGACAGAAATGAACAAACAGATAATAAAATCTTCAAAATATATCTAAGCAATATATGACTGCGTCCGAGACCTTATGATCTCTAAGCTGGTAAACTGCACACAGAAAAAAGAGTTAGTCACAATGACCAAGCAAAGTTCTCAGTTGACAATACAGGATTGACTAACCCAAACAACTGACTAGGAAACTTCAGTTAAAAAGTGTACTAGCTGATCTAGTCACCAAAATAATACAACAGACTAGGAAGGTTAATATTATCAGACAAAGACGGCTAGTCGACAATTGTAATTATAAGGCAAGTTAGTCACAATCTACACTTGAAAAAATTACAATAAAAAACGCCCTTGCAGGGTCCCAATCTCAGGACCTCCGTATCAGAAGTCAGACTCGCTACCACAGCACCATCCGCAGCTACCACAGCAACCACTGGCAGAAATTCGGTCAGACACGCGTGTTGCTCTCAAATGTTGTACCGTATATAACACCATATATAAAATATATGTCCACCTTTTCCTGAATTGTAAAATCAGCCATTTCTTCTGTAATCCACACAGAGGCGTGGCTAGACAACAATTTTGGATAGTGTTAGTATTTTAAGTCTCTCTCTCGTGCAACTATTTAGTATTTATGATATAAAAATTGTTTTTAGAAGGGGTATACTAATTTAGCAAGATAACTTAGATTGTACTGTTTAGACAAGGACAATTATAAAAACTTGAAATAAGAGATAAAGACTAAATGAAGAAAAAAACAATACTGTACCAGAGTTTTATTATTATTATTATTATTATTTAATGTAAGAAATTTATCCAAAATTGACAATAAACAATCTAAATAAATGCACATGTGTGAATATCACACAAATTTATGAGAAAACACAATAAAGTTAAATACCGATATCATCTGATGTGCTATATTGAAATATTTATTTTGGGTACAATAGACTCCAGTTTATCCAACAGAATGGTTATCAAAAATAGCTGAATAATTACGGGTTGTACAGGGGGAATTTCCTACTAATGCGACAAAGTCATAGCAGAGGTAGTGGCCACAAAGAGGATGTGGAATACATAGCACCTGGAGAGTCGGAATGCCCGAGCTAGAATCAACAGAAGCAATAATAATGACGTTTGCACCATAGAGAATTTTAATGGCAATTTTACACTGGCAAAAAAACACACATGTTGCAGAAGGTATTCAAATTTTCGATTATGAGTGTTTACTTGCATCAGACTTTCTACAGGAGTCATATCCATATGGAATCTCTAAAAGTCTGAAAGGTTTTTCGGAAGACCCAGATCTCCCCTCAGCCAGTGTTGGCAAATTTAGGTACACTTTTATTCCATATCCACCACTAAATTTTAATTGTAACGGTTGCCTAATCACTTCAAAGATTAATCTTCCATTACGTATGTCAAATATCACTCCTCAAATTTATTGGGGATAGTTGAATAAAAGAGTACCTAAATTTCGCAACACTGTTTAGAGAGTTTCAGAGAATTAACGCCGGCAAAGGGTTAATATAGTATACTGTCTATTCATGTCATACTGTCTGTTCATGTCATACTGTCTGTTCATACTGTCTATACAACAGATTTAGGTCTATTGACTTATAAACGAAAAAAGAAAATTTAATATAAACTCTTGTTTATATTACAAAAACTTAGTTTCTTTATTGGAGGGAACAAAATGTTCAAAAAATTTCACAGGTGCTTTTGTATCCAACTCCCCACCACTTTCTTTATCTACGCCACTTATATCCACGAGAGAAAACATAGCTAATGCGAAAAACCCACACTTTATGCATTAAATGACAAGGCCTTATAATGATTTACCAATTGCGTTCTATGGAAAAATTTGCTTATTTAGATGTTGCTGTGGTTCTTTAAAGTTACTTTATATAAATCACCCAGTATGCATATCTAAAACTACTCGTAATGTTTTATAAATGAATATACAAACATTTTTTTTTCTTTTAATTCTTCAAATCAATTGAAACTTTTTATCATTTTTGCCATGTTTCTTCCATATTTATTTTTTATCAATGAAATTTCTGTAAGTAGAGGCAATATAACCTTCATTCTACACTATGTAACATTGAAAATGCAACACCAAGAAGGATTGGCCAGAAAGGGATGAAAGTCTGCAAACAGAAAGAGACAGCAACGAACGTTAAATGATCTTTATTTCGAAATATTATTCATAATACAGAGACAGAACAGCGTCGGTTCAGTACGTTGTAGGACCACCGTGGACGGCGATACACTTAGCAACACGTTTTGGTACAGAGTCAATGAGAGTACGGATGGCGTCCTGAAGAATGGCTCTCCATTCCCTGTCCACCATTTGCCACAGTTCTTCTTTTGAACGCGGCAGTGGCAGGATCTGTAAATGGCGTCCAATTACATCCCAAATGTGTTCGATTGGTGAGAGATCAGGAGAGAACGGTGGCCAGGGAAGCATCTTTACACTTTGCAGAGCACGTTGTCTGATGTGAGCAGTGTGCGTTCGGACGTTATCCTACTAATAAAAGACATTGAGCACCCCTGAAGGTAAGGGAGTGTCACCGGTCGCAGCACAACATCCGCGTATCGTTGGGCCGTCATAGATCCTTGAATACGAACTAGAGGTGACCTGGAATCGTACGCAATTGCGTACCAAACCATGATACCGTGTTGTCGCGCGGTGGGGTGTTCCACAATTGCTGCCGAATTGGACCTGTCCCCACGTCGACGCCACACTCGTACATGGCGGCTATCATTGGAAAAACAGCAGCGTGACTCATCTGAGAATTTGACCCTGTGCCATTCCCTCGTCCACATCGCTCTATCCCGGCACCATTACAGACGTTGGCGTCTATGCTGTGGGATCAATGGCCGCCTTCTTAACAGACGCCAGGAGTGCAGGCCACTAGCAACCAATCGACGGGAAATAGTTCTGGTCGATATGGGAACATCTAAGATGTCTTGAACATGCTGCAGAAGGGAGGTAGAAGTAACTTGCGGGTCCGCCACCGCCTGTCGGTGGATGCGTCGATCCACGCGGGCTGACGTCACTCTGACTGCACTGGCACCCCTCAAACTTGACACATTTCCTTGTTCCAACCATCTTCGTCACAGCCGGTGCACTGTGGACGTGTCCAGATGTGTGTCAGATGAGATTTTCTATAAGGACCAACCTGCCCTTCTCAGTCCGATCACCATTCCCCTCATAAAATCATGTGTCTGCTGGAACTGTCTCCGTTGACGACGGCCTGGCATTCTCTGCTATTACACGCGTCCTCCAAACAAAATTTCTACGACGATTATCCTAGCAGAAATAACGGTACGAAAATTAAACTTTCTGTAGGTTACTTTCCTTATATCTTATACAACGTGCGCGGGACAGCTTCGCATTTCACATCATTCGCATAACTCGGTGAAGTGCGTCTACTCTGAAATTTGCATAATTTTCTGTCCACTCCTTTTTGGAGATGCATTTACAGTGTCGTGTAGAGTATGTCATCTACACTATAATATTGGTATATTTAAATAATCAAAATCGGCTTTTATAAACGATATAAGAAAATGCAAAAAACATTTTCGCTTTATGACATACTTTTACTTCTGAACTGTTGTTTTTTAAATAAACCAAGTAGCTAGAAATAAAATTTTAAGAACCCGGATCTCCGGGTAATTGGAAAAGATTTGATATATCTACATGTTTCAGGCTTGGAGGACGACAATAATCGCAAATTTTGGGAGCCGGCCACTAAGGCGTCAGTCAGTAAGTTAAATTAGTATATTGTTAGATTTTCTCTGTGCTTCATAAATATAGAAAAAAACTGCATAGTATAAATTTTAGTAACGCACTTAATTAAAATTTACGAAGCTTGTAATAGATGTAATTTTATAGCTTTTATTTCTTGCTTTTATAGACATTTTCCTGAACACTTCTTTATAACCTTTCTATACTTCGGCAATATTTTTTAGATTAAAAGAATGTTGCTTTAGTATTAGCTTCTCACACTGTAAAAAAAATTTAAATCCCGCAGCTACATTTTAGCCGTAAATTTTACAGGTAAACCGTGCTTTTTGTACTTTACTTGTAGTAATTTACCAATTACTTGTCCTAAATTTTACGGCTAAATATTGGTGGCGAGGTTTCAATTTTTTACATTGGAGTTTTTAGGGTAAGTGAAGAATCGCCCATAATTTAGAACTATTTTTGAAACTGATTGGTGTACTTTTGAATCTTGTCTGGAACTGCAAGAAACTTATTACATTTTGCAACTCCAAATATTTGGCCCCATAGAATTTACCGTGCTGTCATTGAAAAGAATTTAGCAGGATTATCATAAATTATGCACATATGAATCTCGTAAACGTCACCAAATAAGCTACCTAATAAATAGGCGATTCTGCAGCTGACCCCAAATTCTCGCTGCATTGTTAACAGTGAAATGTTTAAACTAGCTATAGAATAAAAATTATTAAAAATCGTCTTACAAAAACATTTTTTATAGCTTTGTCTAGGTGCCGTATCTATTGTGTTCCAGATAAGGATGATCTTTATTTGGTATTATCCACTAAGTTACAAGATGGAACGTCTTGCAGCGGCAATTTTTCTGGAGTTTGCATTGACGGAGAATGCAGAGTAAGTTCAGCATGTCTGTAAAATGTAACTGTTCTTTGTGAAGGAATGTAGTACCCTAAATATCATCAAAATATATTTTTTCTTTTACTAGTACAAATTATTCATTTTTAAATATACTACGAAATTTCAAAGTCATATCTTCATTAATGTTTTTTTTTTTTTTTTTTAAGTTTTCTGCGTGGGGATAGAAATTTGTGATCCAAATATTGCTGTCGCTGACGCGTTTTCATTTGATATTGAAAATGTATAACGAATATATATAATGATAAACGAATATAACTTATAGGCATTTTTTAATTATATTGGAAAATGTTTAAAATATTTATTATTTTATTATCACAAACGATAGTGAAATGGTAAATAATAATAAACATCAGTACTACTAACCCGTTACTTAATAATAATATTTTTACAAATTAAGCTAAATACATGTTGCAATCAATATTTACTAGCCACCGTTTTCTCCGGACACCACCCCCTCCCCTAATTTTTATTACTATTCCGTAATTTTATGACCATGAATTTCATTTGGAGAATGAAAAAGAACTAATTTAATACTTAAAAAAAAAAGGTTAATAAATAACTTTAAAAATACTCGTAGATTAAAAAAATATGAGGAATGTAATACATAATTTCAGTGGCAAATCCCCTCCCTCTAAATTTTCTCCACGCCGCAAATGTTCATGTTTTAAAATTTCCCAACACTGTAGCCCCTCAGAGGATATTTCACAGTTAAAATAATCCTTCCTTCTCCCTAAAAATCAAATTTATAGCCATAAAATTACCGAATAAATGATAAAAATAGGGGGCCATCCCTAAAAAACGGTAGGTTATAGGGCAAAATGGGCGTCATATTCAGATTCAGGAGGTCATTTTACATAAGAATTTGCAAAAATGGTGTTGGGGCAATTTCCATGCAGAGTAGTGTAATTAAATGTTAATTAATGTTTGATAATTATTAGTATTAATTACTAAATATCAGTAATTATGAACATTTATAATACTTTAATTTCGGTTTTAAAGGGATGATTTTTTTTTTTTTTTTTTTGGAATTAAAAGAAAATTTTATAATAACCAATAGGGGGGCTTGAGCCCCCTTAGCCTCTCCTTTCCTTACGCCTATGCCCGGGTCCTTCGCTTAATCTGCAGATGCTCTACCATTTAACCACCCTAGCTGATAACCAGCTTGGCACTTTGTTTTTTAAAGGAAACACCCATGAAAAAAATCAGTGATTTTTTCAAGGCTCTTTTTGAATTTTCTAAAATATAAATAAATAACTCACAAATGATCACCTGCTTAGAAAATACTAAATTATAAGGAATTCAATTCATTTTTATGTTTCATGTAAGTCGATTTTTCAAATTATGTAAAGCTTAAAAAGACAATTCATTTGAAAATCACCCAGAACACATTTCTGGAGATTTATTTCCTAGGACAAAAAAAAAAAAAAAAAAAAAAAAAATGATCAGGGATGAATTTTCGGAAGACGCGTCATTTAGCGGACGACAATTCCAGAACCTGTGTCAATGAATTCCCTGACTCATTAACATGAATGTCAGTGATGCCAGATGGTCGAAAATTATTTCCCCAAACAGGTCTTCAAATTTCCCCAAGTCAGGGTTTTTTTTTCGAAAAAATCCCCAACTTGATTTCTACTAAAAAGGGAAAATAAAAAAATTTTCAAAAAAAAAAAAAAAAAAAAAAAGTATCAAGCAGATTTTTCTATGATTTAAGATCAGATTTTTCCCCAAATGAAGGCAATTTTTGAAAAAATATCCCCAAATAACAATAAAGCTATTGAAAATCTCTAGTGGTAGGGATAAATCATTACGTTACCAACATTGACAGAAAGTTGAAGAACTCCCCATATTTGTCTCCAAAAATTTTAGAATTCCCCCAAAAAAGTCCCCACTAACATTTGGTCCCCAAACTTGTCCCCAGAAGCCTCAAAAATCCCCAAAATGGAGACAAAATCCCCTATCTGGCATCACTGATGAATGTATTTCTTGACAGTAATAAAACCATTCTATATCTGTATCATTGTCAGTGGTAAATAATAAAATAATAATAATAAAAAAAAAAAAAAAAATACATAAATTTTGAATTAGAAGTTAACATAATACTTTCACTGCCAATTTTAGTTATATTATATGTCCAATTTTCTAATTTTAGAATGTAGGGTGTGGCGGGAAAATTGACTCAGCAGTCACTCCAGATTATTGCGGTGTTTGTAATGGTGACAACTCAACTTGCCAGACTATCCGAGGCACATTTCACGCTACAAATTTATCAGCAGGTATGAAGAGTTTTCCCTTTTATTGTTTGAAATAAAATGATTATTTGTACATTTTTATTGTTGATAACAGATGGATACTTGTTGATGGATATATTGTTGAGAGTAGGTGGATAAGCTGTTCCAAAATATTTTAAAATTTAACCAGAATTTAAAATGAAGTCCTTCAGGCTCAATGGGAAGAGTAAGTTGTTTTCTTTTTTCTCAACAATTTGCAGTCATTTGAAAAAAAGACAGCGGATAAAATTTATTAATAAACTTGATGGAGACATTGGTGAGGGCTCGACCCTAGACTCAGAATCAGCTTAAATTTAAATATCGATATGTATATATATATATATATATATATATATAAACATATATACATTTGAAATATAATTAAAAGACCGCTTAAAATTATAGCTTCATTTCTCAAATTTAAATATGCCTACCTCCCACTAATCCACTGATAGCGCTCTAATTAATTCTTTATTAACTCATTGTCTAAAGTATTTCATTAATTACGAATTCTTTAACTTGTTCTCAATTCTTAAAGTTATTTATTATTTTTTTTTCCGATGAAACAAAACTGTTATTTATTTCATTGTGGAATGCAAAGGCAATTTAATCCAGAATATTCTGACCCCTCCTTGTGTATCGTATGACTTCCCTAAACCAATTAGAGCACTCTCAGCATCACGTGATAGCTCCCGTGAAAAGGAATATTCAGTCAGTCTCAGGCGAGTGGCTACTTGCTAGTTGTTAGTTAGAGGTGTTCGATGAAGTTAGGTTTTTTAAGATGTAAGTTTACAAGGATGGCTCACCTTCGCGTAAATGCTGTAACATCTCGAGTTAATAAAACCACCACTTGGTTCACTGACTGCACTTAGTTAATTATTTTAACGTGTGGCTGTCCACTTTAATATGACATATTGTTAAAAGTACATGTAATAAAAAAATATAATCAGTAAAAAAAAAAAAAAAAAAAAAAAAAAAAAAATTTTTTTTTTTTTTACTGATTATATTTTTTTATTACATGTACTTTTAACATTTACACTTTCGGGAAATCATTGACACCCGGAATGTTCTTATAGTTTCAAGAGAATGGTTAGGTTATTATATAAATAATTTAAGATATCATCAAATTTTAGATCACCAACACCATACGAAAAAAAAAGGAGAAATTGGACTCACCCCGTTTTAGCAGTTGGGCGATGATACTTAAGGGCAGATCCATGGCCTTTTGCACTCACACACAGGACAAAAAAAATGAGTTTTTATTAATCCATGAGAATCAGGGTCCGTGTCCTCTCGATTCACTCTCTCTTCTCCGAAATAATCTTCTCTCTTATTTTCTTTCCATAAAAAAATCCTCCATTCCCCCTTTTTTTTATCTTTTCTTTTTCCCGCCTTCTTACTCTTTTTTCTTTTATTCCTTTTTCCAATCTTAACCAATGTGAAAGTATACCATTTTTATATTATTTTTTCCTTGATCCTCAATGGTCAATATTCCGTTTTTTATTGGTTTCTTTTTCCGCCCCCTTGAATTTTTAGTGGTCAGTCTTCTACCTTTTTTTAAATCACGTACCCCTTCATCAAGAACCAAAAATACAGGGGATCTTTTGCTCCAGGAAAAATAGTCAGGTGAGTTTATCTGAACCTATCCCAACATTCTCAGGTGGCTAGAAAAATTCTCAGGTGGGCCATACGCGTGTGAATCCGCGATATACTCTTTATATAATAATATTTTATAGCTTTTTGGGAAAAAAGGCTGTTGTGGGGGGTCTTGTTTTTATTTTATGGGTTTTTTTTTATATAGCCTGGGCAGTTTTCCTTTTCTGCTTCCCTGGTTGTAAGTTTCTATCCATCAAGCGTTTTTGTAAATTCTCTAAACTTTTATAATTGGCATCTGAACTTTTATACAGAATGATGCTTTTTCTTCTAAAAGGAAATAGGTGGGTACCTTCAAGCATTTTTAGGTGTGTTTGATGTCTGACATACCGTTTTTATTCCCACACTATTTTTATTTTGTTCCGGTGCCTCCTAACATATATACACTCGACTTGCATAAAAAAAGAAAAATTTTAAAAAAGAAAAAAAAATATTAAAAGTCGGGATTTTTTTTTTTTTTTTTTTTTTTTTTTTTTTTTTTTTTCAAAGCTTCTTCTAATAAAGAAAATTAAAAGTAAATTTAGATAAGTAAATAAAAATCGGGATGAATCCAATTGTTGAAATTTTTCTCCTTCCTCTTTTTTTTTTTTTTTTTTTTTTTTTTTTTTTTGTGTGTTGGTGATCTTTACATTATAGGTATAATTGAGCCAGCAAGAAAATCATGTAATAATATTATGCTAAGATACTGGAAGTAAAAGGGTAAATAAATACAATAAATGATATACGAATATATAAGAAGCATAACATACATAGAAGCATAACATAAATGCACAATACTTAAACTAAAGAAAATAATACACACAGAGAGGACGGAAAAAATCATGCATAACATACATTTTTTTTTTTTTTTTTTTTTTTTTTTTTTTACTAATAAAGTACAGAGAGAATGAATAAAAGTATTTTAGAGATACTAAATAATACTATTAAAACCCGAAATAATATTAAAATGACCTTAAATAATATGGAAAAAAATCCATGCATACTGTATGAAAGTACGATAAATAAAGTCATGCATAACATACATTTTTTTTTTTTTTTTTTTACTGATTATATTTTTTTATTACATGTACTTTTAACATTTACACTTTCGGGAAATCATTGACACCCGGAATGTTCTTATAGTTTCAAGAGAATGGTTAGGTTATTATATAAATAATTTAAGATATCATCAAATTTTAGATCACCAACACCATACGAAAAAAAAAGGAGAAATTGGACTCACCCCGTTTTAGCAGTTGGGCGATGATACTTAAGGGCAGATCCATGGCCTTTTGCACTCACACACAGGACAAAAAAAATGAGTTTTTATTAATCCATGAGAATCAGGGTCCGTGTCCTCTCGATTCACTCTCTCTTCTCCGAAATAATCTTCTCTCTTATTTTCTTTCCATAAAAAAATCCTCCATTCCCCCTTTTTTTTATCTTTTCTTTTTCCCGCCTTCTTACTCTTTTTTCTTTTATTCCTTTTTCCAATCTTAACCAATGTGAAAGTATACCATTTTTATATTATTTTTTCCTTGATCCTCAATGGTCAATATTCCGTTTTTTATTGGTTTCTTTTTCCGCCCCCTTGAATTTTTAGTGGTCAGTCTTCTACCTTTTTTTAAATCACGTACCCCTTCATCAAGAACCAAAAATACAGGGGATCTTTTGCTCCAGGAAAAATAGTCAGGTGAGTTTATCTGAACCTATCCCAACATTCTCAGGTGGCTAGAAAAATTCTCAGGTGGGCCATACGCGTGTGAATCCGCGATATACTCTTTATATAATAATATTTTATAGCTTTTTGGGAAAAAAGGCTGTTGTGGGGGGTCTTGTTTTTATTTTATGGGTTTTTTTTTATATAGCCTGGGCAGTTTTCCTTTTCTGCTTCCCTGGTTGTAAGTTTCTATCCATCAAGCGTTTTTGTAAATTCTCTAAACTTTTATAATTGGCATCTGAACTTTTATACAGAATGATGCTTTTTCTTCTAAAAGGAAATAGGTGGGTACCTTCAAGCATTTTTAGGTGTGTTTGATGTCTGACATACCGTTTTTATTCCCACACTATTTTTATTTTGTTCCGGTGCCTCCTAACAATATGTATATGCTGTTCTGCCTAGCTCCTTTATTTATTAGCTGATTTGGATGAAACTTAACCTATGAAAATCTTGATAAAGATTAACAGCCAACTTGATCAGTAATTTTGTTTCAAAATGTCGTCCATTTGCAAGTTTTATTTTGAAAACAATATTCAAAGTAATATTAATATATATATATATATATATATATATATATATATATATATATATATATATATTACTACAAGAATTTTACATTTCTCTCTGGAGTTATAATTAAAAAGATTCCACTATATTTGAAAATATAGCTAAATAAATGTATACAAATAACATAATAAGCTTAATTTTTAATTCAATATTTATATTCCTATAAGGTTATCATGAAGTTGTCAGAATTCCGCCGAATTCTCGCCATCTGCATATAAGTGAATTTAAAGAATCTACACCATACCTTTCTTTGAAAGATTCATCTGGACATTCCCGACTCAATGGACAATGGGTTATAGACTGGCCAGGTCGTTATGAAGCAGCTGGTACTGTATTCAGCTACCGAAGATGGCCAGGTAAATCAGAAAGTTTAGTTGCTAAAGGACCTACAACAGAAGAACTTATTGTAGAGGTATTGCTGATGTTTTAATTTAAAATTGAATTTATTCAGGTGTTCAAAAAATTTTTCAACAAAGTAAGAGAGGTGAGTATGTAACTCATTAAGACAAACAATATTCATTATCATTACTAAAATTAGGGTCACATTCCATTCTGAGAGTCAGGAATATTTGACTTCGAAACATAAACATCAAAAATCGTTGCTTCTGACCGAATTTCTCTGAGACAAAACCGGCAGCACATCTCTAGAGAGCATCATCAAGTATTTATTAAGCATACGATTGTTTCAACTCATTTGCTTATCACACAGAGATGAAAGAATTACGGCTTTTCCCCTACCACTATTTTCATATAAAACTCATTATCCTATTTTTATAGTAATTTTTTTGTGATTAAATAATATAGTGATTAGGTATTCTTCGGAAATAGTAGTACCATACGAGTATAAAGCGGAACTCTTTGATCTTTGTAATCAAGAATCCGTAGGTATGCACATTGCTCATACTCTTAGTAATGGATTGGTCGTTCTGTAATGCTTGGTCATCACGTCTAAACTGAATTTCTTTGTAGGGTACATGAAAATATTAGTATATATGGTGGACATACATTATTGGTCTGTGGACCGTTGGAAGATTTCTAGCGAAAACCCTTTTTGCAACGGATTGGATGAAAGTGATGCGAGAAGTTTTTGAAAATGTGTGCAACCTTAAATTTACTGATACCTGATGTGAATTGTGCAACGTTATACTCGGACACCACTTTCAATACAACCTTAGAATCTTTCTCTGATGTCATAAAATAGATTTGTACAACTAATAGTTTCGTTCTTCGTCTGTTTATTGGCTGCTGAAAGTGTAACTTAAACATCATATGTTGAGTTTTTATGCTACTCAGAATGGATAGTGACCTGAATAAGGGAAGTACAAATCAGTAAAATTCCTACTGAAACTAAACCAAGTTTAAATCAGAAAGCACGGTCGAAAACATAGGGTAGAGTGGAAATTCGGTACAACAACCCCCATAGGGCAAGATATGACCCTATACTTTTAAAAAAGAATCCTACACTTCATCATAAAAATGGTTCCAATTAGCTGCAACCAATATTTTGATGCAATGTTTCAGCATTTTAATATTTAGCACCAGAATATTGGTTGCAGCTAAAAATGCCTCCTTAGCATCATTCTTTTGGTAAAACGTTGCATTATTATTTTTAACAGTGTAGAAGTTTTAGTTGCTTCTACCAAAACCAACGAAATAGAAGCAGGTAGGGAGAAGGAGTCGCGCAGTGGTAGGATTTTTGGCTTGAGTAAGGAAAGTTTTGAGTTCAAACCTCGCTTTGGGCGAAGTTTGATTTTTTTTTTTTTTAACTGAGAAAATGTTTTATTTTTAAAAATTAAAATAAATGAATAGTTTAATGGGAAATAATTTTATGTACTATTTAGGTAAATTTTCGTTAATGATTTATGTCAATTTTTTGCATGAAAAATCCTAAATGGACAACACATATTGCTCGGCCATTCAAAATCACATTTAATTTTTATTTCAGAACATTTTTTTAAACAGCTGTGAAATTTCGTGTTGTTGGAGGAACTGACACTAAAATAGAGCATAAGGATGGATTTTATCAAAATGATTTCAATAATTAATAATCAATTTACATCTCAAAAGTTTCGAAATCTGGGCAATTTTACAAATCTAGTTATCTCGACGAAAAGCCAAATATTTCCGAAAAATTTCGTGATATCAATATTTGACAGTGAACAATATTGTAATGCAATTCATGTGATCAGTTTTCTTTTATATCTTGTGCTCTTTATGAAAAATGCTTCAATAATTGTCTACTTCTAGTCATAGTCATTATAAAGTAGAAACTAAATTTGTAACTTTAAACATGATTTTCTTATTTATAATTAAATAAACATTTTTTTAATTCCTGTTTAGTAAAAACCCTGTGTAGTAATTCCATTTAGATGGCGCTGCGTCACCGCTGAAAAAAAAAAGAGAACTTCCAAAGTTTGTTTTAGATTTTTGGCAACGACCAATGAAAGTTTTAGTTTAGATTTGATGCTTCGACCGCGTTAGAAGGAAGAATTGTTCGATCTCTCAGTATGAGAGAAAATTATTAGATTTAAAACTATGTTCCATAAACATTTTTTTTTTTTTTTTTTTTTTTTTGTAAATATTGTATAAATTGGATATAGAATTTTTAATTTCACTATGAATATTAAATTCAAAGTAAAAGATGCCATCGTTGTATTTTTTTTATTCTTTTGCTTCAGAGCAATTTGATCTTAAGTTTTGAAATCCACTGAACCGTGAACTATTTATTACCTGATTTAATAAAGAAGCATCAATAAACTGGCGTTGTAAAAAATATTACTTACAAACTTTGAATAAACACCATAAAATGCAATAAACTCGTAAAAATTGTTTCGGGTCGAAAAAACACACGACCCTTCATCAGGCGAATAAAGTAAGCACGAGTGCTGCAGTCAAAGCGGCAACGCACAAAATCGTTTAAAATGAAAAGAAAAACTTTATAAAGTAGAAAATAAATATAGCTACTGGTGTGAGTAGAATTGTACAAGAAAACAAGAAAATAAATAAATGAGTGAGATTAAACGTATAACAATCTAAGGATAACAAAAATTAAACGAAAGTCTAAGTTACGTGAGTAATTTCCAAGCATCAGAGAAGAAAGGAGTGGAAGAAATATCATTAACAAGATTTTTCGAATTTTTAAATATGTAAAATGCTTCGTGAATATCCAAATGGGAGGAACAGACAGGAGATGAGATTATGTTAGTTTTGGGAAAATCAAAACGATGACCTTGAGACCAGCAGTGGGAAGCAACAGAAGATTTGGTAATCTCTTCATTACGAACATTCCGACGGTGCTCATTTATTCTGTATTTCAAACGCCTCCTAGTTTGACCAATATAACCTAAGTTGCAGGACGAACACGGAATTAAATAAATTCCAGAACGGTTTTCGGTGGGAATGGGATCCTTAAGACAAGATAATTTAATTTTATTGACGGGTTTGTAAATAACTTTGAAACCAAACGGTGAAAGAATTTTAGAGATTTTAAAAGAGAGTGAAGAATAAAAAGGTAAAACAACTGGGATGAGACTGTGATCGTTTAATTTGGGAGCAGAACGTTTAGGATTCTTAAATTTATGTAGAGCTTTATCGATGATAGATGGGTTACAGCCACGAGAGAGAGCAAGAGATTTTAAATAATTAATTTCTTTCGGAAGATTAGATGGATCAGAACAAATGTGTAAGGCACGATAAACATAAGTGTAAAAAGCAGACATTTTTTGTTGAGGGGCGTGGTTAGAGAGAGCATGCGGCGGCAAAGAGACTGAGAATGGTTTTCTAAAAACAGTAGTTGAGAAACAATCCTTTTCTTTATTCCTTTTGTTATTCACAAGAACGTCAAGGAAAGACAAAGAGCAAACCTGTTCAACCTCAAAAGTGAATTGAATGCATGGGTCAATCGAATTGACCAAAGAAAGTAAATTGGACAAATCGACATCAGGGGAGACAAGAACGAAAGTATCATCCACATACCTAAACCAGTGAGGAAATTTATATACACCGAAGAGTTTTTCTTCAAAATAGTGCATATAAATGTCGCAAAGTAAAGGAGAGAGAGGACTATCCATGGCCATACCATCATTTTGGGAATAATAAGTACCATTAAAAATGAAGGCAGTTTGCCTGATACTCAAATGAACTAAATTTACAAGTTCCTCAATTTCAATAGAAGAATAATGGAATTCACGTAGTCTTCTCTCTAAACAAACCAGAGCACCTTGAACCGGAACATTTGTAAAAAGTGATTTTACATCTAAAGAAATCATAGTATAGTTAGACGGAGAGATGCATTTAATTTTGTCCACAAAAATCATACGAGTTTTTAACAGTATAAAGATTAGTAGTAGTTAGATGAGGATAGATCTAACTACTTCATTTTCAAACTAGGAATGTTCGTAATGAAGAGATTACCAAATCTTCTGTTGCTTCCCACTGCTGGTCTCAAGGTCATCGTTTTGATTCTCCCAAAACTAACATAATCTCATCTCCTGTCTGTTCCTCCCATTTGGATATTCATGAAGCATTTTACATATTTAAAAATTCGAAAAATCTTGTTAATGATATTTCTTCCACTCCTTTCTTCTCTGATGCTTGGAAATTACTCACGTAACTTAGACTTTCGTTTAATTTTTGTTATCCTTAGATTGTTATACGTTTAATCTCACTCATTTATTTATTTTCTTGTTTTCTTGTACAATTCTACTCACACCAGTAGCTATATTTATTTTCTACTTTATAAAGTTTTTCTTTTCATTTTAAACGATTTTGTGCGTTGCCGCTTTGACTGCAGCACTCGTGCTTACTTTATTCGCCTGATGAAAGGTCGTGTGTTTTTTCGACCCGAAACAATTGTTGCGAGTTTATTGCATTTTATGGTGTTTATTCAAAGTTTGTAAGTAATATTTATTACCTGGTTAATATTTTAATAATTGGTACACTCTTAAAAAAAAAAAAAAAAAAAAAAAAAATCAGAACATAATAAGTATTTTCTCTTAAACTAATAACTTAATTTAATTAAGAATGTAAACAAATTTTTTCTCTTGAAATAAAAAATAAAAAAAAGAAGAAGAAGAAGAAGGTGATGATGATCTTACCGGGACTCGAATGGACTACCTTTCTTACTCATGCCAAACACTCTACCATTGCGTCACGCTTTCTCATTATTTACATCTGTTTCATTGACTCGAATGGACTACCTTTCTTACTCATGCCAAAAACTCTACCACTGCGTCACGCTTTCTCATTATTTACATCTATTTCATTGACTTGATAGAAACAGCTGAAACTTCTAGGGTTATATCTTGCCCCACGGGGGTTTTGGCAACAAATTTGCACTCTACTGTATATTTTTGACCATGCTCTTTAATTAAGCTTGGATTGGTTTCAATATGAATTTTACCTTCCTTTGTAAGTTATATATGCAACCCACAGTAAATATTGAAGTGTGGGGATAAAACTACTCCTCTTATTTTGTAAAGAACTCTTTTGAACACAGTATGTATCTAAGATAACATTTATTTAATCTATCAAATCTCATATAACTGTACTAACGTGCAAAATATTTAAGTAGAGCGCCATATTAAGCCAAACCACATAATTAGTAAATGTAATTGTGATCTGTTCTATATAAAGAGTGTCAGAAATAAAAATCAGGTGAATTGGTGGTGTCATGATCTATATGCGTTTTAGTTGTAAATAAGCAACTTGTGCTAATCTATGTTTCAAAATCTAAACTAAAGTATCCAAATTCTGCTTTTGATAGATGCATGAAGTACAGTCGGTAACAAAAGTCTCCGAACACTAGCAAAAATTCCTATATAAAAAAAGTGCACTTAATACAGTTTTGTTAAATAAATCCTTGCCGAATCCTGTTTTTAGACTGACTAAGAACAGGATTCGACAAGGATTTATTTAACAAAACTGTATTAAGTGTACTTTTTTTACACAGGAATTTTCGCTAGTGTTCGGAGACTTTTGTTACCGACTGTAACGTTCGTATAAAATTAAGTTTTTCATTGTAGAAACAGTTATTTTCTTCATGACTTTAATATGTGAGTATATATATATATATTAGGTTGGCGGGAAAGGTTCTGTCGTATTTTAAATAAAACATTTGAATTTGCTTTAATAACATTTATTTATATTTTAATCAATAATATAATATCCATTATTTGCAACCACATAGTTGCCATCTTCGAGACAACTTGTCGATCTCCCTAGCGTAGACATTCTAATTTTTGGACCTAAAATTTTCAGCAACTACAATGGAGAGAGTTTCGAAAGAAGTAAATTTTTTTCCCGTCAGATAATTCTGAAGCAATTGGGATAGTGATCCGATAGAGCTATATTATGTGAATATGGTGGGTGACTAAAAACTTTCCATGCAAGCACATTCAATTTTTGTTGCGTTACCATTGCAGTGTGTGGTTCTGCATTATCTTGATGGAACAGAATTTCTTTTCTGTCTGCTAATACTAGCCGCTTTTCCGTGATATGCATTCAGTTTATTAAGCCATTTACAATAGGTATTCGCATTGATGGTTTGCCTCAGTTGAAGGAGCTCGTAGTACACTGGACCTCTTCTATCCCACATTAAACAGATAAGACAAGGGGAAAGTGTAGAAATTAAATATTCTTTTTACCTGAGACTTTCAGCGTAGTTCTTGCTAAAGTCATTTAGAGCAGGCCTGCTTAGAGCCCACGAGGGCTCTTGGCCTGCCCAACCAAAAATGCATGGTGGGCCACATTGAGAACCTATTTTATTCAGGCGGGCCGCACCTTATGCATATATGTGTACATTTGTTTGTGCGTGTATGAATCATGTAGGTATATGCGTTTTCGGGGGAGGGCAGGATGAGGATTCGGAACAGAACACATTAATTTAAATTGTTTACAGTCATAAAATAAAAATAGTAGCATAAAATATTTCTGATATATGCATTAATAACTATAATAAAAAGAAGATTAATGGGTCTATTAATATTTCGTAACAACAATGTGATTCTTTAGCTACCATAACCGTTGAAAGGTATTTATTTTCACTTCGAAAAGCCATAACGTATTTATTAATTTTTTAATGTGTTAACCAAAGTTATCAAACGTTAAATATCGTTAGTCTCCTCGCGGGCTGCAAAAAACTACATGGCGGACCTCATGCTGCCCAGGGGCCGCGGGTTGGCCATCCCTGATTTAGAGCATGCATTGTTGCATTATTATGCATAATGAAGTAATCTCAGCTGTATATACAAAAAAAAAAATGTATGAGTTTCTTTTATTTATGAAAATTTATGTGTATAAATGGAGTAAGAAGCAGCTTAAATCTTATATATTATTTAAAAAATTAGCTACATGCAAAATTTCAAAGTAATTTCATGTTTAAACTTTCAAATGCAAAAGAAATGCATACCCTATCTTAGATGTAATATGAGTGATTATCCGCAGAAAATCCACAGTAAAATTTTATATATTTCCTGTGGGAATGGGTACCGATCCTCGATACCATTGAAACATTTTATTCATAATCTATTTCGCTATGTAGTTTTAATATTTTCATTTGTGGTATTTATATATTTAAACTAGAGGATTTCTATTTTTTTAGGTGCTGATGCAAGACAGCGAAGAAGCTGCGATAAATTATAAATTTGTTGTCGCATACAAGAAACCTGAATGGAAATACCACAACTCGTCTTGTTCAGTTACTTGCGGAAAAGGTAAAAAAAAAACTTCCTGAAAGATATTAAAACTGTTTATTCTTAGATTTTTTTTTTTTTCTTTTTAACCTGATTCTAATATCTGTTTTGCATAACTTTATTCAAAGAAGATCCATAAGATGGCTGAATTGTTAGCGTTGTGGTCTTACTTAAACAAGTGTCAAGTTCGAATCCCGGTTGAGGCATGGATGTCTGTAGAAAATCAGGAACCATTTTAAGGGGTGTATTATCTATCGTCCGCGAGAGCCAAATCACGTGCTATTTTGGGGGGGAAGTCTCTAATCAAAATACTAATTACCATAATTATTATTTATTTTTAACCCATTTTCACATCCCTGCCGTTAAATTATTCCTTGTTTCTCAAAATTTCAATTTTCAAATTCTTAAAATTTAATTTCGAAGATATAAAAAGCAAAACGGAAACTTGGTGTACATGCTTCGCATTTTTTTTTTTTTTTTTTTTTTTTTTTTCTTTTTCTTTTTTTTTTTTAAGCTCTAAAATGATGCATTGAAATATTAAACATTTTTAAAATCAACTTTTGATAAAGAAAATCTAATTTAAAATTTACTTTTAACATTTTTTGAAAAAAAAAATGTAGAAAATTAATCACAAAAAAAAAAAAAAAAAAATTTCAATTTTTTGTAATTTTTTTATGATAAAAATAAATTTTAAAGCTATATAAAGTGCAAAAAAGAAGCTAAATACACAAAGCGACAAAATAAATAAATAAAATAAAAAATAAGCCGCACTGCAGAAAAAATGGCTTATACCTTTTTCATTTGTAATAACTTTAAAATTAAGGGTTTAAACAAATAAAACAGTCATGTTTTCATAATACCAAAGGAATGAAATGATGCCTATGTACAATTTCGATTTAATAATTCGCTTTATTACACTCTACGAAGTAATTTATAAGAATCTGTATAAAACTTTCGTTTCAAACACAATTCAATAACCATACACTTTGTATTTTATTATGATTTATTACATGAAATAAAAAGGTTATATTTCAATATAGGAAATAAAACTATTTATTTGTTAGATCTAAGCAATTTTTTATTAAAAATATGTATTCTGTATTGGGTTAATTCCACCTTTATATGGAATTAGTGCTTTAATGCACAATGGCATAGTATTATTCAGTGTTTTAATATAAATCTCAGAAATTTCAATGTGCCAAATATCACAAATAATTTTTTCTAGTTCTGGCAGAGTTGCAGGCTGCAAATTTCGAATCCTCTCCCCTCTCCCCCGCCTTTTTATAGACAAAACATTTTCGAGCGGATCGCGATTGGGACTATTTCCATATCTGGTAAAGAAGAAATTCTACTATATCTTTTGTGGGATTTAACTTAAAGTGAAAAAAGATATGATTACTTACAGAATTATAGGTTTGCATGGGAATGAATAGGAAATTTTGACATTTTGAAGTGAATAAACTTATCACAAACGCCGCGTAGTCAGGTGCATCATTATTTTGAAATGCTGTTTGCGGAAATGTCCAAGATACCTCCAAAATTCAGGCACCACTTTTATAAAAACTGTGTTTTATTTCGAGTTAATTGATCCCTTGAGCATAAAAATTTGCCTGACTGTTTGAAAAGTTATATGGATCTCCGTTCCATAATGTACGGAGAATGTGTCACTGTTTTAAAAGTACGATTTTCATTAAGTCGGTCATATTTTCGTTGTCATATTTCCTTGTTTTCTTTAGCTCGAAATAAGTTAAACTTGACTTATCAGAGAGAACCAGTTCAGCCCAATAATTAACTAACCATTTTTTAAATTTTTTAGCCATCTGAGGTTTTGCTTTCCTAATTCTCTTCGCTAAGAATGGAATTTTTTCAATTTTTCTGCCATTTAAACCTGCTTTGTTTAATAGTTGCTGCACTGTAGTTAAAGAAATTATGCTGCTAAACACTTTTTCTGGATCTTATGTTCTAAATGTAATACAAATTGATTTTATAAGTAATGGCTTTTTAACTTACGGTCATTTCGCTTGGATGAGCAACATGGCCACCTAAAACCAAATTTCGAGTTTAAACGGCCAAAAAATTTTATATCTTGCTAAAAACCATTTTCCCAATATTTCGTTAACATTTAATCATTTTGCCGTCTCACGTATTAAAATATTTTTTGATTTTCATTCAAAAATCAATACTTTTTGTGGCATCGTTAACTGCCTTATTCTTACCATTTTTGAAATAATTTCTAAAATTATAATTTTCCTGACAATTGCATTTTGTTTTTAACACTGGACTCAATGCTAAAGTTTATGTGTGCTTTTTAAACAATAAAATTGGCAGTTGTAGAAGGTGAAAAGGAAAATATCCAAGTGTGGCTTTTTTTTTTTTTTTTTTTTTTTTTTTTTGTCGCTTAGTGTACACGTTTCGTATTTGTAACACTTTCCAACAAAATTTAAAAGTTTTTATGCCTTCTGTTGTCTGTTCGTCTGTCTGCGCACTAACTCAATTAAGTAGTCATGGAACTTCTTGAAACTGATTATTATTACTCGAAACTGATTATATTTTATTCAAGTTCACTTTGGATTGTTCCCTATTGAAAATGAGGTAAATACTACCTCTGGTTTGTCTATAGAGATACCTGAAAGAATTCCAAAGCATTGCGTTCATAAGCGAGATATTTCTAAAAATTATATTTTAATATTTTTATTTTACACAAATCATAATGGAATTGATATTAATAATACATATGCATAAGAATATGGTTCCTATAGGAGATAGTATAATTATTATCAAGATTTAACAAAACATTTAACGTTCAGTTAAATTAATACCTATATTTGGAATTTCAGGAATTGCATTTTCGTTTGTAATAATCTTTGTTAGCGCTTTTACAGTGTTTAAGAGCGGTTATAATATGACTGGCTTGTGTATAGGAACTAGAGGTCTGCACGGGCCGAAATTTTGAGGTCCTCGCGTATCTCCAAAATGTTGGCGCTTACAGGCGAACCTGGCGAATTTTTGTAGCTCGCGCCAAAACCCTCTCTGCCGCAAAGCAACCCTTCTTTCCACTTCATTCACGATTTGTTAAGGATTCGAGCAATCTTTTTTTTTTTTCCCAAGAGAATAAACTATTAAAAATGTGTCAATGGAGTTTTAGTATCGTAATTCTTAAATAATATATTCAATGCAAAAATTTATTAGAAATCCTCCACCCTTTAAATTTAATTTAGCAAGATTAATGAAGAAATAAAATTGTAATATTCTAATTTTAAAGCTTTTAAAATTATTCTTGAAATACATTTATTTATTTATTTATTTATTTTACTTTCTCTTACCAAAATATATGGTAGAGAAAGTATTGTTTTGGGGTCAAATTTTCGAAATTGAATTTTTGTTATATATACACGTTTTGAGGCTCCCTGAATCATAATTGTTAAAAATGTGTCAATGGAGTCTTTGTATCGTTATTTTTAGATAATATAATTTAATACCAAAATATATTAAAAAAAAAACCTTTAAATTTATTTTATCAAGATTAATGAAGAAGTATATTTGTAATATTATGATTTTAAAGCTTTCAAAATTATCCTTGAAATACATTTATTTTATTTTATTTTATTCCGTTTTATTATTATTTTTATTATTGTTATTATTTACTTTCTCTTCGTCAAATAAAATTGTTTCTAAACCTATTTTAGATTATTTGAAAAGTACATTAAACTTTACATTCTTACGCTATTGATCTTAAGATTTAATGCGCAATCTGTCATTATAATATTGAAATGCAGGTAAAAAAGAAAGTCGTGTGAGTGACACACCAGATTATCTTTATTATGATCATTATTTAGTTTATTTTACCCATATATTGTAAGAAAAGTTTTATTTTTGATTCAGAATTTCGAAATTGAGTTTTTGCTACATTTGCTTAAATATCCTGAAACAAAAAATTAGGTTTTTAGCGGTTGCCTGAATGTGTCTGTGTGTTTGTTATCACCATACCTCAAGAATAGATATTGGGAGACTCGGATGAAATATTAAGTAATTCGTGTGCAGTGACTAAGAAAAGAATTCAAATTCATTAAGTCTATGTGTGAATTTTCTGGTAAATACAATTTAATATTTTTGGATGAAACAAAATAAAATAAATTGAACTTATATTTTATGTGCATGAAAGAACGTTTCGTATACAATGTACAATGTATATCCTTTATTAGAAGTTTACACAGAACCCCACAAAAGAATTCAGATATATTCATACAATGGAATTGCTGAAAGGTCATTTCATGTCGTGCTATGTGTTTTAAATTCTGTGCTAAATTAGTACACTATATTGTGTTTGTAAAATATATAGTAAATATACAGGGCTACCCCAAATTAAATGAAAGCATTTCTTTTTATAAATAAAAATCAATGTAATAAATGCAATTAAAGTTTAATTAATTTAAAATTATTCACTTATTCTAATTTACTTTATCTTATCCGTAAAAGGTCGCGAAAGTATTGTTTTCGGATCAAGTTTTCGAAATTGAACTTTTGTTACATTTATATGTTTTGAGGTTTCCTGAATCCAAAAATTATGTTTTTAGTGGTTGATTTATGTGACTTGTCTGTGTGTATTATAGATATTGAGTTTGTAAAATGGGTGCATCACTTTTTAAATATCACTTATGTTATTGATAAGGACAATATTGCTTTGGAACAATGTAAGTTGTAAACTTCGCATGTTATTCAAAATTTAAGTTTTCTTTTTAACATGGCAAAATAGAGCAAAATTTCGTTTAAACGTCCATTATGCCAATATTTTGTCGTAAACATGTCAGACTAATATTTTAAAATATATTTTTTAATACACTTCATTAAATATGAACATTTTAATTTGAAACTTTAGTAATTAAAAATTGTGTTTCCTTCATTTGACAAATTAAGCCAATACTTCCCACGAACTTGCAATATGGGGATCAGTTGTGTTGGAAATTAATGTACGAAAACAATCCTAATAAAATTAGTCATTAATTACGATAAGTCAAATGTATCGAATCGGATAGAGGGTAGCCTATGAGGTGCGGCATTTCAGTCTGCGACTGTGTTGAGTGTTCTATCATACTCATTCCTTTTAATATGAATACATTTCGCTCTCAGTAGAAATTAGTAACAATAAATATAGGATGAGAATGGTTATGCGCATCATTATTACTTTGATTTGTATAACATATTAAGTTAGATTGTTTATGATTACTGAAAAACAAATAGATTAGCATTAATAAAATGTTTAACGTTTTATTTTATAACTTTGTATGTTGGGGTTGGGGGGGGGGGTGTAAAGAATGAGAAATGTACATGTCCGATGAGGAAAATATACGTAGAAAATTTTATGAATTTTAACCATAAAATTTAACACGAAATATCTATTTTATTATGATTAAGATGTTCTTTAAAAATACATAATAGACAGGCCCTGACTTACGGCGGGGCATACGGGGCGCGTATCTCCGAAATGTTTGCGCGTACTGGCGATCCTGGCGAATTTTTGTAGCTCGCGCCAAAACCCTATCTGCCGCAAAGCAACCCTTCTTTCCACTTCATCGACGATTCTTTAAGGATTCGAGCAATCTTTTTTTTTTTTTTTTTTCCCAAGAGAATAAACTGTTAAAAATGTGTCAATGGAGTTTTAGTATCGTAATTCTTAAATAATATATTTAATGCAAAAATTTATTAGAAATCCTCCACCCTTTAAATTTAATTTAGCAAGATTAATGAAGAAATAAAATTGTAATACTCTAATTTTAAAGCTTTTAAAATTGTTCTTGAAATACATTTATTTATTTATTTATTTATTTTAGTTTCTCTTACCAACATAGTATATGGTAGAGAAAGTATTGTTTTGGGGTCAAATTTTCGAAATTGAATTTTTGTTATATATACACGTTTTGAGGCTCCCTGAATCATAATTGTTAAAAATGTGTCAATGGAGTCTTTGTATCGTTATTTTTAGATAATATAATTTAATACCAAAATTTATTACGAAACCCTTTAAATTTATTTTATCAAGATTAATGAAGAAGTACATTTGTAATATTAGGATTTTAAAGCTTTTAAAATTATCCTTGAAATACATGTATTTTATTATATTTTATTCTGTTTTATTATTATTTTTATTATTATTATTATTTACTTTTTCTCTTCGTCAAATAAAATTGTTTCTAAACCTATTTTAGATTATTTCAAAAGTACATTAAACTTTACATTCTTACGCTGTTGATCTTAAAGATTTAATGTGCAATCTGTCATTATAATATTGAAATGCAGGGTAAAAAAGAAAGTCGTGTGAGTGACACACCAGATTATCATTATTATGATCATTATTTAGTTTATTTTACCCATATATTGTAAGAAAAGTTTTATTTTTGATTCAGATTTTCGAGATTGAGTTTTTGCTACATTTGCGTAAATATCCTGAAACAAAAAATTAGGTTTTTAGCGGTTGCCTGAATGTGTCTGTGTTATCACTATACCTCAAGAAGGGCATAGGACAATTCCGCCGAAGCATAGGACAACTCCGCCGAAAAATTTATCAGCTGTTTACCCCAGCAGGACAACTCCGCCGCATTCCTTTCTGTCGTTTTCCCTCGATAGGACAATTCCGCCGAATGAGAGGGGGGAGGCATTACCTTTGGCGCAATAAAAGTTGGCGAGAATGCTAAAACTTCAGGCATTCAACTTTTGTTAAAAATAAATACACAAAATAATGGTAATAATCTATATATTAATTCGCAAACATGAAATTTGTTGTACGTTTGTAACATATTAATTATGGGGGTAGAGGATTGAAAGTAGCATTGTTAGAAAGTGGTTAATGAGAATACGGGAAAAGAAAATCTCTTATTAGAATCTCAAAGAGGCATTCAAAAATAACTTTATTTTTATACACTTTTTCATTTTATACACGTAATCTTTTGTATTAAAAATTTTTATAGAAGAAAGTTGTTGAATTTGTCAATTTCTTAAAATTCAATAAAAAGCATAGGCACAGTAATTTGTATAGATGAAACTTCCCTATATTTTCAACTACAAATTTTTCGTTTTATAAGGCACAACCTTTAGAGTGTTAGAAATGCTTATTGACTAAACGAATGCAAAACCGTAATTTAATACTATTGAACATGGAAGCAAATAAAAAAAAAAGATTTAATTTATGATTTATTAGTTATTATTATTATTATTATTATTTATTCATTTATTTATGATGTAATTATTATTATTATTATTATTTTGGTGGTTTACGTCAGCTATAATTGGATTTTTTTTTTTTTTTTTTTTTTTTTTTATATATAACGTAATGCATTCGAATTAACTGAAACTTGATTACTTATTTTTGAAAAGTGTATTTATTACTATATGCTGATTCATTATACATGCATATTGGACGAAAAACGACACTGCTATGTACTGCAATTTAACTCTATTTACGGAAAGACCATATCAGCTTTTATGCTATATACCGGCAACAAAGTTGCTGTATAAAATAGATATCATGAAAGATAGTAGATAAAATACTGTTTTTGGGTCAAATTTTTGGAATTGAGTTTTTGTTATATTTATACGTTGTGAAGTCCCCCGAATCCGAAAATCATGTTTTTGCGGTTGATCTATGTGCCTGTTATTAGCATATTCTAAGAACAAATAACAGCAGAAAGATCTAACTCGATATACTAAATCTGTATCATATAGGAAAGCTGCACTAAAGTTTTCGTTCAGATCAAGCAAACGATTCGTGTTAGTATTCCAATTCGATTCCAATTAGTATTTCTAGTATTAAATTGTACGGTAAGCCGTGTGAGTAACATACCAAATTATTATTAAACTGTTGACATATTATTTCGATACAGACAGTATTCTTTGCTATTGAAATGATCAGAAGAAGAAAGTAAATGCGATACAAACGTTCATAGGTATATGCATCGTTACGCAAATAATAATCAATGAAACTATAATAATCAATTTATAATTCTTATTACTAAAAGTCGTTCATTTAAACGAGTTATTTGCGGACATTTCTGTTCCATAATAATCTGTCTACCATCATCGACCCAGAACACCATAATAAAATTCTATATACAATAATATATGTTTTTTTTTTTTTTTTTTCAGTTTCCCAACAAAATCATCTTCTGAATGTCCCTCCAATATCAACTAGTATGTTGTAACCACCATGAAACTTTCTTCTACATTTTTCCCATACAAATTATTTAATAAAATTAATATTTATTAAAACTATTTTCCACGATATATACAGATGGAGATGATTTTCATCGCACAGAATTATTACTGTTGTTATTACTGTTATTTATCACTGTTGAATAAAAAATTTGAGAAATTACATTAAAGAAAATAAATAAAGAAAATTTAAAATAAGTTAATATAAGTTAAGTAATATATATTTGAATATCATGTTAAGTAAAGAAAATTTAATTTCTTATTTATCCATTAATAATTTTGTAAATGTAATCGGAATAATTTAAACTAAGATGTAAATTTTTCTTAAGTTAATTTTTACTTGAATTTTATGATATTCAAGTGCTACACGAAAATTAGAAATAAATTTATTAATAGCAGAATTTATTAATACGATTAAATAATTGTCAAATAAAAAAACATATAATAATAATGAAAAATAAAATTAAATGAATGTTTATGAATAAAAATTTTTACTCATAATTTCGTTAAAATCTATTTTACTTTTACTCATCTTTCCAAAGCCAGGGGGAAGGGCTCTTATATAATGCTCGATGTGCTCCAAAGTGCGATGCGTCGCCAAAAATGGAAATACTGCTGCAAACCCCCTCTTCTCGTCTCAGGAAAATGGCGCGGCGGAGTTGTCCTCTGTGGGAAAAGGGGGGTTAAAATTCTCGGCGGAATTGTCCTATGAGGGGAATAGGGGATTAAAATATCGGCGGAATTGTCCTGTTCCGCTCAAGAATAGATATTGGGACTCGGATGAAATATTAAGTAATTCGTGTACAGTGACTACGAAAAGAATTCAAATTCATTAAGTCTATGTGTGAATTTTCTGGTAAATACAATTTAATATTTTTGGATGAAACAAAATAAAATAAATTGAACTTATATTTTATGTGCATAAAAGAATGTTTCGTATACAATGTAGAATGTATATCCTTTATTAGAAGTTTACACAGAACCCCACAAAAGAATTCAGATATATTCATACAATGGAATTGCTAAAAGGTCATTTCATGTCGTGCTACGTGTTTTAAATTCTGTGCTAAATTAGTACACTATATTGTGTTTGTAAAATATATAGTAAATATACAGGGCTACCCCAAATTAAATGAAAGCATTTCTTTTTATAAATAAAAATCAATGTAATAAATGCAATTAAAGTTTAATTAATTTTAAATTATTCTCTTATTCTAATTTATTTTATCTTATCCGTAAAAGATCGCGAAAGTATTGTTTTCGGATCAAGTTTTCGAAATTGAATTTTTATTACATTTATATGTTTTGAGGTTTCCTGAATCCAAAAATTATGTTTTTAGTGGTTGGTTTATGTGACTTGTCTGTGTGTATTATAGATATTGAGCTTGTAAAATGGGTGCATCAGTTTTTAAATATCACTTATGTTATTGATAAGGACAATATTGCTTTGGAACAGTGTAAGTTGTAAACTTCGCATGTTATTCAAAATTTACGTTTTCTTTTTAACATGGCAAAATAGAGCAAAATTTCGTTTAAACGTCCATTATGTCAATATTTTGTCGTAAACATGTCAGACTAATATTTTAAAATATATTTTTTAATACACTTCATTAAATATGAACATTTTAATTTGAAACTTTAGTAATTAAAAATTGTGTTTCCTTCATTTGACAAATTAGGCCAATACTTCCCACGAACTTGCAATATGGGGATCAGTTGTGTTGGAAATTAATGTACGAAAACAATCCTAATTAAATTAGTCATTTCATTACGATAAGTCAAATGTATCGAATCGGATAGAGGGTAGCCTATGAGGTGCGGCATTTCAGTCTGCGACTGTGTTGAGTGTTCTATCATACTCATTCCTTTTAATATGAATACATTTCGCTCTCAATAGAAATTAGTAACAATAAATATAGGATGAGAATGGTTATGCGCATGATTATTACTTTGATTTGTATAACATATTAAGTTAAATTGTTTATGATTACTGAAAAACAAGTAGAATAGCATTAATAAAATGTTTAACGTTTTATTTTATAACTTTGTATGTTGGGGTTGGGGGGGGGGGTAAAGAATGAGAAATGAACATGTCCGAGGAGAAAATTATAGGTAGAAAATTTTATGAATTTCAACCATAAAATTTAACACAAAATATCTATTTTATTATGATTAAGATGTTCCTTAAAAATACATAATAGATAAATATAAGGTGATAATTTATGAACATTCAAGCACTGCATCGTAAGAGAAATATTTTATAAAGTCGTACATTTTAAAAATTTAAATACAAAATGATAATAAAAATAGTTGAAATGTAAAATGGCGTACTACTGATTTGGACTTATGAACATTCTTCATGCATTTTACTAAGAATTTGTAATTTGTTTGAACAATTTTTACATACTTTTTGGCTTTATACATGAAATCGGATCTCAATGCTAATATATTGCCATTATTATTATCTACTTCTCTATTCGGAAAACTATTTCTTAATTTCAAGATATGTTTCGTTTTGCGATTTAAATCCTACATTAATCATCTGAAGAAAAAATAATAATAAAAGAAAAAAGAAAGAAAGAAAAACGCCGGATGTTTATTTATACAGGTTAAGCGGCGTGAAGTTTCTCTTTGCACTTCCAGATTTGGCGAAAATCACATTCTCTGGCGAAAAATTGTGAATTTGTTCTGCACGCGCCAACATTTCGGAGATACGCAACCCGGCCCATGCAGACCTCTAATAGGAACTACTAGTTTATGTATAAAGACATCCAAAAATATGCCAATGCATTGTGTTTTATGAGATGTGTTTTTATAAACATATTTAAGTAACTTCGGTCTGCACTAATCATAATGAAATTGATATCTATTATTCACATGTTTCTTATAGAATATGGTATGTTTAGTACTAAGATTTACAGAGATAAACTAAAAGATAGGGCGCCCTTTTTGCCCTACACCCACCGTTTTTTAGGAATGGCCCTGTATTTTTATCATTTTTTCGGTGATTTTATAACTACAGTGAAACTTGAATAATTCGAACTTGTTTAATTCGAAATTCTGGATAATTCGAGTTTTTTACCCGGTCCTTTGAATTTTGTATTAAAATAATGTTAAAAAATAGTAGATAATTCGAATTCTATTTTGGGTAATTCGAATTTTTCATACGATTACCTTTAAAGTTTTACAGTAAAATTTCTTCCCGAGATTTTTCTCAACTAAACTGCATTATTTATTTTATCAGTCTTTCAAAAGAAGGATAAGGAAATACAAGAGAAGTCCCTACCTAGTGCATCAGAAGATATGGTGCATATACATGAACTTCGAGGTTTTTTTAGTTCCCCATCATACTATAGGTATGGGGAACTTAGGTAATCGTGAAAATTTTCGACCTCGGTTTTTTGACTTTTCTACACGTTTTCAGGTGTGAGGAATCCGAAAATGACAAAATTTCTATGGTGTCTGTCTGTAGGGTGTCTGTTAGTGTGTTAGTGGGTTAGTGTGTTAGTCTGTTAGTGGGTCAGTCCGTTAGTTTGTTAGTCTGTGTACACGATATCTCAAGAACAAATTGTCGCAGAGAGGTCAGATCAGTTTTAAAATATTATTTTCGACACTGGCAAGAACCCTATTGATTTGCAACATTCGAATTTAAAAACTTCGTAAGTTATTAGAAATTTACGATTTTCTTAACATAGGAAAATAGGACAAAAATTCACTTAAACGTGCATTAAATGGAAACTTTTTACTGTAAAAATGTCAGACCAGTTTTAAAATATCAGTTTGGATGCCGGAATGAACATCAGTAACTATAAATATGCTACTTTGAAAATTTCGCAAGTTATTGGAAATTTACGAATTTCTTAACATGGCAGTTTAGGGCAAAATTTCACATAAACGTCAATTTTTAGAGATATTTTCATCGTAAAGATGTCAGACTACTTTTGAAATATTATTTAGGACACTGGCATGAATATTAATGACTATGAATTTTCCAATATAAAGATTTCGTAAGTTATTGGAAATTTACGAATTTCTTAACATGCCAGAATAGAGCAAAATTTCACATAATCGTCAATCTTGAGGGATATTTTCATCGTAAAGATGTCAAACCACTTTCGAAATATTATTTAGGATACTGGCATGAATATCATAGACTATGATTTTTCCAATTAAAAAAAATTCGTAAGTTATTTGGAATTTACGATTTACTTAACATGTCAGAATAAGGCAAAATTGAGCATGAATTTCCATTTTGAGGATCCTAAATACATTAGACAACTTCAAAATTAAGTTTATGATATTTGTTTGAACATGATTGAATACAAATATTCTACTAGGAAATTTTCGTAAATTATTCGTAATTTACGATTTTATCAACATAGCGAAATTGTAAATATTTCGTATAAATATGAATTTTGAGGTTTATTGCATTGGAAATAGTAGCATGAAAACTAAACAACAGAAATGACCCTGATAAAATAAATTAATAAATTAGAATAAGATAATTATATCGAAGTGAACGGTGGATAGCCTATTAGGCGGGGATTTCATTCTGTCACTGTATCAAGCTTTGGTCAAATTCATTTCTTTTAACATGATTATAATATGTCTCGCACTAGAAATTTCTGAGAACATAAATATGATGGGGAACTGAGCAGAGTCCACCTATGCCAACTAGTTTTAATTGAAAGTCATGTTTAATGTAGACGATTCTATTTTTGTATCCAAATGATAGGTTGAAGTCATATGCTATGACAAAAAGATTGTACTTGAAGAAGCAATCAAAAATATCTGACTATTTTTTAAAAAGTGTTGAATAATTAAGCTCGTAAAAAATATTGATTTAATGGGAGGGGGGCTATGTAGCAGTATTCTTAGATATAAAGTTTATATATTAAATCTTTTATCGTAGAGTTTTAATTTTTTAATTTATCTCTTCTTTTTGACAAAAAAGCGTACTTGTCAACGTCCTAATTAATATTCCGTAGTGTTGTTAGTCCTGCCGTTTTTTTCGCACCAGTAAATTTTTAGAGTAATTAGTGTGTTGGCAAGTATAAAACAGTATATGTAATTCAAATTTTTGGATATTTTGAATTTTTCACAGGTCCCTTCAACTTCGAATTATCCAAGTTCTACTGTATAAGTTTGATTTTTAGGAGTTTTTTTTTTTTTTTTTTTTTTTTTTTTTGGAGGGATTTGTCACTAAAATTATTCATTACATATCTTACATTTTTTTAATCTGTTAATAATGTTATTTTTTAAACTTTATTTTTTTAAGGTGTTAAATTAATTATTTTTCATTCTTCAAATCAAATTTGTGGTCATAAAATTATCGAACATGGAAAGAAATGGAGGGAGGGGGTTTCGTATCTAGAAAACGGTGGGTGACTGGGCAAAATGGGAGTCATAATAGATTTTAACAAAGCTTGTTCTTAATCAGAATTCAGAATGAAACGTCTTTTGCCAACGGGTCAAATTAATTGGCTTTGCTTACAATTTTATTTTTAAAATTATTTTCTACGTGCAAAGAACGGGTAAAACTGCTAATATTTATATATTAATTTAATAATTTTCTAAATTCTCTTAATGATGCATCGTATGATATATGTAAAACTTTCTAGTTCTTTAAATTGCCTACATTATGACACATTTGAAAGCATTTTTCCACAGTCGCATAAAGTTTTACAAGTACCCTAATTTTAATACTAAAAAACCAAAAGGAATTTGTCATTTTCACGAGAAAAAAGCTAAATACATCACATGCAAGTTGACATTTTGAGTGAATTTTCGGCTCAAGCTAATTATTTTCTGGCAGACTTTTGAATAGATTATACTTAAAAATTTTAATTTTAATTCCGCCAGTAAAAAGTCAAATGGTGTTTTCCATGAATTCCTATTCATCGTCTCTTCTTCGGTGGCCGAAAAGTTCTGCGCTTAAAACTAGTAGATGTGAGGTGCCGGGCTCGATCCCAGGTCGCTCTCGTCAACCTAGCCATTCGGAGTTTTCCGTAGTTTTCTCAGAAACTTGCCTAAATACGGGATAGAACCCTTTAGAAAAAACCCCACTGAGGGCACTCCCCCTCAGACCATGGATCCTAGTGCAGTCAATCGGCATTAATCCCTGCAACCCAACAATCATCGTCTCTTCTTATTTGACATTGACATCTAACTTACAGATAAAAGCAGAAAAATACAATTCTAATTATTTCCAAACAAATATCGGCGGATTGCAAATGCAAAATAAATATCGCAATATTCAGTGAGGAATTCAAATATTATTATTAGTATTATTATTGAAAATGCCTATAAAGTGTATAAAAGCTACTTATGGTGGTGCCATATGTCCATATTAATGAAAGTTAAAAGAAGACAAATTTAATGGGTCTTATGCCTTCCGTGGGAGGTCTTTCTAAGGGATCCTAGCCCGTATTTACGCCAGTTTCATAGAAAAACACGAAAACTCGAAGGGCTAGATCGACGAATGCTACCTGGGAGCGACCCCGGCATTTCTCGTCTACTAGCTTTGAGTGCAGAACCGCTTGATCACTAGTGGGACTAAACGATAAGAGAAATAAAAGTTATAAATAATATCAAAATAAAAATATTCGTGCTTGTTTATAAATATGCTATTATTTTTTATTTAAAAACTTGTTTGTTTATGTCCATATATCTCAGCCCAAAACTTGAATGTATTTTATTTTATATCTTAAAAGGAAAAAGTGGTTTATTATAATTATCTTATTATGCTTATATTATATTTTATAGGTATATACACATCTAATGCAGTGTGTGTGGACTCAGCTGGCAGAATTGTAAATGACTCCAACTGTGATATTTCCTCCAAATTTGTTTCTCTAACATATCCATGTCATGGAGTGGACTGTCCGCCAAAGTAATGTTTAAATCCTTATAATGGGTAGATTTGGCAAGAATCTTCCAAAAACTTTGAAATCTCATTAAAGTATAGATTGTATTACTCTAGATATACATTTTTAAATTGTAGTAAATAAATGCAAAGGAAAATACAAACAATGAAAATAATTCAGTGTGACACTAACACTACTTTCATTTACACTGCATTTCTTAAAAAGAAAAGCAGATTTTTACAGTTTAGGACTTATTATAAGAGTTACTGTACTTGAAAATTTCTAAAATTCTTTAAACAAATAGCTGAAAATTATTTTAGAAACATTTTTACATGGCATACATTACTGTAAAAGGTGGCCAGTTGCCCTCCTCAACCCCCCCCCCCCGTTTGAATATTGTAGCTTCATTCATAAACCATTTAAGGTTGTAATTAAATTTAAAAGTTTATTTCAAATTATACAAAGAATATTCACCAAAACCATCCTTTAAAAATTATTTGACAAATTTTGGGTATCTTTGTGTATTATTTTTAAAAATGTATACGCATAACATAGTGCACTTAAATTTAACACAGTAAGAAAAACGCACAAAAAATCTTGAAAGAAAAATCACTTTAAGAAATTTTCATCTATATACCATAATATATCCGAATACTTTAACCCCACCAGTGGCTGAGAAGTTCTGCTCTCAAAGCTAGTAGATGAGTAGTGCCGTGTTCGACCCGAGGTCGCGCTCATCAATATAGCCGTTCGCGTTTTTTGCGGTTATCTTGCAACCTCATGTAAATACAGGTTAGGACCCTTAAAAAGACGCCCCGCGGAAGGCATTTCATCCAAGGCTACAACACACGTGCAGTCAAAAGGCCTTAACCCCCTACACCGCTACCGAATACTTTAATGTGACCCTGTAAACGAATGGTATATCTTACCTTATCATATTCTATATCAATCATGCTTTGGTACACATAAAAAAAATCTATGTTATCTTCATAAACGTACTGCATTAAAATTCGTTTGTACAGTCGGCAGCAAAACTATCTGAGCACTAGCAAAAATTCCTATGTAAAAAAAGTACACTTAATACTGTTTTGTTAAATAAATCCATGTCGAATCATGTTCTTAGTCAGTTTAAGAACAGGATCTTACAAGGATTTATTTAACAAAACTGCATTAAGTGTACTTTTTTTTATATAAGAATTTTTGCTAGTGCTCGGATAGTTTTGCTGCCGACTGTATTTCCCTATACAGTACACAAACCATTTATCCGATCCCAACAGAATGTTTCAAGTAATATCCCATATCGCACAGATTTAGAATACCCAGTTCGAATTTCCTGCTAATATCTGTTGTTGAGTTATGTTGATAACAGACATAGACAGTCACACAGACCAACCTCTAAAAAACCTTATTCTTGGATCCAGAAGGTATAGAATTGTGTAATTGTAGGCCCTGACTAATGCCAGGGCATGTGGAGCAGCTGCCCTGGGCCGCGCTTTTCGAAGGACCCCCCCCCCCCCCATCCGCAGGCGTACGCAGGTACGCAGGAATTATTTAAATAGGTGCAAAAAAGAAAAAAAAGTAACGTCTTTTTTTTTTTTTTTTTTAATAATTAGCTGTTGAAGCCCTCTTCTGCTCCTCTGCATATCCCTTCCCTCAATTTCGAACAATGTTTTGTTTACTACTATTCGACTATTATTCATCAGATTCGACTATTAATCATGAGATTTATTCACGAGATGCTATTATCTCTTAAATTTGTGACCATCTTTCTTGCAATACCCTCTAAATAATTGTAAATAGTACTAGTAAAAAATTTATGTGTATGTAAAATACAGTCGGCAGCAAAATTATTCGAGCTGTAGCAATAATTCCTATGTAAAAAATAAAGTACGCTTAATACTATTGTTTTAAATAAATCCTTGTCGAATGACTAAGAACATGCTTGGATAAGGATTTATTTAACAAAACAGTATTAAGTGTACTTTTTTTATATAGGAATTATTGCTAGCGCACGAATAATTTTGCTGCCGACTGTAAGTATCTAGTACCAGTGTTCTCCGTAGACTCATTTTGCTTCCGGACTGGAGCATGTGTACAGTAGACAGAGCATATGTGAATTATAAATAATTTCATGTAATCACTAATATAGAAGTGTACAAAATTGAAATTTTATCTGAGCGGTTATTAAAAATTGTAGGCAAGCTGCTTGGTCAAGTGACTCTCTGGAATAAACTAACTCTCGTCACTCTAATATTATTTCTAAACAATCGACATGGATTGATAAAAGGAGCAGTAATGGCGTAGAGGAGGAGGGGCACATAAGGTTAAGGATTGGAGTTCAGGCTAGTGAAGGATGCACACAATATCTGAAGACGTATTAAGAAGGAGGACAATATATTTTAAGACTTCAGTGTAAGACTCCTATATGATAAGAGCTGGCGCAGTGTCCGCCATTTCCTAGCCCGTCTGGGAAAGTGTTGGCGGTAGAAAAAGCTGGGTTACTTGATTAGCGTTGTTATCGCCTTTAAACTTCTATACAGATCAAGTGAGCTAGAACTTCTTATCACGAAACAAACAAGTTGGCAATTTTAAGAACATCGCCAACATTCTCAAAACTGCTACCCTTCACGTTAAAAGAAATGTAATATTAAAGTTAATTTTAAAAGAATTTAAAGTAATAACTTAAAAAAAACAGTACATTCATATTAAATTTGTCAAACAACTTTGAAAATAAAATGAAATAATTTGAAAATAAGGGAAATCTTACGATACAAAGTTGTGCTCCTGCTCCGGATATCCACGAGTTACATCTGCAATTTATAATCCACTTTTTCCTTCTTCCTGGATTAGAAGAAAATATAAACAGGCGGTGCCCTTTTCTGGAGTTATTTGTGCAATTTATTGCCGAAAAACCACCAATAATAAATCGTCAGCCGGTCTTGTGAGCTAGAAAATGGCGGATGCGTCAGCCTATCTATGTAGGAGTTCTACTTCAGTGAGTGTGTGTATGTGAGGGGGGGGGGATCATGCAATATTTTCAGTTGTGGAGATGGATCACAATATAATCATGGAGTTGTTCAACCTGATGAACTATTATGCCACTGAGAGGGGGGGGGCAGAATAACCTTACCCCGGGATTCCAGGTAGTCTAAGTCGGGGTAATTGTAGCAAAATTCAGTTCAGATAATGTTATTCTAAAATAATACTTTTGTATAGTATATGGTTAAAAGAAAGATAATATCAATGTAAATTATCATAAATTGTAACATCGATACACTCACTTTCCTCCCTTAGATGGCACGTTGGAGATTGGTCAGAGTGTGATGCGAGCAAGTGTGAATCCACTTGGCAACATCGAGCAGTGTATTGCACAATAGGCCAAAAAGAAGTATCCAAAATGCATTGTTCAAAACTGAATCGTCCGCTCGATTCAAGACAGTGTGAAAAGCAGAATTGTACTTACGTATGGTTTACTGGACCTTGGTCAAAGGTAGGTTCCGGTGAATTCTTGAAAAAAAAAAAAAAAAAAAAAAAAAAAAAAAATTATAACTACTAAACCTTGAAATAAATTTCCCTAGTTCTCTTTAGATAATTGTAAAATCTTGTATTTCATATCAAGTGTCCATATACAAACACTAGGGGATTTTGTCCGTCTAGCGGCTGATATTTCCAAATATTATTATTATTATTTGCTATAGTAATTTAAATTTTTTTTTTTTTTTTAAGCTTTTCTCTAATTTAGTTAAATGTTTTGACCCTTATTTGGTTTTCTATATAGGTAGTCGAGAACGAAAACCGCCAAATCACCAAGTGACGGTATTTACATAGCATTACATCTATTCTTTTAAATTATCTTTTAGACTTGTTTTTTTTTTTTTTTCAAATCACGGATAATTTTTTTTCTCTCTCTCTCAATACATTGTTACAATTGTAACGTTATTTTTTTCTGCTAAATCATTTTTTTCCATTACTTCATTCACCCCTCCAAACTAAGGATAAGAAATTATTTTCTTTATTTCAATACATTTTCGTAGCTATGATGTGTTTCGAGCTTTACTCCCCGGAAAAATTAAGCTTCTGTTATTATGAAGTTAAGCAAATTTAAACAAGGCGTGTTATTTTCAAGTCAAAATAATAATGATAATAAAATAAATAAATATCCTTAGTTTTAAATACAGCATACAGGTCTCAATTTGGTATGTTTTGAAACTTCTTTTCCTTTACTTTTTTAATCATTTAAAATCTTTTATAATATTACTAAATTCGGTTCGGTAACTTTTGATTCAGTAGTTTCCACTTTTTAAAGGTTTGAAAGTGAAATTTTAATTATGATCATCTTATACATAATAAAAACTAACATTACGTGCAATGTTTATCTTCTATTTATATGGTTATTTATATGGTTAATAATTTGAATGATTTCTTTTTTACGTTTTCAGTGTCGAGGAATTTGCACCAACGGATTCCAGACGAGATCAGTCACTTGTCGAGGATATTCGAACGGTACAGCAGAAAGTTTCTCAAAATGTGATACCAACAGTCAACCTCCACACATGCGAAAATGTAAAAATGACAACTGTTCTGAGAATCAACCTGCTACAGAAGCCGTTTGGATTAGTGGTCCTTGGAGCCCGGTATGTAAATGAAATTTTTAAATGTATTTCATCTATGCAAATTTGTTATTTCTAATATGTAAACAAATTGAGCGTAATAAATCGAATAACTATACAGAAATTTAGAAGATATGACTAATAAATAGTCTTGTTTCTGGTAATACTAAGGCCACATCGTATGGGCTAAAGTGGACCCATAACGACTCAATTAAAATTTCATATGCAGGGCATGTTTATTGAGCGCCAGGCAAATTCTTAAAATCCATTAAAATTCCACAATGATTCCTCATGTAATAAATAAAAATTAAGCACATTTTTAATAAATTTTCAATCATTAAATGTAATATTTTTAGTTTTATATCCTATTTTATATCCGCCACCGATGGTTGATTCGGCTTTATATCATATTTGATGACACTGTCAGACACCGATGGCTGAAAGAGCGCTCAACATTTTAATTTTTTAGTGGTACTGCTTTTACTTTCGGGGTAAAACTTTCACTGAAATGTTTGAAGTATAACATGTTCTGCACACTCCTAAAGTTTCAAGATGATGATGATTCCTTCAGTACTTAGAGATATATGACAAAATGTTTAGAATCTAGAATGGCTGACATGGCGTTCAACGTGTTAAATGGGGCAATCATTGCTTGTTTTAAAATAAACAATTTTATCACGAAAATAATCCTCTAAAATACTTTAATTCATAGACAGAAATTCTATGAGCTTATGAATTCAAATAAAGTATAGCTTTAACCATATAAAATACGGATATTGTAACATTTAATGATTGAGCATAATAAATCAAATAACTATAGAAATTAAGAAAATATGACTAATGGACAGATTTGTTTTCTGTAACTAAGGCTGCAGTTGTATGGGTTTAAGGTGAACCTATAAGGACTCTATTAAAATTTCATATGCAGGGCATGTTTAAATGGGACAACCAATCTTTTATCTAAAGACAGAAATTCTATGAGCTTATGTATTCAAATAAAGTATAGCCTTAACCATATAAAAATACGGATATTGTAAAATTTATTGATTAAGCATAATAAATCAAATAACTACAGAAATTAAGAAAATATGACCAATAGACAGTTTTGCTTTCTGAAATACTAAGGCATTTTACAGGGCATGGTTATATGGGGCCTGGTTTGAAATACCCTTGAATTGCCAACTTTGCGTTGTCATGGTAAATTCACTTGAAACAATCTTATTTTAAGTGAGTGTGCTGTGTGGGATAGTGGACACCCATAAAAATATTATTCGTTAATACGAAATTAAAAATTTATCCCCATAAATTAATTCTGCGTACTTCTTTTAGTTATATGAAGGAAAAGTTAGAAGAAATCAGTTAAAAATAAACAGAAGCGCAGCGCAAACAAAATTTTACTACCTAATTTAAAACTGCATAAAAAAAAAAAAAAAGCAAAATCACAGAGAGTTTAATTTTTACTTTCTTTTACCCATATATATAGTACAGAAAGTATTTGTTATAAAACGCCATTCTACTGAATGGCTTCAAGCGAATCTTC
Organism: Salticus scenicus; assembly: GCA_963930645.1. NCBI lineage: Eukaryota > Metazoa > Arthropoda > Arachnida > Araneae > Salticidae > Salticus > Salticus scenicus. The sequence goes on along the minus strand of OZ005661.1, from coordinate 112,258,853 downwards.
TCGATTCTTTGTAATATAAAGATTGCAGGTTATTTTATTTAATCGAATGTCTTATTTAATTTGAATGTAAAATCATTTTATATTTCAAAGTAATAATCTTCAAACTGATATAATAATATTCTTCTTACCTGTAGAATTCTTCGACGTTAAAAAATGAAGACTAATAACGGACACTTGTTTTTCTAGAAATAATAGCTTCTTCTTTAAGATGATAAAATCTATACAGTTTATTAACTAAAATAGTTACATGAAGAAACACTATTTACAAAAAATATTTACATATTCGAAATTTCACGAAAACAATTTTCTATTCGTAATATTTTATTAACTAAGCCACCAGTTTTCTATTTCGTTATGACAATGGTGGTTCCATAAAAATAAATTAGGCCAAAGGTGGCCTGAGAGCATTCTATTTCATTGTGTTGCTCTCTTCACTAAAGCGAAACTAAAACTGAAACTAATCTAGGAGCTACTTTTTCTATTTCTTCAACGGTAGCTCCATGAATAATAAAATCAGGCCACAAAGGCCCCGAGAGCAAACTACTATTGCATTACATGTTGCTCTCCATTCTAGAACGAAACTCAAACTAAAAATAATGTCTCGCGAGCGAGTAAACAAAAAAAATGTTCTTCGAATCTTATCTCAACGGGACCTCTGGCGCCCTCTAGTGAGGCAAAAGTATATCAATACCTAACATCCTCCCACCTTTAATTTTTTAAGTGAGAGATAAAAAATTAAACAGTTAATTAATTAAGAAAATTTAAACTTATAAAACTACATACTAAGAAAAATTAAATCTATAAACTACAAATAGAAAAAATTAAAGTTACAAACTAATGAAAATAAAGAAAAATAAAATATTTTAAAGTTCGATGCAATTTTAAAACAATTGTGATTGTCTTTCGAAAAATTTGTTTTTGACCACTTTCAATTTATTGTCTCTTTTGCTGCTTGTATCACTGGATCCTCAGCATCTGATATCTCTAAGGGATAGAGTATTTGAAGTGATCTAATCAATGCCCCAGAATGCATTTTCACTTCCACAACCCTGGCACGGCCATCTCGGCTGGGAAAAATTTTCACTACTCTTCCTATTGGCCAATGTAGTCTTTTCACACTGTTGATTTCTACTAGCACAATGTCGCCTTGTTTAACAGGCTTACATATCTGTCTACTTCGTTGTACCAACTGCGCTAGATACTCTTTTCGAAATCTACTTTGTAGTTGCCTTCGAACACTTTGGCAGTGCTTGTATCGTGCTCTCAGTTTTTTAGCATCAATGGCATCCAGATCTGGTACACCAATTTCTTGAATGTCTTGCATAAAACAATAAGGTGTCAAAGGAATGAACTTGCCTGGTTCTTCTGATAGGTATGTTAAAGGTCGACTGTTCATCATGGCTTCAACTTCACACAAGATAGTAGAGAGATCTTCAAAATTGAGGGAAGATTTTCCAAGAGTTCTCAGTAGGAGGTTTTTTACACTTCTAATGAGACGCTCCCACCATCTGCCCCACCGAGCAGCGGTTGGGGGGATGAACTTCCATTTTATTGGAGCTATGTCATTCGTCTTTTGAATTTGATTCCAGTCAAGAGATTTAAAGAGATTGTTGGCACCGCGAAAGTTAGTTCCATTGTCACTGTAAATTGTCGAAATTCTTCCTCTTCGGGCTACAAATCTTCTTAGCGCTTGTATGAATCCCTCTGTTGATAGATTCGTCACTAATTCCAAGTGTATGGCTCGATATACTGCACAGGTAAAAATGACTATCCATACTTTGGATTTATTTTTCAGGTAAAGAGGGCCACATAAGTCGATGCCAACAACTTCAAAAACTTTTGAGTCTCTGACTCTGTCAAAAGGTAAATGGATCGGAGGAGTAACAAATGGTTTGGAAGAAAAAATTTTACACTTTGTGCATTTTATCAATTCACTTCGGATGTTACGTTTTGCAGAAATAATCCAGTAATGTTCACGTAAGATCGAACCAACTGTCTGAAGTCCAGCATGGCAATTCTTCAAGTGGCAGTCTCTAATTAGGCACCTTACAACATGATGTTTTGGTGGCAACAATATAGGATACTTGAAAGAAAAAGTGTCTTCTCGATCTAACAATTTTGTTTTGACTCTTAGAATATTGTCTTGATCTTTCATAACAACAAGTCCTTTTATTGTTTCTCGCACATCACCAAAACTTTCTAACTGTATGCGTGACCAGAGAAATTTTTCCGCCTCTTCCTTTTCTTCTGCCGAAAGTTCAGCTGGGAAAATATGAGTTCTATTTCTACATTTTGTTGCAAATCTTCTTATCCAACAAATAATATTTACAAGTTTACTAAATTTCGAAGTTCTTTCATAATTCATAAATGGATGTACATTTTGACTCGAAAATAATGACACTGCAGTTTTCTTTCTTTCCGACATAACTAAGACTTCATTAGGGGCAATCTTCGGTTGGGGCCAGTTACTTTTTTCATCTGCTAGCCATTTAGGACCCTCCCACCATTCCGATTCCAGAAGGTATTTAGGACTACAACCACGGGAAGGCAGGTCTGCCGGATTTTGACTTCCTGGAACTAAGTACCACTGTTGAGGGTTCGTAAGTTGGCATATTTCTCTGATTCTGTTGCCCACAAAGGTACCCCACTGGTCATTTCTTTTAATCCAGGCCAAAACTGTCGAAGAATCAGTCCAAAAGTAAGTTGGTACTGTAGGAATGTCCAAAGCTTCTACGACATACTTTGATAGTCTGGATCCCAACACACAGGCAAGCAGCTCAAGGCGAGGAATCGTTAGAGCCTTTTTTGGAGCCAACCGCGATTTTGCTCCCAAAAATTGAATTGAAACTCTTTTTTCTTCTTCGCACCGTAGAAAAATTACTGTTGCATAGGCACTTTGACTTGCATCGCAGAAAATATGTAGGGTCCAATCTTCTTTATTTCCATAACCTATTCTTCTCGGGATCTTCAATTCTGTTAGCTGTTTTAATTCGCTGTACCATTTCTGAAAGTCTCTTTGAATTTTCTCTGGAAGCGGAGTGTCCCATGCTGATTTGCTGGACCAAGATTCTTGAATTATTATCTTGGCTGGTAACAATGCTGGAGCTAGAAAACCGATGGGATCGAAAATTCCTTGAGTTATGGATAGAATTTGACGTTTTGATGGATTCACTATTTCTAAGTCAAATTTATTGCAGACCATCAAGCTATCATCTGTTCTGTCCCATTTAATTCCTAAAACTGGAATTGGAGTTGAGAAGTCTTCCTTTTCATTTTCTAAAGACAACTTTCCTATTTCTTTTACAGGACCGAATTGCCACAATCTTAGTTCCATTTTAGCTTCAGCCATGATTTCTGTTGCCTTAGATTTAAATTCTTCCAATTCGGACGTGTTGTTTACAGATGTGACGCAGTTATCTACATAGAATGACTTCTGAAGTTTCTGAGCAATTGCTTTAAGTTCTTCTGGACACCCATTCAAATGATGTCTGATAACTGCGCCAAGTAAAAATGGACTGGAAGTAATACCAAACACCACTCTATTATGCTGATAGACTTTAATTTCATTCGTCTTCTTCCACCACAGGAACCTTAAAAAATGCCGATCTTCCTCTTTTATTTCGATCTGAAGGAAGGCTCTTCTAATGTCGGATACAACAGCGATTGCCTTTTCTCTGAATCTTAACAATATTGCGGGAATCTCTTCTAATAAATTTGGTCCTTTAAAGAGACAATCATTCAGTGACGGTGCTCTTCCGACTTTGCATGATGCATCAAAAACTGGTCTGATGGAGGTGGTAGAACTATCAGGCTTGATGACTGGATGGTGGCATAAGTAGTGTTCCCTAACTTCTTTCAGTTCTGTCTGAGGGACCTCCTGTATGACATTTTCTCTTTGCCATTCCTTGAAAATTAGATCGTAATCCTCAAATTTATTTAATTTCTTTAATCTTCGGGTAGTACTGAATAATCTTCTTTCTGCTTCATTTCTATTTGAGGGAATATTGACATTGTTGGAAATCCATGGAAGACCCACTCGATAACGACCATCTTCATTTCTGGTGAGTTGTCTAAGAAACATATCGTGGGCTTGCTCTTCTTCTTCTCTTTTGGACAAGGTTTGTGCAGGGTCGTTGATTCCTATCGTTTCGAGTCGCCACAAATCTGGAACATTTCAATCTTTTATGTACAGATTTGTCATTAATACTGATGTACCGCTATTCAAGCAACCCTGAGATGGAAGCCCTGTTTTTCCACAAACTGTCCACCCAAGTTTGGTTTCTATCGCTGTGAGTCCATTTTCTAATTGCTTGACTCGACCCGTTAACAGTTGACCGTAAACGTCACTCCCGATCAAGATTTCTATTTCTGTACTACCAGGGCCGATATCGGACAACCACAGCTTATTTTTCTTGAGTTCTCTGCACATATTTCCCTTTGGAATTCGAGGAATTTCACCACAAATTTTTTCTTGTTCTAGAAGATCAAGTTCATGCATGGAATTGACCCGATTATTCGATGCACCTACAGCAACTCTAAATATATTATGCTGTTTAGCTTCTATCTGTGCACCTCCAAAAACTGTATGGGCAATTATTTCTGTACCAATGGGTTTTAGCTTGAGCTCTTTTGCAGTTTTCTTTAAAATATAACTTTTCTGGGAACCACTGTCCATAAGACAACGCACCCTTTTTTGGCCTTTTTCCCCTTTTATATTTATTTCTAACGTCATAAGGGCTATTTTCTGGGAGCATTGTTTGGCGACAGTGTTCTGTATTACTTCGGGAGGTTTGCTTCTACTATTTTCACCCCCTTTCCTTATCTCTGGACAAAATAGTTCTGTGTGTGGTTTCGAACAAACGTGGCACTTAATAAAAACCTTGCACGTTTTTGCCCGGTGTCCAAAACGCAAACATTTCAAACAGCAATTTTTTTCTTTTACTTTATTTTTCTTTTCGTCAAGGGAGAACGATCTGGCTGTTATGCAGTCTTTACTCTCATGCGTTTTTCCGCAAAATATACAGCTTAATTCTTTTGCAGCGAATAAGCCTGTAGCAGTGGGGACCCTGTTATCTCTCTTGTGGAATTTATTTTTAACATTTTCCTTGGGTGAATTAATTTCAAAACCCGACCTGGCTAATTGTAATCTTTCTTCACCTGCCACTTCCCTTTTCAAAAAATTCAGCAATAGTGACAAGTTCGATTTCTGTGTGGTTTCCTTGTCATCTAACTCAGTAGAATCTTCCCTGGCCCCAACATTAAGTCTTTGAAATGTTCTAATAATATCTTCGGGTAAACAGGATTCTACCATTGGGTACAGCCACGCAGAGTTCTGATCAATGTTTACACCCATGCTTTCCAGCGATCTCAAGTGTGCTTCTATCTTGGTCACTAAATTACACAAATTTTTGCTATTTCCCCTAGTCTGTACATTAGCTGTAATTAATTTCAAAAATTCCCGAACATATACTTCGATTAAGATATCTTTATCCCCATAGCGTTCTTCAAAAGCCTTTACTGCCTTTAAATAATTTTCTGATGTTACGGGGTAACTTTCGAGTAATTCTCTGGCTCGAGTTCCTGGTTCTACGCACTGTAAAAGGTACTGAAATTTGTCAGCGTTGTCTAATTCTTCATCCTCATGAATTTTCTTAAATTGGGCCCAAAAGGGCAAATAATTTATCAATTTTGAATCAAATTTCTTGATAGCTAATTTTGGTAATTTATATCGCTTTGTTTTCAAGTTTGTTTCGCTTTCTATTTTATTTTGGCTTGTGTAATTAAAATTTACATTTGAATTTAACTTTTCATTAATTAGTCTTTTAACTGTGATAAATTCATCACAGTATGCTTCGCTTTCTTCGGCTTCTTTTATAATCAAAGCTTCATCGCATTTACTATCTTCCGACATAATGTCCAATATCTCATTATCAAATGCTTTTAATTCTGTCATTAAACCCTCTAATTTATTTAAATTATCTAAAAGTATACCCTTCTCAAGATCTTCTTTCTCTAGTTCAGTTTTTAAAATATTTAAAGCTTTAGTAAAGGAAGATCGTAATGGTGTTCTACGCCTTTTTATTTTTTCCATTTTCTGATTTTTAAACAAAAACAGAACAGTTTTATGTTAATTAACCAATTATTCTTTATTTATGCATTTTATTTTAAATGTAAAAACCTTCACTTTTCTATTTACCAAGAAGATTTTATTTAAAGAACAACTTGTAAAAAATTCTATTTGGAGAGCCATTTTCTTTTCGTAAAATGTAAACAAAAGAAAATAACCATTTATTATTTTTTATTTTACTCTTATAGCAATATTTATTTTCAACTGAATGATAATTTTTATTTATTTAATAACTGTAAAAATTTATTGAATTAAACAATCACCAAATGTAATCCAAAAAATAAATTAAAATCGAAGCTTCTATCTTGCACATTCTGTTTTCATTCATAAATTCTAAAATAATACTTTATTTCATAATCATTGCGAAACAAAAAATAAAACAATAAAAATTCACTGCAATCAGATTTTGACATCATCAAATATTTAACCATGAAAAAATGCTTTTTTATTCCTTCTTTCATCAAATGATGCTTCTTTTTCAAGGTCAACTCAATACTCAATTGCTTATTTTTTTTTTTTACTTTTATTTATTTCAATCATAAAAAAACAACTATCTTATTTTGACCTTGATAAATTTACGTTTTAAATGTACAAATAATATATAGCAAATAAAAAATCTTGTTTTATTTCAATCAATCAGACATTTTTAATTTTATTTACTTTGAAAAAGGAATATTCTATATTCTAAATAATTTCAATCTAGATATCTTTTGAAAAACATTTCATATAATAATAATATAATCTTTAAACCATTTATTGTTTCAAATGAAAATAATTCTTTTCTTTTCAGTTAATATAAACAATATATCCTGTATTTAATATAAACAATACATCCTGATGTGGTGGACGCCATAAAATTATGTTATAAAACGCCATTCTACTGAATGGCTTCAAGCGAATCTTCTCGATTCTTTGTAATATAAAGATTGCAGGTTATTTTATTTAATCGAATGTCTTATTTAATTTGAATGTAAAATCATTTTATATTTCAAAGTAATAATCTTCAAACTGATATAATAATATTCTTCTTACCTGTAGAATTCTTCGACGTTAAAAAATGAAGACTAATAACGGACACTTGTTTTTCTAGAAATAATAGCTTCTTCTTTAAGATGATAAAATCTATACAGTTTATTAACTAAAATAGTTACATGAAGAAACACTATTTACAAAAAATATTTACATATTCGAAATTTCACGAAAACAATTTTCTATTCGTAATATTTTATTAACTAAGCCACCAGTTTTCTATTTCGTTATGACAATGGTGGTTCCATAAAAATAAATTAGGCCAAAGGTGGCCTGAGAGCATTCTATTTCATTGTGTTGCTCTCTTCACTAAAGCGAAACTAAAACTGAAACTAATCTAGGAGCTACTTTTTCTATTTCTTCAACGGTAGCTCCATGAATAATAAAATCAGGCCACAAAGGCCCCGAGAGCAAACTACTATTGCATTACATGTTGCTCTCCATTCTAGAACGAAACTCAAACTAAAAATAATGTCTCGCGAGCGAGTAAACAAAAAAAATGTTCTTCGAATCTTATCTCAACGGGACCTCTGGCGCCCTCTAGTGAGGCAAAAGTATATCAATACCTATCAGTATTGTTTTTCGGTCAAATTTTCAAAATACATGATTTCTGAGATCCCCTGAATCAGAAAATCATGTTTTACGTGATTGGTTGTGTGCATTTCTGTATATATCAGCATATCTCAAAAACAATAACAACAGAAAGTACAAATTCCTTATTCTAAATATGTATCATATAGGGATATTCCACAAAACTTTTCGTTGAGATCAAGCTAATAGTTCGTGCACAGCGCCATCCAAGAGAATTCAAATACATTATATCTATGGGTGAAACTTTTAGTTGGTTCAGTTTAAAATCTATAGGGTGCACTAAACCAAATGAAATGAGCATATATTTTTTATATGCATAAAAGCATATTTCGTGTAGAATATGGTATGAAAGTCATTTACCGTTCGTTTGCAAGGCTATCCAAAAGAACTACAATTTGGTGGGACTATGTTTGGAAATTTCTGGAAGTGCCTTTCAGATTGTGATATGGTTTGTTAATATAGGACTATATAGTGTAACGTTTCCTAAAACTAGCAATGAGGAACAGTTCAAAAGCTTGGAGGGGTGACAAATTGACCGACAGTTTGAGGGCGCTCTCTTATCGCTTATTTTCTCTGAATCAGATGACTTTCTCGCCTATTTTAACACTGGAACTGGACTCGTTGAGTCGGCACTTGCACAGAGGCTTCCACGGTCTCAAGAAATGTGGTCGAAGAATATAGGGTAAGTGCACTAGTGATTGACACTTTTAGAGCAATCTCTGAAGTTTTTAATGTTCTAGTCATCAGAAAATATTTTTAGTAATCTTAAGTTAGTACATATGGCATGAAAGACATTCAGAACCACATATATGTTAAAATATATACATTTGATAACAATTATTTTTTTTAGGAATTTTTATTTGATTCCCACTCAATGTTCCAGTAATTGTCACTGCCAGTTTTTCAGTTTATCAGTAATTGGCACCCTATGTCCCAGTGTTTGATACAGCTAGTTATTCATTTTACGAGTTATTAGCACCCTGTGCTCCAGTGTTTGACCTAAAATGTTAAAATTCTTATATGTAAAATATGTGATTTTATTATTTTTCTTATCTATTAATTATTTCGGGATGGATATCAATTACTGGAGCATGCCAATCACTGGAGCAACTACCCTAAATTTAAGTACACAATGTGGTGTGTACATAATTTATAGATGGCATACAAGTCTACCAATAATTAAGCAAAAACATTATTCTATGTTTTTGCTATTCCATTAAATATAACAGGCGGAAGTGCTTTACTGTATTTTACCATATCCAGGAAAATTTCTAAGGAATGAAAATAAAGTGTTTTTTTTTTTTTTTAATTATGCGTTTCGAGATTTCCTAAATACTAGAGTAAAGTTTTTAACGGTTGATTTGTGTGTGTGCCTGTTATCAGCATAACTTAAGAGGCCTCTCCAGCTATCGTCCCCAGAAGCCAGAGCCAATGTTATTCTATGGAGAATTTTGCCCCATTATAACTTATTAACTAATATATATTTTTAAATTCCGTTTTCACATTCAGAAACTTCACAACTATTGAACAATTTATCGCTTTCTAAAAATTATTATTATTATTATTATTATAATATATATATATATATATATATATATACTAGCTGACCCGTCCGGCTTCGCACTGATGAATAAATTTTAGTTAAAGATGGATTGATTTGTAAAAAATCAAGAAATATATCAGTTTATATGTTATAGTCAGGCAATATTATTAACTGGAAAGTCAAAATATAATTTTACAATTATTTTTTTTATTTAGTTGTTAAATGTTGGCAATTTTTATTTAATGCTATTTATTTATTTATTTATTTATTTCATAAAAAGAAACATTTCTTTACTCATGAATAACTAGTATGTTGTGGCCACCACAAGACTTTCTTCTATATTTTCCTATACATATTCAATCAGTAACAATATTTAAAAAAAAAAAAGATTTTTTTTTCCTTTTTTTTTTTTTTTTTTGTGAAAATTAATACATATTCAATCACTAACAATATTTAAAAAAAAAAAAAAAAGTTTTTTTTTTTTTTTTTGGTTAAAAGTAAAAAAAAATCGATAACTTTGTTTTAAATTATCACAGATTTATAGTTCAACCATTCGTTTTAAAGGTATTGACGAGACCTTTCGAATGATACCCATCTTCAAAATTTACCCCCCCCGGGGGGGGGTACTTCCCCCCCAGGGGCAAGCGATGCCCCCCCATGCACAAAATTTTTTTCCTAGTTACGTACTACTATTATCAATAATTCATATTAATTTTACAAACACAAGTGTAAAATAACTCTTATTATGCACATTTATACGAATTTTTGTCCTATGCTGCCATGTTAAAAATTTAGATAAAATGCTATCACAGCGCCACCTGTTGAGCTATTGATCCCCAAATATAATCAGCAACAGTTTATGTCGGGGACCAACTAAATACCAAGTTTGGTAAAATTTCGTTAAAAAAAAAAAAAAAAAAATACGATTATTTTTCTAAGTTTTTTTTTTTGTTAAAAGTAAAAAAAATCGATAACTTTGTTTTAAATTATCACAGATTTATGGTTCAACCATTCGTTTTAAAGGTATTGACGAGATCTTTCGAATGATACCCATCTTCAAAATTTAACCCCCCCGGGGGGGTACTTCCCCCCCCCAGGGGGGGAACCGATGCCCCCCCATGCACAATTTTTTTTCCTAGTTAACTACTACTATCATCAATAATTCAAATTCATTTTACAATCACAAGTTTAAAATAACTCTCATTATGCCCATTTATACGGAATTTTGTCCTATGCTGCCATGTTAAAAATTTGCATAAAATGCGATTACAGCGCCACCTGTTGAGCTATTGATCCCCAAATCTAATGGGCACCAGTTCATGTCAGGGTGCAACTAAATACCAAGTTTGGTTAAATTTCATTCATATGTTCGTGAGATACAGCGTCCACAAAAAAATGATACAGACAGACAGACAGACACACAGACAGACATTTTCTAAAAACTATCAATTCGTGTTCAGGACATCCCAAAACGTGTAGATCCGTCAAAAAACGGAGGTCGAAAATTTTCGCGAATCCAATACTTTCTCTATATTACATATAGAAGAAAGTAAAAAATATTGAAAAATAAACCTATGACATGAAAATGTTTTTGATAAAATTGACGTCATAATAGCTTTAATTATTATTTATTTGTTCATTTCGCAAATATATTTAATTATTTCCATAATTGATTATTATTTTAATAATGTATATTAAAGGAGAAATCAATAATATGAAACAATATTCGTACAATATATACTATTACAGAATCTGGTGTAAAACAACAACACGACTTCCATTACCCACTATTACACGTAATCTATACAATTTTTTGGAGATATTACTTGCATTTTTTGAGATTTTCGAGTAAGAGAAACTTGATACACGTATAAAGACACATACAACAGAGTTTGCATAGCGAGTTAAAAAATAAGGGGGAAAAAAATAGATAGTTATTTTTTTAAACACGAATTTCCGAGATCTAAAACTGAACTACCTAATCAGGATGACCGTTAATATTCCTGTAATAAGCACGTAATACTTGAGAAAGGTTATCTAAATTGGATTAATAAAAAAATTTTCAAGAATACGTTAGAGCCGTTTTTGAGATACCAACTTTTACCAAAACTTAGCATACTCAATTATTGACCTAAAAACAATAATTACATACAAAAGGATATTTAATAGGAAGTTAACATGGCGAGTTTGAAAAAAATCCGTACAGGCATTTTTAAAGGAACGCACTTGCGAAGTCTGAAATTGAGCTGTTTATAGAGGACGCCTATCAATTTTCCTGAACTAAGCAACTTTTCAATCGAAAGGGCATCTAATATATTATTTATACAGCAAATTTGAAGAAAATCATTAGAGGTGTTTTTGAATATGGGCTTACGGTCCCATTTCTGGTTTTCGATGACCCAATTCCGGTTTTTCAATTTTCACGAAAATTTGGAAATTTTATCTGTACACCAGACCTGAATCACTTGTGAAGTTTAGTAGTTCTATTTTTATTAGTTTTGGAGATATGACAGCCAGAAGATTACACACACACGTGCACATATACACACACACTGACCAATTGCCAAAACCTATACAATACTTCCACTACTTACGGTAGTAGGGTAATTGAAGTAAACACATACATCTCGTATTTACTACGATAATATACAGATTTTCGTATTACGTTTTCGATCGCCAAATACAAAAATCGCCAATGACGATAGATATCAAATCTATGCTTTGTTTTCAATTAAAATATTGAAACTTTTAATTAAAAATTTATTTTACCAAAATTTATTATAGCTTCTAGCAGTTAGAGAGAGACAGTGTAACTTTTGATTATTGAAAGAAAAAAAAAAAAAAAAAAAGCAATCGGCTTTTTAGTTCTAGCGATCGTTCTCTACATATGCATATAAACCTTTCTTCTTTTTATATTAGTATAGCTATAGAGCATAGGTATATTAAATAGGTTTCCAATCAACATAATGTAACTCAAATAATTAAATGCTATTTACATTTCAGTAATGGCTGTATGCGCTATGTATATTGAGCTACTTGCCATAACTGTTAGTTGCTAAAAATAGTCGCCAAATAAATTTAAACATCTCAATACGCAAGCGAAGTGTGACATCACTGACCGCCCATGGATGCAAGAAAAAGATTTTCCATGTTAATCGCTCATTAGATTTTTTTTTTTTTTTTTTAAATTAAAATTCTAGAAGAATTATTTCCCGATTTTAATCCTCATATTTCGGTATAGATATGTATTAGTTATTGTATGCATGCGTTAGATTGAGTTATTTTGCTGTCAAATTGACAAAATTTTAATTTTAAATTTCAAAACTGTCACCCTTGGCGTTTTTTGTATTTGGCGATCAAAAAGTAATACGAAAATATACATGCCAGATGTATATTTTCGTAATATGTATTGTACGAAATATTGTTTCATATTATTCGTTACACTCTTAATGTAAGTTTTTAAAATAACCATGATTTTTGAAAGGAATTAAATTATATTCGCCAGATAATTTGGCGATATTTTTTTTTTTCTGCCAAGGATGACGGATATCAAATCTATTCCGCTGCAACATATTAGTATATTATATCAGATACTTTATTTAGACATTTGAAAACAAATTTGACTTCAAATTATGATAGAATATTTATCCTTTCCCTTTTAATTAGTTTATTAGTTGGATGTTTATTGTGTAAATATCATCCTTTGAAATTAAATGTTTATGTTTTCAATCGAATATGGAAACTTGCCATTTTTTTTTTCTAGAGTTTTGAAATTTAAAATTCCAATTTTATCAATTTTACAACAAAAACAATTTAATCTAACGGATGCACATGATAACTAATACATATCTATATCCAAATATGGGGATTAAAATGGGGAAATAATTTTCCTCGATCTTTATTATTTTTTTTACAAAAAATCCAGTTCACTTTTTATATTATTGTTCGCGTGAAAATATATTTTATTATATGTCTAAAAATAAATTAATTCGTAAATCTTTTTGGCAACAATTATAAATTAAAATAAATAATATTATAAAATAGAATTTCTTATTTTATTTTATTTTATTTATTTATTTATTTTTAAATTCCAATTTCGTTTACACACATCAGTTTAAACCACGGAGTAATAAAGACTCCGTGGTTTAAACATTGATGCTTAGATATTATATCATATCATATCAAATTAAATTATTAGAAAAATAAACACTTTTAATTCTATAATGACGTCAGATTTAACGTGTAAGTTTAACAATTAAAAAAGCTTTATATGAATTTCAATTTAATGCACGTGCAAATATATTTCTTTTCTTTTCACGTCAAGATATTTTAAAAACGAAATGAATATGTAAATGTTTCTTTTATGTTGGCAGCAGCTAATTTTTTTAATATTTCATTATTTCCATTTCTATTACGGCTTCTATGGGGATTTTAATTAAAATGCTCAGATTTTAAACTAAAATTTATTTTATCAAAATTAAATATAGCCTATAACAATATGGCATACTGTAGCTTTCGGTCAGTGAAAGAAGTTTTTAAATCGGTTCAGTAGTTTCAGAGATTACCCTCCACAAACAAACATTTTTTTGCGCTTTATATAATGATATAGATATTTTTTTTTTTTTTTTTTTTTTTTTTTGAGGTTGTAAAATGTGAATTTTCACAATGTGAAATTTTTCATTTTTGAGCTTAAAAATGAAATCTTAAAAATAAAAACACCAATTTTTAGAAAGCGATAAATTGTTTAATAGTTGTGAATTTTCTGAAAGTGAAAACGGAATTTGAAAATATGTATTAGTCAATGAATTATAATTAGGCAAATTTTCCCATAGAATAACATTGACTTCAGCTTTCGGAGACGATAGGTAGAGAGTCCCCTTAATAGGACTTGACACCTTTGTCGGCACCACAAAAGTAGGTTTCATATAAAAACTTACATTTCCATTTAATATTTATAAACTGAACTACATTAGGTTTGTTCAATAAAATATATATTGCGGCACCAATTCATTTGGTTTTTGATATATTTTTTACAGATTTGAAATCTTAAAATTGCGTTTTCTCAGTTTGCCTTTTTTCATGAATTCATGAATGCTAAAACTTTTACAAATATGTAAGAAAAGACTTTATATAATAACAGGAGACTTGGCGTTGGAATATTAAAACCCGAATAAACTACTACGTCAGAAACGCCAAAGAAAAATATTTGAGGTATGCATACAGCTGTTTCGGTAGCCTGTAGCGTACCGTCTTCAGTGCAAAAAGAATTCTGAATCTGGAGAAGTGCTCGTATATATAGGAGAGGGACCGGATTTAGTTCAACCAATAGGATTACGGAAGAGGTGCGGAGTGTGGCCAATAGGAATTTAGGAATGTGCAGTTGTGTAAACAGTAGAAAAATTAAGAAAATGTGGAGATCCTATTGATAGGCATAATTCTTGGGGCATTTATAGTATTTCCTGTCAGTGTTGTTTATCATATATTGGCCAAACTAAACGCAGTCTTAAATTTCGTCTAAAAGAACATATGAATTACGTCCGCAAACAAGAAACCAATAAACCGGCTATTTCTAAACATTGTTGGGAGGAAAATCATAATTTTAAATTTAATTCAGCTAAAATAATTTGCAGACCTAAATCCATTCATGAACTCGATTTCTTTGAAGCTTTTCATATTCATAAAAATTTTAAAAACCTTGTAAATTGCGATTTCGCTGTTCCCTAGTTCCCTATTTGTCTGATTGTTGGAAATTTTACATTCAGTCCACATTTTCTTAATTTTTCGCCTGTTTACACAACTACATATTCCTAAATTCCTATTGGCCGCACTCCCCACCTCTTCCGTAATCCTATTGGTTGAACTAAATCCGGTCCCTCTCCTATATATACGAGCACTTCTCCAGATTCAGAATTAAATTTGCACTGAAGACGGTACGCTACAGGCTACCGAAACAGCTGTATGCACCTCAAATATTTTTCTTTGGCGTTTCTGACGTAGTAGTTTATTCGGGTTTTAAAGACTTTATATATTTAAATGTTTAATGGAAATTAGGGATGGGTTTTGAAACTTATTGATTAGTTTTCAAGAAAAAAATAAAAAAGTACATGCCTAGGTAAAAATTTGGAGAAAAAAACATGCTTTTTGTTATATCTTTATTTTTAATGTTTTTTTTTTTTCTTTTAAATATATTGCAAAATCCATTCTTAATTCTTTTAAGTAGGTTCTATTAAACATTCAAAATAATAATAATAAATAAATAAATAATATATATATATATATATATATAAAGTATTTTCTTAAATATCTGTAGAAATTTTAGCATTTTTTAAAATCACGAACTCATGAAAAAATGCAAACTGAGAAAACACAATTTAAAGATTTCAAATCTAAAAAAATATGTATCAAAAACCATAAGAATCGTATTTTTTTTTTTTTTTTTTTTTAACAAACCTAATATAGTTCAGTTTATAAATATTAAATAGAAATAGTATTAGCTTTTATAGAAAAGCTACTTCAGTCGTGCGTCCAAATGCCAAGTTCCCTTGAAAATAAATAATTGCAGGCAATTAAAATGTTGTATTTTGATGTCCATATGAGGTTGATAGTTGATATGTTAGATCGAGATTGATAAGTTTCAAGCAGCAGTGCGGATGAAAGTTACCGGAATAATTTGGAATAAGCGTTTAAATTTAATAACAGCCTTGCATTATAAATGTAAGTAACGGGTGTATTCAAACGGGTGGTGAACTCATACAGAATGTGTCAAATAAAACCTTTCCTATACACCTAATTTGAATTATTTTCAATCTAAATTTATATACAATACTTTTGTTATCTGCCATCTGTCTTTATAATATTGAAAATGCAAGGTAAAAGAAAGTCTTGTGTCACATTAGATTATTTTCAGTTAAACTAATTTTATTCTAAAAGTGATGGCTAGAAATATTAGTATTTAAAGATATTAATAGTATAAAAGTGTAATACCAACCCTGAATGCTGCTCGATTCTATGCTAGAAACAGAAAAAGCTTGTTTTTACAGTTTAAATTTAAAAGTATCCACTACTGGTACTCTTAACCTAACATAATTTTGTGGAAACACTAAAGTAACATTTACAAAATCGAAAAGTGTCCAGGCCGTGAATTGAAACTGAATCTTATTGCATAAATTTCCATTGTTCTATCAACTGGACTAGTTGGTGAAACATGTATGTCTATGCGGATTCTTGAATTGATCACTTTTCATTCTTGTTAAAATTAATGGACGACATGAAGTCATGATGATGATTTTCTTTCATTTAACTTATAGAAGTCTTAATTTAACTCACAAACAGTTGGAATATAGCCAACTACAGCACAGATTTTCCCCACAAACATTGAAAGCTCCAGCTCGTTCTAGTCGTCCATTCACCCTTTTCATCTAAAATATGTTAATTTATAAATTATAATTTAAAATATTAAGTTTTAATTTCAAAAACTCTCAAATTAAGTTCAATATTTATTTTAAAAGCTCACTTGATAAACTATCTACCGTTTTCATAACTTTCTTTAATTTACAGGGGGAAAAAAAAAAAAAAAAAAAAAAAAAGATAATGTCATCTAAAGTAGACAATCAAGATCGCACAAAAACCATAATTTACTTTACTTGTGCTGTAATTTTACAATACATTTTCTTTTATACAGTGTAGTGCAATGTGCATTTGTTTTCCTTTCAGATGAAATTTTACTTTTCTAAGAAAACAGATCATTCTGAAAACTATGCTAATAACTTATGTATAACTTTAATATATTTATGTTTCTCATGTTTCTTTTAATAGTGTGATACAGAATGTGGATTTGGAAATCAAACAAGAAATGTCTCTTGCATCAAGAAATCTGGAGGAATTTTACAGTCAAGTAACACGTGTGATAATAGACAAAAGCCTGCCTCAAAGCAACGATGCAGCAAGACAAATTGTAATGAAACAAAGCCGCCAGGTTAGTAAATAATTGCAGTCTACTGTTAAAAACTAGTATGTTGTGACTTTCTTTTATATAATTTTATACAAATTCACGCTGTACAAAATTATTTATTAAAATTATTTTCTATGATAAATGCAGATAATTTTTATCTGAGAAGTATAGCACTGAATTCGGAAAAAGTCAATTTGATGCCAACATCAGAAGAAATGCAATTTTTTTTTTTTTTTTTTTTTTTTTGTTAAAAAGAGAAAAAAAAAAACAATCTTTGTTTTAAATTGTCACATATATATGGTTCAACCATACGTTTTAAAGGTATTGACGAGTTCTTTCGAAAGATATCCACATTGCAAATTTACACATTTATTGAAAATTTAAATTAAATTGAGGGGGAAACTTACCTAACTTCTGTTTATTCTTATGTTTATACATAGCCTCCTAAACTAGATGCTAGGCGACAGGCATCTAGTTCAGGAGGCTATGGTTTATGCATATGTTCCTTCAGGAAAAAAATAAGATTATTGTTTACATAGAAGTTCTATAGAACCATCAACATGTTTTATCGACTTTTTGGGTTGGGTTTGGAATCCATTTATTCATAAAGCTGGAAGATTTTCATTTTCATTCAATTTAAATTTAATTCTATTTCATACTTTCTTTCATTTGTTCTTTCTTTAATTCAAAAAAATTATGAGCCCTACTTCAACCCAAGCAGTGCTGAGTAGACCTGATAGTTTATGATAAAAATGACCTTTTAATGCATGTTTATACGAAATTTATTCTCCCATGTTATAAACATTATAAAATTCAAATAACTTATAGTTTTCAAAAAGAATGTTTATACTCAATGATGTTAATTCCAATATCATAAATGATATTTTAAAACTGTTTAGTAATTTTTATGATAACAGCAATCCTTTAATCTAATCTAAGTTTATAGCAAATTTTGTCCTACTATCACGTGTTAAGAAAATCGTAAATTTCCAAAAAGTTACAGCTTTTCAAAGTAGAATGTTTATAGTAAAGTGATTTTCATACAAGTATCATAAATGATATTTTAAAACTAGTCCAACATCTTCATGATGAATTAATCCTCATTATACACATTTGTATGAAATTTTTCCCTGTTCTTTAATGTTAGGAAAATTATAAATTTCAAATAACTTATAAAATCTTTAAATTAGAATGTTGAAAATCAAAAAGGTTCTTGCCAATATATGCTGATGTATATATTACCAACATCTAATAAGGTTTCCATTAATAAGTTTTCCCTACTTGAACATTAAATATCGCCTAAAATAATGCTTTGACATATAAAGTTTGTTTCATCATATTTATCACACATTTCTGTACAAAACTGCCCAATTTCATGTTTTTAAATGAAACAGTTTCTACAGTATAAACTAAAAACTAAAAAAGACAATATAAATTGAAAAATGGCAGCAGCAGTAACTTTTTCTAGAATACAAATATTCTAAAATTTTTATTCGAAATATTAATACAACATTTGTTATACTTCTTTATACAGATATACTTGCATGCATCGAATCAGCACCAAATTCAAGAGTATGTCTATTCACATTCTAATTTTTATAAATATTTTTACAATGCCTTAAAACTAATATATGTTATACAGGTTCACTACAGCAAGTTCTACACTGAAAATAATAGATTGTATTAACAGTGTGTGTATAGGGGCTCACAAATAATCCCTATACATTGCAGTTTATAAGAGGTAATTTTTTAAAGCCTATTTTGATACTTATATACTGCACAAAAGGTTAAAATATATTAGTCAATGGCACAAAGCATGTTTCATACAAAATAATGTATGATTAGCATCAATGATTTGTTAACCAATTTCGGTATTTAGTTGGGCTTTGACCTAAACTGGTGCTGATTATATTTGGGTTCAATAGTTCAACAGGTTGTGCTGTCAACAGACTTTTTCACAATTTTTAATATGTCTGTATAGGACAAAATTTCGTATAAATGTACATAATGAGAGTTTTTTTAATGAATGATTAAAATATGAATAAGAGTAATTGATAATAGTAGAAGTAAATTAGAAAAAAAAAAAAAAAATGTGTGCTTGTAGAATCACCATCTTCCCCCTTCAGGGGAGATACAAAACAACTTGTCAATACCTTTAAAACGAATGGTTGAACCATAGATCTGTGATAATTTAAAGTGAAGTTATCGATTTTTACTTTCTCTTACCTTTACGGTAGAGAAAGGATTGTTTTAGGGTCAAATTTTCGAAAGTGAGTTTTTGTTCTATTTACATTTTCTGTGGTCCCTTGAATACGAAAATCATGTTTTTAGCGAATGCTTTGTGTGTGTGTGTCTGTCTGTCTGTGTGTCTGTTATCAGCATATCTCAAGAACAAATAGTAATAGAAATTCCAAATTCGGTATTCTAAATGTGTATCATATAGGGACGCTACACTAAGCTTTTCGTTGAGATGAAGCAAATGGTTTGTGTACAGGGACACTCAAAAGTATTCAAATACATTACGTATATGGGGGAAATTGCAGGTATATAGAGTTTAACATCTATAGACTGCACTAAACCAAATGAAACGAATAGTATAAATTTTTGTAATAGAGATAGTCAACTGGGAAAATTTTTTTGTGTATGTAGGAGCCTCGTCTCCCACCCTGGGGGAGAAGTCCCCCCTCGAGGGGAGTAAATTTTCATGATGGGTATCTTTCAAAAGAGCCCACCAATATCTTTAAAACGAATGGTTGAACCATCGATCTGCGATAATTTAAAATAAAGTTATCAATTTTTTTTATTTTTAACAATTTTTTTTTTCTTTTTAAATGTAATATTGATAATAAATTCAACATTTTTTGGATATTTAGTGTTATAGTACTTCTTTAATATGGAAATCATCTGCATTATCATGGAAGATAATTTTTTTCAATAATAATTTTAATAAATTATTTTTACTGAGTGAATTTGTATAGGTAAATATAGAAGAAAATCATGTGGTGGCCACAACGCACTAGTTATTTGTTGTTAGTGGATGTGCTTTACTAATAATATTTTACCGTTTCCAGGAAAGCTGTTCGGGAATTGAAATAAATTCCTCATAGAGATATGGTAAATAATGTATGTTTTAAGCTTGTTTTTTAACTCATCGCTTGTTTTTTGTATATTTGCACGTTTTGAGGCTTCCTGATTACTGTAGTCAAGTTTTTTAACGTGTGATGTCTGTGTCTCTTAGAGTGACTTAAAAACGAATAATTTTAGGAGATCCAAATGTTGTATTTTGAAGTTTATATAAGTTTGTTGCTGGAAAAGTTTGATCAAGATTGGTAAGTTTCAATGAATGTTGCGTGTGAAAATTGTCTGTATAAGTTTAAGTAAACTTTTAATTTTAATAACAGAATTAAATTCTATATAAATGGTAGGTGCATTAATGAAACGGGGGGGTTGAGGGGGCCCTCACACAGAACTACAGTGGGTTGCCAAATTAATGTGGACACTTGACTTTTTTTAAATTTTCGTGTTTTTATGCCACTTATAATTCCTAGAAGTGATTCTTAAGTTACTGGAATACATGTTTATAATTTTTTATTATGTTATACATTATTTTAAATGATTTGAATAAAACATGCTGAGATTAGCAACATTTTTGTGACAGTCAATTCACTTTATGTTTCAAAGAACTCTCAATGTGTAATACTGCACGTTCATTTTGGATCTTTAGAATTGAGATTTAGTGTGAATTCTGACGCATCTTTAATAACAAAAGTAAAGTTTGATTATTAATTTTTAATTAAATTTATTTTTACTACATTTTTATAACTAAATTAATTTTTTTTTTTTAATTTACTCTTGTCAGAGGAAGTGACATATTTCACAGAAAAAAATCCGAAATAAAATCTCTCCTGCAGCACTCACAGGGAAAGTCGCAGATATTGTTAGGGTTTCTAAATCTCCTGTTAATAAAATAAAAGTGAATTTAGACAAAAACCTGAACAGGGGCGCAGCCCCGGCTCACCGCTCGAAGAGCGGTGTTGAGCTATACGAGGACTGAAGTCCACGTAGGTTAGACAAAAACCTGTCGTTTTAACTGAAAAGAACAGGGAAGTGAGATAGAAAACGTATGACTATGCCCAGAACAGACAGATAAATTACAGGCTGTTCGCACATTTTTTAGACGATTTTATTTCGCAGTAAGAAAAAATTGTTTGCATGGAGAATTTTATTTTCACAACAGTTATATTTTTGGAAGTTTTATTTATCTTCTGATATTTAGAATTTTTGTTTAGATGCAAAAATGCGCTTTTAAAATGGCAGCGGATGGAAGGATAGGTTTCCACTCTTTCCAAAGATAGTTTTTAGTGAAATTTTTATGAAAAGCATTTATCAGGAGAAAAATGGAAAAATGTTGCAACAACAGATGAATCTTGGGTCTATTTAAGTGGTTGCAATAAAAAAAGATCAATTTATTATCACAAAAGTGGAGAAAAAAAAATTTGCTACATGGCTCAAAGCATCAAAAGAGAGTTTTTCTAAAGGATTTATGATTGCCACTGGTTTTTTCATACAAGCGCAAGATAAAAGCAAAAAAAATGTGACAAAAATGTCAAAATCAACTCTAAATACTCTCAAGAACATATTTTAATTCCAATTTTAAAAAATGAAAATCCAGATCTTTATCCACAATGCTATCAATCCGTTGAACTGCATTAAGACAAAACAAGCAGCCACACATCGCAATCTGCAATTGCTTTTCTAGAAAAAAATGGAACAAAAAACGGGAATTAAAACCATACCCTTCACTGACATTCCTGCTAAATCTTCTGCTGTATCACTGTTGGATTTTTGTGTTTTTCGACTCTTAAAATCAACATTATCCAAACACCGACTTACAACGCTTTGTGGACTCTGAAAAGCCGTTCAAGAGGAGTAGAAAAATATACCTCTTCCGATATTATAAAAAGCATTATTATCATAGAAATTATGATGTAGAATGTTAGTTAAGAACAAGGGCTATCAAACTGAACAAATAAAACATGAAATATGAGGGAAATTGCTTCAGTACACTCTATCAAAATCGACTAAAACATGTGCGAACAGCCTCTGTAGGTGCATTTGCTTACGAAACAGGAAAAATGTGCTGCTACACTGTCTCAGATTGTTCAGAAGTCAGGTATTGTCGTTTTCAAAAGAACTGTGCAGCGTAGACTGGCAGAAGAGGACCTGGCAGGCCATCGTCCATTTCGCAAGGCTAAGCTTATAGGGGCTATGAAAAAGAAAAGACTTTACTAGGCTCCAGACAATCGTTGCATGACTGTGGAAGATTGGAATAAAGCAAAACATGATATTTATTAATAGTTTCAATGATTTCTAAGTGTTTTTTGCAATTAAACCATAAATTATTTTAATTTCAGGTGTGTTTCTCAGACGACTTAACTTTTGAAATTTTAGTTGATAAAAGAAATGTCTTCTGACAGTGCCCTGGTGAACAGTTCCATCTTGCTTGCATAATAGAAAGGGTTAAATACCTAGTAAAGGTCATGGTGTGCTCTAATTTAAATACCAAAGGTGTAGGACACTAATACATCGTTCAAGGAACTGTGAAACAGGAACAAAATAGGAAGTTCTACGAACTCATCTTCTTCCACAGCTGGAAGAATGCTTTCCCGAAGGTGAGCACGGTGTTTTAATGCACAATACTGCCCCTTGCCATAAAGTCAAATGTGTTACCGAATTTACGGGCCAAGAATATTGAAGTACTATCATGGCTTGGAAATTTACCCGATATGAATCCCTCAAAAAACTTTTGAGAAATTACAAAAAGAGAAATTGCCAAGAAAATGATTACAACCAACAGGGAACTGATCTAAAAACTTCAAAGTGTCTGACACCACAATCCTTTAATTAAAGAAAGTGCAAAATCCTGCAGAGAAAGCATGCCGCAACGCATTAAAGTGCTAATATCAGCTGAAGGAAGTATCACCAAATATTAAGACCTTACAAAATGTTACATTTTTTTATGTTTCTATTATATATTTTTCATTATATAGCTATTAGCTATATATATTAACATTAAATAAAGTAAAAAACACTGATTGTAGCATATAATGTATTTTTATTTAGAAGAAAAACCACAATAACTTGATTTTTACGAGTGTCCACATTAATTTGGCAACCCACTGTAATTATCATATAAAACTCTTCCGAAGCCTAATTTGAATTGTTTAACATAGGTTTAGATAACAGTGCTCGTTTTCTTACCTCTTAATCTCCAACCTGTATTTATAGTATTAAATTTCAGGGTAAGAGAAAGTCGTGTGAGTGACACACGAGATTATTTTCGTTTCAATATAAAAAATAAATGCTTTTCTTCTGATGTCGGCTTAAAATTGACTTTCTTTTGACATTTAATGTTATACTTCTCTGATATAAAATTTGTCTGCATTCTTCAAAGAAAATAATTTTAATAAATAATAATTTAATAAATAGTTTATACTGCATGAATTTTGGAAAATATAATATAGAAGAAAGTCTTGTGGTAGCCATAATATACTAGTTTTTTAAATAAATACTTAACTTCTAAATAAATTTATAAATATTTTCTAGTTATTCGCAATACAAAACGAATGGTTGAACTATAGATTTGTGATAATTTGAAACAAGTTATCGAGTTTTTTCATTTTTAACAAAAAAAAAAAATAAATAAATAATAATAATAATAATAATAATAATAATTAATTAAAATAAAAAAAAATCGCATTTCTTCTGACGTCGACTGAAAATTGACTTTCATTCAGCTTTTGGCTTTTAAAGTTATATTTCTCTGGGATAAAAATCGTCTGCATTCATCAAGGAAAATCATTTTAATATATAGCTTGTACTCTGTGAATTTGTGCAAGATTATACAGAAGAAAGTCTTGTGGTGGCCACAATATGCTAGTTTTGTAAATAAATACATAATTTCGGAATAAATTTATAAATATTTTCTAGTTATTTACTGTACAAAACGAATGGTTGAACCATAGATCAGTGATAATTTAAAACAACGTTATTGATTTTTTTTTTTTTTTTTTTTCATTTTTAACGTCAAAAAATCTCATTTCTCCTGATGTCAGCTAAAAATTCACTTTCAACCATAGATATAGTAATAAGACATAGATTGATCAGCGAGAGGGAAAAAGGTGATGCCTTTTTTTTTCGGGAAAAGTCACTCTAATGGCTGCCTTTTCCCGAGTAAATCACACTCAGGAATATACACGGATAATTTAGTAAATAAAATTTATGAATAACTTATTTACTAAAAGTGAATGAAAAACTCCAGATACAGTTTCAAATTCATTTTTCTTTTTTTCAATACTCTCTAATGGCTGATTTTAGAACTTTTTTTCGGCCTCAAAATTTTTTGCTCGATAACATGGGGATGATAGATCTATATATATTACTATATCTATGCTTTCAATATTTAATATTATATTTCTCCGAGATAAATATCGTTTGGATTCATCAAAGAAAATAATCTTAATATAATTTGAATTGTATGAATTTGTATGATTATATAGAAGAAAGTTTTGTAGTGGCCACAACATACTAGTTTTTTAAATAAATTTATAAATATTGTTTAGTTATTCACTGTATGTATATAATATTTTATGAATACATTTATTAAATGTATTGGTTGGAGGGTAATTAAATTAATTTGACAGCATTCATGTAGTTATTAAAGATATTGTTTTTGTTTTTCCTAGATTGCACAGACTTCTATGACTGGTGTCCAAGTTCAACAAATGACAAACTTTGCAAATTGAAGTTCTATGCTACAAACTGTTGTAAAACATGTAGAAAAATATTTTAACTTTATTATTTATAAAGGAAACTGTGAGCTATACACTCATCTTAATTTATATTTCAGTACAGTATTAAAATGTGTTTTTTTTTTTTTTTTATAAAATCATGAGTATTTATTTATTTATTTACTGCACGCACAGTACACACACCACATTTACAAAATAGTGTTAAAGGAAAAATCAGTTAAATTTTACTTCTTTAACTCAAAGTAGAGGAAATACAGTAGAGTCCTGATTATTTGAGCTAGGCCCCTAGTGCAGTCAATCAGCCTTAATCCCCAAAACCCAAAACTTGGATAACTAAAAATATATTATTATTATTATTATTATTATTTTGATAAAATGAAAGTTAAAGTGAAAATTGTAAATAAAATAAACTAGTGCATCTGAAGATCAGGAGCCTCAACGTCCTATTTGCATCAAGCATTATTCAACAGATATTTATTCTTTATTAGATAATATATATACATATATTGATTCAATTGACTTCCTACATAAACAGAAACATTTCTGAGGGGGGCTGCCGCCCCCTTCAACCCCTTGCTATATCTTTCTTTCTATAACTACCTGTATATATATATATATATATATATATATATATATATGTATTCCTAATAACTGATAGTCTTGTATTAAGTCCCTGTAATTCATAAATACTTATACCAAATTTCATGCAAAATGATTACATAACATATTGGAATTATTCTGTGAAACCCTGTAAATTGCCAATTCTATGCCCATACTTTTACACACAAAAACATGCTTTTAAAAGTCTAATAAAATTTCATTATATTTAATGGGGTGTAACCATGTTAAAATACACTTTTAAGAAATACAGACTATAAACCGTAATACTACGAAATTCTTTTATGTATTCTGGAAAAAGCCACAGTAATTATATACATTAAAAAAGAATACACATATTTAATTAATAATAACTCATTAATATTTCAACCTAATTTGACATCATTTGGATGATTACAGAATGTCATTTGAATTCTTTTGTGTGGTCCCGTAAACAAATCATTTAGTCTATACATATCCCCTTTTCTTAGAATAAACATACTTTTATACATCTTTATAATAAGTGTCAATTCCATTATGTTGAATGCAGCATGAGCATCTGCAGTTGAACGCTTAAATAAAAATTTGTTCATAGGCAATAATGTCATGAAATTCTTTTGTGTGTCTCTGAAAACGAACCAGAAACATTGTGTACATCAGTAAAAAACTATTCAACTTTTTCTACGTGTTTCATGAATAATTGTTCAAAATTTGACATAATTTGAATGATTACATGATATTGTAGGAACACTTTTGTAAAGTCCTGTATATTAATTAGGAAGCCTAAGAGCACATATTTTCTGCAGAAAACATCAGTTTAAGTATATCAGTAATGTACGCTACTTTCATTTTGTGGAATGCAGAGTAACAATGTTAAAATTCGTTTAAATGAAATTCACCTCATAGGCCGTAATGATAAGAAAAACTTTGGTGCATCCCTGTACACAGTCCATAAACAATATAGGCATAAAAATTTCTACAGCTATTTCTATACAGAGCCTGAACGTGTGTACCAATTTGCAAGTTAGACGGCGGATTTTTTTGGCCGTTATTGCAGTTACATACAAATTCTGTCCATAGGCCATAATGATAAGAAAAACTTTGTTTTGTCCCTGTACACAAACTACAAATTGAATATACACCAAAAACTATACAGCTAATTTCAGGGGGCTCATGAATAAGTGTACCAAATTGCAAGTCAATAGCATGATTTTTGCCGCCGCTGTCGCACGACCGACGCACAGACGGAACCCAAAATCTTTTTAAGTCTCCACAGGGAGGCTTCCAATGACGTTTTGGCAATAATGTGGATTTAAATGTATATTTTAACAAATTAATAAGTTATACAGATACATCATATGCAATTCACATTGTTATAATAATTAAAGAATTCTTACTTAAAAAAATCCTTAATTGTTTGTTTTACGTTACTTTGATGTTTCCTTGTAGCAACTTTTTTTTTTTTTATAAAGGATAACAGGATTGCTGGTGTCACTTCCTCTTGTTGTTCTATATATTCAATAACACTTTTGGTAGCTTTTAATCCACTTGTGTGTTTATGAGATCAAGTTCAGATTTTTTTTTTTCGGTTGTTTTAAAAATGGAAAATGTAAAAAAAAAAAAAAAAGACCCTATAAATATTTGATAGCTCGGTTAAAACAGAAACTTGGGTATTCCAGGCTCGAAAAATCGGAATTCTACTGCATTATGATTTTGAAATATACTTTGTACCTCATATAACTCAAAAGTCATTAGCTGTTTCATTGCTGAAACTTTGTATTTCAATCTGTTATAACATCTCCTTTTTTACCTCCAATTTTGGTCACTACATGATTTCCTTCTTTACAGATATTCACAATTTGATTATGTTTTTCATGACATCTGCAGAAAGACATCAAAAGATATAAAGAGCATATTATACCATATACATTTCAGCAAAAAGAGACTAGTATAAAATTAAAGGGGGAAAAAAATGAAGTTTGGGATAACCATGTAAATAATAATGCTTGAAATGTGCTTATTCATATTTACATATGTTTGAGAGAAAATAATGTTCAAATTGAAGAATAATTATATAATAAAGTTGAATGAAACTATTATGTATATGACCACCAATATTCATTTATATATTGGCAACAAGAAAAGGTAAAAAAAGTTAAAAAATATTTTTTGTATGCATAAGTATAATTTACTCTTAAAATCAAAACTGTCCTGAAGAAACTAGATAGAGTGTTCTTACTTGCTGGCAGCATCCTCCCCTTTTTTAAACACGGTGAAAACTCTTATAGTAAATATGTGTGACATTTAACCAATTTATAAAAACATAAATTTTTGATTTATAAGACTTCATTTGTATTTTTAAATTACCAAAATTTAATTATCATATTTGTCATGTAAATTTGTTCTACAAATTTTTAAACAATTTTAAAATCTGAAAAAAGGGTGAACGAATGAATAAAATGTTAAAATTACTGGTCCTACAGACCAGTGACTTAATTTCCTCAATTCTACCACTGAAGTAAATAAAATGAAAAGGCGATATATATATTTTTTAAATACATATTAACCAATGTACACTATATATTACCCTTAACTAAATTAAAATAAAATTTGGCTAAAATTCCCTAATGTTTTGCCTTTTAGAAATTAAATAAAAATGCTTATATTTAATGAGATATTTAACATTTTCATATCTTGATTGCAGTATGTTGAGTCTACTATAGTATATCAAATTATTTTAAAATGGTATTGCACGAAGTTTTACACCCCTAGAGGTCTGCACAGGGTTTAATAATTTCTCTTTATCAACGTGCCAATCTCAGGCTTAATTTTTTTTTCTGTATACTCAGGCCGCTTTATTACTATTATCATGTTTAATAGTAATAAATAATATTATAGTTTAAAAAAATTAAAGAACACGCTTTTATAGAAATGTGAACTAAAAAGCACAAAATATCTTAGTATTAAAATGCAGAATAAGAGAAAATCGTGTGAGTGACACACCATAATATTTACATACATTTAAATCTTTAATTAAAATAATTTAGAATTAAACAAAAATCATTTTTAAAAAATCTCCCCTGACTGGGCTTGAATGCTAGACCTTTAGGTTCGTAGCGCGGAACTTTACCTCACAGCCACGGCGTTCACATAAGGAAAGCCTTTTTGTTACAATATAGATTTTTTGTTTGCTCCCAGAGTGGTTACAAACACACATACTGGTGAAGCTAATAAAAGCGTGTTAAAAAAGATTGCTACATAGGAATGACAAAACGATACAGCAACAAATGCAAAAAAGAACACTTATCGGACCTAAAATTTAATAAAATATCTACTGTCCTATCCACTACCCATAGCATAGAACTAACCCTATTAATCTTAAAACACTTAACACTCAAAAAATCACCCTCTACAATAACCACAATTATGCACTTACACGAGAAGTCATTGAGATAATTACTAACAACCTTTCTGTTAATGACCAAGTGCACAGTATTATACCGACTGCATGGCAACATCTAATAAAAAAACAAAATGAAGTGAAGGTCATCAGGAAAAAATGAAAGTGAAAACAGACCAGATGAAGAGGCAGTGTCACTGTAGTGCACTGAAGATGAGTGTGAGTACACCCGAAATATATTTGCACGTGAACAACCAAAAGGATAATATCTTTAAGGTATATTTTTATAGATAATGTAATGCAACCCTTTTAAATTAATTCAATATATATTGCAAGTCGATATGTAGAAGATTCTATTTTTGTATCAACTGATAGGTTGGAATCATATGCTATGGCTCAAAGATTGTATTTAAAGAAGCAATAAAAAATATCAGATTATTTTTTAAAAAGTGTTGAATAATTAATCTCATAAAAATGTTGATTTAATGAAAAATAAATAATAATAACAGTATTCTTCGAAAAAGTTTATCTGTTAAATCTTTGATTGCAGAGTTTATTTTTTAATTTATCTCTTCTTTGACAAAATAGTACATGTAATTTATTTCATTTTAAAATATACCTTATATAAGCTTTTCAATTTTGGCTGATCAATTTCGATCACAATCGTGATCATCTTCAGAGCCACTTGTTACGCCTTCGTCCTTCGTTTTATAGTTTCGCGGTTTGTTGTCAGAGTTACTTCGCTTCACTTCGGAGTCTTGTAAGAGGTGTTGCCATGCAGCTGGGATGATGGAATGTTCTCTATTGTTTACTGTGTTGGGGTTAGTGATAATTTCAAGGGCCTCCCGTTTTAGAGCGTAGTTATGGTTATTGTAGGGAGCTATTTTTTGGATGTTAATAGAGTTAATGTTTATTGGGTTATTATTATGGGTAGTGGAGAAAGCGGTAGAGGTTTTTCCTAGTTTAAGATCTGCACGGTGTTCTTTTTCACGATCGGCTATTTTTCGTTTAGTTATTCCGATGTAGCAGGCTTTTTTACTATTGATATGTTCGAAGTTGATTTTATAAATTCCGGAGGTGTGGTTTTGTGGAATGGGGTCTTTTTCGTTCCGGATGTGTTGAAAGATATTTTTGTCAGGTTTTATTGGAATGTTTACGTTATTATTTTTAGCTTCATTTTTTATTTTAATGCTGGCGCCGTTACAAAAAGGGATTGCGGTGGTAAAATTAGGTTTAGGTTTTTGGGCGTTATTGATTTTGTTAAGAGATTTTAGGCGTTTTTTGTATAATTTATTTATAAGATTTTTAGAGTAGTTAGCTTTTGCGGCGATTTTTTTGATATTGTTAAGTTCTTTATTTAGTAATTGTTTGTTAGAGCAGATTAAAATAGCGCGGTTGATATAAGATTGAATGGCGGATAATTTGTAAGTGAGGGGGGTTTTACAATTTTTGTTTATAATTTCAGTGTTAGTAGTGGGTTTTCTGTAAACGGTAGTGTCGATGGTGTTATTAGGGTTTTTTATGATTTTTATATCAAGAAAGTTTAGAGTATTGTTTGTTTCTTTTTCAATTGTGAATTTAATGTTATTATCTAAGGAATTAAGGTTTGTTAGAAGGTTATCTGGATTTTCAGTGTCGGGAATGATGGCAAAGATGTCGTCCACATATCTAGTCCAAAGTTTACAATTTTTACTAGACTAGATTTTGACAATTTTTTGACTAGATATGTGGACGACATCTTTGCCATCATTCCCGACACTGAAAATCCAGATAACCTTCTAACAAACCTTAATTTCTTAGATAATAACATTAAATTCACAATTGAAAAAGAAACAAACAATACTCTAAACTTTCTTGATATAAAAAACCCTAATAACACCATCGACACTACCGTTTACAGAAAACCCACTACTAACACTGAAATTATAAACAAAAATTGTAAAACCCCCCTCACTTACAAATTATCCGCCATTCAATCTTATATCAACCGCGCTATTTTAATCTGCTCTAACAAACAATTACTAAATAAAGAACTTAACAATATCAAAAAAATCGCCGCAAAAGCTAACTACTCTAAAAATCTTATAAATAAATTATACAAAAAACGCCTAAAATCTCTTAACAAAATCAATAACGCCCAGAAACCTAAACCTAATTTTACCACCGCAATCCCTTTTTGTAACGGCGCCAGCATTAAAATAAAAAATGAAGCTAAAAATAATAACGTAAACATTCCAATAAAACCTGACAAAAATATCTTTCAACACATCCGGAACGAAAAAGACCCCATTCCACAAAACCACACCTCCGGAATTTATAAAATCAACTTCGAACATATCAATAGTAAAAAAGCCTGCTACATCGGAATAACTAAACGAAAAATAGCCGATCGTGAAAAAGAACACCGTGCAGATCTTAAACTAGGAAAAACCTCTACCGCTTTCTCCACTACCCATAATAATAACCCAATAAACATTAACTCTATTAACATCCAAAAAATAGCTCCCTACAATAACCATAACTACGCTCTAAAACGGGAGGCCCTTGAAATTATCACTAACCCCAACACAGTAAACAATAGAGAACATTCCATCATCCCAGCTGCATGGCAACACCTCTTACAAGACTCCGAAGTGAAGCGAAGTAACTCTGACAACAAACCGCGAAACTATAAAACGAAAGACGAAGGCGTAACAAGTGGCTCTGAAGATTATCACGATTGTGATCGAAATTGATCAGCCAAAATTGAAAAGCTTATATAAGGTATATTTTAAAATGAAATAAATTAGTTTGCTTTTCATTAAATTTATATGAAATTAGTACATGTAATTTGAATTTTTCTCTGGTCCCTTCAACTTCGAATTATCCAAGTTCTACCACATAGGCAGACTGTTAAATAGAAGATATTTTTACAAATGATGCAAGGACTACTACATGATTTGCAAAATAATGATGATTTGTTTTCTGGAATAATCATTAAAATAACATTCATGCTCAGTAGAAATAAATGATTTTATGTACACTGCTACATACTTCATTATAATTTTTTTAAAACAATGTGTTATAAGGAAGACTGGGATTAGTTGACACACAGCTTCTATTTTCTACCAATGTAGAATTAGAACATTGTTATCTTACAAGTGTGGAGTATGTATATGTGCAGGGCATGTATAGGTTTTAATGTATAGGTGCACAATCCACCATAACTCCAGTCTGCTTAGAAGCATCATGAAGTAAAAATCTATGTTTCATCATTTTCATGATTGCTAAGTATAGTAGTTTTTGAAAGAGTGGTTAACTGTGGTTACATTCATGGAAAGAGAAGTAGAAATAAATGATTTTATGTACCCTGCTACATACGTCATTATAATTTTTTAAAAACAATGTGTTATAAGGAAAACTGGGATTAGTTGGAACACAGCTTCTATTTTCTACCAATGTAGAATTAGAACATTGTTATCTTACAAGTGTGGAGTATGGTATAGTAGTTTTTGAAAGAGTGGTTAACTGTGGTTACATTCATGTATCACCAGGGCTTAATTTCTAACAAAAGAAGTATAAGAGCACTAATCTTCAGAACTTATGTTCGTATGTGTCTCTCATTTTCAAGTTTATCGATAAATTTTGTGATATTTCTGTTTAAATCATTTTCTTCTTCGAAAACAAATTGCTGTTCAGTTTTCTGCTCTTGATGTTTTGATGAAATTGTGGTTCAATTTGCTCAATAAAACAAAAAACACAAACTGTATTCTTTTATGGTTAATTTAAACTATTTCTAGCCACTGTGTGAAAAGTAATACTGAAAAACCACTAGTTTCTTGCTAGTAAAGTTATGTAGAAGACAAAGCATGTGTAGCAAGTTACATTTCAAATGTAAATGTATTTATAAGAAAAGAATAGTAAGAGAAAAAAAAATCTATTTGGGTCTTTGATTTTTCTGGTTGATTGGATTTATCACCGCACTAGTGCTCCTCTGTGGGCAATTGGTGCAGGTCTGGGACTCCCAGAGATGTTCCGGAGACTTGCCTTCACAATTTTGATCCTCCATGGAGGGGATGCTTGATTTTTCAGAAATGATACACTGATGCATTCTAGAACACACTACTAATGAGTTCTCATGCATTCCATCTAATACATAAAAATTCACCAAAATAAAAGTAGTATGGGAACTGCGTTCCCATGTGTCATGATATCCTCTGTGAGGCTAATTGGCATAGTTAGGCATGAGGTAAGTTGGCATACTATGACATTGCTATGGTACAGCTTGGCATTCCTTAATGATAGTTCAAAAGGTAAAGAACTTCTCTAAGGTGAAGAGCTTTCAGCCTCAGTCTTCTGCCAAGACAATGGTGGAGGTTTTCATTTGACAATTTCCATGAATCCTGAAGAACCTTAAAAAGATTTCAACAGGTCAAACTGACCAAGACCAACAATGAATCCCCCATATCATGGGCCTCCCAATCACCCTAAATCAAAATATATGAATGTTTTGGTGAAATATCAAGCCTGAACAGGGGCGCAGCCCCAGCTCACCGCTCAGTGAGCAGTTTTGAGCTATACAAGGACCGAAGTCCAAGTAGGGCTGTCCCGAAAAAATAAATAAATATCAAGCCTGTCCATACCTTGGGAAGATTGACGAAACTGATGGCAATGAGATTCAAATGTCCACCAAAGTCAAAATAGGGAAAAAATGGAGATGGCCGACAAGAATGATTTAATTTTGTTCAATCAAAGTAAAATTGTGCAAAAATTTAAATTAATGAAATAAACGAGCATGCAATTTGTACATTCATAGTTGATTTCAAACATTCATCTACTATAGTTATTCTATTTGAATAACTATAGTAGATACAATAAAAACAGAATTTATTTTTCTGGATGAATTCATTATTTGTTCATATACTTAATCAGAAATTTTTGGTCAAATATTAAAATAAAATTTTTTGTTAAAAAATTGCTGTGTTCTGCCAAAGTATCTTTATCTCTATCACATTATGCCAACTATTCCTGTAACCACGGTGTACTGTTATAAGTGCAAGCTTTCTTGGAACTACCTAAACATGTATTTAATTGATGGGTCCTATGTAATTTTGTAGTCAAAATGTTAAGCTCTCCTATACATTCATCAGAATTTCTCTAACAAGGAAACATTGAAAAATTGTCATCTTCAAAAAGTATTGAAAAAAATATATGTGATTCTACTCTTCATAAAACACCAGAAAATGAAAAAATTATCGGCTGAAATTAATTACAGCGACTACAAAAAATTATCAAAATTAAGCATATTTGGTGATTTCATACTGCTAGCCGATTGGTTTTGAGTACTTGGCGGAAAATCAAAACACGGTTCTGTTCGTACACGACAATCTTGGTGCTAGCAAACATATCGCCTAACAGCGCTAAATGACCAAATATGCTTAATTTTGATAATTTTTTGTGGTTGCTGTAATTAATTTCAGCCGATACTTTTTTCATTTTCTGGTGTTTTATGAAGAGTAGAATCACATATATTTTTTTCAATACTTTTGAAGATGACACCTTTTGAATGCTTCCTTGTAAGTGATACACAAAAAAAAAAAAAAAAAAAAAAAAATAGAAAAATCAAAAACCAAAATCTATGCCAACTAGCTCTGTTCTCTCCTACAATAATGTGTGAGAGGAAAAATAAAAAATAAATAAATAAAAATGTTGTTTAGTTTCTTTTAACCATTACTCATTAAAAATTCACAAATTTAAGAAAAATTTCTATTAAAAAATGAATAAATGAATGAATAAAAAGACAATTTAAACACATAAGCTTATCAACACTTATTTATTGGTCTCCAGATTAACATGATACAAACAACTGTCCTGATTAAAAATCAGAAAAAAACAACACATATCTTAAAGACAAAAAATAAATAAAAGATCTTTGAAACTAAAAAAATAACAGATCTTTAAAACATAAATTGTAAAATAAAAAATAACAGATCTTTTGAACAAAAACATTTTGTGCAGAAACGAAAACGAAATATTTTATTATTATTAAAATATTCAACACAATGCAACAATGAAGAATAAAAATATTCTGTTATATATTAGTAAATAATAAGATTTAAAATTATGCAGCTTGTAAAATATTTAAGAAGAAAAAAAAAAAAAAAAAAAATAGAGTAATCAATCTACAAAATGTAAATATTTTAGCACAATAAATTGGATTTATTTAAAACATTTTATTGTTTAACTTCTTAATAATCAACCTTTAATGATATATGGAAAAAGAAGAGATTTCAAAATTCTGTGAAGAGGGGGAAGGGGTAAGATTTATGGATAAGACAATAAATAAAATACCCTATTGTAAAATTTATTAAGTTAACTTTATTTTCATGAAATTTAGAGAATGTGATTTATTTTTCTATGGAAAAATGGTATCATTAATAATTTATTTTTTATTGTTACAATAAATAGAAATAAATTCTGATAGAGTTTAAAAGTAGGGTTTTTTTTGCACAAGATATATAATTGTAATATGTCTTGAACATATAATTATTATATATACAGGGTGATTATGCAGTCATGGGACAAACTTAGATGTGTGTGTGTATGGGGGGGGGGGGGGTAGAGAACATTACAAGGATTTAGAATTGTATAAGAACCCATTTCTCTAACATCATTTTCACCCTTTAAGAACTGGATGTTTTGAACTGCTGTATACAACTAACTCTGCAATTTAAAAATCTTGCATGCTTCATTATTTTGCACAATGTTCATATTATTGCAATCACTGCGATAAAATACACCGATAAAAACAGAACTTACTTATTTATGTATATATTAGCAGGTAAAAACTCTTTAAAAAAAATTGCAACATTGGAGAGTCATGCCCATATCCACGCAAAATCACCTATTCTTAAAGGGTTAAAATGATGTTTGGAGACATGGGTTTCTATAAAATTCTGAATCCATGTGATGTTCTCTACCTCCCCTCCAAGTTTGCCCCATAAATTCGGAATCACCCTGCATATATATAAGATGTATTAATGAACAGACAAAAAAGCAGTTAAGTTGTATGGTACCAAAAATAAAACTACCCATTTTTAGAATAAGAATTATTCTTTTATTTTTTGCCTTAATACTAAGGTGGAAAATAAAGAAAAAATAACTTCCTCTCTTTCCTCACCTTTTAGGAAAGTGCATGCATGTGTATAAATGAGATTCACAAAATAATTGATGATTTAAAAAATATATATCATGACTTATTAATAAAAAATAAAATTAAAAAAGAAGTAACTATTTTTTGTAGTTATTTAGCAAGGTTAGAACAAACCAACACTTGAGAAAATTCTAAAAATTGCTTACAGGTATACTGTTCATAGTTAAATTTTCAGCAACAGTTTTACACAGAAATTAACTGCTGCATATTATCATTAGTTTTAAAGAAACTAAAAATTTTTCTCTGCTTTATAATTTTAGGTGATTGAAAGCACCAATTATAGTGTAACCACATTTCCTACTCCTAGCAGTGAGCTTCCAAATTCTTAGAGGGGAGCCAAATTAACCAACAAATTGGGATTTGATAAACATCAAGTTATTCAGTTATCACTTATCCCTATTTCAACACTGACTTGTTGAGTACACACATGCACAGAGGCTCCCATGGTTGCAAGAAATGTGGTTAAAAAATAAATAAAGCATGAAGCGCAAACAACTGCATTGAAAAGATAGTCTAAACGAATAAATTGCATGGCAAGCAAGGATTTGATCTTTTTTATTTTTCTGACTCATCTAGGTAAATTTCTCTGACTTTCCACATATTTTTCTTTCATCTCAGCAAATGACATTTTATAATTAAAATAATAATAATAATAAATAAATAGATATATTTTTCTTTTTTGAAAATTCCAAGGGTTCAAACAAAGTTTTGAAACTCCAAATTTTATGAGTTAAAAAATGTCACTGATTTCAAGGCAACATTAGAAAAAAAAAAAAAAAAAAATTATTTTTAAAGATTTGAATGACAAACAGATAGTTGTATATAATTTTCTTTCTTGAAAACATTATTATGTATTTACTTACTTGTGAGTAACATAATTTCATCTATGTCATTATTCACTGTAATAGTGCCAATTGATGTATGTTTGATATTTTCAAAATTACTTATTAACAATATGAGGCGAAACAAAAACGGGGGGGGGGGGGGGGGGATATAGCTATACAGGTAACTTTAATAACCAAGAAATTTAAATTCAAATAGATTATTCACTGTAATACAACAATATTACTAATAGATATAT
Source organism: Salticus scenicus (assembly GCA_963930645.1). NCBI lineage: Eukaryota > Metazoa > Arthropoda > Arachnida > Araneae > Salticidae > Salticus > Salticus scenicus. Next base: position 112,221,531 of record OZ005661.1, on the reverse strand, counting down.
GTTTAATATTTTCAAAATTACTTATTTACAATATGAGGAGGGGGGGGGGGGAGGATATAGCTATACAGATAATTTTAATAACCCAAAAATTTAAATTCAAATTGATTGTGAAGACAAGTTTTATGAATAAGCCTCAATCAAGGTAGCAATACAAATTTCACATTTTCATTAAATCAAGATTTATTAACCTCATGAATTTTTTGTAAATTTGTAAAAGCGAAGAAAAAGAAAATGAAAGAAAAGAAAACTAAAAACAGAGGAAATAAGAATACTCAAGTTGACACTGGAATAAAATTTATAAAATATAACAAAGTTATACAGTATAAATAAAAAAAGAACCAAAAAAATAATTTCTTTGTGCATGCAGCAAGACATATACACACATGTATTCACAAAATCACTGTTTTTCTAGCACATATTTCAGTACCTCCAGAAAAAAGTAAAAAGAGGTTTAGATTATAAAATGAGAAATCTTTTCTGCCATAACAAAAATTTTTAAATAAAACAGCATGCAATAAGCAAACATAAACACTGATTCTTAAGCTATTTTATGTATATAAAAACACTGTGGGTTGTATTATGTTTGATTCATGATATTATATTACAAAACTTGAAAATTAAAGTTTCACCCATGAATAGAACAGATTTAATTACCAAAAGAAGAACTAAAAATCTTGTTTTTTTTTTTTTTTTTTTTTTTTTATAAAACTTATCTTTACTTGATATATAATAGTTTTAAATATGTAAATATTGACACAATTTTTCTTTTATTATAATTTTTTTTCAATTTTGAATAAAACCAGAATAAATGTGTAAAGATCTTATTTAAAAAAAAAAAAAAAACTATGAATTATTGTTAATAATTCAATATTCTCAGAAGAAAAAAATTATTGAATGTGACACTTTGTTGCAAGCAGAACAGCCAATAAAAAGATTAGGCACACCCCTGTCACAAAACATTTTTATGCTTTCTGCGACAAGCCTTATTCATGCAAACCTTTTCTGCAAGACAATATTGACATATTTTCTAATTTACACATAATATATATATATAATGTAAAAATATCAATATTATTAATAGACTGTTGAAGAATTCTTAAATATAATACATGAGTTTCTATTTTCTAATCAAATTTAGTAATAAATTTAATTTTTATGAGCAAATCTTTCTGCAAATGACAATTTCTTTTCTGCAACAATGTCACTATGTCACCTAAATTCTGCCACAGGGACGCACACTATAGGGGGGAAAGATGAAGAAGTGGGGGGGGGGGGGAGAGCAGCATGGACTCTTCTTAGTAACTTTATCACAAAAATAATTACGTATATATGAAACTAATTGAATTTTAGATTTACATTAGATAAAAGTAATGAATCTTATTTATAAAATATAACTAATTCAAATCTGTTTTGAATAAAGTTTTTTTTTTTTGTTTCAAAAATATTTTTTAGAACTTTTCTATACATTTAAAACAGGCATTAAATATTTTGGCGCTTTCATATTAACTGCATGCCAACGATTAATCATCATTACTAACTAAAATGAAGCAACTAATAAATTAGTTTGAACAAATTTTTGAAAACACCTTTCAATCTTTATAAAAAAAAAAAAAAAAAAATTATCGCAAAGTATGTTAACTTTACAATGATTATTGCTAACCTAAAATTATAACATGCAAATAACATGAAAATTTCTTTTTTTCTCCCGAAAAACACCACCAATTTTCACAATGTACAAAATAATTTATTCTTAATTATTTAAAATTAAAACTTTTATAATAGTTATAACATTTGTTTAAGAATTGTATTTATAAAAAGCATATAATACTACAGACATTTTTTAAAGGTATAATTCATATATTTTTCAAACGCTAATTTCAGTTCAGATAGTAAATTTATGAAGCTTACAAAAATGTGAGGCTTAACATTGGAATTTTTAACTAATTTGTTTATAAAAAAATTCAGCACTAAGGATTTTATTTTAGGAAATGAATAAAAATAATTGAACAACGAAGAGGAACATTTTACATTTTTAATTTTTTTTTAATTGATGATGACATTAAATTTACTGTCAGTGTATTTATAGACATTGTTTCTTGAGAGTTTTAGAACCAACATGAATTTTAATTTGAAAACAATCCCAAAGTACAATTTAAACAAATAATGTAATACTATATCCAACTGATTCAGGGTTTATACTCAAACGTTAAAAAGAAAATTACTTGAGTTTTCCAGATCATTTTCAAGACATTATTAATGGTATATTATCATTCTTTGTAATAATACACATTTTTGCCTATTTTTAAAATACTTTATCATTTAAATTGAAATATACATAAAAAAGGCAGTAGTAAGGAGAAATTTCATCTTTTGAGATTTAACAATCAATTTTTTCAAAATTTTAATAAAAATTTCATTTTCCACGAGATTTTTTCTGAGATTTAGAATCAAAATGCTTATTCCCTGAGTATTTCAGATTTTTCAAGTTTCTCTTGAGGTATATGAACTGCGGATTGGTGGCACCAGTATATTTTTTATTGAGTGATCCAAATAATCTTGCAACTATTTCCGTCAAGTAAAGAATATGAATATTCACATACAGGCAGAAAACAGGATTAACATTCTAAGTTTAAAATTGAATTAGTAATATTTTACCATTTTAGAAGAATTTATAATAATAATAATAAAAGTTAGTGTCAACAACAATTAACTATTCATAAATATTAGTTTTTCAATTAAATCTACAGAAAGTCTCTAAAAAAATCATTTATGTTTTTAAAAATTTTTTACTGTTTACTATAGAACAAATTACCGAAAGTTACAGGACGGTCTTAAAGTTCATTAAAAAGAAAGTATTAATCACAGGGATGAGATTAGCAAAAAGACAAAAAAGCTGAAACTGTACACAGAGGCAATACATTAAAATGAAATGCTCAGATTTTGATGACAAATTCTATTATATCAGGGTAATAAATATGTGTTTTATTCTTCATCTTTATATATATTAAAAAAAAAAAAAAAAAAAGATTATTCTTTAGTATGCAATTGTTTTATTTGATTAGCTGATGTAACAAATTCACATCAGAAACACAAAAAAAAAAAAATTGAAACCTGAAAAAAACCTGAGCTGAAAAATCTCTGTAATTATCAACTGTTATTCTAAAATAATTTATTTAAAAGAAAAAGAAAATTTTCTTACATAAAAACTTTTAACATTCATTTTTTTTTTTTTTTTTTTTTTTTTTTTTACACATACACGGAAACCTTAAAATATATTATGCTAAGACATCTAATCATTTAAAGCATTCTGTTCACTCCAGAATATTAAAAAAAAAAAAAAAAAAAAAAAAAGAAAGAAAGAAAAAAATTAAAATAAGAAATTTTTAAACAATCACAGTTATTTTGACAAGTTTGCTTATTTATTGGGCTCCCTATTGTACATGAAAATAATTGAAGTGAAATTTAAAGTGGAATAATCGATTAAGTATAAAATAACAGAGAATCTAACAAAAAACAACCATAATAAACAAACAAAAATCTCAGGATATATATATATATATGTGGGAAGTTCCGTGCACAGCCTACAGATGGCGCTGCCTCGGATGCGTATCATTGAACGAGATGACAAACGGAGGAGTTGAGATCTGGCTGCAGTGGAGATCGGTTGAGACCTTCAGCGCGTAGGCTGACAGGCTCATTTTTCTGCTAATTAGAGCTTGTTGTGCTCTGTATAAGTGTGTAGAGCCATGGAGAGCTCTATACCATAATCTCACTTATTAGAAATAGTACGCGTAGATACTAATGTGAATTGTAGAGCGAGTCAGTGCTCATATATGATACTTTCTGTTAGTCCTAGTAATGAAGAGAGCTTGTTATGTGTATTAGGCCTCGAAACCAGCAAATGTTATTGATGGAAACCCTGCTATTATTATCATTTTATCTTTGTGTAAACTGTGTTGTGAACGTAATAAATGTTTTTAGTTATCTTAATCGCACCTCTTCATTGCCCCACCCCTAGACGCCCAGCTGATATACTACAAGTGGGGACTCTGCCGGGATATTACCACCAACAAGTTAAAAAAGGTAACTGTTATTGTTATATATTTATCATTGTGTTTGATAGTGGATAATAATGATTAATGCATATATTGAGCAAAAAGAGTTCGAGTTACTATTTTGAATTAGAAATTAATGGTGAAATACTTTTGAGAACACTTTTGGTTTCAATGTGTGATGAAATAAAATAAATAATATAACTTGAGAAGAATGAATAAAAATAAGAATTATGATTGAAAAAAAATATTCTGAGTAATCTTTTATAATTTTGCTTATTACTGTTTGCAATAATATTTTAACAATATTATAACAATATTATTTTAAAACGAAAGTGATAACAATTATTAAATAGAGAACAATAATGGTGATATTATATGAAATATGTGTAATAATTAAGAAATATATAAGATGATCTAAATATTCTGTTGTATATTACAAATTGTTCTGCAGGTGGTTATTTAAAAATCATGATAATTTTGATTTGAGAACAAAAACCATAGAATCATTTTTTGAGAAAATTGTTCTCATATTATTGTGTTTCTATTTAAGTATGATATTAATTTGGTAGAAATATTGAAATATTTTTTGGTATAAATAATTATTTAGAGTTATAATGGCCCAAAACGTGTTGCAAGGCATTAGAAAAGCCGATTTAAGAACAATTGCTGAAGAATTAGGCCTAACTGTTCCGGCGGAAGCTAAGGTACTTGAAATCAAAACTTTAATTGAGAGTTCTGATATTTATAAAAATGATTTAGAATTTGTTAGAGGTGTTATTAAAATGTTAGTAGAAGAACAAAAGTTGAAATCTATAGAAGAACAAACCAAAATTGAGATAGAAAGAATTAAATTATCCCAGTTAGAAAAAGAAATAGAGTTACAGAATTTAAAGTTACAGGCTGCAGCAAATAATTCTAGTAATAATGTTGAGCAATCAAATTCAGAAACTACTTCACAATCATTAGAAAATTTAATTAGAAGTATTCGAACTTTAACCATTTCAGTACCTGAGAAACCGGAAGCTTTGCACTTATTTTTTCAATCCCTTGAAAAAGCATTCGTTTCTAAAAATGTACCCCCTAAATTTAAATCGGAAATATTGATTAATTTATTGGGAGATAAATGTAATCAGGTTCTTGCGTACGTAACCACCGAAGAAATTAACGATTATGAAAAAGTTAAGGAATTAATTTTAAGACAGTTCCAACCAACGCCGCGTGAATGTTTAAGTAATTTTAAAAATGCGTTGCGTAATCCGTCAGAATCTCATGTCCAATTCGCTTCGCGTCTAAGCGCTTCTTTTGATTACTATTGTAGATTGAGAGGGGTTAACGATGTTAAGCAATTGTGTGATCTTATAGTTTCCGATAAAATATATGAAACGTTGGATTCTAGAACTAAGGAACATATTAGTGTTCGAGAAGGTCAAAATTGGTTTAAACCCAACGAGTTAGGTCGGGAGTGTGATTTATTCTACTCTTCTAGAGGTAAATCGTTAATTGAAACTAATAATAATACACGAAACGAAAGTTCAGAGAATAAGCGGTTTGTAAACAAAACTCCTTTTAGAAAGACACATTATAATAATAAAGATCCCATAGTACGTAATTCGGTATCTAATCAAACTCACGAAAAGCATGAAAGAATGTGTTATATTTGTGGTGCAAAAGGGAAAACATTTCATTTCGCTAGAGTGTGCCCTAAACGTAGTTCAGAGAAAAAAGAATTCCGTGAAAATCTTCCAACGAATTCAGTAGTTCAATCCGAAACAAGTCCGATTAACCTAATTGTTAATGAGCTCGAATATGTTGATATTTTAGTGGATGATATTCCACTTAAAGGGTTAAAAGATTCTGGTTCTTCGATTCTAATTGTAAATAAAAATAGCATTCCACAGACTAAAAATGTTATTTCTTCAACCACTCTAGTTAGCTGCTTTAATGAAAAGAAAGATGCAAATCTGACTGAATTTAAAATATCTTTACCTAATCATGATTCAATAAACATAATCGGTGCTTTATGCAACAATTTGACATGCGACGTAATTCTGCCTAATAATATCTTTCATATTTTGAAACAACAAAATAAAGAGGAAGCAGATGTTTCGAGTTCCAGCGTAGGGGGGAAAGATAGTCTTCTAAATTCGGGGGAAAGCAATTTCGATGAAGCAAATGAGTGTTCTTTTCCTGTATTCGATCGAAAGGAAAATGAAATAGATTCTTTTTTTTCAAGTATGTGCAATTTTTCAGAAGAAGAAAAATTCGATGTCAGTTATATTTTAGATAAGTCGTTAAAAGAGAAATTAAGCGAATTAATAAAAAGTTATAAGCCAGTTAAAACAAAAAGTACTGATTTAAAAATGTCCATTATTTTATCTGATGATATACCAGTGTGCTCACGCTCTCGCAGATTATCATTTGTAGAGAAATCAGAGGTGGACAGACAAATTGACCAGTGGTTAAAGGATGGTATAATTAGAGAAAGTACATCAAATTATGCTTCGCCAATAGTGGTGTGTAGGAAAAAAGATGGAGGAATAAGGTTATGCTGTGATTATCGTGCTTTAAATAAGAAAATAATTAAAGATAAATACCCGTTGCCAAATATTGAAGATTTATTTGATAGATTAGGGGAGGGTAAAGTTTTTTCGACACTAGATTTAAAGAATGCGTTTTTACAAGTTGATGTAGAGGAAAAAAGTAGGAAATATACAGCTTTTGTGACCGATAATGCCCAGTATGAGTTTCTAAAAGTTCCCTATGGATTATGTAATAGTCCCTTAGTATTTCAAAGATATGTAAATTATGTGTTTAAAGACTTATTAAAAGATGGTACTGTAATTATTTATTTAGATGATATAATTATTCCATCTAAAGATGAGAATGAAGGGTTAGATAAATTAAAACGTGTGTTAGAAACGGCATCAAAATTTGGTCTAGAGTTAAATTTAAAGAAATGTCAGTTTTTGAAACGTAAGATCGATTTCTTAGGTCACATAATTGAGAATGGCACGATTAAACCCTCAGTAGAAAAAACTCTCGCAGTACAAAATTTCCCAGAACCCCGTAATGCTAGGGAAGTGCAGAGTTTCTTAGGTTTAACGGGTTACTTTAGAAAATTTATTCGTTCATATGCCAACATAGCAAGACCACTCAGTGACTTATTACGTGCTTCCACTCCATTTAAATTCGAGCAAGAGCAGAAATTAGCTTTTCAAAAGCTTAAAGACATTTTATCTAATGCACCTGTCTTACACCTTTTTAAGCAAGGCTATAAGTTAGAAGTTCATACAGATGCATCTAAATTAGGATTCGGTGCAATCCTATTACAACAAGATGACGATGGACAGTACTATCCAATCCATTATATGAGTAAAAAGACCTCTGTACAAGAAGAAAAATACTGTAGTTATGAGTTAGAAGTGTTAGCGATAGTAGAAGCCCTTAAAAAATTTAGGAACTATTTGTTAGGTAGTAAATTTAAAATTTATACTGACTGTCAAGCGTTCACTAAAACTCTAGATAAACGTGAATTGACACCTAAGGTAGCCAGGTGGTCTTTCCTGCTACAGGAATTCGACTACGAAGTAGAACATCGTCCTGGTAAACAAATGCAGCATGTTGACGCTCTTAGCCGACACCCTGTAATGGCTGTAAATACTGATACCCTTACTCATCGTATTGCTACTGCTCAAGAAAATGATGAGTTTATCAATACTATGAAATCTCTTTTACAACAAAACCAAAATGACGAATATGTGTTAAAAAATAATGTTTTATATAAAGTGTTAAATGATAGGGATGTACTAATTGTCCCAGAGATCATGCAACTTGAGGTCGTAAAGAAATGTCATGCCTTAGGACATTTTTCGGCTAATAAAACTGAAGAGTTAGTAAAAAGAGACTACTATTTTTCTAATATGAAAAAATGCGTAGATAACGTTGTAAAAAGTTGCGTAGAATGTATTCTCGTAAATAAGAAACAGGGAAAAGGAGAAGGTTTTTTGAACCCTATCCCTAAAGGGGATATACCATTATCCACGTATCACATCGATTTTGTGGGTCCATTACCAACAACTAACAAAAACTACAATCACATTTTCACAGTAATCGATGGATTTAGTAAATTTTCGTGGCTATATCCAGTCAAATCAACTTCTTCAGCAGACGCCTTGCAAAAATTAAAACAGCAAGCTGCTATTTTTGGTAACCCCGCAAGAATAATATCCGATCGTGGACCTGCGTTCATATCTAAGGAATTTGCAGATTACTGTAAATCAGAGGGAATTGAACATGACACCATCACAACCGGAATCCCAAGAGGGAATGGTCAAATTGAGAGACTTCATCGAACAATCATTCCTGTATTATCCAAGTTATGTATAAATGACCCTAACAAGTGGTACAAGTTTGTTGAGGCTGTTCAGAGAACTATTAATTCCACCACATCGAGAAGTACCAAAAGAACTCCTTTTGAACTACTCACTGGAGTAACAATGAGAAAGAAAGAAGATAAGAGAATACTAGAACTTCTCGAAGAGGAAAGGATAAATTCCATGCTTGATAATCTTAACACCATTCGTGAAGAGGCAAGAAAAAACATTCTTAAGATTCAAGAAGAAAATCGCCGATGTTACAACAAGAAGAGAAAGAAAGCCCATGTATATAAAATTAATGATCTAGTTGCCATCCAGCGAACTCAGTTTGGAACCGGCATGAAACTAAGACCAAAATTCTTAGGTCCTTATAAAGTTGTGCGAGTAAAGTCCAAAGACAGATATGAAGTCGAAAAGATAGGCGATCATGAAGGACCTATACATACTAGTACTTCTGCAGACCATATGAAATTATGGTCCACAAACTAAATAGACTGAACTAAATGGACTGATAAACTTTTAAAAAAAAAAGTTAACTGTGAATTTTTATGTACATAATTTTTTTAATGTATGTTTCTCTTTTTTTTTTTTTTTTTTTTTAATTGTATTTTGCAGATATCCTTTAGTATCCCAGGTTGGTTTACGGTGAGGTCACCGCAACATCAGAATGGCAGAGCGTTGTGGGAAGTTCCGTGCACAGCCTACAGATGGCGCTGCCTCGGATGCGTATCATTGAACGAGATGACAAACGGAGGAGTTGAGATCTGGCTGCAGTGGAGATCGGTTGAGACCTTCAGCGCGTAGGCTGACAGGCTCATTTTTCTGCTAATTAGAGCTTGTTGTGCTCTGTATAAGTGTGTAGAGCCATGGAGAGCTCTATACCATAATCTCACTTATTAGAAATAGTACGCGTAGATACTAATGTGAATTGTAGAGCGAGTCAGTGCTCATATATGATACTTTCTGTTAGTCCTAGTAATGAAGAGAGCTTGTTATGTGTATTAGGCCTCGAAACCAGCAAATGTTATTGATGGAAACCCTGCTATTATTATCATTTTATCTTTGTGTAAACTGTGTTGTGAACGTAATAAATGTTTTTAGTTATCTTAATCGCACCTCTTCATTGCCCCACCCCTAGACGCCCAGCTAATATACTACATATATATATATATATATATATTTTATCTTATTGGTCATTGGTGTTTCAGTGATCTTCTATCTGTTGCTTGGCTTCTACTATGCTTAATAGATCAACTTTATTATATATATATATATATATATATTACAACATAATTAATGTTTTTTTGTGTGTGTGTGCCTGCATTAAGGCCAATTGCCCATATGCAGGTCCTAGATTTAGGTGGTCTACCCTTTCTGTGGGGGCCTTTCTAAGGGGTTTTAGCCCATATAATTCATGTTATAACAAATTATAACTATATAGTTAATACTAAGGATATTATGAAATATGTGTTCAAAGTAAAAATTTCTGACATATTTAATAGAAAATAATGAAATGTTTGTAAAATTTCCCAAAATCGAAATTTGCTTTAAACAACTATTTGCCATGAATATTTTCAAATTGAAATTCAAGTATTGCACAGCTTAATATTGTTGCATGTTTCTTCTTTATTATTATTTATTTATTCATGTTTGTGAAACATGAAGCATAATAAAGCTTTAAAAAAAAAAAAAAACACAGAAGATCATTCAAATAAGCTTTAAACAACATTTATAAAAACAATTTATAATTTAACATTTTGGCAAGGCAATTCTACGTGACTTACATACCATTTGACAGATTTTCATAAAAGTAAATTCTATATACATAAAAAAAATATCACATTTTAATTTAAATATATATATAGATGTCTAAGGTACAATTATAAACTAGGGATATCAGTATTTAAAAATTTAATGATTCTAGAATGTATTCAGATCTAAACTTGACACTGAGATCTAACATTACAAAAAAAAAAAAAAAAAAAAAAAAAAAAAAAAAGGAGGTGAGGGGAGAGGGAAGTGTTTTATTTTATAGAATAGAAAACATTTCCAAGTTATTATATATACAAATAACATTGTTTTAAAAGTAATTAATAATGTCAATCAATATCTTAAGTGTAACATACACTGTGTTATTTTGTACCTCTTATTGCATTTCCTGGTTAAGTATTTGAAGTAAATAAACAAAAATATTGGAAACAAATATGCTTTGTCAGATTCTAATTTTCAAGATTCAATCAATCTACTGCATGTACAAAACAAAGCTGAGTTTATTTATTTATTTATTTTTTTTAATTTTCTCTCTTTTTACAATGCTTACAATTTCTTTTTACCAATGATATAAATAAAGCAAATATGTGCTGCCAGATTTTAATTTTAAAACTTAAATCAATCTACTACATATACAAAACAAAGTTGAGTTTTTTTTTTTTCTTTAAATTTATTTTCTCTTCTTTTACATTGTAATTACCAACAAGATAAATAGAGTGCTAATTCAACGGATAAAGAATTAGCTTTCTGTGGTTCAACATGAATCACGTGACATGCACCAATAGATTGCTACATTTGGACCTTTATTGCTATTTTGGCATTTAAAATTTCAGTTCAGCAAATTATCATCATTATTAGGTAACAAGACAGTCCTATGATTGAAATAAATTGTTTTTTAAATCATTTTACACATATTTTACATTATAATAAATAATGAAATACATTTTTTTTTTTTTAATTATTATTATTTCCCAACAAAGTTTAAAAATGTTTAGAAAGAAAAATTAAGCTTTTAAAAGAGCTAAATTAAAAAATAAATAATAATTTCTTAACTAATTTTAAATACTTTGTTGGTTAAATTTTGACTACACAAAATAACTAGTAAAATGAAAATTAAAATGATTTAGAACAAAAAATATATTAAACAACGTAAGTAAACAAAAACATTAGCGGTTATAACTTTCGCCAAGTACAATCTCCATGCAGTTGTTGCCATAGAAATTTATTAAAAATAAGCTGTAACCAAGGAAACCAATGTATAGATGGTTCATCTCACATGACTTATGTTGGACCATGCCAGGGTTACTATTTATCACTCTATTTTATTTATTTCATTGGTAATTACCATGTTATGAAGAACTGCTCACGGAAAAGTTTATTCAATTTTTTTATGGCATAATATTTCACAAAACTAGTTAACTGTGGAAAGTGTCTTTAATAAATTTTCGGGTTTTTATAATAAAAATGAATCATCACACACAAAATAAATCTTTGGTACACATTTAATTTCCCCATTTTTTATTTATCTTTATGTTGAATTAATAAATTAATTAAGGTATATTTTAAATAAAATATACTTTTACATTTAATTAAAAAAAAAAAAAAGCTTTACATGTTATGCTCTATTACCCTCCCAAATTTTTCAGTTTAAATAATGCAGTTTATAAGGTCACTAAAATTTTGCAATAATTTGAACAAATTTAAATGAATCAAACATAATACATATACTAAAGCTAGACCAATGGAACAAAAATGTACCAAATATACATTCTAATAACAATAAAAGACAACAACCAAATGCAATAAAAATATGGCAATTAATATATAAATGCAAATTCAAATCTATAAAAATTTAAAATCATGAAAACTTCCACATTCAACAAACAAGGAACCAAATACAGTAATTAAAAATACATGCATTTTAATCCACCAAGTTTTCATGCAATAATGAACTCCAGACTTCATACTATAGTTTGCTAAGGAAAAAAATATAAATAAAACATTTTAGAAGTGCAATACAATAAATAATATGCATAAATTTTAATTATACTAAAAACATGTTTTAAAAATGTGCACCAAACAAAGCTACAATAAAACAATTTTTTGCAAGCAAGCATTAGGTAAAAAACAAAAATTAATAGCAAAGATATTTTATAGCTAATTATTAAGGTGCCATATTAAGCAAAAAATAAAATGAATAAATAAATTGTACTATAAAGCAGCGAGGCAAAACCAAAAGCCAATAGTTGTTTCGCTACTCAAACAGTAGAATAAATTTCCCTTTGTTTTCTAGGTGTATTTGATAAATAAATAAGTAATATGTTGTGGCCATTACAAAACTTTCTTCTACATTTTCCCATACAAATTCACGCAATGCAAATTATTTATTTAAAGTATTATCTATCAAAACTATTTTCCATGGTAAGTACAGATGTTTTCATTGCAGAAAAGTATAACCTTAAATATCCAAGAAAAATCAATTTTGTGCCTTAAAGACAACATCTTTTTTTTTTTTTTTTTTTTTTTTAATCTATAACTTTATTTTAAATTATCCCAATAGTTATTATAATTAACTTTGTTATAATTATCACAATAATGAATAGTTCAACTACTCATTTTAAAGGTATTGACGAGTTGTTTTGAAAATTATTCATTTCACCCTACCTTTTCAGTAATTTTCTTAAATATACAAGAATTTATCCTAGTTGACTGTTACTATCATAATAAAATAAGTATATATATTAATTTTACAACAATTGATTAAGAATAATTTTCATGGTGCATATTTATACAAAAGTTTGTCCTATGCTGGCATATTAAAAATTATGATAAAACGGGGACACCACCTATTGAGTTAATAATAATAACACCAAAAGTTAATAATCACGAACTTTTTGTCAAGTTGCAACTAAATATACCTTTTTATGACATTCTATGGATTAGTTGTCAAGCTAGAGAGGGTAGATTTCTCCCCCCTCCCTACACACACACACGTTTTCTAAAACTGGGCAAATCATATTCGGAATATTGCAAAATATGTAAATTCCCCAAAAAACGAATAGAAATTTTTTTTCTAAATCCAATATTTTCTTCTATTAAATATAGTAGAAAATAATAGTGTAAGTAGTAAGAAAATAAAACTACAAAGAATTTAAAGGGAATTAAAAAAAAAAAAAAAATAGTATTAATTATGAATTTGCAAATAAATAAAAAGATTTTCTAAAAAATAATACAATGACTCAACTAGGAATAGTAAAAATCATAAAATATGACCAATGTTTTTAATAATTTCATTAACTTTTAACATTAGACAATATGAAATATTATACTGGAATATAAGTTTAGTTGTAGTATAGAAACAGCAGCTTCTGGTACATAAATTATTTAATATATACTTAATAATTAAGTTTTATCTAATTTTAATATTTTCAAATAACTAATTTAAAAAAAAACGTCAAAAAATTTAATAATAATAAAAAAAAAAAAAAAAAAAAAAGAAATTCAATACATAAACTCCATTTAACACTTTTACCTTCAACTTAATATGCATCCATAGAAGAAAAAAAAGGTAAATTTATAAACATGGACTGGCTTTGTTAAATACATTTGCCTGGTTGCCATTGGCGACCAACATATTTTAGCTGATGACTATGTTTTCAGCTTTTATAGAAAATGAACTTTTTTTATTTTAATTTTAATAACTTGTAAAAAAATTGATCCCATAATTGGACTTCAATTGTACCCCTGCTCCTCTCACCAAGTTTCACAACCCGGTGTTGAATCAATGAACAATATTAGGGTATCAGTTTACACAACTCCCGTTCGCATATGATTTGTGACCTGGTGCTAATGTAATGATGATGATGATGTATCGGTTTAGAGAAAATAATAAAACCGATTTTATGATGTTAAATTAAAAGATGTGTTTCTTGATTTATTATCCAGTCATAATAAATATTTGGTTTTTATGCATAGAATTTTAATTTCTATATTCAAATACATAAATAAATAAAGGTGTAGGGGATATTTTCTACTAGCTACCAGATATGTTTGCTGGCAACCAGTTTTCCTTTCAATTTCCATTTAAAAATTATACAATAAACTCTCCACAAAATAGCTGCTGACAATTTTTGTTACGACAAACGTGCAAAAGTAAATATCCAGTTTATTGGTAGAAATAGACAAGTCCATTAAGTACAAGAGACTCCACTCAGGATTTTGAAAGTATGAATACAGAATATGAAATCAAAGCTTAAATATGAGTTAAATATGTTTAATCAAACAACCAAATTTCATAAAGATATTTTAAAAGTAAAGCTGCTGTTGTAATATCAAGGTTTACCAGATAAATTTAATTTAATCTAACTCTTTGAAACTTATTACATAACTCATTAATATATATCTATTGATTACATTCAGTCTACAAACATAAGAACGACTCTGGGTTAGTTCATAAAAATTTCGTCTATGTCATGGGCTGGGAACAATGTCGTGCACCAGGGAGGTAATGGAGTATCATATGATGATTGCATAAACTGCTATGATTTTGGAACAGAAGAGCCCATAGAGATGTTTAGCAAATAAGATCTGTGCAAAATGCGTTCCAGTTGCTTGTTTTTGGGGGATTTATTGATGGAATACTTGATCCTGATTGGTTTATAACTCTCCTGGGGCCCACAAAAATATGTTCAGGCTTAATTTTTACAGCAAGTTCTGACCAATAACTTCAAACCACACTAAGGTTTTAAAATCAATCTCTTAAGTTTCTGCATTTTCTGATTCTCAAGTAATAAAGTATTCTGCCATGAAACAAAATTTAAAGAGGAAATCACAAATTCTTAGCGATTTATAATTTTGAATAGCGATAGCTAATTTTTTTTTTTAAGTTTTTCTTTAATAAAAATCGATTATTTTATATCCTTTCATATACATTAAGAAATTTGTAATAAAAATAATAATAAAAATTTCATTTTCTTAACGTGTACGCACACATTAGCTGGTAAGAATATGAATAAATACATATACACAAAATAAATAAATCTCTCTGCATTTTTACCCCTACTAAATCAATGTCTGTGGATTTATATTTATTATCCTTTTTAAAAATTCTACATAATCCTAAAGAAATCTGTATTCAAGGAAAAAATGATATAAACATCAAGCACAGTAAAAGCTATGAGTTATTAAGCCAATAGCGTCACATGAAAAGGAGTGGGGATAAAGTGTGATAAAAAGGTTACAATAATATGAAAGCATAAAAAAAATTTTTAGTAGAAAAATTGGATAGTTGGCCTCTAATTTTTTTCACCTCTCTGTTTCTTTTTTGCATTACCTGACTACTCTAGGCAATGGAAGTATTGTACTTGGTCAAAAATTTCAATGGTGAGTTTTCACCTGATATGTATGTTTAAAGATCTCCTGAGTCCAAAAAAATATTTTTGGCAATTAGTCAGTGTGTATATGTGCAGGGAATCTTCTAACTATAATATCTTCAAAACGAATAAAGATAAATTGGCAAAACTTTAAATTTAAGACAGGTCTAGTGTACAAATGATTTTGTCGATTTTTGGTGAAAATTGGAAAATCAGAAGTGGGACTGTATGTATCTCAAAAACATTTCTAACAATTTTCTTTGAAGTTGCTACATAACTTGTCTTTTCGAATGTATATTTAATAAAAAAGCACCACAAAACTGGCGTTGTAAAATATATAACTTACAAACTTTGAATAAACACCATAAAATGCAATAAACTCGCAACAATTGTTTTGGGTCGAAAAAACACACAACCCTTCATCAGGCGAATAAAGTAAGCACGAGTGCTGCAATCAAAGCCTCTTTGACTGCAGCACTCGTGCTTACTTTATTCGCCTGATGAAGGGTTGTGTGTTTTTTCGACCCAAAACAATTGTTGCGAGTTTATTGCATTTTATGGTGTTTATTCAAAGTTTGTAAGTTATATCCTATACTGTATTAGTTGTTCACTTCAGGTAAATTTATGGGCATCTTGAATAAAAAGATCAATTTTAGGTCTTGCAAGTGTGTTCCTTAAACAGCTCGATGGATTTTTCTTTAAACTCACTCTATTATCTCCTTTTTAGATGTCCTTTCGTATGTAATTGTTAGTTTCTGGTGAGCATAGGACTTTTGGAGCATAGGACCTAGTTTTGATGAAGATTTGAAGTGGAACTAAAAATCTGTATCTCAAAAATGGCATTAATATGTATATATTTTTTCAAATTTGCCACATAAATACCTTTTTAAATATCTGAAAAATAAAATTTGCATATATTACTTTGTTACTACAGGAAAATTGACAGGTGTCCTGATTAGACATGTCAGTTTTAAATCTGGAAATCAGTGTCTCAAAAAATGATTCTGTGTAGAAGTGGGTAATGGAAGTTGTGTGGTTGATAGACACCAAATGTTTACTTTACATGTCTATTTTTTTTAAAAACAATTTTTAAGTATAAGTGCAAAAAATAAAAGTTGAGGACAAAAAAATGGTATCATTGGGGTAATACAATGAAGTACTGCACACAGTAATTGGCCTCTGAGCTGAAAATTGGAATGCACAAGAATTAAAGTAAAGCACATATATATTATGAAATAGTCTTTAGTAAAAAACAAAATTAGAAATATATGTATGCAAAATAAAACTGAATTTTAAATGTGCATGCCAAGGCTACTAATTGCCGAAATGTCAGTGGAGGCCCTCTGTTGAGACTCAAAACGGTTTTGGGCTGTGTCTGTCTGTCTGTTTGTCGCGCGATAGCACCCGCAAAAATAGAGCTATTGACTTAAAATTTGGTACACATGTTCATGAGCCCCACGAAATCAGCTGTATAGTTTTTGGTATGTATTCCATTTGTAGTTCGTATACACGCAAAAGTTTTTCTTATCATTACGGCCTATGGGAGGAATTTGTATGTATCACGATAGCGACCCCAAAAATCACGCTATTGACTTGCAATTTAGTACACGTGTTCATGTGCTCCACGAAATCAGCTGTGTAGTATTGGGTGTGTATTTCATTTGTAATTCGTGTACAGGGACACGCCAAAGTTTTTCTTATCATTACGGCCTATGGGAGGAATTTGTATGTACCGCGATAGCGGCCACAAAAACCCCGCTATTGATTTGCAATTTGGTACACATATTCATGAGCCGAACGAAATTAGCTGTATTGTTTTAGGTGTGTATTTCATTTGTAATTCGTGTACAGGGACACGGCAAAGTTTTTCCTATCATTACGGCCTATGGGAAGAATCTGTATGTACCGCGATAGCCACCGCAAAAATCAAGCTATTGACATCCAATTTTAGCCGTAACGTCAGTGGAGGCCCTCTGTTGGACTCAAAAGGAGAGACTCAAAGGAGAGACTCAAAAGAATTTTGGATTCTGTCTGTCTGTCTGTCGTGCAATAGCGGCCGCAAAAATCACGCTATTGACTTGAAATTTTTTACACATGTTCATGATCCCCACGAAACTTACTTTATAGCTTTGGGTGTGCATTCCATTTGTAGTTCGTGTACAGGGACACGCCAAAGTTTTTTTTATCATTACGGCCTATGGGAAGAATTTGTATGTACCGCGATAGCGGCCCCAAAAATCACGCTATTGACTTGCAATTCGGTACACATATTCATGAGTCCAACGAAATTAGTTGTATAGTGTTAGGTGTGTTTCCATTTGTCGTTCGTGTACAGGGACACACTAAAGTGTTTCTTATCCTTACGGCCTATGGGAAGAACTTGTATGTACCGCAATAGCGGCCGCAAAAATCCTTCGATTGACTTGCAAATTGCGTACAAGTTCCAGCTTTGCATATAAGTAGCTGTATAATTTTTATTGCTATATTGTTTATAAACTGTGTACAGGGACACGCCGAAATTCTTAACATCACGGCATATGGGGTGAATTTCGTTTAAACGCATTTTAATATCATTACTTTGCAATGAAGAAAATGAAACTAGCGTACGTGAGTAAGATGCTTAAACTTATGTTGTTTGAAGAAAATATGTGCTCTTAAGCTTTCCAATTAATATACAGGACCTTGCAAAAGTGTTTTGACAATGTCACATAGTCATGCAAACAATGTTAAATTTGGAACAATTATTAATTTTAAACGCAAAATAAGATGAAAAATTTTTACTGGTGTATACAGTGTTTATGGTTTGTTTACAGAGACACAGGAAAAAATTTTGTAACATTAAAGCCTATGGACAAATTTTTATTTAAGCGCGCACAATTAAAGCGTTTATGCTGAATTGAACTTAATAAAATTAACATACATTATAAAGATGCTTGAAATCCTGTTTACTCTTAAAAAAGTTTATGTATAAACTAAATAATTTATGGGACCACACAAAATAATTCCGAGTATGTACTGTAATCATCCAAATGATGTCAAATTAGTTTGAAAAAATAATGAGTTATAATTAATTAGGTTTATTTTTATTAATTGGCGTTTATAATGACTGTGGCTACTTTTCCAGGATACATAAAAGAATTTCTTACTATTACTGACACAGATCTGAGACTGACCGCTTTGGCGAAAATAATGCTCCTTTTATATTTTTCTATCGAACACAGACAGTTCTGGAAAATTCTCGTATCACATCAGCCAATGAGATTAGAGCTTCCATATTTGGTATATTCCTAATAAGGATTTTCTCGCCAAAAAAATCGCCAAGGAGGGAAACAGTCGCCAAATTTGGCACCAAATCCATTTCTTCCCTTATTGGAGCTTTTTAATGCGTTTTCAAAATAAAATTAGGCTATTTTAACGCTAAAACGACTAGAAATGCACAAAATTAGCATTTTAAGAACTTACTAAACCTCTTTGAAAGAAATTATGCAAAAATAAATGCAATTATTTACAATTCCGTAAAACTTTATATGATATACAAATAGGTATACAAAGGAAGATACAGCGGGGGGTTGAGGGGGGGCGGCAGCCCCCCTCAGGAATTTATCTGATTATGGTAACAAGTCGATCAAATCAATATATAATATTATATAATAAGGAATAAATAAAAATAGCCCATTGAATAATGTCTGATGCAAATAGGACGTTGAGGCTCCTGATCTGCAGATCCACTAGTTAGTTTAATACTGAAAGATGGCTTGATCTGCAGTGTTATGAATAAGTGTACCAAATTTACACATACACAGAATTAAAATCAATTAATCATTGTTTACTTAGAAATATTTTTCTTTTATAAAATTGATATTTATACTTTTTAATATAGATATTTTTTCTCTTCTCTCTCTATGTTATAAAAATAAGTAATAAGGAACTTGTGGGTCATTTAAATAGCTTTTGCTGGTTATAGGTTTGAAACCACTGATCAAGAGCGTCCATTAAAAATCAAACGCAAGTAAGATTTGATCAGATGAGTACTTTGCTTAAAAAAATAAGTAAATAGTAATAATACTTTTCAAATGTATATTCTTAAGGTCCAAGCCGTCTAATTTTTGGATAAGACTTTTATGTATATAATAATAATAATAATAATTTTAGCAGTTTTTTTTGTGTGTGTGTTAAAAAAAGTAAAATTGGTAAAACATTTTATTTTAAATAATCAATATACTTTTCAATTAGTAAGAATAAAAAGGGACAGAAAGAGAGAGCGAGAAATCTCATACTTTGTATGTAATTAAGAATTTGTTTTAAAAAAGCAGGTTGCAAAACACATTCAAACAATATGGCAATAGCACACATACAAACATTTGTTGTGTTCACTACCTTATGGATAAAATTAAAAGACTAAGACTGCATATCCAAGGATAGTATAATAGAATCTGTTGAAATATTTAAATTAATTAAAAATGATTTCTGCTTATGGCTGGCACCCTCTAACATAATTTGCTAAATTTTGGAGTACTGCAACTATCTAACGAACAAAACAAAAAAAAAAAACAAAACAAAAAAAAAAAAATCAAAACAAGGAAAAATATATTTTAAAAATGTTACATAAAATATGGTAAATATTTGGTTTCAGTGGGAAATCAATAAAAATTAAAGGGAACACATATATTGAATGCTTAAAGTTTAAAAGCTTCAATTAAAAATTATACACACATATACACGTTGTTCATTATTTTAAAAAAAAAAAAAAGTGGTGTAACTGCATAGTTTTCAAAAATGTATAAATTTTTTTTTTGTTTAATAGTATTACATTATCTTTTATTATAAGAGTGAACATGCTCCAATAATTGCATTAAAATAACATAAATTACTATTTAGAAATTTCATTAATAAAAAAATCAACCATGAGAATTAATTTAGACAGATTGAAGTGTAAGGGTTGATTTTTTCTACCAACTATGTGGAAAGTGACAGAGCCGGGAATCGAACCCGGGCCTTCCACTTAACATGTAGATGCTCTCCCATTGAGCCACCCCAGCTGACAACCAGCTCAGCATCTCTCACATAATAACCATTCACAAATTCGCCATGTCTACAAATGCAGATATAACAGGTGAGAATATTAATTGTGGCACAATTCCAATAGACCATGAAGTTTCAATTTTGAAATTTTATTAATAAAATTTTTAAATTGAAATTTCGTGGTCTATTGGAGTTGTGTCATGATTAATATTCAATTCTCATTTATTAGACTTGTGTTTGTAGACATGGTGACTTTGCAAATGGTTATTGTGTGAGAGCTGCTGAGCTGGTTGTTAACCGGGGTAGCTCAGTTGAAGAGCATCAGCACGTTAAGCGGAAGTCATGGATTCGATTCCTGGCTCTGGCATTTTTCACACAGATGTTAGAAAAAAATCAAACCTTATACACTCCAATCTGTCTAAATTAACACATAAACAATGTTACTTGTTTTTTCAGGGAACTAAAACCTCTATATATTCATTATAAAAGTGAAGTTTTTAAGCCATTTTCAAATTAACATTCTTATAACTTTGAACTGTATTAAACAATAAAAAATAGACAACACCCACTGAATACCTGTATTTTTTCAAAATTCATTTGCAAGAAGATTTCACTTTTACAATGAACGATCCATATATATATATTTAAATTTTGTAATAGTTTTTCTTTTTTTTTTTTTTTTTTTTTTTGTCTGTAGTTATTATTTTACTTATCTAAGGCTTTTGCCTTTATAACAGTTTTAACGATAATAAAAAATTTACACTGCAAAATATTATATTTTGTAATCTTTTTATTGTCTTTCTCAAGAAAAAAGGGAAAAATATTTATTTATTTATTTATCTCGAAGAACCATTTAGAAAACAGTTATTGAAGGTTAAAGACTTAAATCTAAAGTTACAATAAATTACTAAGGAAATTAACAATAACTATTATGATATTTGTTAATTAAAACTAACACTGCTTTAGCTAACTAATAGAAATATCTTTTAAAATATTTAAAATTGCTTTACTTAAAGTAATGTACTACAGTTTAAAGAAAAAAAAAAAAAATTGCAAGATAAGTTTTTATAGAAATACTAAATTTATGCCTAACAAAAACAGCATTAATTATTTAAAATATACAATATCATCATATAGAAGCTGTTGGATTTTTCAAATCCTACAATTTAATCTTCTGCTCTTTGTCAAAGTAACATAAAATTTTAACAATATCAAACATTAAACAAATATTTCACAATTAGAGTTCTTTAAAACACAGACAAAAGAATTGTACATAGATAGGATACATTTTATAAACATTTCTCTTCTTTGACAAACGTTTTAATAAAATAAATTCATATGCAAAATTATAAATCACTAATCTCTTACTTCACTCGCAAAAAAGATTTCATTGGTTTGCTGTGTTACTCTAATAAATGTAGTGCGTCTAGGTAATTCTTTTAATTTAGCAGCACCAGTGTATGTACAAGCTGAACGCAAACCTCCGAGGATATCTAAGATAGTTTTTTCTATACATCCACGATAAGGCACTTCAACTGTTTTGCCTTCAGAAGCCCTGAAAACAGATTGTTTTTCTTTTTATGCTGTTTAAGCAAATTATAAACATATTTTGTAAATAAAATAAAAAATGAAAAAAAAAAATCAACAAATAATTTAGAAAAAAAATTAATAAAAAATAAATAGTCCAAAAACATACAATAACAGGGTGTCTACTGGCATACCAGAAAAAAAATTCATGACCTCAAAAAAATTTCATGACCTTTTTTATCGACATATAAAACCTTTCTTTTTAAATTAATGTACTCATTTCTTTTCTTTTAACTAATATACCACCTTTATTTTTGAAATTATTTTTTAACAGAATTATTAACTGTTAAAAAATAAATAAAAAATAAAAATATAAAAACATTTTTTTTTTTTAAATCGTTTTAAAAAAGGATAAAACTTAATGTTTTAAATATTAAATTACCTTATAAATATCCTTTATAGGACTTAGCAGATTAATTTTGGATGTATTCACATCCATCTTCAGTGCTAAGTTCAAATGAGACGTCGTACATAGCTGTAAACATCTTTCCCGGTTCTGTAGACTTATTTCTTCACTTCGCTTCGTTTCTTGGGGTCGTTTATTTCTTGTAAAAGTTGCCGCCATTCAGGTGGAATTGCATAGTGCTCTCGGTCATTTACGGTTTCGAAATAACATTTAATTTTCAAACCGTAAATGACCGAGAGCACTACGCAATTCCACCTGAATGGCGGCAACTTTTACAAGAAATAAACGACCCCAAGAAACGAAGTGAAGTGAAGAAATAAGTCTACAGAACCGGGAAAGATGTTTACAGCTACGTACAACGTCTCATTTGAACTTAACACTGAAGATGGATGTGAATACATCTGAAATTAATCTGCTAAGTCCTATAAAGGATATTTATAAGGTAATTTAATATTTAAAACATTTTTTTTTTTTTAAATTAACAATTTAAAAGTAAAAAAAAAAAAGAAAGAAAAATGATACACTTTTTTTTTAAAGCAACAAAAGTTAGAATGCTTGTAGATTGCCATAGAAGACAATTTTGTTTTTTAAAGAAATAAATGACTATACTAGGATTATAATCATGCTTATATACACCCTCCATTCCAAAAGAAACAGAACTTTTTAAAAAAACAAAAAAACAATGTACATTTTGGAACAAATCATTTTCATTAATCAATGTATTCCCCTTCTGCATCGATACACAAATTTGCACGCTCCAACAAGTTGTCAAACGACTTCTCCATGTCCTTTATTGGAATGGTCTTTAAGACGTCGGTAGTCGCCTTCTCAATGGCTTCAATCGATGCGTGCCACTTTCCTTTCATCGCCAAATGCAGTTTAGGGAACAGATAGAAATCGCACGGAGCGAGATCTGGTGAATAGGGCGAATGATGCAAAGGAATAATGTGATTTTTGACCAAATATTCAGTTACAAGTCGCAAACGATGTGATGGTGCATTATCGTGCAAAAGAGTCCAACTGCCGATTTGTCGATATTCTGGCCGAATACGACGAATTCTTGCCAGCAAACGCTTCATGGCGCCCAAGTAAAACTCTCCAGTGACTGTCTGGCCGGGTTGAACAAATTCTTTGTGGATAATTCCTTTTGAATCGTAAAAACAAATCAGCATAACCTTAACTTTTGACTTCACCAAGCGACTTTTTTTGGGTGTTCCTTCATCCGGCGCTCTCCATTCAGCACTTTGCCGCTTTGTTTCGGGCTCATATTCAAAACACCACGTCTCGTCACCAGTTACAATCGATTTCAAGAAGTTTCGATCCTTCCGATCACTTTTAACGATGTCTTCTTAACGATGTCACTTTTAACGATGCTCAATTCGATCAACTTTTTGGTCTTCGGTGAGTTTGTGTGGTACAAACCGCGAATTAACCTTCTTAAGGCCCAAAACTTCGATCAAAATGCGGTATGCGGTTGTTTGAGGAATGCCTAATTCCATTTCAATAACTTTCACCGACGATTTTTTATTATTTTTGATGAATTCACGCACTTTTTCGATGTTTTCTTCCGATAATCCGGTTCTGGGACGGCCTGATCTTTCGTCATCATCCAGCGTCTCTCTACCCGATTTGAATCGCCCGAACCACTCGTAAACTTGCTTACGAGATAGACAATCATCACTATATGCATTTTGTAGCATTTGGTGCGTTTCAGTAAAAGTTTTACCAAGTTTAACACAAAAATCAATTGCAGCTCTTTGTTTGAAACTCATTTTCCGACCGATGTACAAAACACACTGACATTTGAAATGCAATAACTTTTGTTGGCATGCATCCAAATGTCATGAAATTTATACCAGTTGTCAATGAGGGACTACACAATCTACCGGTAAAATATTACAACAGATGGCACTAGTGGTACTATTTTTTTTTAAAGTTCGGTTTCTTTTGGAATGGAGGGTGTATTTACACTACTAAATCATTGTAACTCGAAAATTGACTCGAAACCGCAATAGGTAATTTTAACAACCCACACTCAACCCAAAACCTAAATGAAAATTAATAATTTATCAAAAAATCATGCAATTTACGTTATAAAGTAAATTTTTATTGCTATACAACTGGTAAATAATTTAACAATAATTAAAAATGTAATTACTAATGCACTAAGTCAAAAGTTTTAAAATCATAAAAATGGATTAATAATAATTTTTAACAATTTATGTCTGTCATGCACTTCAAGTGCATAAAATGGGATTCTAGGTAGGAGTTTGTAGTTTATTGTTTAATGCTTATATTCTTAATAATAACAACTTTATGTTCCTTTGTTAATAGCTTCTGTCTGATATGTTTGTTCACTTTACTATAATAATATGGGTACACATATTTATAATCGTGCACATATATGTATAATACGTTTGAATCAGTTATACAGTTATAAATATATTAAACAAACTTTTGCTTATTATTGTAAAATCATTTTTAAGTCCACCCGACTCGTAGGGGAATGAAAAATCAGTTAACCCAACCCAAACTGCAAGAGAAAAAAAATTTAAATTATTCTACCAGACCCATGAAATTGGGTTGCCTGACTTGATGCAGGACTCAAACTAATGACTGAATTTCATGACCTATTTCAGAATTTCATGACTTTCATGACCCATTTCTGATTTTCATGACTTCCATGACCTAGTAGACACCTTGAATAAGAGAATTAAGGATATGATAATTACAAAATAAATAAATTTTAAACATTTAAAAAGAAACGTAATACTGTAATACATGTGTACTATGAAGGACAACCATGTTACTCTTCACATGCCAAGAAATAGATCATAAAATTTAAATTTTAAGTTACTCATAAGTGGCCGGTAGATCTTTTTACTTTACTCGCCATTTTTTCATAAATGCTTCAGATAATTACCAAAATAAACAACTTTCTCATAAAAAATTTTAAAGGATTTTTTCTTTTTTTTAATTGTCCAATTTTTGTGAAAAAGAACATTTTAAGTTCACTGATTTTTTGTGAAAAACCTGTTTTAACATAATCAGCTTTCGAAACAGGTCCATCTTTGGACCTGGACCATAATGTAAGTATTCCATTATTAATTGGAAAATTTCCCATGTTTGTCAAAGTTTATTCCCAAAATACATGATTATTTTACTGAAAATCAATAAATATTTTTTTCTTTCTTGGTGTCTAAATTTTGTAATATGCCAAATTTTTAAAGTCTTATTTCTGAAAACTGTTGTTTGATTAATTTATTGATTCCTGAAATACTCAATTTTAATTCAGGCTTATGAAAGTCACGAGAGAGAAAAGAAAATAGAGAGTTATCTAATTCTTTTTAAGTCACCATTTGATCTTGGCTTTTTTGTGGCAAGTGGTGAGTAGATTTTTTCTAGTCTACCTAGTAAGTTAAATCTTTTTTCTTTACAGTGATGTTTTAAATAATTCCTAAAGGAGAATTATCTATTTTTTTTTTTCTCTTTACATTTAGAGTATAAAATAAATACAAAACTGAAAAATCAAGTTGAATATTTAAACAAAGATTCATGTATCCTAAAAAAGAACAAATTAAAATTAGGGATGCAGTAGATATATATATTAAACCCTTTATCTACTGCATTATGAAACAGACAAAAATTGTGTTTTAAACATATATTTTTAGTTACTAAAGTGCTTTATTTAAAGATATATATGTTAAAAATTATGCATATCATCTCAGCATAATAATTAATAAGAATTTTGTGAGGCCGTACTTTAGTGTACCACTGGTACATAGAGGTCGACAACATTATTTTGACATGAAAAAAGTGTAGAGAAATATTTACTTTTTATGTTCCTCATATTTTTCTAAGATTAGTGGGATATTCTTGAAATAATATAGGAATTAATTATAACACACATGAAGATCGTGAAAAATATCAAGCAAAAACAGCAAGTGCACTCAAAATCCCTTATGGAACAAAAATGGCTGTATGTATCGTCTAATGCTTTGTAGTGAGATTAGAGGGAGGTACGTCTGTTCCCTTCTTATAAATATCTTTGATACTTCTTCTATAAATTCGATTTTATACTCTTCTTAAAGAAATGGTACTTTAAAGTACCGTCAGTAGATAAAGGGTTAAGAGAAGATCAGGATTAGTTGGCACTCAGTTTCTACTTCCTGCCACAGTGAATGAAAAGCACTGTCATTTTACTAGTGGGGAGTGTATGTATAGATGCACTAGTATGGCATTTCTGGATTACAGATAAATTTCATTTTGTTACAGATGAGACAGAAAATTCTTCTACTGGGTTTGGGATTCAATGATAGCTATCTTATATTGAGTATACCTGTTGGGATAGTTATATATGGGGTTAGTTGGCATAGTTAAAACATAGCTATGGCAGGGGTGGCGCCAGCTAGGGGGCCGGGGGGGTCACAGGCCTCCCCCGTCGTGGAGTCTGTGACCCCACATCAGGGCATAATCCTTAAATCTCTCGGGGGAACAAATACAAAATTTTTCAGTTTTCTACTTTTCCCACCATTTTTCTTTACTTTTACAAATTTGGAGCATTCCAGTTTTTCCAATCTACATTCAGACATCCTATATCCAATTATACATCCTATATCCTACATCCAATATTTCATTCTATATCCAATACATTCAATAGAAGAAAGTATTGGATTCGTAAAAATTTTCAGCTTCCAGTTTTCCATGAATATACACATTTTGAGAGGTCCAGAACACGCTTTGACCACGATATTTTTAGAAAATGTTTGTCTGTGACACAATGATCTCCAAAACCACGAGGAGTACTAACAAATGGAATGGCACAAATATTAACAGTAATATTATTAACAGTATTGCAGTTTTTCATAAACACTCATATAATAAACTCTCTTTATGTAGTGCCCTCCTGTCGGGGAGATGGTGTCTCCCCGTAGGGGAATTTCTGGTGCCACTACTGAGCTATGATAGCATAACTTATCTTGATAATAATTCAAAGACTGAAGAACTACTCCAAAATGAAAAGTTATGATCTCCAGTCTCCTGCCGAGACAATGGTGAAGGTTTTCATATGACGGATTCTACAAAGACCAAAGAAACTCAGAGGCAAAAAGGTCACATAAAACAAGATGAACAACAAATCCTCCATAAAATCAAGTACCTCCTGATTGCCCTGAATAAAATAAATTGCTTTATTTTGGTCAAATATGAATTCCATTAGTACTTTAGGAAAACTGATAAAACTGAAGGCATGTCTACCACAGTGAAAAAGAAGAAAAAAAATAGAGATGGTCAGACTTGAATGATTCAATTTTGTATGACTAAAATAAAATTGTACAAAAATGGAATCCACCTTTTTAAATAAATGAGCGCACAAATCCTACATTCGTGGTTGATTTCAAACATTGAGCTAATTCTATTTGAACAACTATAAGTAATATTAAGAAGCAAATTTTTTTTTCTTGGTAAATTCATTATTTATTTATAAATTTAAGCAGAAATTTTTGTCCAAATATTAATCACTAGGATAAATTACAGTGTTCTGCTTAAAAATCATATATAATTTTTAGGTAAATTTTTTGAAGGAGATAAATTTATTTGATGTTTAGTAATCTTTTTCTTATTCATTAATTTTTTATTTTATTTTTTTCCAAACACCATATTACTTGTATATTTTATTATTATTATTATGCAATTAGAATTATTCCTTGAATCAATAATTTTAATAACTAATTCAGATAGTTATTTATGTAGGTGGAGTAAAATTAAGCATTTTTTTTCTTTTTTTAAATGATGTAAACTACATAACTTCTTAACTAAAAGACTGTATTACTTTTAACTAAATTTGTTTAAAAAGTTGCTTAAATCGATAAATAAACTACATACTTAATTTTTTTTTTTTTTTTTTTTTGGTAACACTTTATTTACAATCAAGAAGTACCATTATAATTGGCATTCATTATATTTACTAATCAAAATTGCAAAACAATTATTTCATTGAATCATTTTAAATTTAAGGAAATTAAATTCTTTTATTAAAAGATAAATAAATAATAAATTTTACTTACCTGTATTCAGCTACTCCACCGTGATATCGTTGCATAGCAGTAGCTGAACTCATTCCATAAAATAATTTCACTTTTTTTCCATTCTTTTCATAAATTTCTCCACCAGATTCATCATGACCTGCAAACATTCCTCCAAGCATTACAAAATCAGCACCAGCTCCAAATGCCTTTGCTACATCTCCAGGACACGTGCAACCACCATCCTATGTATATAAACCAAACATAAAACATTAGTTATTGAAAAAAAAAGAAAGAACACATTTAAGTGCAATATCTATCACAACTCATACCGTTTTCAAAGGTCATAAGGAATACACCCTGCGACAAAAAGATAGGTACAAAGGGTTTTTTCTTTGATTTTTCATAAAATAACATTATCTAAATTATGCTTATCATTTATTATTATCATAAAATAACACTATTCCCGGACTAATTTTTGTTTTAAGACTAATTTAGAAAAGTTTTAAGACTAAAATTTTTCTAATTTAAGACTACACTCCGCGACAAAAAGATAGGAACAAAGGGCTTTTTTAATTTTTTCATAAAATAACATTATCTAAATTGTGCTGATCATTTATTATCATAACAAAATATTATCATATCAAAAACATATTAAATATTTGAATCATATTCAAAATATTCATATTCAAAATAATCATATTCAAAAAATAAAAAGAAAACCCTTTGTTTCTATCTTTTTGTCGCGGTGTGTAGTCTTAAATTAGAAAAAATTTACTCTTAAAATTCTTTTAAATTAGTCTTAAAACAAAAATTATTCTGCGAATAGTGTTATTTTACGATAATAATAAATAATAAGCACAATTTAGATAATGTTATTTTATAAAAAATCAAAGAAAAAAACCTTTGTACCTATCTTTTTGTCGCGGGGTGTAGATACAAAATAAGAAAAGTGTACCAGGACACGCAGGAATATATAGTATATAGAATGAAAGCATAACCTGTAACTCGTGATCCATGTGTGGCCTTTAAAGGGTTACCTTATGCTCTTCAAAAAGACTTATAAGCTTTTATTTTAACTGCTTCTTTTTTTTTTTTCAATGTAATTATTCAATTACTTTTTTTTGCTATAAATAGTAATGTACACCTTGGCAGTGACCTTCAACACCCCAATGTAAAATAATATTTAAATAATGAAGTGAATTCTCGATTAAACAAACTTTTTCTTGTAACCTAAAATTTTTCACTGTTTCTTAAATATATTATTTTTCTTTTTCCTACACATTTTGATATTCAATGAATTAAAACTGGATTTTCCAAGAACTTTAGAAAATTTGGAGTGGAAGGATGATTTTTATACCAACTATGTGAAAAATACCAGAGCCGGGAATCAAACCCGGGCCTTTCGCTTAACGCGCGGATGCTCTGCCACTGAGCTACCCTGGGTGATAACCAGCTAGGCATTTCTCACATAATATTCATTGGCAAGGTCACCAAGTCTGCAAACGCAGCTATATCAAGTGACATAATTAATCGTGGCACAACTCCAATAGACCACGAAATTTTAATTAAGAAAGTCTTTATTTATCAACCTTAATTAATTTTAGAAAATTTGGAGTGGAAGGATGATTTTTATACCAACTATGTGAAAAATACCAGAGCCGGGAATCGAAACCGGGCCTTCCGCTTGGTTGATAAATAAAGACTTTCTAAATTTCCAAGAACTATTTAAAAATTAAGACCTTGAAAACAACTGAATTTGTTATTTTGTATAGGGAATAAAAAAAAGTACAACAAAAGATTTTAATGAAAAATAAGTTATCATGATACTCAAATAAAAACCTTCCGATGTATTAAAACTATATATTTGAAACCACTATGTCCATTAAAATAAGAAAATATTCTTAAAGAAGTTTTTAAAGTATTGTAATGATGCAGGCATGAGAGTGCAGAAAATTAAAAAAAGACGAAACACGCGTGTTCATAAAATTAATTTCAAATGAAAAATAACACGCACGGGGAAAATTATACAAATATGTTCATAAAATTTATTTCAAATGAAAAATAATGTGCACAGGGAAAAACTATACAAAATATTTTAAAAGTGACAAATTAAACTAAATGAATAATGCACATCAACACAATAAAACATGTGTAAAAAAAAGAAAAAAAAATAGCTAGCTCAACATTTAATCATTGATTGGTGGTAGAAAATGGTAAAAGGGGGGGGGGGGGGGGTGTTCATGAGTGAGAGATATTAAACACAATCCTACTTCTTTATGGGTTCTAGAACATCATAATGTAAGTTTAAAATTAATATTGACATTTTTGTTGTGGTTGGATAAATATTAAGAAATAAACAGCTTCCCACAGAAATGTTGTATCGGAGATGGTTAGAGATGGAAAAAAAAAGGGGGGGGGGAGCAGGACAAAAAAAAATTACATGAGTGAGAAATATTGAATAACTCTGTTCTTTTATATGTTAGACATTTATATTTTGGATGGAGAAAGATTGAGAACCTAAAGTCTTTCATGGAGCATTTGAACACTGATTGTTATAGAAGTTTGATTTAACCCCCCCCCCCCCCCCAAAAAAAAAAAAAAAAAAAAAAGCAGAATTAACGGAAATCACATAAAAGCGGAAAATCGCAGATCCGCGGAAGAATCTCATGCCTGAATGATGTGAGCCGTATCTTCTTAATAATAAAATAAACCACTTTTAAGATTAAGAAAAGATTATGATTTTGAATTTAAAAAAGAAAAGTAATTGACGTCATCATAGCTCTAAAGGTATTATTTTATTTTATTTTTAACTAGCGGTGTAAACTCTGTTTTACCTGTCATTACATACGTATCAGTTTTCTCCTACAGGTCTTCTACTTACTAAAATTGTTACGTGTATAAGTTTAAGTCAGTGTTTTGTTGTCTGACCACAGTATCTCCAAAAGGTGCATATTATGCGTGAAGTAGTGGGATAACAGAAGCCGTATTGTTGTTACACAAAAGATTTTTTTTTTTTTTCTTAAAAAAAAAAAAAAAAAGCTAAAAATTACATTTTTTATGTACGATTCACAAAAAGCATAAATTTTGGTAGCACTTTACTATTAAAAAAAACTTTTATTTATTTTTTTCTTTTAAATTTTCTTAACGATTTTGATGAAATTTTGGCAGAAGCAGAATTTAGTTTAGTGCAGAGGACTATTAGTTAGTTTTTTTTCCTTTTCTTTTGTTTCCAAATTATAACACCGCTTTCCAAATTATAACACTGAAAATATAATTATATAATTATATTTTCGATAAATTTTTGATTTCGATAAATGTCCAACTATCGTAAAACTGGTATTGTAAAAATCCGTAGATTGAGACTAATAGCCTCCATCTTAATAAGTATTGGTGTTTTAAAACTATTTTAAATTAACTTTAATTAAATAGTTTAACTTGTTTTTAGCAACATGTATTTAAGACAAACAGAAATATTTAAACAGAAATAATGATTAAGTTTTTTTAAACATAATTAACATTTATTTAATGACCAGTTTAAGATACCATAGCTGCCAACTTTGCAGTTTTGAATACAGGAAGATTCCTACTTAAAAATACGAAGAAAAAGGAAAATTTCTGCTCCAAAAGAGGAAAAATGACAAACTACTATATTTTAAAACTACTTTAAGATAAATTTGATTTTTAATACAAAATATTTTATATTTTATAGCAAATTTAAACTCTAATAAAATAATAATAATAAAGTGCTTAAAAATTTCCTTGGCAGGTTTGTAACATAATGAGAAAAAGAAAAAAAAAAAAAATGCAGTAATGTATTGAAAATCGATATTGTACATTTCCTATCTTACATCTTCAAGCTACTGATATTATGCATTTTGCATAAGACCTATGTTTAATGACATAGTATATATTTTAAAACATATATTTTAATTAAGGAAAAACAGAAAGATTCATCAAGTTCAGTAATAATGTCTAAAAATAATTATGTGAGAAATATTGAACACTTTTATCACTTTATTGGTTCAAGAATCTAATTAAACAATTTTATTATGAACATTTATTCTTTTGAGATACATTGAGAAAGTTTGAGCATCAGAGAACGTTTGATTCTGGAGAAGGGGAGGAGCAGCAGGAATTGGAGAAGTGGGTGAAAGGGTAAAAAATCATTACATGAGTTAGAAATTAAAAATTTCTACTTCTTTATAGGTTTTTTAATTTAATAAAGCAAGTTCAGAATGAATATTGACATTCATGTTGTTGATGGAGGAAGACTGGGAAACAAATGGCTTCCGCAAAACGTTTAATCACTGATCACTAGTGTGAGATGAGAAAAGACGAGTGGGGTAAAAAATAATTACATGAGCGAGAAATATTGAATACTCATATATCTTTATAATTCTAGAATTTCATAAAATAAGTTTATGATAAATATTGACATTTATGTGGCAGATGGAAAAGGATTGGGTATCAGAAGGCTTCTGTGGAGCATTTGATCACCGATTGTTAATGCATCTGACACATGCAAAGCCTCATAAAAGATAAGATTAAACAAAATGATATAGCTAATTAAATAAGGTACTTTTAATTGAATAAATAAAACGTTCTTATAAAAAAAAATAATAAAAATCATTGCAAGAAAATTCACTGCTAAATATAACTTCTACCATTGTATTTCATGATGCTAGAGAAAAACTTAGTTACATAGCTCAAACATTACTATTGTATATAAGGGGTCATGAGGAGATGAACTCTTAGAACTATGATGTCATGATTTTAAACTAGGCTCAATTCTTGAAAAACTTGGTGAAAAGTTCACTGAACAGTTAACCTTTAAATCGACTGGTTGTTGGCATATGAAACAAACAGTTATTTTCTGGATAGAAGTAATTTTTGAAAGATTAAAATAAGAATCTTTATGTTTCAGTCTAATCTACTCGACCACCAGTTGTTTTACTATATTCTTATATATAAATTCTGTTTCAGATAAACAAAGAAAATTTTATATAATTTGATCAAAAATTGAAGGTAAATATCTTATCAGTTAACACTTCCCACTTGGCATGCTCATTTCATCATCTCACAACTTCTTCATTGCTCATAGGTATTTTTTCATTTAAGTTCAAGCAGTAATAGGATCTTCACAGTTTTCTATTATTCTGCAGAACAAAGGTTCGATATTAAGATAAACTGTAGATAATGCAATATTTGATTGGATTTTAGTCTCCCAATTCTTTAAAAAAGAAGCTAATATCTTCTTTAGATGCAGCATTATCAAATTTTTCATAAATACTTTCTAGATCTGGAACAATAGCTGCCTTTTCAGTTACATTTACCAAATACCAACTACAAAATCCTTGTAGTACTTGGAACCAACAGGAACTTTATGTTGTTCTTCCATGATTCATAGTTTCCAGCAACCAACTTTTTTATACATTAATTAGTCCTGTTTTGTTTTATTACAGCTTTGAACTGGCAAATAAATAAATATATATATATATATATATTTCAAATACACTTAATCAAAATCTCTCATAAAAATTACTTGACTGCTGCTATATTAAAATTTAATTTTAAATCAAAATATGAGAAATAAAGGCCAAGTTGAACGAAAACAAAATACAAAACCCATAATCTTCTCTTGATAAGCAATGGTGTTTTAAAACTATTTTAAATTAAAGCCAATATCGTATATTTAATATCAGCCATAAATAATTCAAACTTAATATCTAGTAGGGCTAAATCTGTTATCGTAGAAGCATAGCTGACAAATATAACTTTATATTTTTAACTTTAAATAAATGTTTTTAGAAGCATGTAATTAAGATTTTAAACTGAAATAATGACTAATAACATAATTAAGTTCTTTAAACATTTATTTAATGATCAGTTTTTTTCACTATATGGTTTTTTACAATGTATTTAAATACAGTAGAGCGCCGATTATCCAAACACGTCGGGACAGACCCTAGTTCGGATAAGCAAAAGTTCGGATAATTGGACAGACAATTTAAGGGATATTGTGACAATAGAAAAACCATCACACTTTATCCAGGATTAGAACTGGCAGTACCAATTTGTGCTGGCGTGTTTAAAAGTTTTTTTTTTTTTTTTTAAACTCTAGATATTAAAATTTAAGCAAAAAGGCTTTTGATTGTTGCTTGCTTCAAAGAAGACATTCTTTCAATGCTGCCACATCTCGAATTCTTCTTAGACAGGTTAATTGAAGAGGATCTGCGTCGTTCTGCTGTTCCAACCATTTCATAGTTGTTTCCAAACATTCAAAGATGATGTGATGGCCCTGGGTCATTTTCAAAGCGTTCGTTTTCATTTTCTTTTTTACCTTGAATCTTATCCACAATCTCATCATCATTTAAAATCTGTTATCCAGGGTCATGAACGTCACTATTTAACCATTCATTAATTTCATTTTCTTCATAACATAGGATTCTTCCCATCTCCTTTATTGTTTTACATTCCTCATTTTCTTTACTAGATTCTTCTAATCCACTATCATTTTTTTTCTTTATTTAAAATTGTATTCTAAGCCTTTTTTAATGTTGAAGATTTTTCTAGATTCCAAGAATCAGCAGCCATAATGCAACAATCTTTCAAATTAGTTTTTGTATGTTGGGAACGGAATTAGGATAAGGGAATCAGGAGTTAGGATAATTGGAAGTTCGGTTAGGAATTTTTTTTAGGGGGAGAAATAGACTGTTCGGATAATTGGAAGTTCGGATAAAGAAAAATAAATAGTGAAATAAGCTGTTCAGATAATTGGAAGTTCGGTTAATTGGAGTTCAGATAATCGGCGCTCTACTGTAATGATTATTTTACCTTCAAATTAAAAATATAATTATGTACTTAAAAAAAACAATTATTATTAAATTGTTACACTTAAAAATATAGTTAAAAATTCACAAATACACAATTTTTGATTATGAAAGCATTATAGTAAAACAACAAACAGTTCAGTGATCAGAAATATCTGACAGCAGTAGTCAGAAGGTTAATTATTTCAAAATCACAAAATAATCACATGTCATTTAAAAGTCAATACATTCAATGTAACTTTTTTCTGGATAAATCTTATTTAGCTGGTGAGATTTTAATTTTTAAAGTAATTCACAAACTTAAACAAAAAAAGAAAAAAAAAAGTTTTATAATTCTGTTAAAAGTTTTCTTTGTAATTATTTTTTTACTTTTTTGTATATTCAATAGAAGAAAGCATTGGAGTTGCAAAAAATTTCGCCTTGGGTTTTTGATGGATTTACACGTTTCGAGAAGTTTAGAACATGACTGGATCATTTTTAGAAAATGCTTGTCTGTCCATCTGTCTGTAGGTATATGACAAAATTTTGTGGCAACTGTATCTCAGGAACTACAGCCCAGAATTTCATAAAACTTGATATATAATTGCACCTTGACATAAATTAATGCTTATCAACTTTTAGTGAACATCATCCAACAGATGACATTGCCATCCCGCTTTTGCTAAATTTTTATATGGCAATGTAGGAAAAAAATTTCATATAAATGTACATAAAAGAGAGTTATTTTTAAATAATCATTATGAAATTAAAAAGAATTATTCATGCTAGTGTGGGAAAAAAAATTTGTACGTGAAGAAACATCCCCCCCCCTCCCCAGGGGGAAATTGCCCCTCTCTCTCTCCGGGTTTAAGCTGAGTAAAAATGTTCTTTAGCAAAAAAGCTAAAATCAGAAAAAAAGCTTCAGCAAAATGCTAAAATGCCAGAAACAGTAGAAAAAAAAAAAAAAGAATATCAGTTTACACATTATTCTAAACGTCTCGATATGTTTGATTTTCATTTGTAAATTAAACTTAAAAGTTTTTAATCAGGTCTTTAAAGAGTTATACACGGAAGGTAAAAAAAATTTTTAATTAGAAATCAAAAACAAAAAAGTAAATAATTGTACTTACCACTGTAACCAGATCAATTCGAATGTAGTACAGGCATATATTTTAACACATTTATTGGCAGACATAAAAAATATTAAACTTTTCAGATTATTACTTTATGTTTATATTGTAAACTTTTTTAAAGCAATATGAACATCTTAGATACAACTTATATTTTTTTTTATGGAGAGATATAATTATCACTATAGCATGTAAAACTACATTAAGCTTATACTGTATCTGAAAATAAAATCATAACTTACAAAAATAAAAAAAAAGAAAGTAATATAAGTGAAATTTGTTTATTACTATTCAAAGCTTTTTTGGTTTACAATTTATAATTTTTATTTCTTTCATATTAGACCACTTTACAAATGCCTCATGTTTATTTACAAATTGATTTCCAGTATGCGATTCTTATGCATAGTTCAGCGTTTGATTTTCCTTATATGCATGAACCGATGGATTTTTCTTGATCAATGTTGCGATTTTTATTCCATGAAAGATTTGTTATAATATTTTTGCCGAAGATTTTTTTTTTTTTTTTTTTTCCAATTTGTGTTTAGTAAGACGCTTTAGCAAAAAAAGCGAAAACATGTTATTTCATTTTCGTATTTTGGATAAGTCTTTTAGCATTTTGCGAAAAATGCTACCACAGCAGGAACACTGCTCCCCCTCCTGAAAGGGTTAAATTTTCATTATGGGTAACCCTCATAAGAGCTTGTTAATACCTTTAAAATGAATGGTTGAATCATCGATCGGTGATAATTTAAAATATTTTTTTTCCTCCACTTTTTACAAAAAAAAAAAAGCATTTTTTTTAAAGATGTCATATAGAGAATAAAGCTGACTTTCTTTGGATATTTAGCGTTATACTGCTTCTCTAGAATGGAAATCATCTGAATTCATCATGGAAGAAAATTTTGATAAATAATAATTTTAAATTATTTTTACTGAGTGAATTTGTATAGGAAAACGTAGAAGAAAGTCATGTGGTGGCCACAGCATAATAGTTTCTTTTTTATTATAATTATTTTTTTCTGTATTATAATTTAAAGTATTATAAATGGTAATAGATAAAAGGCAGGACATTTTCAATAACACAATAGACTTCCAGAAATCCGCTAAGAAATTTCGCACATCATAATTGATGCAAACAATGAAATTTACATTTGAATGTATTATTTTGATCTGTGGAATTTGTTTATTGATTTCTGGAAGTCTATTGTGTACATGTAATACAATGATAATAGAGATTTTGAGTTGTCTCAAAACCATTTACAATATTTTCTTTTTTTTCTAATTTTTAACACATAAAAATAAGATGTATTATTATCAGAAGTACCTGCCTAAAGCTTCTTTAACTTCTACTGCTACTCTCACTAGAAGTGAAATATGCTACAAGGAGGGGTGAAACTACCTAACATGCAAAATCCCTGAAAACTGCAACTTGCATGAAAAATGAATGGTAAGATGAGATTTCTTAATGATATATCATATATTTTTTTTTTAAATCACACAATCAACTGTGGAAGAAAAATCATATTTATTGACATTTTATTTTTCCGACTGAGTGAAAATAATGCCTGGAAATGGGAGAAAAAAATACAATTTTTATTAAAATCACACAATCAACTGTGGAAAAAAATCATATTTATTGAAATTTTATTTTTCCAACTGAGTGAAAATAATGCCTGGACCGGACCCCGGATCTTTGACTTACAAGGTCAAGGCTCTAAGAGCCTTGACCTTGGACTCTATAGAGCATTGACCTTGTAAGTCAAAGATCCGGGGTTCGACTCCCGGTCCAGGCATTATTTTCACTCAGTCGGAAAAATAAAATTTCGATATATGATATGCCTATTTGTTAAAAGTATTTATTTATACTTATAATAAGTGGTATTTGGAGAAATTTTAATAAATTATCAGACAAATTAATCACTGAAAAAGAGAAACTTCTACAGACAAAAATCCTGAATTCAGAAGTAGCCCCTGAAAAGTTTCACCCTTGTACAAGAGCAATTAAAATTCAGGAGTTATTAATTATGAATACAGCAAATAAATTTTAAACTACTTACAGAAATTATATGACCTCCTAACCCATGTGCCGCATCAGCACATTCTAAAACAGCACTAAGTTGAGGATATCCAACACCAGTCTTCTTTCGGGTAGTACACACAGATCCTGGACCTATTCCAACTTTAATTACATCAGCACCAGACAAAATCAATTCTTCCACCATTTCTCCAGTAACTACATTACCAGCCTAAAATGAGTTAAAATATTTTTTTTAAATATAAGCTTCAAATATAAATTGCACAAATTATTATAAATTCAGCTCATCACTTGATCCTTCTCAGTAATTATTACTATTACCATTATTATATTTTCTACGAAGTTATCTATAACTAGATAACTTCACCAACATATTTATGAGAGAAAGAGTTTAGAAAAAATGAGATTAGAACAATTTTCTTATTTTGAAGAAATGAAACTTCCCTGGATCCAACCGATCAACCATAGGCACATTCACTCCTGCTCAAAAGTTCAGCAAGGTTTACAAATGGTCAGTTTTTTTTTTTTTTCAATTTAAAAACTTATCTCTATAGATGAAATCAGGATTCGAAATTAGCAGTCATTAGGCATATTTTGCACCTAGAAATTTAAATTTGGCAACCATAAAATCACACCCAGTCGTCATTTTTTATGCCTAACTTTTGACAAGATTTTAAAAAAGTCAATTTTATTCTAATGAATTTTTTATATATAATTTAAACTGTTTGCTCTGTCTTAAGTAAATTTTTATTTATTTTTTAAATATAAACATAGTCACGTTTAACTTTGGTGATTGTATTTATAAATTAAATAAACAAATAAGAAAACTAAGTTTCATCCTGATATAATCCCAATAAAAGATTTAAGAATTACATCTGAGAAGAAAATTATGGCAACTAAGAAATAATAATTAGGTGTCATTGATGTTTGACTTTCACATTATAATTTCTAACCCTGGATGAAATGTTTTTAAACACTGGGTAGGTAAAGAACTGGGTCTTTCTCCTGTTTTCCGATGAAGATTAGGTTAAAACAACAATTAGAAGACCAACAACAAATTGAGCAAAATCAATTACGTTTGTAATCACCTTGTATCATTAAGTGAACAAAATAATCTGTAACTATAGGATATGTTAATTCAGACCCAGTACAATTTGTCAATGCATTTGTGCAACAATAGCATGTTAAATAAAGAAAATATAAGCATTTATAAACTTAAATTCAGCTTATTTTTTTATTTGTAATATGCAGGGTTTTAAATGAAAATAATTCCCACTTTTGGATAAATTGAAAATCATTTTTGAAACTATGTATTGCAACTGCAATACAAATACTTTAAATATAGCATGAAATATGAGTATTTTTATGTAAAGTGTTTTCACTGCAAATGTCTGTAAAAATACCTTTTTTTTGCATAATTTGCCAGCCAAATGTTTTGTTCACCTCATACCACAAGCATTGTCAAATATAACTAAAATTCAGAAAATTGTGCGCAAAAAAAAGTAAGCAGTTTTTTA
Source organism: Salticus scenicus (assembly GCA_963930645.1). Lineage (NCBI taxonomy): Eukaryota > Metazoa > Arthropoda > Arachnida > Araneae > Salticidae > Salticus > Salticus scenicus. Next base: position 112,181,426 of record OZ005661.1, on the reverse strand, counting down.
GTTATTGACCAAAGTTGATCTTCTTTTTAGGGATCATTCACACATCGACATTTTTTTAGTAAGTCAATAGAGAATCAGGGTTGCCAACTTTTCAAAAACAGTTTGAGGAGTATTCAGAGAAATTTTGAGGAGCATTTTGGCTACTTTGAGGAGCAATTTTAAAAATACATTAAAAAAATAAAAGAAAAAAAAAAATAAACTACTAACAAAAATAAGTTAATAATAATAATATGAAATTAAGAAATATTTATTGATAATCAAATATATTTAGCAAAACGGTGAAGAGAAATAAAGTCTGAATATAAGCTTAAAACCCAAAAGTAATTTGTTTTTTGCATAATGGCATATTTTCCATACATAAATAAAGACAATATATGAAAGTAGATTATTCAGTTACATTAATAAAAAAGAAAAGAAAGCACAAAGTGGGGAAAAAAATTAATTTCTAACAATTTTCAGGAATGTCAAAATAATTATTATACTATCACATAAAAATCTAAAAACGATATCTCCGATATTCATATAAAAATGTGTATCTATAAATATAAATCTTATCTCTGAGTCAACTCCCTCTAATCTGCATAGCTTGGGACCATATGTTTTGTAAACTTTAGAATTTTGCAGATTATTGGTCATAATTTGTTTACTTATTATTTTTTGTTTTCCCCCAGATACAAATGAAGATATAATAATAAATCATTAATGCTTTAAGTGAATGATAAAATAAATGCATAATTATTTCAAATAAATCTTAAATAAAGCGTTGTCAATCGGCCTTAAAGTTCAGTAGCTTTGAATCCATTATTTTTATCGATAAATAATTAAAATAAACAATTTTTTTAACGACCTATTAAGCATTAAGGTAACTGAAACATTGATATAGTTTGAAAATCAAAACTCTGCATAATCATAGCATTTGGTTTCTTTCTTCCCCCCTTTCAGCTTGTGGTTTTAATTAAACACATTCTTAGCTAATGTAAACAAATACTTGTTCCCGTCCTGAGTCAGCAATATTTTGATTACGCAATGCCAAGCACTAGAATGTTTTCTTTCTTTCTTCCTTTACTATTTATTTATGAGTATTGTACGATGAAGCGTGTGGTTCTTCAGCTAAATTGTAAAAGTCAGTTTTGTTATTTTTTTTATTTTCAAGATACCTTGAAGCGTTTTCATAGACAAAAAATAATGTTTTATGTGGCAACTGTTGGAAATGCAAAATCAAAAGTTGATAAGGATTGGATCGCGATCTCTGCATAGAATTGTGCAAGGGGAAAAGAAAGAAAAATAGTTATTTTTTTCTTCAGTGTCTGCCACTATTCAGTTTTATGTATTTAATAAAAATTATTTAGTTTGGTGGTCAAGACTGAATTTGCGGAGCATAAACATTACTTCGCGGAATTGCAGAGTTTTAAAATTTTTTCAGAGAAACTCCGCAGAAATCGGAGCAGTTGGCAACCCTGGAGAATTATACTAAATTACAGAAATCCACTTAATGTTTTAAGTACACAAAGTAAATGAGTCGTGAATATTGCAATAAGATTTATTTCATTCATTAAAATACAAAAAAAAAAAAAAAAAAAAAAAATTGATTTTTTAAATTAATAGTTAATAAATAATTAATTAAGCTAAGGTACAAGTAATAAAATAAAAACTGAAGCAGCTAAATTAAACATAAATATTCCAATGAAACCTAATAGTAATATTTTCCATAGAATAAGAAATGACAAAGATAAAATCCACTTCTCCGAAACAGCAGGCATTTACAAAATAAATTTCACTAATGAAAATGAAAAAAACTGGATGCTATATAGGTATGACTAAATGGAAAATAAAAACATGCATAAAAGAACACGAAAACGATATAAAATATAATAAAATAACGACAGCCCTAACCAAAACAAACCAGAATGAAAATATTAAAAAAAATATATTTCAAAAACTTTAATAAAATAGCCCACTATAATAATTACACTGCAATGCAAAAAAAAAAAAAAAAAATCGAGATCTGATACCATTTTTGCAGATTTTTATGTAAAATGACCTCCTGAATCCGAATATGACCACCATTTTGTCCAATCACCCACTGTTTTCTAGCTACACCCCCTCCCTCATTTTTATCATCGTTTGGTAATTTTATACCCATCAGTTTGATTTGGAGAGGAATGATGATTATTTTAACTGTTAAAACCTTCTGATCTGAGGAGCTACAGAGGCAGAAAGTTCTAAAACACGAACATTTGTAGTAAGGAGGAAATTTGAGGTGATTTGTGCTCAAAAAACAAAAGAAAATTAATAAAAACAATCAGTTTCTGTTTCTGTTTCTTTTTTTTTTTTTTTTTTTTTTTTTCTGCAATATTTCTCTTATTTTTTACATATTTCAGCTTTCAGTTTGTCATTTTCTTACCAAAACACCCCAAATAATAAAAATTATACAGTGAAATTTTTTTCAAAATGTTGGTGAGTGGAGTAGAGTCTCAAAGCCCTCGCAAGAAAGTTTGACTGATTCACTGTATGACATTTGCTTTCAATAACTCCCACGTTAAATGTTTTGGGCAGTAAAACATGAACAGTAAAATATCCTCTTTTGACACGTGTTAAAGATCACTATAAGAGCAATGACCTTTAACACGTGTCAAAGTAGGAGATTTTACTTGAACGTTTACTACGATTAGCGAAACGTAGTATGCTAATGTCTTTTTGTATCTCAAAATTTTGCCAAATGCATATACCTCTACAGCATTCATAGTCTGCTCTTAAAAGGAGAGCGTACATTAACATCAACTAAAAATAAACGAAATACGCTGATGCTCAAGGCAATCTGATAACACGCAATTGCATCTCAAGCTCTACCATATCTTCAAGATTGTTGCTATGCTTAAGGTGTGGCATCTCAGAATAGATTTTGTGACTTTCACGAATCTTGCCAACTTCATCGTTGCATAAATTAAGGTGTGCCATCTCGTAATAGATTCGTTCATGATTGTAGTAATTAATAACTTCATCAATTTTTGTGACTTTCGCGAACTTTACCGAACTTCAAGATCATTAGAACTAATTATGCTAGATTGATGATATCACTATTCATCGTATTAATATAAGCAATAAAATGATTACAGTTTCTATGTAATGAAATTTCGGCTCTAAATAGATTATTAAGAATGTGTCACCTATGTAATCATCTGCTATCTACAATGTAATCATCTTTTGCCAACTGGCCAGTTTATTTTTTTATTCATATTTTAATTTAGTGCTCCGTATTAATAAAGTTTGTGTCATCATACATGTTGGTCATCTCGTTTGAGTTTGGTGAGTGTATTTTTTCTTTTTTCTTTCTTTATTATTCTAGCTCAAGTTGTTTAATTGGATCATACTCTGAGGATAATGTACTAATCACTAATTGAAATTAAATTAAGTAATAATCAGGTTTAAATGTTAGAAATCTTATTTATTTGATTAATTTTAGAAGTTTAATTAGATTCAATTTTTTCAAATGAAGAAAATTTTTCTTTCAGCATGATCACGTATTTTCATGGCCAAAATAAAATCTTATAGCCACCAACTTTCATTTTGAATTTTTTTTAAATAGACTCAGAATTTCCATTAATAAATTTTAGCACCAAAAAATTCCTAAATAAAATAGAAATAAAAACTCAATATATTACAGTCCTCTTTTATAGATTTAAATTTTGTGAAGGGTCCTCTTTTATGGATTTGAATTTTGTGAAGGGTCCCCTTTTATGGATTTGAATTTTGTGAAGGGTCCCCTTTTATGGTGTGGAATTTTGTGAAGGGGCAGCAAAGGGGACCCAATTTTTGCCTGGATCGATCCCTGAAAACGTCAATGTATGAATGACCCCTGAAAAGAAAATCAACTTCGGTCAATAAATGAAAAACTGCTTATGATTTTAGCATACCACTTTCTGAATTTCAATGATATTTAACAATGCTTGTGATATGAGGTGAACAAGACATTTAGCTATTGAATTATGCAAAAGAAGTTTTTTTTCTCATTTGCACATGTGCAGCTAAAACAGAAAAAAAAAAAAAAAAAGAGCTCATATTTCATGAGATATTTAAGATATTTGTATTCCGATTGCAGTATATTGTTTCAAAAGAGTTTTTTAATTTATCTAAAGGTGGGAATAATTTTTGTTTAAAATTTTGTGTATTACAAATTTAAAAAAAAAATGTTGATTTTTTTTTAAAAGTTTTAAAGTAAATGCTTATATCATCTTCATTTAGCAAGCTATTGTTACACAAATGCATCCATAAATTGTACTGGGTCTATATTAACATATCCCTACAGCTACAGATCATTTTGTTTACCTAATGATACAGGCTGATGGCAAACATTATTGATTTTAGTCAATTCATTGCCGGCTCTCTAACTATTTATTGTCATAACATAATCGTCACTGAAAAACGTGAGGGCGACCCCGTTTTTTACATACCCAGTCTTAAAAAATATTTCATATGGAAATAAGTTTTTAAATTGAAAAAAAAACTGATCATTCGTAAATCTTACTAAACTTTTGAGCAGGAGTGTAGAAAACATCAGGAGAAGCTAAAAGAAACAGTGCTTGCAATTTTTCATTTAAGGGCTCTAGATGATGGTGAAGATAATATTTGAAACTTGTAACCATGAAAAGAAATTGGATACTGGACTATTTCTAGATGGGGGAAAAAAAATGCTGTTCATGTTAAAAAAATGTTGTTGATGTTCAAATATAAGTCTTTAGATAGTTGAGGCAGTCAATAAAGGATATGATGTTGAAGGAACAGAAATTTCCAGCATTTCATATACTTATGCAACAAAAAAAATTCAAATGAAGCATTTTGAATCTTAAAGCACAAGATGATGCCACCATTTCAGATATGTTCTTGTCCAAAAGATGATGTGACAAGATTGTTTGGAAACAATCCCAAAATGAACAGAAAAGAAAAGTATATTGCCTATTTTGTTAGGTAACTATAATATTTAGTAAAGCAACTTTTGTTTGTATATTTTTATTTCTTTGCATTTATTTCTTTATGTTTACATCATATACTCTATACGAAATTCTAAATTCTTTGACATATCATATACTAGCAGGCTACGCCCGCTTCGCTGGTCACTGTATTTAAATTAATTTTCAAAAGAATTGAATCACCATTTATTTTTTATATCACATAAATAAAAACTTAAAAAAAAAAAACCTACATTGAAATTGCACTAAACCTCTCTTCAGGTACCTGTTGCATATGTTCCCCCCTCCCCTGCTCTTTACACTATATCAAATAAAATATTTCTTCCGTTTTGCTTCCGCGGAGGATCAAAATTGTGATAGCATGTCTCTGGACAACCTCAAGGGGTAAATCCCATACCATCACCAATTGCCTGTTGTGCAGCACTGGTGCGACGTAAAACCCAACCAACCAATCATGCACTCGTTTTGCAACAATGTTCTATGGTCTCACATGAATGATTCTCAAGAATGAATCACAACTGTTTATAGAATTAATAGATTATATGTATGGGAAATAAGTACACTGTAATTTAAAAATTGCAGCTCTTAGAACTTCAAAACTGATAATTTTTAAAAAGTTATTCATTATAATTTAATTTTAGACTGTTTTTTGTTTAATATTAAACTCTTTTAAAATAAAAGTAATTTAATGATATCACGTTGCGAAACTTTGCATCATAATACCTTTAAATCTAACTTGATGTCTCTCTCTCTCTCTCTATATATATATATATATATAGTGTCCTCACAAAAAATGAATGGTTTTTAGAGCTCTTTTAAAAATGTATAACATCTATGCAGTATCTTTTAAAAAAATTTATCAGTTTTTACAAAAAAAAAAAAAAAAAATGGCCAACTTTCATCACCAAAATAGTAAATCTAGACCAATCAAAAATAGGAGTGGTCCACCCGGATGTGTTCCATCGACAAACTCTTTGCTTTATTTATATAGATGTTTCAAGTTTGCATCACTCAGAAATACAATATTTTATTTATGTAGTCATAGTTTCTTTTTTTTTTTTTTTTTTTTCAATAGCTTCAATATTAAAATATAAAAGGGAGAGGAATTTTAGTTAAACTGACTTTTGGAAACTAGGATGAGGTCTTTTGGTTAAGTTGATTTCTGGATAACTTGAATTGCACTGTGTTTTCATAAAATTTTAGAAGATTACTATCTCTCTATATATAAATGGCTAAGCAAATTTTTGAGTCTGTTTGTCGGTGTGTTGACGCAAGTTGCAACAAGCTTTTCATACTTAAGTTAATTTTAAAAAATCTAATAGTCCAATCGATAAGTTAATTAAATTCCTTCATTAACTACCTTCATTCAGAAAAAATGCCCCTTTCACTTGGTACCTTATTTGTAACGAAATTTTGATTAGATTTTTTAAAATTCATTAAATGCGAAAATAATAACCTGGTAAAAGCTTTAAAAATGAACATTTAATATTTTAATTGTTGTCAAAAAAAAAAAAAAAAAAAAAAAAAACAGGTTACTTTTTTTTTTTTTTTTTTTACATAAAATGAAATATGCTTTCACGCAAAAAAAATAAAAAAAAAATAAAAATAAATAAAAATAAATAAAAATAAATAAATAAAAATAATAAATAAATAAATATTAAATTTGCTCCTGCACATGTAAAAATGACAATATGCAAATGGAGTAAAAATAAATATATATATATATAAATAAAAATAATATACCTCAATTTTAGATTTTTTTTATCCTTTTGTTTAAATAGTATGTTTTTGGCACAGATGAATCACACTTGCCATGAAAGCTAATTCAGCATTACATTAAAAAGCTTTACTTATTGATAATCCTGGGTAATTTTTAAAATTTTGATGCTGAAATAGATGGGACATTTTTCACCAAGGACTCCACTTTCGTAAAAGCCACTTTAAGCCAAGTAGCGCATAAAAATATAAATAAATTATAAAATATTGAAAAACAGAAAAGAAAAGGAAAGAGAAAAGAAAAGAAAGAAACAAAAAAAATAATAACATAAATTATGTATTTTTGTCTAAAGTGACGATAAAAATTCAAAAGTCGCCAAGGGGAGCTACATTAAGGCTGTACCATGATCAGGTTTCTATATTTCATTATTTATTTTTCTATATACCAACTACTATTAACTAACTCAATTACTATTATAACCACAAAAATTAATTGTCTCATGCAATAGACATAGCTGATCATAGCACATTGTAATGTTATATTCGGTGTGAAATTGTTGTAATTTTATGGTTGATCGAATAAATCAAATAAATCTAGAAAATAACGTGAAAGAAAATATGATATACACCACGTATAGTGTTGTTCATATGTAACTGGGATTCAAATATAAAATGGCTACTTCAATTTTTTCGATACTGTCCATTTCGAAACTGTCATCTGATAAGCACCCAAATGGAAGCCCACTGGTAAGCTATTGTCAAAGGTAATATGGCCAGACACCTAAGGGTCTGCAAATGAGTGGGTCGCTGCCAAAGGCAGGGGGAACCAAAGCGGGCTTTAAAGCAATTTCATGATTTTTTTTAATTTTATTTTTGGTTGTAAAGCGATATTGAAAACAGTTTCCTTTAAATATAGTGACCAGCGAAGCGAGAAAAGCCTTCATTGATTCACTACCTTCAACTTCATTGATTTTATGAATTAAAAAATGGTTTCATTAACAAACTTTGATCTATTAGCACACAGGCAGCATCAGGCCAAGTTTTGTACATTTCGAGTTTGATTTTGAAATTTTTCCCGCATTTGGAATTCGGTTCCTTCCCGAACTGGGGCTTTGCTAGTTTTAAATAATTGACTATAAATACAATATTATTACTTTAATTAGAGTTAAGATTTTTGTATTTTTGTTTGAATTTGATAGTCAATCAATAAGAATAATTATTTCTGCAAGTTGGATGAGATTGCCTCATAATTTTTAGTCTTGTAACCCTAAATATTTCATATTAGATGTATTTTCACTTTAAAATAAAAAAGTTAAGATCTTAAAATAAATGCTCAGCAGGGTTTGTTTATTCAACGGGCACTACAGGCACGTAGCCTGAGCCAGAAATTTTAGTGAGCACAAAAATTTACATAGGATGATCTTTTTTAACAATTAAATGCCTGATTATTTTTAAATCAATTAAAAAATGTTTTACTTTCTTCTTCTCTGAAATAAATCAGGGAAAAAATACTTTAAAAAATCATACTTTATTTTAACTATGGTTTACAGCTAAAAAGCAATTTGTTCCCAATCGGTACACATGAGGCATTAGAGCTTCAATATTATTCTAATAATACTTTAGAACAGGGCTCGAAATTTCTGCTCGCCAGCGGCGACTGGAAATTTTATTGTGGCGAGTAAAATTTCGGTCTAAATGTAGATAGAACTCTTACAGTATATGGTGCTACAAAAAAAAAAAAAAATATATATATATATATATATATAACATTTAAAAAACGTAAAATTATGCTAATCTTAGGTAAGGTGACCAAACATCCTCTTTTTAAGAGGGCAATCTTCTTTTTCAACACTCTACATCTTAAACGGAAAAAAACATTAAAGGACTAAAAAGTTCTCTTTTTTATGTTTTTCGTCCTCTGTCCTCATTTTCAAATGAAAAGAATTTAGTACTTAATTTAAAAAAAAATCAGAAAACTGGGAAGCTCAATCGGCTGTTGGCTGTGTCAAACAGTGAACACTAACTTTTTCTGCGTTAGGTTAGCAAAAGAACAACTTTATGTCTATTCAGATTCTTCGAATCACAAAGAAATAAAAGTATTCCCTATATTTTTATGGTTCTTTGATCCAGGTCATGGAATCACTATTGAATTTTCATGAAATCATTAAGAAAGTGGTGCTCCGGTTGGTATGTGGCGGGTTGACGTGTATTCTCACTTTTGCATGAAAAATATTCCTCATAAAAATAGGCCCACAAGTGATCGAGAGGTTCTGTCCTCGAAACTGGTATACGTGAGGCGCTGGGTTCAATACCCGGTCACGCTCGTTGGCTCAACCGTTAGTTTTCCGTGGTTTTCTCCTAAACTAGCATAAATATAGGCTAGGACTTCTTAGAAATACCCCACGGAGGACTCTATTACTCAGGCCTAGAGCCCAGTGCAAACAATTGGCCTTAATGATAACACTGCCACCACCTCACAAAAATATGCAAAAATTAGTTGAATTCATTTTATATTCCCCTGGCAAAAACGCTCCCACAAAGCGACTGTTCAATTAAAAAAATATAGATATGTGAAAATAATACCTTTTATAAATTGTTGATAAAGAATGACTGTTCGTTAAAACAAATCATTTCATCTGCCAAATATAAATTTTACTTTTTCATTTGCCAATTTTATTTTTATAGTTATTATAATTTTAATAAAAAAAGTGTCTACTAACATTTTATGTATCTGCATGAAAGTACAAAATATTTATTGTCCAGTGACACCTATAAAAATTAGGAATTTTTCCTCTCGTATCCGTATATTATTAATTTAAATTAAGGTGTACTGATCCAAAAGTAGCTTTTGAATCGGTTTTTATAATCATTTTTATTCAATTTTGTGTCCTCTAAAATAACCTCTTTTTCAAAATTGAATGTCTTCTATTTTTTTATATAAAATAAAAGACAATGTGTAATGTCTTCTCTTTTTCCAATCAAAAATTCTGGTCACCTTATACGTAAAAAATAGAGTAAGTTAATCATATTTTGTGGCGAGTAACTTTTTTTTTCAGCGAGTGTAATTGAAGTTGAAATTTCAGGCCCTGCTTTAGAAGACAAATATGGACATGTTGGTGAAAAGCAATACTCGGCATTTAAAGGTTAATTGTATTTATATACAACAACAACAACATGAACGACTAATAATCGGCATTCCCTTCTTAATTAATATAAGTTTGTGCCAAAGATAAGTCATTTATCATGGGGAACTGAGTATGTTCGTACTGTAGAATGTGGATGGTTTAAAATAGAACCAGTTTATAACAGTTTGTTTAGAATAGTTATTTTGCTTCAAACTTATATTTAATTCAATAAAATTTGATTAACTTGATTCCTTTTTTCTTTTTTTTTAAACAAAATTTATCCTGCTTTTTTACATATTAAAAATTATTTTACATAACTGCTACTCTAAAACGTAATTATGTTAGTGCAATAATAAATACATCTTTTTTGTATTGTAAAATATTATTTAATTCAATTATTCGGTTTTATGAATGTATATTCAAAAACTGTTTTCTGTTCCACTTTTAATTTTTTACATGACTGTAATTATTCTATTATAAATTTTAATAGTATAATTAGAGCTCTCATTATAAATTTCTGTATGTGAGGAGGGGAGGAGGGACACGGAAAATGGATTGTACCCTGAGCAGAAAAGTATCTAAATCAGGTCCTAATGCTCCCTCTTTTTTTCCTTCATTTGAAGAAACATCAAATCAATTGCTCTATATATTAAAAAAAGTTATTGTCATTGGAATCATTTTTTTTTTTTTTTTTTTTTTTTTTTTTTTTTTTTTTTGTCTGCGACCACATCTTTTCGCAGAGGACAAGGTTCTCTGGCCATGAGAGGTATCAATGTGTTCCAAATACTCCAAGGGAGACATTTCAGTCAGTTATAAATTTTTATCATTTTAATTAGCAAAGTTATTAATTAAAAACATTGGGTTTATAAATGTACTCTATTTGCCATCTTCATAAATAAAATTAAATAAATGTCGATGTTGCTATTGATTACAAATATATCTTTTTATTTTCTACTTTTAGAAAATTAATTTTCTTACTGGCAATTACTTATGTTTGTAATTTTATTTACTTGTATATATATTTTTAAAATAATGAAATAATGTCATGTCTGTATAATTGACTGCATTTTTTTTTTTTTTTCTTTAAAGTGTATTTATCTTTTTATTTAAAAATGTGTCTTAAAATACTTTGGATATATTTTGGCATAAAAAATATATTCTAGATTCAAATTCAAACTCATATGACAGCATCTTTTAATTTAGTATAGATAATTTTTTAACATTACAGAATTAGCCATTTCTATGATGCATTTCACCATTTTCCTAATTATGGCAAGAAAAAAAATCTCTAAAACTCTTATAAAGAATCAAGTAGATTTTGTCCTTCGTTATTTTAAGAAGTTATTTTTTGTTTATTATACATTAAAAATATATAGGGAGTATTATATACTGCCTTAAATTAACTAAAAAATTCAATAGAAAAAAGTATAGGCATTAGAAAAAAATAGATAGTATTTTTATTTATTTTTTTAACAAGCAATTAAAAAAAATAAAAAAAAAATCGCCAAATAGTGACAAAATTTTAAAAGTCGCCAAGGGCTTGTGCTACACTAAAGCTGTAACACAAAATGGTTGAGATATTACAAATTTCTTTCTATTCTGAAAAACAATTAATGATGTTCAACATATTTCTTAAAAAAAAAAAAAAAAAAGATCATTAAATATTATGTATATTTCAATTTGACAATGAATATGGGGATTTCTATAACATTTTTCTGCTTTTGTCTTGTGTTATGCACTATTAATATCCCTATTCAGTGAAATGCAAAGCAGCGAATAAGTGTGCAGAATGCCACAGGGGTTAATAAGTGAAGAGCGTCGAGGAGAGGCGAAGACGTTGAGGAGGAGAGAGGTTGATGAGTGGAGTGAGCAGGCCCCCTAGTTACATACAATAAAATTTTTTCCTTTTTCCTTTTAAGAAAATCTTGAAAAGTTTTTAATCAAAAATTATTCATAGATTTAAAAAATATGATTTATATATAACCTACACACACACACACACACACACACACACACACACACAGTCTCGTATTAGGTGGAAAGCGAGGACTGTATGTATTGCCTATCAAACCGAGGACTTCTCAAAAAATATTAATACAAATAAAAAATTAGTGTCGAATGTATTCAATCTGTTAGCATAATAATATTTTGAAATAAAATTTCAAAATATCCTATTACTTTTTAATGCACCTGCAAACGAGGACTTGTTATACACACTGTGTGTAATCCGAATGTCATTACATACAATCAACCGAGGACTTTGTATACGGACAGTCAATCGAGGACTTAGTAAAACGACAATCAACCGAGGACTTTGAAAGCATACAGTCAACCGTGGACTTGAACACACACACAGTCAACCGAGGACTTAGTAAAAGGACAATCAACCGAGGACTTTGCAAACATACAGTCAACCGAGGACTTGAACACACACAAAATTTCAACCGAGGACTTTACAAACATACAGTCAACCGAGGACTTGAGCACACACACAGTCAACCGAGGACTTTAAATGCACGGGATGGGGGGAAGGGGATTTGGAATCATTTGCAGATACTTTCGAAAAAGTAAAATTATTTAGGGGAGGGGCAGAGGGCAAAATAAGAAATAGAGATAAAGGTTTCAAAATTGGCATTAAGATGTTTTTTGGGGATGAGTAATAGTTTGCCGATACTTTCGAAAGTGTAAAGTTATTAGGCTTAGGGGGAGGTAAGGGGAGGATTTTTTAAGACTAGCTTACAGTCTTTATTTATTTATTTTATTTTATTTTATTTTATTTTATTTTATTTTATTTTTTTTAGGTTTTAAAGGGTAAAGATTTTATTGTGGATACTTTGGAAAGTGTAAAATTATTAGGGTAAATTGTATTTATAAGTTTTGGGGTCTTAGGAGTCGATTGCGGATGACTTCCGCGCAAATTTAAAAAAATAGAGATACTCACTTGGTATCATCGAGTGTTTGGGGATAACAAATATATTGCGAATACTTTGGAAAGTGTAAAGTTATAAGAGGGCAGATGAGGGGGAGGAGTTTTAACATAGAGATAAAGCCATGAAAGTTGTTATTAGGATTTTAGGGTAACAAATACATTGCGGATACTTTGGAAAGTTTAAAATTATTAGGGGGCAAATGGTGGGGGGGGGGAGACTTTTTTAAATAGAGTTGAAGCTTTAAAAATTGGTAATAATAGTTTTTGGGAGTTTAGGAGTCGATTGCGGATAATTTCGAAAGAGCAAAATTATTACAGGGACAGATTAGATGGAGGAGACAAATTTTTAAAAAGAGAGATACAGTCTTGAAACATGATATCGTCAGGTTTTTCAGGGTAATAAATAAATTGTGAATACTTTGGAAAGTGTAAAATTATAAGGGGACAGATTGGGGGAGGGGGGGGGGGCAAAAATTTTACATAGAGATAAAAGTCTTGAAAATTGTTATTATTAGGTTTTGGGGGGTAAGAGAAAGATTGCGAATAGTACTTTCTAAAGTGTAAAGTAATTAGGAGGAGGGGGAGCAGATGGAGGGCAAAATGTTTTAATGGAAATTCAGATTTTTAAATTAGCACTTTTAGGTTCTGGGATGGTAGGAGTCGATTGTCGAAAGCTCAAAATTATTAGGGGACAAGTATTTTTTTTTTTTATTGTATATATATATATATATATATAAAGGTCATTACTTTTTTTCTTTATTCTAACAGATAGCGCTCATTCCTCTAAAACTTGTTCTTTTGAATCCATGAAACACTTCTTTTTTTACATGATACTTTTTAATTGCGAATTTACATAACTCAAATTAATCTCTGTAATAAAATAAAGTTTAATTTTAGTTTTAAATTTAACTTTTAACTTTCAGGTTTATTAGTTAAAAATTAGAAGAAACTATATAAGCTAAAATTTAAACTAAAGAAAAGTTTAAAAAAAGAAAAAAAAAAGCATAAAGCATTTTAACAAATTTTTTTTTTTTATTTAGATTGCAATGGGAGGCGGAAAAAATCGCACGGAAGAAATCGCACCGGAAAAAATCGCACTTGGAAAAAATCGCACTTGGAAAATATCGCACCGGAAAAAATCACACAGGAAAAAATCGCACTCGGAAACAATCGCACTCGGAAAAAATTGCACTGGAAAAAATTGCACAGAAAATAAAACTATATCACAGAACTTATTTCTAAATAGCTGTGTAACATATATATACATATAAAGCAGTGTTGGGCATAATTGATTAAAAAGTAATTGAATTACAATTCAATTACAATTAAATTATAATTATTTTACTGTCAATCGATTATTAAGTAACTGATTACAAATAAATTGGATAAGTAAGTCAAGTTATTGAATAAGTAATTCAATTTATTTGTAATCAAGTGCTTTTTAATTGATTGACAGTAAAATAATTGTAATTTAATTGTAATTCAATTGTAATTCAATTACTTTTTAATCAATTATGCCCAACACTGATATAAAGAGAGAGGGTATTTTATGAAGCAGTTATTTTGTTTCTTTTATTTGAGGTCTGCAATCTTGCAAATTCTCATTTTGTCTGTGCGCAGTAAAAATGGCTGCAGTTAGAATAGTAATCGGGAGGAGGGGGGGGGGGGAGAAATGATACCAGAAAGAATGGCTACGGTAAAAATAGAATTTAGTTAAAATGTAAACGGTAAAAATGGCAACCGGAAAGTATGGCAACAAGAAAAAATGGCAACGATAAATATATAAAAAAAAAGGGTAACAAAATAAAGTAAAACGAAAAAGGATAATTTGAGAATTCTTACTAGCGAATTTTATGCTAAAATATCTCAAGAGTAAAATATATTTCACCTTTGGTACTGATAACATTTTTCGCCGTCAGATATAAATGTGTATATATATATATATATATTTTTTTTTTTTTTCCCAAGGGGCTTTGAATATTAGAATCATTCATTTTCCAACATTTTTCAGTCTTAAAGAAGGAATTTTAGCCTTTATTAATATATTTATTCACGTGTTCAATATTTGTGTGATTTTATATCAATGTTAGTTATTAAAAAAAAAAAAAAAAAAAAAAAAAAAAAGAATAAATTAAAATAAGCAAATAAAAATTAAAAAATTAATGGTTAAATAAAAAAAAAAAATAAATAAATAAAGAGTTGAGGATGGGAGGAGATTGGATGCTAATTTTATTTTTTGAGCATGGATAAACAGAAATCCTTCTTTGTGTAGACAATGAGGGAATTAGGAAGGAAATGTTTTTCCTAGAAGCGTTCTCCAGTTTTTTCTTTCATCAGGTAATGTCATTGAGTTACCCTCTCCTATTCCAACCCAGGACTATAGAATACAAGGGCTAGGTCATCCCTTTGAAGATGTGCTTGCCGCCTTGTGACTGACTTTTTCCCCAACCGGATATCTTGTGACGTCACTAGAAACACGCTTCCCGAAAGCGAAATGTTTTGGACACTGGGCAGTTGTTTTGTTCTTTGTCTCATTGTGGAAAAACCATGAAGACAGAGAGAAAACACACACTTATTGAATTTATCATGCTTCGATTCTCAACTGTTTTATTTTACAATTTATGTTTTTAAATGCCTAATGTTTTTAAATGCTACCTTGTGCAGTTGCTACGTTTAGTAATACGCATCGTAACACAAAAGAGAAAACGTATGATTCTTCATATATTTCCACAAAAGAATGAAAATTTATGTAAAGAATGGATGCGAATATGCCAGAGGAAGGATTCAGTAAATATTAAAAAAAAAAAAAAAAAAAAAAAAAAAAAATGCAAGTGTCTGTAATGACCATTTTTCACAAAAGGATTATATTGACCTGGTAGCATTTTGAACACACAGGCATTAACACATACACACAATAGGAAACCTTAAACTTAATTTCGGCCAATTTTTTATAAATTTTATTTACATTATTTATTGTAAGTAAATAATTTTACTTAAAATTTCAATTTCTCGTACTTTATGTCATAGTAAGAATTTACGATATTTGTTACGAAAATATTTAAATTCCTCTGATTCCTCCAATCGTACAGTAAGTAACAAAAGTGTACGAACGCTAGCAAAAATTCACATTTAAAAAAAGTCCACTTCATACGGTTTTGTTAAATAAATCCTTGTCGAATCCTCTTCTTAGTCAGTCTAAGAACATGATTCGATAAGGATTTATTTAACAGAACCGTATGAGGTGTACTTTTTTATACATAGGAATTTTTGCTAGCGTTCGGACACTTTTGTTACCGACTGTACATTTGATAAAATTTCATATTAATTTTACGTAAATTAAAATATCCTTTTTCATTCAATTAAACAAACATTTAATGAAAATAAAATAAAAATTATAGTAGAAGGCACCTGTGACTGTCCATATAATTTTTAAAAAATATATATCATAGCCACGGAAGTAATTAAAGTAAAAAAAGGTTTAAAATTAACGTAGTAACTGTTGCTAAGAAACACAACTTCATATTTTGATGATGAGAATCAGTTTCTTTTAAACATTTTTGCATAAAAGAAAATTTTATATTTTTGCATAAATTTTGCATTAAAGGAAAAAAAAATACACTATCGGGTGTTGATGTTTATGTTAAGGCCTATTGTCTGCACTAGGGGCCTGAGCCCAAGGAAGGAGATGCCCTAGATGGAAGCCTTACAAAGGGGTTCTAGCACGTAATTTTTCGAGTTTCGGAGAAAACCACGAAAAACTCTGAATGGCTAAGTCGACGAGTGCAATCTGGGATTGAACACAGTACTTCCCGTCTTGCAGCTTCGAGGGCAGAATTTCTCAGCCACTAGTGGGAGGCTATAATTTTAGAAACAACAGGACAATTTTTTTCAGACAGACAAAAAGGTGGATTTTTTTTTTTTTTTTTTAAAGACCTCCTTGAATAAAGCTGAATGTCGGGCAAGGCAATATCTGGTATTAAACAAGATAAAATAATATAAATAAAGCTTTCTTGTCTAAAACTAAATTGTATTTAGCACAGACTCTTTTTCTTTTTTCGTTTCTTTTCTTTTTTTAATGGAAAAAAAAATGATAAATAATAACAAAAAATAAATAAATAAAATCGTTGGGAAAGTTATTATTTGTAGCAACTACTGTTGCAATCTAAAAAGTCAGTTGTTATACTTAATTTACAAAATAAATAAAATTAAAAATAAATAAAAAAGTTACTTCTGTTTTTTTTTTTTTTTTTTTTTAACTTAAAATCCTTTATTAATTGTTATGTATGTATGTACTTTTTTTATGTTTATACAATAGGTCTAAAAAATGTGTTTTCCCATGGCATATCTATACATTTTCCCGAAATTTGATCGGACTGGTCCATTTATTTATATGAATGCCGTAAAATTATGCCACTTTTACCGAAATTTTGATTTAATGAATGATGATTGTAAATTTATTAAACCATAAATGATTACACCAGATTTCACATTTTCAAAAATCTTATGTTAATTATGCTGGTGTTAAAACTTTACTTAAAAAAAAAAAAAAAAATTATAATTATAGAAAGTAACCTAACGCATAATTGCTTCATTTGAATTTCAGTAGCATTCATCTCCATGAATTTTCTATTTAAAATAACCAAATAAGCCTGGGCAAAAAAAAAAAAAAAAATCAAAATTATTTTAAAATAATACCTGCATTTTCATTATATATTTGAAATTTATGTTTTATTTAAAAAAATTTTTTTGCTTTTTGATGCATATGGTATTTTTTAATCTTGAAATGCATAAAAAAGCCAACATTTCATACAAATCTAATTTCAACTTCTGTCTATAAAACATTTAAAATATGCTTGCTTTTCAGTACCGCATCGTTTTAGCAAAATTTTATTAAAATTTGTTCCCGTTAGTGAAATTTTGATAATCAAAAAATATTTTTTCTTTTGCATTTAATGATTTCAATATTAACTATGAAAAACCATGGCTTGCTAATATTTTTAACAGCGCTCCCTATTCCAACCAATTTGATTCAATCAATAAAATAAAAAATATATTTAAAAGGAATTAAATACATGAAAACAAATAAATTTTAATCGGATTAGTCCTTTCTACTATATACTACCATTCCCCCCCCCCCCCCCCCCGATAAATAATGTAAATTAAAAGGGGGGGGGGGAGGGAGGAAGGAAAAGATTTTTCTTTTAAAGAGATTAAAAAAGAAAATATTTATATATATATATACATAAAACGAAAAATAAAAAGTTGTTATACTATAAAAATTATAGATAAACATAACTGTTATAAGTTTTTTAATTTAATATACTTAACTTTTTCTACTACATTATCATTTTATTTTCAATAAATATAATAAATTAAAAAGATAAAAAAAAATTTCGCTTTCAAATGAATGTATTAATTAAAAAATAAATAGCGTAATAGCAATTGCTAAGGTACTCAGACGATTACAATGGTAAAATAAATTTATGAAAAATGAAACGTTGAAGCCAATATTTAAAATTGAAAATTAATAATAATAATAATAATTAAAAAATTCAAATTCGAAAAAAGGTGGATGAGGTGCACACTTACAGGTTCCCAAGTATCGATATGCAAGTTTTGTAGCTGTGCAGTTGGCAGTGTGAGCAGTAGAGAGCAGACAGTCACGCACACACATACACTTCTCTTTATTTATATAAATAATTTTTTATATGTTTTTTTTTTTTTTTTTTTTTTTTTTAACTTATAAATATTATACCAATTTCACCACCTAACTAAAATTTTAATTTACCAGCAGCCAAATTATTATTATAACCGAATAAATATTGTACAATAATGAAACCAGAATCATTCAAAGAAAATTTTCAAAATAAAATTCATGGTAGACGACACAGTTTTCATACATCCACAGGCAGTACAGTTTTAGTAAAGGACCCCCATGACGCCTTTTAACTTTTTATCGCCAGGAGTGCAATGCCATTTTATTTACTTTGGCGTAATTTTGTGTTAAAAAAAAAAAAAAAAAAAAATCCTAATTTGATTATACGTTTTATGATTGCGTCAATTTATGATGATGATTTATATTCTGTATATATCTTTAAAATAAGAAACAATGCAAAGATTCTGAAGAAATAACTTTTAAAAATACATTTTACATAAAATAATGTCATCATACAAATGTCGTCATGTTTTCTTATTAGAACATTGAGCTGAATCCGCGTGCTTAAATATTGTTAATTTTTAAATATTTTTTATCCTCGCGTATTTTATTAATTTCACCGCTATCGTATCGTTTCGACAAAAATTAATTGAAATTGGTCCACGTTAGAGAAATATTATATAGATTATTATTATTATGTGCTGCTTTGTGTAATTATTGTGCACTGCTATTTTTCTCCTTATCTAAAATAAACGCTAATTTTATGCATTATTAAAATTAATTTCTTTTGAAGCTTCATAACTTTATAATTTTTACATGTATAGGTGAAAAATTAATCAGTGGAAAAGAAGTAAATCGCATACATATTTTTTTTTTAACTTTATAAATTTTAAATTGAAAGAGGAAAAAAAAAAAAAAGAAGAAGAAGAAAAGGAACAAGATTTATTTATTGACATTTTATAATGAATAAATTCGTCTGTTTTTATATGAATCATATGTGTTGTTATTTTCATTTTAACATTTTAATTATTTCATAATTAATAACTGAGTAGTTGGCATTATTTTTTTAACAGAAAAAAGAGAAATCTAAAAGCTTCCTGACTTTGAATTCAAATCTTCTTCACATATGGTGTTAGAAAGGTTTGCAAAGTTACACAATAAGAGAAAGACCGAAAAAAGTAATAAATTGTGCTTGTTGACAGTTGTTAAGCTGAAACGGATGCCTCGATAATTAGAGCTAATGGTTTTCTAGCACATATGAAAGAAGAGGAGCGCCATTTTCTCTCGGAATCCCGAACAAGAAATATCTTTTTACAGATCTTTAACAGATGTCCAGCCTATACTTATTTGCCTGCGTCTTTGCAGAGATAAGAATTCTAAAATTTGTCCCAGTACCTTTTTCGATTATATAAAATCCATCTACATTCTTTACATTACAGGTGGTAAGAAGCTGAGTACTTACTTCTTCATTCAACTCGTCACATGAATGTTCGAATGCATATCAAAAGTCGGAATTTAAAAAATGAAGAGAAATAAAGTATAAGAATAGCACGAATAATTTCTTTAGTATGATAAGGTATGCCTTTTTCAAAAGATAGTCATGGACGATATTTGAATGAGAAGAGGAATAAGCAAAATTTAATAAACAATGTTGATTCTTACAAGAGCAGAATTATACAAATGAAATTTCATGTAAATATATACATATATATATACATGCACTCTTAATTATTATTTATTTCATAAAATAAAAATTAAGAATATGCATAATATTATTAATTAAAACATTACATAGATTGAATAATTTTATTTTTTAAATAGTAGTATTTAATGAATTATTACGCATTTATTGAAAATAACAAATAAATTTTATAATAAAACATCGACAGAAAAATTAGAATAATCACAATTTGGCTGCATATCTTTAGTATCATTTACCTTTGCTTAACTTAGATAGGAATACAAATATAATCCTTACTGATTCTATAACATACACAGGAGTTAGGGATTAATTACAAAATATATTTAATAATCATATCAAGTTCAATTTGTCTGTGAGCATTAAATGTAGCATAATGAATTAAATTAAGTTTATATATGTAAATACATATAATTAGGATGAAAATAAAAATAAAAATATTTTTTTAATGAAATTTAAAATAATTAAAAATTGAACAACAAATAAATAAGGACTGAAGTAAAAAGTTCGTTAATTTTAGAAAACTGCAAAATAATTTATAACAAATTTTTACATCGTATATCCATGCATCTTTATATTAAATTGAATAGAAAAAAATTTCGACTATACTTGTACAAAATGGATATAAAAACTTAAAAGAGAATAAATGAACGGCTTAAAACAATTATTTACTGTGTGTTCATGTAAATATACAACTATATAATGCCCCATGCCGATACTTCTCTTTATATCAAGCTTGTTGTTTTCTGATATTTACTGTTTTAAATTAATTTATAAATAAAAATAATTTCTCTCTCTCCCTGAAGGAAAAAAAAAAGTGCATTGTCGTTACCACAAAACTTTCTTCTATATTTTCCCATAAAAATTGGCCCAGAGCAAATTATTTATTAAAATTCCATGATGAATGGGGTCCATTTTCATCTCAGAGAAGTATAACATGAAATGTTCAGTAGGAATCAACTATGTGCCGATATCAGAATTTTTTTTTTTTTTTTTTTTTTACTGAACAAAATCAATAAAGGATCATTTTAAGTTTCAATATTATTATATATATATATATATATTATTCCAGTATTTGTTCGTTCCTAAGGGCCCAAAGATTCACAATTTTGCATTTTTGGCCAAAATTACCCCATTTTCAGAGACTTGATCTACTTTTTTTTATGTGAGCGCAAAGGAGCAATGCTTTCTTATCGAAATATATTATGAAGTATACTATGATGTAAATTATATATAAAGATAAAAGTGTTGCTCCAATTCGTTCATGTAAAAAAAAAAAAAAAAGATAAAATTTGAAAGAAAAACACAACACTAATTACAGCATATACATTGCGTAAGCTACCACTTCACAGTGGTTTAAAAGAGATGAAACTGATGAAATCAAATTTATTAAATCAAATTCCGTTTAAAACTCACTTTCTTAAACTTTTTTTTTTTTTTTTTTTTTAAATATTTAAGTGTTTTATCAGTTGATAGTGTGATTTTAATAAATTGTACTTCTTCCTCCCATTGTTTAATGGTGTTTTCCAATGCCTGCGGCTTATTCTGTCGAGGTATCTACATGATAGATCAGATATTTCTGCCTAAAGGTTGTCTGAGTGAGTAGTGCCCATCGGTTGTCGGCTGGATAGCTCAGTTGGTAGATCGTTGACCTTGTAAGTCAAAAATCCGTGGTTCGACTACCGGTCCAGGCATTATTTTCACTCAGTTGGAAAAATGAATTAAAAAAATATGATTTTCTTCCCAATCAGTTGATTGTGTGATTTTAATAAATTGTATTTATTCCTCTCATTGTTTAATGGTGTTTTCCATTACCTGCAGCTTATTCTGTCGAGCTATTCATATGATAGACCAGCTGTTTCTGCCTAAAGGTTGTCTGAGTGAGTAGTGCCCATCGGTTGTCGGCTGGATAGCTCAGTTGGTAGAGCGTTGACCTTGTAAGTCAAAGATCCGTGGTTCGACTACCGGTCCAGGCATTATTTTCACTCAGTTGGAAAAATGAATTAAAAAAATATGATTTTCTTCCCAATCAGTTGATTGTGTGATTTTAATAAATTGTATTTATTCCTCTCATTGTTTAATGGTGTTTTCCATTACCTGCAGCTTATTCTGTCGAGCTATCCATATGATAGACCAGCTGTTTCTGCCTAAAGGTTGTCTGAGTGAGTAGTGCCCATCGGTTGTCGGCTGGATAGCTCAGTTGGTAGGGCGTTGACCTTGTAAGTCAAAGATCCGTGGTTCGACTACCGGTCCAGGCATTATTTTCACTCAGTTGGAAAAATGAATTAAAAAAATATGATTTTCTTCCCAATCAGTTGATTGTGTGATTTTAATAAATTGTATTTATTCCTCTCATTGTTTAATGGTGTTTTCCATTACCTGCAGCTTATTCTGACGAGCTATTCATATGATAGACCAGCTGTTTCTGCCTAAAGGTTGTCTGAGTGAGTAGTGCCCATCGGTTGTCGGCTGGATAGCTCAGTTGGTAGAGCGTTGACCTTGTAAGTCAAAGATCCGAGGTTCGACTACCGGTCCAGGCATTATTTTCACCCAGTTGGAAAAATGAATTAAAAAAATATGATTTTCTTCCCAATCAGTTAATTGTGTGATTTTAATAAATTGAGACAGTATTAATCGTAGCACAACTCCACAGACCACGAAATTTCAATTTAGAAATTTTTTGTTCAAAAATCCATCAACCGTGAATATTTATTTAAAATTGGTTGGAGTGTAAAGGTTGTTTAAATTTTTCGTAAACCATTTTTGTGAAAAATGCGAGAGCCGGGAATCGAACCCGGGCCCTTCCGCTTAACGCGCGAATTCTCTTCCACGGAGCCACTGTTAACCAACCTAGCATTTCTCACATAACAACCGTTGGCAAGATCACCGTCTCTGCAAAAGCAGGTGTAACAGGTAAGACAATTAGTCGTTGTACAACTCCATAGACCACGAAATTTCAATTCAGAAATTTTTTGTTCACGAATTTATCAACCGTGAACATTAATTTAAAATAGCTTGTTGTGTAAACGTTGCTTAAATTTTCATAAATCAACTATGTGAAAAAATGCCTAGTCAGTCAGTGTGTCTCAGTGAAAGAGCATCCGCGCGTTAAGCAGAAGGGCCCGGGTTCGATTCCCGGCTCTGGCATTTTTCTCATAGTTGGTTTATGAAAAATTTAATCAACCTTTACACTCCAACCTATTTTAAAACTCCAACCACTTTTCACAATAGCTGCTTGTAAAAGATATGTTTTCAAAATTATTTAAGGGGTTCTAAGGGGGAGAGAAAAGAAGAATGATGTTATGATATGAAAAACATTATTTCGTTTTTCTCTGCACCTTTATCGCTAAATATTTTCGAAGCATACGTGTATTTTGCAAGTAGCAATTGTAAAAATGCGAAAAAAAGGCACTTTTCTTAATTTCTACTTGTAAAACACATGTCATGCTAAACATCAACAACAGCGTTAGTTTTTTATTTCTACATGGGCGAAGGAAGGAGGCAAAATGGACATATTAAAGAAGAATTTCTTTTTTGAATCACTTTCATACAGATTTACATTGAATTTTTGGGTACAAACTTAGGAAAAGAAAGAGACTGATACTTTTTATAAAACATTACAGTAAGAATTACGTAAGCAATATTTCTGCAAAGTTTCATTAGATCGACAACAGGGTAGTAAAAATATATATTCTTTCTATGTGTCCCCTAGCCCTCACCAGATAGTGTAACCCTCTCTGCAATTTTTGATAAACAATAAGAGATATTTATATACAATTTAATATAAATATAAAGCATAGTGATATTAAAACAATCATTTTCCCTCATCATCTTCCCCCTTCTAGGTATATGTAATACTCTTTGAAATTTTTCATTAAAAGTAGGTGATAGTTGCTGAAATTTTAGTTAAAATTGGCAACATTGAGATATTTTTGCAATCATTCCCCCTTCCCCCCCCCAGCCCTTCAAGATATATATGACAATCAATGTAAATTTTCCTAAACATTCAACGATATTTATAAAAAAAAATTATTAAAACGCAAAATAAAGGGATATTAACCCATTTTCGGCCAAGAACAGAAATTTTGTAAAATGTGGTATTATTTTCATTGAAATATGTTTAAATCACATTCATTAAGACACAAAAAATATTTCATGCATGAAAAAAATTATTTTATTTAAGAAATAAAATGGTGCATATTAAATGAAATAAATTTAAATAAAAAATAAATTTAAACAAAATTTTAAGTTTTTTCCATGGCATTTGTTTTATTCTTATTTTATTTACAGAACTTACAAATTTAATTCATTATAAAAACATACATGATTAATCTTAAATCGAATAATTATAGATTTTCAAAATGCTGAATTTGTCAATAATCGTTTAAAGTTAGAAAACTAGCGTATATTGAAAATTTCTCAACAGAAAGTGTTTAATCCAATTCAATTACTAATATTTTGTAGATGTTTTCAGAACCTTTAAAAATAACAATAAAATAAAATTTATACGTGACAGTGATAACAGAAAAATATTTATTGAAGTGGTGCGTTTACGCATCTATGGCAGAAATTGGATTAAACATTCATTTTCTCTCCTTCAGTACTCCTGCCCCCCCCTCCCCAAGAAATATTTAACCCCATTATAAATTTTCATGAACCGTAAGTGATATTTGCTGAAAATGACCATGAAAAATTGGTTATAAGTGTTGTTTAAAAGGATTCTTTCCTTTTTTATCCCCCCCCCCCCACACACATTTTTCCCCTTTTTCTAGACTATATAACTTTCACTATTATTTTAGTAAAAAGTATGTGATAAGCCTTGCAAAATTTCGTATAAATAGGTAGCATGATGACATAAAAAACACATTTTTTAACTTCCCCATTACCAACTACCCCACTCCCAAAATATATGTAACACTCACTGTTTTTTTTTTTTTTTTTTTTTTTTTTTTAATCGATATTAAGGTAGTTTAAAGAAGAATATATTTTATTTCCATCTGAACCCCCCTTACCTCCCACAAATGTATAATACATTCACTGTGATCTTCATTAAAAGTAAGTGATAGTTATAGAATCTCCTTATATTATTAAGATTTGTGCGCATCTGTTTATGTGTGTCTCTGTGAAAAACGCGTTGTAATGGGTTTGTCTCCGGCTCTAATGATCGCAGCGTCATGATACCGGTGCCATTAGACGCAGAAATTCTTCATCTCGACGTATTCACTAATTTTTAATTGATGCGACCCCCTGATGCGAGTTTTTATCGGATCAGAAATGATTTTTTTTTTTCTTTTCTTAAGACTAAAAGTTACTGTTAGTGATTCATTAATTATAGTAATTCATTTAAAAATACTGACCCGCTAGCGGGCGAAGCTCGCTAGTATATCATTAAAATCTGTAAAATAGTGACATAAAAAAATAATTTTTATTTTACTCTGCCTCCCACTCCCCCAAAAGTACGTCTGACACTTGCTGTAATTTTTTCACAAATTGTATGTGATTATACAAAGTTTCATAAAAATCGGTAAGAAGGTGATATAAAAACAATTATTTTCTTTCGATCTTGTTCTAGCTCCCCACCCCTTTCCCCAGGTATATACTAAATTAAATGTTGTACCAAATCAATTTAAATCCCTAAAAATGTAATTTGAAAGTCCTTCTGTAAATGCATTATTTGATATTTATTGTTTTACAATATGCGGATTGTAAAAGTGCCCTTTTTCCGGTGCCCTTTTTTCCAGTGCCCTTTCTTTCGGTGTCCTTTTTCCGGGATACAGGGAAAAGAGCGTCTGTGTTAACTTGTAACAAAAGAATATAAAATGGTAAATTGTTGCATTTTCGGCTAAAAAATACTTTATTCTTGATAAATCAAATGGCTTTAACAGTTATTGGTACGATATGAGAAAAATGAAAAACAGAGCTGAGGTCTTTTAAAAGCAGATATGGATCAGACATTTTAAAGGCAAATATACGATGATCTGGAGAGAGTAGTTTTACGTAAAAGGTAGGATTAATTTAGTACGTTTTGCAGATTACTATAAACACCAAGAGAATACCCACAAATTTGGAATTTGGAATTCTAATGACTTTTGTTAGATTTTAGAGAGAGAAGGGGTAATATTGTTTCAACATGACCGAAACTTTTGTTCTACATCTAAACCAGTAAAAAATGGTTTCAAGAAATAAGTTTCCGCATTTTTACCTTTACCTTGACCTAAAAAGATGACGAACTTATATATATATATATATATATATATATATATATATATATATATATATATATATAAGAAGAAAAAGAACAGAAGTCCCCTTATAACTGTGAACTGAAAATAATAATAAAAATAATACTATTAATAATAAAGGAAAAATAAATAAAGACCTTATTTTCGATTTTTTTCAGATCAAAAAATAAAATAAAAATTAAATTAAATAAATAAATAAAAATAAAATAAATAAATAAAATTATAAAATTATAAAATTAAATAAATAAATAAAACTTTATGAATGTCTTCTAATAATGTAATTGAAATTAATACAAAATGTAATAAAGAAGCACCACAAAACTGGCGTTGTAAAAATTATTACTTACAAACTTTGAATAAACACCATAAAATGCAATAAACTCGCAACAATTGTTTCGGGTCGAAAAAACACACGACCCTTCATCAGGCGAATAAAGTAAGCACGAGTGCTGCAGTCAAAGCTATTGCATTTTATGGTGTTTATTCAAAGTTTGTAAGTAATAATACAAAATGTATTTAACTCAATAATAGTTATTATCAGTATCCAGTTAAAGTAGAAAAACTGATGGTCTGAAAATTATGAGAACCAATGGAGTAATGCGTTACTTCAAGTATGCAAAAATATGCTTCAGGTTTAGTGCAGTGTTGTGCCCGAATGCGTTCTTTTGAACGCGTTCATGAGTTTAGCTCAAAATTTTTGAGTTTTGAGTTGAACTTCGCTCGTTTTTTAAATTATAAACTTGAGTTGAGCAAAGTTCGTTTTTTCTTTTTCTTTTTTTTTTTTTTCGCGAATTTGAGCGAAAAAAATATTTCAAGCTCAAACTCATAATAACTCAATTTTTTGTGAAATTTTTTTTTTTCGATCTTAGTATAGTAATTACATAACGTGGCCGGAATAGGAGACGTTTGCCCTTCCTCCCCCTCCAAGCATTTTAAACATTAAATTTATAAAAAAATTCTATTGAATATAGATATTTTTGTTTCCAGTTCTGATTTCCTTATCATTTACGATTCTTTTTTTTTTTTTTTCGTTAAATAAATAGTATGTATGCTTCCTACAAAATAAGGAATTGGTATTTTAATTTGCTAATTCCAATTTGTGCAACCTGTTTAAAGTATTTACGTAACATAACGTGTTTAATGTTTACATTGCACAGTAAAATAAATAAATTTTCGTTAGAAAGCCCATGCTTAAATCTTGTAGCCTTTCAAAATATAAAACTTTCCGAAAAAGTTTCCCTGAGATCCTGCTCTCAAATCTGTTAGACGCGAAGTGCGGGGTTCGATTCCAAATTGTGCCTATCCTCTTAGCCATTCGGAACTTTTCTCCTAAACTTGCTTAAATACAGGCTAAGCTCCTTTGAAAGGCTTCCCCGGAAGCTATTGCACTCCACCAAGGCCTTCATTGTCAATCGTCCTCTAACTTAAGGCACACAATGGAGCACGCACACACTTAAAAATATAACTTAAATATGTATTTTGTTTTACGAGTCTGTCCCCTTAGTAACGGATTTAGACGAAAGCGCACTTTCAATATAATTTTATTTAACATTAAATGCTGACTTATATATATGTAACGAAAATTCAGAGTTTAAATAATGGCATGGCTATTATTCGTAACTAATTAGAGCTTTATATATATATATATATATATTTACATAGTATTTATCTACATCTATACTTATTTAAATGGAAAACTTTTGTCTTAAATGAACAAACAATAAATTTGTAGTGATTGTGGTGTGTGTGTGCCCCAACCAAAATTAGTTGTTGGCTCTCTTCTGTTTTTCCTTTTTATTACTAATCATGAAAAATTAGTCTTGTATTATCCTTTGGTTTTTATTTTATTTTCTTCTTTATTTATTTATTTATTTATTTATTTTTTAATGTAATTTTTATGATGTTTCTTTCTTTCTTTCTTTTTTTTTTTTTAAGTTGTAAACTTCTTGTAGTATTGCATCTTTAAATGTACCTAAAAGTTAATTTCAAGTACACTGAAGAATGTAAATAAGATGAAGATAACTTTAAAAATTATGGTTAAAATTATCCCCCGCAAAACGGCGGATAAATTTAACATATATTACTGATTCATAGCAGTTGGAAATAATTGATTAGATATTACTGTTAGTAACAAAAATAAAAAACGAATTGTCTTCTACCCGAAATTTCATTCAATATTTATTTTCATATATTTTCTTTTTATGAACACAGAATGATAGATATCAGAACTGTGTAAATTTGTTTTTTTGCTCTCGTGTAACTTTTAATGATTCTACTTCTAGATATGAGATTTTCCAAGAAAATTACTCTGTATGTTTCCTGGACATTAGACAAGCTCTTTTGCCCAGCTATATTTCCCGGGGGCCACACAACACAACACAATATCAGTTCTATTTGTTCTCTCGCGCGGCCCTGATATTCTCCATTTTTCTTTCAAAAAAGGCGGGAATTCGGTCATTCTCTATGGTTCTACCTGCAGCATGGGAGGTAGTGAGTGACTTGTTATGTTGTTATTCTAAACCTTGACTCCAGCAGTGACAGTAACAAAGACATACAATCATTTAGTTTAGTATTAATTGTTTTTAAAACTGAAAGCTACGAGAGAGAGAAATGTTAAAGCAGAAACAGTTTTATTTTACTTTTTAGAAGAGCATTTAAAATTTTAAGTTTACAATTTATAAGTGCAGTTAATGATAATATGACAAATTAATAAAATTTAAAATTAATTGAACATTACAATATTTTTACAGATTATTACAATTTATTTTAATGAATAATTATTATATATGAATTCATATATTTTTTAATTACAGTATTTATCTAAATGTAATTAACTATACGATATAAATGAACATGAAAGGTAATTTTTATACAAAATCTTACCTAACCCTGCACTTTTCAATGTGCAATCTTTTAATTACAATTTATACTTCTTTTAAAGTGCAATAATTACCTCACCATTTCAAAAATATTGCTTTCATTTGAATTTTTCAAGTGACCATATATACTATTCAAGTCTAAATATTTTTAATTTTGAGACGCAACTTTTAATTTCTAATATTTTAAAAGCAGATTTGCTACATTTGAGAGACAAAAATAATATGTTAAAGTTTTTTGCTGACAGATTAATTAAAATTTTATCCCTGTACTTCTAAACGATGTGATATTGAAGACAAAGTTTCAATTAAATGGTGTTGTTAAAGATGTATGTAAAGGTAAAATTTTAGAAAAATTTCTTTTCCACTTTTTCCTATATTACAAGAAAAAACGAATTGAATTAGAAAAAAGTTTCAGCAACCATATTTTTATTAAATTTAGACATATTTGGAACATGCAAAACACAATTTTACTTTTTCTAAGAAAGCTTCGTCTTTCTGTGTATGGTATAAATAAAATGGTCTCTTTAATTAGAAATAATTTACTAATTTCACGGAAGTTCTTGTAGAGCTGAAACATAAATATTAAATGATATTGATTAGATTTTGATGTATATCACTTGATAGACAACGCTTATGTGCCATGTTTTTTTTTTTTTTTTTTTACCTATTATTTTTGCGGTTTTCTTTTGGTACTTAAAAAATAAAAGCACACGAAATTTGATATACACAGAATGTTATAATAAAGAAATGAATATTAATATTTTTGAAGTAGATCTTCTCATAGGTGAGCTGCCGAAGCGTTTTACTAATGGATTTCTTTGACTACTTTATATTAAATTTTAAGAGATGGAATTGTAAAAACTTCAGATGAGATTTAATGGTGTTGCTATTATATATATATATATATATATATATATGACAAAAGAAGTAATGCAGTTTTGTAAATAAAATATGAATTTATAACATCGATTTGTTGACTTAACGTTGCACTGTATCTGAGCATTTGGATATGCATAGCTAGCTACTCAAGGTCAAGAAAAGGGTTGCATATTTTGAATCGCCCCAGTCGCTTCGCTTCAAACATATGCTATGCCACTGGCTCTTGATAACGGAATTTGTCTCCTGGTCAATTCTTTTCAATCAGTTTTTGAAGAGTAAAAACTAGAAAACAAATAAGAAGTTTGACATTGTAAAACTATTCTCAAAATTGAGGTGTCCTCTATTCGGAGGTGTCCACTATATAAAGTTTTGCTGTAATTTTCTTAATTTATCAAATTAAATTAACAAAAATCTTTCTGTTAATTAAGAAACATTTAACAAAAATATAAGTTATTTAAGAAAGTGTTCGTAGAGAGGGGGAAAATCTTTAGAAAAAATATATAAAAATTGACATAAAAATGATTCTTTAAAGAATTTCGTTGTTTTTGAAAAGGAATTTTAATCGACCAGATTTTTTTTTTTTTTTCTTTTTTCAAATATGAATTTAAGCTCAAACTTAAACTAACTCCTTCTTTAGACATTGAACTTCACTTTAAATTAGTTCTTTTTTTTTTTTTTTTTTTTCCGTGAGTTTACACAACACTGCACTGGTTATCTCACGTATCAAGCTTTGTACAGTTTTATGCCCCAGAAATTGAGGTATAGCCTTCCATTTTTCTGGAAAGTTTGCTGTATAATAGGTTACTTTTTGGTTGATATGAATCCAAACTAAATCCGCATAATGTCTCATAATAGCCGTCTCATATATCAGCATCTGTTTAATTATACGTAATGTAACCTTAGATATAACCGTCCCTTAAATTACAGAAATCACTCGATAGCAGCGACATCAGTTACACGGATGAGACCGAAAGTTTATAAGCATTAATTTAAGTTGAAGTTCATTTACATATAAATTTATATGCAATTCTCTGCAGTAGTTCCTGATATATAGCCATCTCAAAAAATGCATAAATTGCTAAAAAACAGCGAAACCTATTAAACTATTGGAACAAAATATTGATAAAAACTAATGTCAAGATGCAATTACATATTATATGCAATTCTGAGCAGCAGTTAACGAAAAATGGCTTTTCCTCAAATTGTAAAAATCGCTCTAAAGCAGTGCCACCTATTGAGCGATGGACACCAAAAGTCGCTAGGCACTAATTTAGATCGAAGTGCATATACTAATAAATTTATATTCAATTTTGTTCAGTTAGTTCTTGAGATACAGTTACCACGATTTTTTTTTTATCTCAGGAGGTCATTTTACATAAGAATACGCTGAAATGGTGTCAGAGGCAATTTTCATGCCGAGCAGTGTAATTTCTGATGTTTTCAAAGTAGCGTGTTTATAGTTAATGGTGTTTATCCCCGCATCAAAACTGATATTTAAAAGCTGTACTTACATCTTTTCTATAAAAATACTTGTTTTCATGCATGTTTAAGTGAAATTTAGCCCTATTTTCCCATGTTAAGAAAATCGTAAATTTCGAATAAATTCAGAAGTTTTTTAATTAGGATGTTGCAAAGGAATAGGGTTCTGACCATTGTCATAAATAATATTTTAAAACTGGTCTGACCTTTCTGCGATCAATTGTTCCTGAGATATCGTGTACACAGTCTAACATACTAACACACTATACCGAACTAACAAACTAACAGACATCCTACAGACGGACACCATACACATTTTGATATTTTCGAATTCCTCATATCTGAAAATGTGTTTAAAAAATAGGGGGGGGGGGGTCAAAAAATTTCACGATTAACCAAGTTTCACATACTATGGGGAACTTAAAAATAATGAAAGCAATATTTTATTATACATAAAGGGGGAATCGATTAAAGTTTGAAATGAATTAATTCTGGTTCTTTAAACAAGTAGTCGGCTGATTGATTGCATTTTTAATTAGTTTTGACATTTTATATGATTTTATTTGAAGAATAAATGAATTTCTCTATATGTTTTATTATTATTGCTACTTAGTTCAATTTAAAGACATATATATAAATACTATATTGAATGAATATTCAGCTTGTAGGTAGTTCCCGTTATGATATTATTATGAAACTTGTGAAAATTTTTGCGTGTAGAAAGTAGATAAGCAGGTTCTAGTCGAGAATTGCACTTTATTTAATGAATATTAAGTTCGTAGACAGAGCCCGTAAATTTATTGCATGAACTTGTCGACGTTTTTGCATGTAGAAATGTAATTTTTAAAGACATAATGAGGCTCTAGTCAACGAATTCACTTTAATGAATACTCAGTCCATAGATAGAGTCCGTGATGATATTGTTGAAAAAGCTGTCGATATTTTTGCATGTAGAATGTAATACTTAAAGATATTAAGCCGGTTCTAGTCCATAAATGCACTTTATTTAACAAATATTCAGTAAACACTTGAATAAAGTTCTTTTTTATGACACAAACTCAATTATCATTGATTATTCTCAAGATAGTGCAATGAAATAGTTTTTTCTTTTTCTTTCTTTTTTTTTTTTTTTTTTTTTTTTTACTACAGACTAAAAGTAAATATTGTTAAATAAATACTCTACAGCGTCGACATTTTCTAATCCAACCAAAAACTTCGAAGTCTAAATAGAATTTGAATTCATGGAGATTATTTTCAGTGGTTTATTTAATGAAAATTTGAAACTGCTTGCTCTTAGGAATGCTTCCTATAATATCAAATATAAATGATTTATTTATTTATTTTAATGCGGAGCTTCGATCCTACACATATTGTAAAGTAAAGAATAAAAGTATAAGTAAAAAGCTATAACGTTCTGAATATTGAAATTTTGCTTCACTCGATCTCTCAGAATTTTATAAAATATTTATGTGTTCTGATATCAATACACTTTTAATGAAATCATCCGTTGCTTTACCCCTCCCCCACCCCCATTCCACACACACACATAATAAACATATATCTGCAAAAACATGGCTACCAGTATAGTGCATTGCATCTTCCTTAAAGTTTTATTAAAGATACTACAAATAGCATAAAAATACCAAACACAGATTTTTTTTTTTTTTTTTTTATTCCGTACACTCCCCCCCCCCCCTCCCCAACCCTCCGAATTAAAGAAAAATCCCACAGGAAAAAAAAAAAAAAACGCACGGAAATAATCGTACAGGAAAAAAATCGCATTATATATATTGCGTACACTGCACACACGCCTCTTCCCCTAGGAACAAAATGTATCTCAAGATTTATATGGGCCTTAGGTAATGAATTTTAATTCTGTTTTACCTTACAAACGAAAAACAGAGAGGTATAGGGTAGGTGACTAATCCTTATTTCTCGTGAAACGGAAAGGGTGATATGTTTGATAATTTAACAATTTCTTAAGGATGAAGTTTAACAGAATGGCAAATGTTAGAAATACCAATGGGAGATATGCAACCCTTTGGGCTATAAGAAACACAAGACTCAATTGCAGATTATGAATCTTAGAACGTTATGAGGTAAAAAAATACGCACTCTACAAAATGCTTCTAACATAGAATATCGGCTCGGTAAAAATGGCCAAAAAATTTAGAGAATTAATAACTTTTCATAACAGGCAGTATTCGAGAGATGTACGGCAAACAAAAAAAAAAAAAAAAAAAGAAAGAAAGAAAGAAAGATAGGGGGAGAGAGAGAGAGAGACAGAGAGATTGGGGGGGGGGGGTTGTAACGATAAAAATAACATTGTTAAAAAGTGCGATGTTAAAATTGTAGCATACTATCATAGAGTAAAAGCCTCAACGTTAATTATAACATTACAGTCACAATTTTAAACAATATCAAAAGTAAACCATAAAAAAAAAAAAAAAAAAAAAAAAAAAAAGCTAAAATTAATGACAAACTTTGTAACCTGGCTTTCTTGTATAATATTTCTCATACCCTACATTTTAATTCAAAGAAAGAATGCATTCGTCCCATTTTGAAACCCATATATAATGTTTAGAAATTATATAAAGACATGATAGTTTATTAATATTTATCCTAATTCAAATGTGCATATCAAAATCCGATATCCACTTCCAGGAAATTCCAACCATAATCCGTAATATATCCGAATTCAATAGTGTGGCTTGTAAACAGTTGGTGGATACTATTCATACCATGTTCTGTAAAAAGACATGCTTTTGTGCATAAAAATATTATCATTTTGTTTCTGTTTTTAGTATTATTTAAAGATGTCCAAACGTAATAGTTCGGTCCTTAGCCATATGTGTGTGATAAGTACAAAACTTTGAATAAACACTGTAAAATGTAAGAACACGCAACAGATATTTAGGGCTGAAAGAAAACATGATCTTTCGTCAGGCGGACAAAGTAGGCACGAGTGCTGCAAATAAAACGTTGCCGCTTTGTTTTCAGAATTAAATATTTAGATTTAGAGTCCTAGAGTTAGGAAATTTTGCATACATGTGCATTAAAATATATCAATATTAAATATATTAAAATTTATCGAAAACTATTAAAACTCAAACTACTAAAACTCGAAATTTTAATTTGAAAAAAATAATTAAATGCTCCATGTGAATGAGTTTTTAATTTTTTCACTTGATTTCACATTGCTTTAGTTTATCAATGTATTCTAATGATTTTTGCGCATTAATAGGTTTGATTGATAAGTTAATTGTTTAAATATATTTGTAAGTCCAAATTCTGAAATTTCTAGTTATTAAAACCTAGTTATTATTATTTATTATTATTATTATTCCTGTCACAGTTTATTCATAATTGTTAGAAATTATCTCCTATATTAATCTCTCCCAAACAACGTATTTTCAAAATTTTTTGTTTTTGTAAGGCTTCACTTCCATATGTAGAAATATAATAGAAATATAATGATGAATAAAAATAATTTTTATTTTTAGTTAAATAGGATAGACAGTTAAATGCAGATCATATATCATCGTTCAAAATTGAATTTTATATTGTCAGCTTTCATTTTCTGCAAATTAGAGTACATCTTAATGGAAAATTATAAAATTTTATTGCTATTATTATTTATTGCACGGATATTTTTTTTTTAGTAGCAATGGCAATAGAGGCTCTAGCATAATGCGTAAAGGCCCGACACTCAGGTCGACCATGCTATTTTTGTCAGCGTCAAAAGCTTACAAATACGTACAAAAAAAAAAAGAAAGCATAGGCGCCGCCTTTTGATTTTCACTACGGGGACGAAATTTATTACATACAACCGACTGAATTCTAAGGGGGGGGGGGGGAGAAGAAAAAATACATAAAAAAAATTATTAAATATAATATCACATTACTAGAAATCAATTAATTAATAAGGATAGTGAAATTGTTAATTATATAGTCATTAATTAATTTTTTTCTTTTACAACTGCTTTAATAGTTTGAAAGAAAATCACTAATTTAAAAAAATCAGGTGAATATAATTAAACTTTAGCAGCATCTTTTCAACGTTATTTTTTTTTTTTTTTTTTTTTTTTTTTTTTATCTTTCTTTGTTATTAATAAGCACAGTAATTTTTACAGAAAAAACAGGAATTCCTCAAGAATTTTTTTTTTCAAGAATTTTAAATTTTTTTCTACAGTTTTCTACATTTTGTTCCTAAATTTTTGTTGTAACCATAAGAATGTGCGTTATAAATTCAAGGACACTGAGAAAAAAATATACCGCCTTTTTCTAGAATGGATAAGTGGCCATTTTCTAAATCCCTAAACTGGAAATATAGATTTCTGAACTATGCGCATAAGGCACACCAATAAACTGAATAGACGAAATGATCGAGAATTTGTAGTTTACACATTTCTAAATGATGAAATAATATTCTGAATCTTTTGTATTGCGAGAAATTCTCGCTTGATTTTTCAGAATTGGGTCATAAACCAAGATTATAGTTGTTGAAACCCGCCTCTTGTAGTCTCATTTATTTGCAGAGATTTTTAAATAACTTTGCGCTCGGTAATATAGGCAAACGCTCTAGAATACTGATAGAGGTTTCTAGAACTCGCTTTCCAAGGGGACTAGAATTTGTAAGGATGATACGGAACTATTTTTTCTACAACCACAATTTAGATTCTAGATGTAAGTTACAGAATTTTTTCTCAGTGGATGAAAACGGACTTAAATTTACTAAACCTATAACGATCAAATAAATTTTAAATTAAAATTTTTTTC
The DNA here is from genome assembly GCA_963930645.1 of Salticus scenicus. Classification (NCBI taxonomy): domain Eukaryota; kingdom Metazoa; phylum Arthropoda; class Arachnida; order Araneae; family Salticidae; genus Salticus; species Salticus scenicus. The sequence continues at coordinate 112,145,076 of OZ005661.1, read as the reverse complement.
TCATTTATACTGGAAATGTCAAAGCACTTTGTTAGTGAGAAAAATGTTAAATCGATATCTTCACTCATTTTTGTTTTTCTTCTGAAAGATCCCAGGGACAAATGCATACTAGAGCAGTAAAATGCACTGATATGTTGTTCAAAAATAAAATGAATAAAATCTTTGCGATCACCATAAAGTTTCAAGAAGTCGTAACAATCATTTCGAATCGAAATAATTGTACAAGACCATTTATCAAACGAAAAGGTATAAAAGCAAGGCAGAGTGCAAGCAGAAACGCATTACAAAGACAGACAGAGAGAGAGAGAGAGAGAGAGAAAACATACCGACAATATACTTGTATTTACTGATAAATAGATAAATGGACGAATTTCATAAATAAAAATATTAAAAATGTGAAAAACAGCAATAGTTATTTCGGGTCGAAATAATTTAGTATGATCTTTCACCAGCAGATGAAAAGTTAGACATTAGCAAAGCTTCTGCTTTCTTTGATGTTTTAAGAACGTTGAATAAGAATCAAGCCTAATTATTTCGATTCGAAACAATCATTGTTTGGTTTTGGAATTCATGATATTTGCGTACAAAATTTTCTTCATTGTTTTAATGTAATGTTATTTCTAAAATTTACTCTTTGAAGTCTGAGTAATTAAAAAGAATATTTATATTATATTATTTGTTTAAATAAATATTTCTATTACACGAATAAAACTTGTCTAATAAATAAAAGCAAATAAATACTCAGATAAAAGCAAGTCTTGCTTTTGCCTCCAAGGCAGTAGCACGTGTTTTTTAAACCTAATGAAGAAAGGCGATGTCCTTTCGAAACCGGTTGTACCGGTAAATTATTTGATTAATATATTAAAATTAGAGAAGAAAATGTTTATTTATCAATATTGTGAATTGTGATGTGTATTTAATAAGAATATTCAACCTGTATAAATGCCAAAGTTGTAACATTTCTTTTACAATTTTTTTCTTAGATTAGCATAGTCTGTACTTAAGCTACGGATTTTATTGAAAAATAAAAAACTGTGTTACATAAATTATCTAGTAAATATTTTCTAAAGCTAAAGTTTGCATTATGGTTAATTTAGAATGTTGCTTATCAAAAATGAAATACTCATATATTTTATTCTAGAATTTAGAAATATATATACTTATTAATACATTTTCTTTTTTGATTCAACTAGATTTACATCTGTGTTTACATTTTCGCGGCGGATTGGCAATTATTGATAATAAATTCAGTTAAAATGTGTGAATAACTTTAGTATAAATGCCGTAAATAAAAATTAGCACATTTGTATTATTATTATTTATTTAATTTTCAGTGTATGTACAATTCAATATCTTCGAAATTGAACTCAGTTTTATTTAGATAAATTAAAATAGATATTTTTTTGGTTTGTTACCAATATTTTATTTCATTTGTAACTTGGTTAACTGCAGTGCGGATTTTTTTTTTTTTTTTTTTTGTCACTTAGAGTATTTATTAATGTTATAGATTGGTAACCTAAGACGTCTTGTAGAAATGTGTCGTATGCACTTGTCCGTTAAAATTATATTAATTATGAGATCTGGTCCTCTAAAACAACGGTTTTTTACCTATTAAATATAATTTTTAACAACTTGTTCCTTTTCGACGGCCCCACCAGTGGTCAATCGGTTCTGTGCTCACACACAAGAAGTGCGGGGTTCGATTGGAGGTCTCGCTCTTAGACCTGTTCGGAGTTTTCCGTGTTTTTCCGAATCTTGTGTATATGCGGGCTAACACCCCTTTGAAAGACCTTCCATGGAGGCTATTCCATCTATAGGCCTATAGTCCATAGTGTAGTCAATTGACCTTAATCCTTACTGCTAACGGTCAACGTCGTGCAAGATTGAATTTACTGTTGTGACAGTAATAAACAAGGATTTAAAAGAAATAGACAGACTAATACAAATATAAATACATTTAAATTAAATAGAAATATAAAAATAAGTCTGTATTTTTAACATCATTTTTAGCTTGTTTCCTTTTAAATATTAGTACTTTTCTCCTCAGTAAACGATTAAAAAAATCATTGAACATGAATTCTTTTGTGCTATGGATAACAAATGCCATCCTATCTTTTCTCTATAGAGACAGGGACTGACCTTGACAAGGGGTTCACTTAATCGCGTTTGTTTAGCTTTACTGGCACATATAGATGTTTCGGAAGTAAAAAATCAAGTTTACACAGGACAACTGACCATCTTTGCGGTTGCGGAAACAGGCGCCCTTTTGTTAATTAATCCCCATCCAGTTTTCGTTTATTCCCCCATTCACTCCGGGGAAAAGGGTAGGCTAAAGCTAAAAAATACACCAGTTTTCTGAGAAAAATATATCAATATTAATTTGTAATTGATTATAATGACGTTATTTTTAATTCAAGTATACTTTAATTTCATTTTTTTCCGTGCTTCTAATAGAAATTTTTTATTAATAATTATGTTGTACTTTATTGTTATTATACTTTTTTTTCGCGCTATATGCGTCAACTATAAAACTCACATATAATGAAAAGATGTGCAGCTATGTGCAGCACTCTATGTGCAGCTCAAAAGAAAAAGAATTAGAAAAAGCACCCCACTGTTAAAAATATCAACAGAAAACTCTATGTAATCTAGTATCTTAAGTCTTACGTAAAACTACAGAGAAAAATTAACGGAGACGCTAAAAAACGTATTAATATTAATATTAGCTATTAATATTAGCTATTAAAATGATTAATTAAAATGATTAATTAATATTAGCTATTAAAATGAATGTGTAAACATTTTAATAGCTAATATTAATTTAATTAATTATTGGTGAAAATATATTTCGGACTTGGAATGCTTTTTCTAAAGTAGAAACAGTCATTTTTAATTTTAATTAAAAAATTAAATATTAAAATTACGTAAAAATACAGACTAATGATTGAGAATCTCGATTATTCACTTTAACTAAGAATTACTATAAATTTATAGTAACTCTGGATAAATATTTACGTTAAATTTACAGAAATTTTTAACAGTGTGTTCGAAACATAAAAGCTGCTAAAATGGCATAATTTGGTGAGTGGGGGAGTGAGGGACCGATTACGTGTGCATTTGATAATGTAAAATTATTAAATAAGGAGATCTAGAAAAGAATTTAAAAATTTTTAATTGCCCTTTGCAAAGCTCTAAAATAATAAATATTGAAATTTTTTGTTCTTTTCGTTTTGTAAATTATTAAATTTAATCTAACTAAAGCAAGAACGAAAAATCATACGGTACCCATTGACTATTAACATTTTTAAATGTACGTCCTTGTTGTATCATATAATTTTCAATGTTCTTTATCTACGCTATCGCCCAATGCGCTTTTTTCCGGAGGTCTTTTTTCCGGGATCCGATAAACAATTAAATAATATTTTTAAACAACACTTATTATCGATTTTTTTATTGACATTTCGTGCAAATATTACTTACTATTAATGAAAAATTATAGTACGGTTACGTATGTCGGGGGGGGGGGGGGGGCAGCACAGAAGGAAAGAAAATAAATGTTTATTCCACTATATTTTGCATTTTAATAAAATTTATTATACATATCACTGAATAGTTAGGAAAATTTACGCTGATATCTTGGGGGCAAAAAAAAAAAAATAAATAAATAAAACTGTGATTGGGAAAAATGTCGCACCGGGTCCCACTGCCTTCGGCAGCGTAGCCCCGTGCGCGATGCGCACGCGCGAATGCATATATATGAGCGCCCTAATAATTTTACAAATTCGAAAATATCCGCAATCGATTTGTAAGTATCAAAAGCCTCTATGCACCAGTTTTGAACGATCTATCTCTATTTTTATTTTTTTGCCCCTCCGCTCCCTCCCCCCTTCCCGCCCCTCCCAATAATTTTAAAAATTCAAAAATATCCGCAATCGATTTGTAGGTATCGAAAACCTCGATGTACCAATTTTGAATGATCTAACTCTTTTTTTTTTTTGCCCCTCTGCCCCCCCCCCCTTCCCGGCCCTTCTAATAACTTTACACTCGAAAATATCCCCATTCGATTTGCAGGCCTTTTGAATGGCCTAACTGTATTTCTATTTGTTTTTGCCCATAGCCCCCCCCCCTTAACGCCCCTCCTAATAATTTTACAAATTCGAAAACATCCGCAATCGATTTGTAAGTATCGAGAACCTCTATATACCAATTTTGAACGATCTAACTGTATTTTTATTTTTTTGTCCCCCTCTCTCTCCTCCCCCCTTCTCGCCCCTCCTAATAACTTTACACTTTCGAAAATATCCCCATTCGACTTGAAGGCCTTTAAAACCTGTCTGTACCAATTTTGAACGGCCTAACTGTATTTCTATTTGTTTTTGCCCCATAGCGAATTTTGTAAAATTGCTTGCGGCGTTGTCTTTCTCGGGTCGTAAACCTTAACCGTGCCAAATTTGGTCCCGCTCGGTGAAACGGCCTAGGATTCTATAGCGGACAGACAGACAGACAGACACACAGACTCTGCTCTTATATATATATATAGACAATACCTATTGAAATATAATATAGGACCGTGTAATTTGATGCAAAAGAAAAGAAGGAATATTTCGATAGTATTATAAGGGGAAATAATAGAGCTTTCGTTAATGAAAAGAAACTTTTTATTTTGAGAAGAGCAAAAACCTCAAAATGTTATAAGACGTTTTTAAATGCTATCCTCATATCATTGAGTAAAGAATTGTAGGTTTTCTGTATTTGGTAAGCATTTCAGCAAAATAGCACATATATATATATATATATATTATATACCATTATTATTATTACTTTAAAACGAAAATATATATATATATATATATATTGTTTTAAGATTCTGAATACGTAATAGCTACAAAAGTTAATTTTAATATTAAGTATTACGCCTAAATTATTTTTTGCAATCAATAGTCGCTATTTACCAATAGCGCAGTACAAATGCAACATGCAACACAACCAACCTACCAGCAATCAATAATTATATTTGTTCTTGTGTGATATCAATTAAACCAAGCCAAAATATTGAAAAAAAATAAAGGTATTAAAATAACAGAAAACGCAGATAGTTTATTACTTTAAACTAAACTTTCTTGGAATAGTGAGAAAATGTTGCCTTTTATAATAACAATAGACGGAAAAAATGGTAACAGGTGTAATAATAAGATATTTAGCATGTCTGAAACGTACTTAATATTTAAAACAATCGTAACAATTTGTTCTCAAACATAAATGAACTTTTGACTGACAGAGAAAAAGAATTCATGTTAACATTCACAGTTAAATTATCGCTTTTCTTATTCGATTTTCAAGAAATGCGAAAGTCTTTAAAAGTATGTATTTTCCATACAAGTAAAACAATATGAAAAAAATAATATTTATTTTAAAATAAATTATTTTAGAAGGCAAAACTTTCATATTTGTCTTTTAATATTTTTTTATTAATTTATTTACATAAAAAAAAAAAAAAAAAAACCTTTTATTATTATTATTGTTGTTGATGTTGTTGTTTTTCTTTATTTGTGTTAAAATACTATTTTAGAGAGGAAAAAAAAATAGCAAACATTATTTTAAACTATATTTTTTTCAACTGCATTTGTTGTCATAGTTTCTTTCCTTATCATACAATGCACACTACGGATTTGTTTAAATGTTTGAGTTTGATATGATTAATCCCTAAATATTGAAAGATACAAGTATTTCCCAGATTTCAATATCGCTTCCCGATTTCTGAAAAACTCTCTTAAATTATTTCAAACTAATAAAAGAGTAAAGTATCAGTTTTATATACCTAGATTTCGAGAGGGCATACAGGTAAAAAAAAAAGGGGGGGGGGTTGACTTTTATAGGGTTTACTACTGGTTTAAATATACATATATATATGTGTGTCTGTTATATAATTATTACTTGACAGAAAGCACAGTAGAATTATAATGTACTTGAAGTATGAAGGGGGATGGGGTGCGCAAAGAAAATTTAATCTTTTTCTTTTTAAATTTCAATAAAATTTTGTATGATTTTTACATAGTAACTTATATTGTGACGACTAAATTTATATGCAATGGTTTTGGGGAGAGGTAGGTAGATAGCAAATAAAAAGTCTTTTTATTTTTTACTTTTTTATTTTCTGAGTTCCATGTAACTGTTCGTACAATTATTATTTACTGATTCAGAAAGAAAAAGTACACTATTTGTAAATGTATGTCGGGGGATAGGGCTAGAGGGACGTGGGGGGGGGGATAATGATTTTTATTTTATATTAAGTTTTACTGGTTAAAGAAATAAGAAAAATCGCTGCAAAGTGAGGTTTTAAGAGGTGGGGCTGACAAGGAAAATAAAAAATACATTTTGCCATATATATATATATATTTATTTAAATCCTGCTTAAATGAAATATTGTGAAATAAATAAATATATAAAATAAGAGGTTGTTCGATATATAAAGAGGGGTTGGCGCTTCGGGAAAAAGAAAGGAGCTTTATATAATTTGTTGACTGAATTAGATAGAGTTTTATATAATTATCATCTAGTTATGTGGAGAAACACCCGAAGCTTAGACATAACAGAGGTACAGAAGGAAGGGATGTAAAAACAATCTCTTTTTCTTCAACTCCCTATGTCCGAGCGGTTCTGCGATCAAAGCTGGTAGATGGGAAGTGGCAGGTTTGATCCCAGGACACGGTCATCGACCTACTGTTAGGAGTTTTCCTGAGTTTTCTCCGAAACTGACGTAAATGGGGCTGGGACACATTAGAGAGAATCTTACAGAGGGAATTCCCCTTATTGGCCTAGAACCTTAGAGCAGCCAGTCGTCATTGAGCCATACAACCATATCCATATATGTGTGAGTGTCTATATGTATATATGCACCAAAGCTATAATATCCAATTGCCCTATAAGAGCCAATACTATAATATCCAACAGGGCAATTGGCAGTTTGGAGCCCCTAGGAGAGGGCTTCATACTGCAGTGGATTGATAAAAGCTGAAATTGATTATGTATATATATATATATATATATATATATATATATATATATATATATATATATATATATATATATGATTAAGCTCATGTGGTTAAATAACATTATAATTCTTCATATACTTTGATTCGAGCAGAAACAGTTTGGTTTCGGGTGTTACGAATGGTAATTTTTTATACACAATCAAATAGAGTACGTTCTTTGCATTTTTTTCAAATGTTAAAAGTAATTTTATTAAAATCTTGTTACTTTCTTTCATATTCAATAGAAGAAAATATGGGCTTCGCAAAAAATTTTAGACTTTTGGTTTTTGAAGGATTTAGCCATTTTGAAATCTTGAAAATTAATACGTTTATGAAGGAGAACAGTAATTCGAAAAATATACTTCATTTTTCATATGTTACATTTTAAAGAGGAATAACTTTAAAATCTTTATGAAAAGAAATATTTTTTTAACTAGTTACATGTTGTCGATTTTAAATTTATCAGCGTAAGAATAAATTCAGTATAGAAGACAAAAATATATAGTAACTTTTTAAAAAAGAAAAAAAACGAAAAAGAAAAAAAAAAAAAAAACTATCATAGTAACTGGATTTTGATCTAAAAAGACACCCGTAAGTCTGTATGTACCGAACGCAAGAGTTGGTTTTTCTTATGACTATTCAGCCAGTATATTTTTAATTTGTCCTTTTATTATTTTTCTCATTGCATTTTTTTTACTTTTTATCTTGGTTCACTTCATTTACACACTATATATATCATAATAATTAAAAGAAAATAAAAGAGGAATGAAGTTGCGTTAAGTTTATTATGAATTAATTTAACATAGCTTAATTAATAAAATTATTTGCTTTAATTATTATTATTCAAGGAGCTGTTATTATTAGTATAGTATTCATAGGATATTCAATTAAGCATATTAATTCTTTTTGGTTATTTTGGCTTTCGATTGCATTTATATGTATATATAAATATGTATATATAAATTCACACAAGAATCATTATATCCCTTTATATTAATTACCAGCAGGCTACGCTCGCTTTGCTGGTGACTATTTTTAAATGAATTTTAAAAATAATTGAATCTGTATTTATTTTTTATATCACATTATAAATAAAACTTTAAAAACTTAACATTGAAGTTGCTCTAATCCTCGTTTCAGAGCATCTTCTTTCCCCTCAGCACTACTTCAAGTTCAGGTTGTCACGGCTTACAGAAAGGTCTTTCCCTTCCCGGGCACTTCAACCTGGGTATCGATGACAGGTGGATCTGCTATTATTTTAGAACTACAATTTTCAAGATGACTGTATCTCATCATCTATTAAATATTTTAGATTAAAATCATGTATTTTATAGCCCTCGTTCCTTATGCCATATTAACGTATTATTCCGAACAGTATAATAAATCAGTAAAATATCATCACTTCGGTTACACTTCGGTTCCCTACAGCCCTTTGCCGCCCGCACTACATCGGATTCAAGTTCCCACTACTTAAAGAAAGATTTTTCCAGGGCACTTGAATTTGTGTATTTATCGATGACAGGTGGGTCTACTATTATTTAAGAACTAAGATTTTAAAGATGACTGTATCTCAGCATCTATTAAACATTTTAGTTCTGAAGCATGTATTTTATAAATCTCGCGCTTTACACTGTATTATCAAATGATTCCTACAGAATAATAAATAAAAGTTTACATTAAAAAAAGGAATTAAATAATGATAATAATAAAAAAAAGATTAGTTTAATCTTTTCTGCTATGTTCTATCATTTTTTTCAATAAGTACTATAGATAATAACAATAATAATAATAATAACAATAATAAATCCCTTTCAAAGGAATTAAAAAATTAAAAAATAAAAAGTTGTTATACTATAAAAATTACATATTATGCATAACCATAACTGTTTTAAATGAGTTTTTTTATTTAAAGTTTAATATACTTATTTTTTCTACCGCATTACTATTTGATTTTAATAAATATAATAAAATAAAATAAAAAAAGAATTTGGTTGCCAAATAATTAATCAAATAAATAAAAATTAAACATCGTAACAGCAGTTGCTAAGAGGCGCAGACGTTTGAAATTATTATTATTTTTTTTTTTTAATATAAAAATAAAACAGAGAAACCAACGTTTTAAGTTAAAAAATTAATTAATTAATTAATTAATTATTAAGATTAAAATTTGAAAAAAATCTCAATAAGGTGCACACCAGTAGGGTCGCACCTACCAATCTGCCAAGTTTTATTGTTCTGGGATCAATAGTGTGAGCAACAGAGTACAGACACACAGATATACCAACACGCATATTCAGAGAGATACATACACAGATATTTCTCTAGCTGCAGCTAAATTGCATTGCACACGCAAAGTAAATAAAATTCTTTAAAAAAGGACAATATTTATTTTAAAATTGCAAATAAAAGCAAAAAAAAAAAAAGTTCAAACACCTAAAAAAAGAAAGACATTAATTTGTTAAATGTGATGTAACTTTATTGTAAATATACATAAAAAAAAGATACTGTGGCCATCACAAAACCATTTTCTAAACCGAAAAAAAAAAAAAAAAAAAAAAAAAAAATCTTTTTTGCGATAAATTTTTACCGTATTCAGTTTGATGTAAGTTTAATAACATGCAAAATCTGAGAAAGCAAGTAAAACCAGCGCCACCTGTCGATTGAGACACACAAATTGAATCTATATATATTTATATTAGGGTGGTCGTTAAAAATTAACATTTAAATTTATGTATGAGGCACCCACTTATTTTGTTCTATGCATAAAATAACGACTTCCACAAAAATTTCAAAATTTTAAAACAAGTTTTAAGGGAGGCTAAAATTGACAAATTTGACATATTTTGTAATTTCATTATAAATTATTCTATTTTAATTACATTAAAATAAAGACAATATACATTAAAATATTCAATTTAAAATGTTAAAATACACGTAATAAAAATTTTAACGTTTCGAGCCTTATTTTAGACTCTTCATCAGTAAAATGCATCAAAAGTAAACACTGAGAAGAGCAATAGATTTCCTTAACGAAAGTACAGCGTATTCAGCAGGGCTTGTGCATGCCTCATTAAGCAGTGAAAAATTCTGTTTCATATACCAGTCTTCCTGGAAAATTCTTGAATGATAATTTGGACAGTTAGATATACCAACGATTATTTTAGCATTGTTAAAAACATGTAGATAATCGGTTTCTATGGCATACTGCACTATTTTAGGATGAATATCGCGGTTTTTGAAATTTATTTATGTTCGAGAATTCGAGTATGAAGGGCACGACCAGTTTCATCAATATAAACAGAACTGCAATATTTACAAGTAATATTATAAATAACCCCTGTAAGTGAAAAGGGGGGGGGGGATAACAGATTTAAAATTAGAAAGGAAATTAAGAATCATAAATTGAGGTTTATAGAATGTAGCTATAAATTCAGAATTTTTTCTATAGTATGGAATAGTAACGAAAGATTTAGATGATTTGGAGGAATTAATATCATAATTACCAATGTTAAGTCTTATTTATTCAATTTTCTTTTAAGCCAGTGAAGGGGATAATTATTACGTGTAATTCCGTGAACCCCTCTTCGCATAAGTCTGCTGTTTTTCATACTTTACTTCCCCGTGCTAAATCATATTGCTGTACTAAAGATCTTTTCCAGTTAGAATTAAAAAGAATTTTTTTGGACTTAAAACGCGATAGTTATTCTTCTCGCTGGCTTAAAAGTAAGGTAAATGAATACGATTTTAACATTGATAATAACGATATCAATTCCTCCAAATTACCTACATCTTTCATTACTATTCCGTACTATTGAAAAATCTTTGAATATATAGCTACAGTTTTACGCACTGTTAATATATCTTCATCATATAAACCTCAATTTCTGATTCGTAATTTCTTTTCTAATTTTAAAACTTTTATACCCCCACCTTTTCCCGTACAGGAGTTATTTATAATATCCCTTGTAAATATTGCAGCTCTATATTAGTGAAAGTGGCCGTTCCCTTCATACTTGAATTCTCGAACGTAAAATAAATTTCAAAAACCGCGATATTCATTCTAAAATAGTGCAGCATGCCATGGAAACCGACTATCTACTTGATTTTAATAATACTAAAGTAATCATATCTAACTGTACAAATTATCACTCAAGAATTTTCAGAAACAGCATTTTTCACCGCTTAATGAGGCATGGGCAGTCCCTGCTGAATATGCTGTACTTTCGTAAAGGAAATCTATTGTTCTTCTCAGCGTTTACTTTTACTTTTGATGTGTTTTACTGATGAGGAGCATAAAATAAGGCTCGAAACATTAAAATTTATGTTATGTGTATTTTAATATTTTAAATTGAATATTTTAATGCACACTGTCTCGATTTTAATGTAATTAAAATATAATTAATTATAATAAGATTACAAAATCTGTCAAATTTGTCAATTTTTTAATTTTTAAACCTCGGTATCCACCCTTAAAACTTGTTTTAAAATTCTGAAATTTTTGTGGAAGTCATTATTTTATACATAGAACAAAATAAGGGGTGCCCCATACAAAAATTTAAATGTTAATTTTTAAGGATCACCCTAATATATATATATATGTATAATGACTATTTTACATATCAAGATTAGGAATTTATACTCTATAGGACCTGATAAATAACTTTCCCGTAAACGGAGTTACAGTACAATATCGATATCATTCGGGCGATATATGCACACAGATTGAATCAGTATAATGATATATAATCATCCGTTGACGTATCAGGTTTCGGCTAATTATAAACAATGTATGTAACATGAGAGATATACCCTTCTAAAAAATATTACAGTTTTAAAAAATTAAAGAACACGCTTTTATGGAAATGTGAACTAAGAAGCACAAAATATCTATCTTAGTATTAAAATGCAGGGTAAGAGAAAATCGTGTGTGTGACACAACGTAATATTTACATACATTTAAATCTTTAATTAAAATAATTTAGAATTAAACAAAAATCATTTTTAAAAATCTCCCCTGACTGTGCTCGAACGCTAGACCTTCAGCTTCGTAGCGCGGCACTTTACCTCACAGCCACGGTGTTCACATAAGGAAAGCCTTTTTGTTACAATATAGATTTTTTGTTTGCTCCCAGCGCGGTTACAAACATACATACAAACATACATATAGGTGAAGCTAATATAATATTATAGTTTAAAAAAATTAAAGAACACGCCTTTATAGAAATGTGAACTAAAAAACACAAAATATCTATCTTAGTATTAAAATGCAGGGTAAGAGAAAATCGTGTGAGTGACACACCATAATATTTACATTCATTTAAATCTTTAATTAAAATAATTTAGAATTAAACAAAAACCATTTTTAAAAAATCTACCCTGACTGGGATCGAACGCTAGACCTTTAGGTTCGTAGCGCGGAACTATACCTCAACGCCACGGTGTTCACGTAGGGAAAGTCTTTTTTTTACAATGAATATAGATTTTTTGTTTGCTCCCAGAGCGGTTACAAACATGCAAACATACATACAAACAAACATACAAACATACATACAAACTTACATAACAGGTGAAGCTAATAAATGCGTGTTAAAAATATGATAGGCTCTAATTTTAGTCAAGATATATTCAAATATAAATTTAAAGAAACTATGTGTATTAGTTTTTGAGATAGAACTGACACAAAATTTTTGTCACAAACAAATGAATATTTTTATTTTTATTTATTTTTAATTTTTTCAATACACATAAAAAAAATATAGGGCTCGTAAAAATATTCGATAAACAAAACAAAATTCATACAAAATTTCATATAAATAGGTAGCGTGGGGAGGAAAAAAACAACCACTTTTTTTATCCCCCTCCCTTAGCAACTACCCTCCCCCCCGCCCCCAGATATGTGTAACACTCACAGTAATTTTTTTTAGACAGTAAGTGGTATAATATACAAAGTTTTTTAAAATAGATATTAGGTTAGTTTAAAGAAGAATATATTTTATTTCCATCTGCGCCCCCCTCGCTTCCCCACCCCCCAGGTATATAATACATTATTTGTGATTTTCATAAAAAGTAAGTGATAGTTATACAATATATCAGTAAAATAGTGATATAAAAAAATCATGTTATTTTACCCTGCCCCACCCCTATTACATCTACCCAAATATATCTGACACTTGTTGTAATGTTTTCACAAATTGTACGTGATTATACAAAGTTTCATTAAAATCGGTAAGTGAGTGATACAAAAACAATTATTTTCTTTCGATCTGGTCCTCCCCCTTCCTTTTAGCCCGAGTATATACTAAGTGAATGATGTACCAAATCAATTGAAATGTCTAAAAATATAATTTGAAAGTCTTTCTTTAAATTCCTTATTTGATATTTATTATTTTGCTATTTGCGAATTGGAAAAGTGCCCTTTTTTTCCGGTGCCCTTTTCTCAACGTGCCCTTTTTTCCGGCGCCCTTTTAACCGGGATCCCTTTACATGTTTACAGGTTATTATTATTATTATTATTATTATTATTATTATTATAAATATAATATTAATTTGAATACGCATAAATGTTGATTTCAAGCCATTCCATCAAAATTACGTGCAAATTCAACAGCAGGTATTTTTGGTAGAGTAGTAAGATAGATTATGATTCTTCGATCTTATCAAATAACTGTGATTTGGCACCAGATCTCTATTCTACGCTTCTATCGAGCCAGCAGTTACATGTGTGATTGCATTTGCTTTAGCAGTATTAGATATTCAAATTCCATTAGCTATAGGGCAAACTGAAATTAAAAAATAAATTTATCACATTTCACTACATGAACATTCTTTTTCTCGAAGAATTGACAGTATTGTGTGTTCGAGGGAAAAAAAAAAAAAAAAAAAAATATTATATATGAATCAAACTAGTCCAGTAGCTAACAAATCCGTATATCAACTGTAATTTATTCATTCGTAAGTTAAATTATATATATATATATATATATTGTCCGTATAACTATGAATGTCTAAAAACGTCGGGAAAATATATCTTGCATTATTTTTTTATTAATTTTATTTTATATTGCAAATCATTGAAAATGAATTTGCAAATGCTTTTATTCTTTTAAATAGCATTAAACATTTGTAAATTATTATTCTTTTTTAAATCGATTTTTTTTTTTTTTTCATATATATGTATATATAGAGATATGTATGTATGTATGTATATTGAATATAAATATAAATTTTTTTTAAATTTTTTTTTCAGATTTTACAAATTAAAAGTTGCAAATAGTATCATTTAGTTTATGATTAAACTTATTGTGATATAATGTTTGCGTGGTACATTGACTAAAATTTCTTATTCTCTTTAGAACCGAAGTAATAATAATTACGTAAAATTTATTCTATGGTATTTAAATAAGAACGTTGGCATAATAGACTACAAAAAGGTTTGGTTTTTGCAGGTGATAATTTCGAAAGCTAGTAATGTAAAGGCATACGTATGTAGAACTCAGGGCTCAACATAGTAAAACATAGAAAAATTAAAAAAAGAAATTTAAAATTTAAAAAGATTTCAGTGTTTCTCACTTTTATTTTTATCTTTTTATTTTATTTTAATTTTAATTTAATTTTATTTTTTTACTTATTTATTTATTTTGTTGAATAGCTTTTTGCTTTTACTTCAAGGAATCTTCAGCAAGTGAATAAATAAATAAAATCTATAATAATAATAATTACAATAATTAGGGGAAAATATTTTCTAATTCATTAATTATGTGCATTTCGCTAAAGTGTTACAGAAACTTCTCTTGGTATAGATACTTTTTCAATCACTGTACATGCTATGTTAGTAACACAAATGCAATTTCCTTTCACTTTACTTTTAACTATTTTTGGATTCCTGTAGAATTTTGGTAAGGTGATTAACTGATAGGTTTGCTTAGAAGATGAAAGAAGGAAAACCTGATATGTCAAATCACTTATCGGAACGCTAATCACTTTTCGGAAAGAACAAGAATCCTCTCAATTTTAAACGTCTTTCTGTATATAATAGAAATGTGTTGACCACATGTTTTGAAGAATTTGGGTGGCCTGAGGGTGAGGACTGAAAATTCTGATGCAAGTGGCAGGACATCAACAAAAGCATTTTATTATTATTATCATTATTATTATTATTATTAATTGTGTTCCAACTTATGTCTTATATTGAAAAAAAAAAGGAACAAAGGGAGAATTCAAATTCTATCAACAGACAAAACCCGTGCTATTTATTCTATGGGGGAATTAGTTTCCAGAATTTACTCAATTAATTCAAGACAACTATTTTTTCTTTCTCGTGATAATAATAGCCATGCAGTAGATAATCCAGGTCCTTTATCCCTTTCTTATAAAGAAGTGCACATGTTTATTGTTAGCAGACAGTTTACTGAGGAGAAGAATGAATAACTTGTTTTCATCGATAACAAACAAGCTGTGGTACAAAATTTAAAATATTTGAAATTCGAAGCATACAATACACATAGTGAAAAATATATTACATTATTTTATAAACTTCTTTATTTAAACTATGCATATCACTTTAAACTAAAAATAAATATAATAAAATTGATTTTAATGATTAAATTTTGAATTTTAATCTCGGACAAAGACACACACCTCACATCGCAAAATATTTTACAGTTTCAAAATTTCGCTCTTTACAAAGTAGTAAGAACTGACATAGTTTTATGATATTATGGTATTTTAAAGCTTTTGCATTAAAGTATGATTTTAGATCTAATACAAACAGCCTATGATATCGATGCGTAAACCTAGTTTTTACAAGGTCACACCACATCTTTTACTATCACTGTTTAATGGCAATTTTTTTTTTTTTTCCACTGAACATGTACTGTATAGGAATATTCGTAATGCATTATTCACAATACAATGGGACGATATTAAAAGTTGCTCACAGTTCTGTACATTTTAACTACACAATATCCTTCATTATTATTACTATTATTATTTTAAGCATGGCATAAAATATTGTGTCGGAAAATTCAAGATTCTAGGCGTCTCCTGCGGGAAAAATTTCAAAAAAGAAAGTCTGCAATAAAATAAATAAATAAATAAATAAATAATAATAATAATAAATAATCGAGGAGTATGAATAATTATTAAAATTGCACTTATTAGAATATCATATTTTAGTGCAATTATTTTTTATTTTAAATATTATGCTTGCAAAAAAGCTTAATATTAATATCGTTTTTAAATAATTTCTGAAGTTTAAATTTGAAATAAAATTTAAATCTTTATGTGGGATAGAATAGGTATTTCCAAAAAGATACATGAAAGGAAAAAAGTTTTAGAAATATACAATAGAAGAAGAGAAGGACGCAAAATAAAATTTCATTTATTTATTATTATTATTATTTTTTAATTGTAGTCAAATGCAAATTAATTCATTCCTAACACATTCCTGCATCCATTTTCGCTCATAAGTATATGGAAATTGTAATGAAAGAAAAATTGTTTAAAATTTGTTTTTTAAAGATTCAATTTCTTTTTAAAATAAATTTAAATATTTTATGTAAAAACCTAATACTCTGAAAAAATAAATAAATAAAACTGATTCTCACTACAATTGATTTTTTTTTTCTTATAAATGCTGAAATATGTTTTAAAATCTATTTAGATTACATAACGTCTCAGATTTCTTTAAAATATTTTTATCAAACTAATTTAAGTATCTCCAGCACATCTAAATCTGTGTGATAATTTCAAGAAACAGGTTTTACTTCTGAATTACATTTCATATAAATTTCGATCTATCTCTATCTTTATTTTTTTTACCTTCCGCTCCCTCCCCCCTTCCCGCCCCTCCCAATAATTTTAAAAATTCAAAATATCCGCAATCGATTTGTAGGTATCGAAAACCTCGATGTACCAATTTTGAATGATCTAACTCAATTTTTTTTTGCCCCTCTGTCCCCCCTCTTCCCGGCCCTTCTAATAACTTTACACTTTTGAAAATATCCCCATTCGATTTGCAGGCCTCTAAAACCTATCTGTACCAATTTTGGACGTCCTAACTGTATTTCTATTTGTTTTTGCCCATAGCCCCCCTTACCGCCCCACCTCCTTACCGCCCCTCCTAATAATTTTACAAATTCGAAAATATCCGCAATCGATTTGTAAGCATCGAAAACCTCTATATACCAATTTTGAACGATCTAACTGTATATTTATTTTTTTGCCCCCCCTCTCCCCTCCCCCTTCTCGCCCCTCCTAATAACTTTACACTTTTGAAAATATCTCCATTCGACTTGCAGGCCTTTAAAACCTGTCTGTACGAATTTTGAACGGCCTAACTGTATTTCTATTTGTTTTTGCCCATAGCCCCCCTTCCCGCCCCACCCCCCTTCTCGCCCCTCCCAATAATTTTACAAATTCGAAAATATCCGCAATCGATTTGTAAGTATCGAAAACCGCTATGTACCAATTTTGAACGATCTGACACTATTTTTATTCTTCCCCCCCCTCCCCCTCCCCCTTCTCGCCCCTCCTAATAACTTTACACAATCGAAAATATCCCCATTCGACTTGCAGGCCTCATAAACCTATCTGTACCAATTTTGAACGGCCTAACTGTATTTCTATTTATTTTTGCCCCATAGCCCCCCTTACCACCCCACCCCCCTACCCGCGCCTCCTAATAATTTTACAAATTCAAAAATATCCGCAATCTATTTGTAAGTATCGAAAACCTCTATGTACCAATTTTGAACGATCTGACACTATTTTTATTTTTTGCCTCCCCTCCCCCCCTTCTTGCCCCTCCTAATAACTTTACACAATCGAAAAATCCCCATTCGACTTGCAGGCCTTTAAAACCTATCTGTACCAATTTTGAACGGCCTAACTGTATTTCTATTTGTTTTTGCTCCATAGCCCCCCCCCTTGCTGCCCCACCTGGGGGCTGAATTTCTAAAATTCCAGAAATTGGTTTTTTGATAGTTGCCATTAGCTATATTTTAGAGCAAAAATTTCACGTATATCTATTTTTTTTTGTTTGAGATATGTGGGATTATGCGAAATCACGTTTTACACATGTGAAATCACGTTTTGCCCCCCCGCCCCCCTTGGGGAGCAAATTTCAAAAATTCCAGAAACCGATTTTTAGACATTTGTATTAGCTATATTTTAAAGCAAAAATTTTACGGATACCTGTTTTTTTGTTTGAGATATGAAGGATTTTGTGAAATTACGTTTTGCCCCCCTCCCCCCCTTGGGGGCGAATTTTGTAAAATCGCTTGTGGCGTTGTCTTTCACGGGTCGTAAACATTAACCGAGCCAAATTTGGTCCCGCTCGGTGAAACGGCCTAGGATTCTATAGCGGACACACAGACACACAGACTCTGCTCTTTTATATATATACACGTATCTAATTATGCCTTCAAAAATAACTTTCATTCACAACTTTTCATTCCTGTATTCATTCAACAATAATAATAATATTCTTATAATATCTAAATTCTAAACGATAATGCATAAATTCGTTATTTCATGAATTTACATATGTACGTGAATAATACAAATCAACTTCCTTTCCATTTGTTGAATGATTATCCTTCGATTTAAATTACATCGCAACGCAAGTTAGTTATCCTATGATAATACTACACTACTATTTTTCAACTTCAACCAATCGTAAACTTGTAGTAAACCTTTGACCTTGTAGTAATTTTGCCCCGCCTCTCGTAGTAAATTCGCCCCTCCTATCGTAGTAAAATAATGGATACTGTTTTTCACCGCACAACCGAGGACCTGGGTGTGTAAGCCCTTTCAAAATGTTTACACACTTCACACACAAAAATGTGCTCCTTTTATGGAAACTGAGGACTCGAAAAAAAATCACCTGAGAAGTCGTCAATGTACTAAATAATACTTATATATCACAGTACAATACGAATTTCTCATGTCTGGGAACCGAGGACGTCCTCGGTTCCTGAGCGTCCGCGCTTAGAAGGTGTGTATAGGCATTCAAGTCCACGGTTTCCACCTTACGGGAACACACACACACAAGGGGGAAAAAAAAATGTATAAATAATTATAAGAATAAGAAATTTGTGTTTACTATAATTGTGTGCTCAGGATAAGCAGCTCTCACTTGCTTGACTAAAGCTACAAAATGTTCAGAATATCCATTGGCAACATCCAAACAGATGTATTCTATCTCTGGAAGTTCTTTTAAAATAGCACATAGCATTTCAAAATCTCCTTGAGCTGTTCCTATACTTACAGCAACATTCTAATGAAGAACAATTTCTTTAAAATCAGATTAACAACAATTATGATTATAAAACAATTACTTAATTAGAAAAATAATGATACATATATGAACTGCATGAAGAAAAGATGTGAAGACATGAAAATAAAATTAAAGAAGTATATTTAAAACACTGGAAAGAAATAAAAAGTAATACAAAATATAAAGTTGCAATACCAAATCAATAATAATACAGTATAGGACCCATTATTCGGAATTCCAAAATCCGGAAGACCCGAAATCCAGAATCATTTCAGATTTTTTTTTTTTTTTTTTTTTTTTTTTTAATGATTAAAATACATTTTATATCAAAAATCAGAAAAGAAAGAAAGAAAGAAAATCGCCCTAAAATGAATTATTGTGTGCTTTATTAGGTAGTATTATGAAAATTCAGAAATTAAAACAGAATTTCTTTCTTTCATATGGTGAGGGATGATTGTGGTCCAGGAAAACCCTGGAATTCACAGCAAGTTACATTAAAAAAAAAAAAAAAAAAAAAAAAAATCTAATTTATTTTATGATAGATTTCCAGTGATTTTTAACTTCTCATTAAGATCTTGAGGGGGGAAAAAAAATGGAAATTTTTAAAGAAAAATCTTTTTTTTTTTTTTTAAGCCTTCTGCTCTTATGATTGAGATAGTATTCATGTTTAGCAGCATTGATAAAGAAGCAATCATGGCAAGTGGCAGTAATGTATGTACATGTTTGTATATATATGCGCATTATAGTTATTTTTTTCTTCCTGCTAAATTTAATAGAAAAAAGTATCAGATTTGCAAAAAATCCTGACTTCCAGTTTTTGAATTATTTGCATGTTTTAAGAGCTCTAGAATATAATTCGAATATTTTTTTTAATGTCTGTCTGTATGTGAGGTAGTTGCTCCTAGAAGTAAATTGGTATCTGCCAATTACTGAGTTATGTTTTATAATTAAGGGAAAGCAATAATCGGAAAGGACCCAAAATCCAGAAAATTCCGAAATCCGGAATTCTTCTGGTCCCGTGGGTTCCGGATAATGGGTCCTATACTGTAATAATAATAAAATTAATGCATATATGGAATTGAGGAAGGAAAAAAAACTATCATGTACTTTATAGAATCACTGCAAAAAAAAAAGAATAAAATAAAAATTAAATAAATGAATAAATCATGCAGTACACAATGACTATTAATACTTTCCAACTGTACGTACTTGTTGTATTGTATAACCTTCAATATGCTTTGCCTACATGATCACACAACAGACAGATAGAAGGACTGTGAGGCACACAAATAGATTAACTGAATTCATAAACTCTCTTAAACACTGTTGGAAAGTACCAAAAAATGCTTAACACAAACGAAAATGAAGCCCTTAGATTCTAATTGCAGCTCTTAATGTACCTATCTGAATAGTTTAGTATAGCCCTGTAAATCTGAAGGTTAACTATATCACATTCTATACAAAACACTATTTTAGCATAATAACAAACAATGTCAATTTCTTTATGATTTTTGCACTAGAAAGTTATTTAAATGGGATTTATAAAAGTGTATGTCCTAAAACACAATGCATTGGGATATCTTTTTGGGTGTACCAGTGCATAAACCAGTTGTCAGGACCTATTAATGCCATTTTAAATTCAGAACATTCCACAGTGAACTTGAATAATATATATAATTTTTAAAAAAATATGAAAATATTTATGAATGCAGGAGGTGAGCAGATGGATAAATGGACAGTAATATTTTTATTTATTTATTATTGTTAAATTTCATATTTTAAATTATAAATTTCACCTGAGCAGCAGTAGGTAAAATACGCAAAAAATTTTTAACCAGAATTTCCCACTACTTTTAAAAAAACCAATGACAACACAGGGTCATGTAGAGGCTCATGGTAAAGGGAGAAAACTAGATTATTACAATCAAAAGTAAGCTTATTATTTGACTATAAAATTTCCATAAAAGAACTTACTTTAAGAACAGTAGGATTTTCAGTTGCAAATGTTTTCCATTGATCCACAGTATAGTGTTTATGGATACAAGTGAAAAGACCATGCTTAAATAGAAAGAAACAATAAATATTGAAAAACAAAAAATTAATCTATAATTTCCTATCAATATAATAATAAATAATATGAACTCAAGTTTTCTAAAAAACTGAAATGACATATAATTTATATTTTTAGGCTAATATCTTTAAAGTGACCCTCTTCAACATAAAAATGATCTATATCAGTGAATTAAATGAGTAAAAGCATATTTGTATGGAATCTTGAGATAATTGCAAAAATTTAAACAATAAAATTATTGATTATTTGACTCTCAATTAGGTGACACATTTGCTTAACCAACACCAGTACTATATAATCAAAGTATAATAAAATTAATAATGTAGGTTTAACCAGGGCTGATTTTTGTTGCTGGCAGAAAATGGTTATATCCAGTTTTAAACTAGCAGAAAATGGCAATAAATGGGGAAAAAAATTCATGACTTTATTAATACTTTAATATCTGAGATTTTATTATTATTAATATAGATTTCTATATTGATCTTATTCAGAATAAATAACAAATACACAGCTGCCAACCTTTCTAAATTTTAAATCAGATTTATCACCATCATTTTTTAAAAGGGATTTGGCATCATATTTATTTTCGACAATTAAGTACACTGAAACTGATTATAAAAATTTCTGGTATGAAGTCTCCCTTGAAAAACAGGAGACTTGACCCATATGCAAATAAAGACTATGGATAATTTTGCTTAATGTGTTGACTGCCGAGCTACGAGATAATTCATAGTTAATTATGAGGGGATCCGGACATAATATCGCGGGACAAAATCTCGGCGGACAAGATATCGCATAAAAAAAAATAGTATGATCTATTTGAAAATTTGATTTTGTGTCACGTGTGATCTCTGGCGGGGGCCACAGGGCCTTATAAATATTATTTAATTAATTAAAATAATTAATTAATTAAATCATAGAGTTGAATTTCATTATTTTATCTATGTTTATTTTTAAGTTATTTTATCTTTTGCCTTTCACTATTCAAAATACATTTTAAAAATCGTGTACATCACTGCTAACATTAAAGCTGAACACTGTTCACAAACTTGAATTAAAAATTTTTAAATTAATAAGCACGATTGAATTCATTATGACTAATTTTGACAAAAGTTAATAAATATAGTTTTTAAACTATTTTA
The DNA here is from genome assembly GCA_963930645.1 of Salticus scenicus. Classification (NCBI taxonomy): domain Eukaryota; kingdom Metazoa; phylum Arthropoda; class Arachnida; order Araneae; family Salticidae; genus Salticus; species Salticus scenicus. The sequence continues at coordinate 112,122,552 of OZ005661.1, read as the reverse complement.
AGTAAAATTTATAAAAAATTTTGTTGTAGGTTTGTCAGAATGTCAGTGTTCTGACTAAGGTACGTGTTGTCATGAAATTTTATACAACATTACTAATAATTACCAACTCATTTTTGCTTTGTATTCATTTACGTCGGCGATATTTTGTCCTTGCGATATTTTGTCCCAAACCCAATTATGAGCTATCTCATAGCTTGGCAATCAATGTGTTAATATATATAAAGAATAAAAAAAAAATTAATAGATACATTTTTTGAATCAGTATGGCTGTGTAATTTAATATACACAATTTAAGTAATTTGCAGTTTACAGTGTGCTCCGTTGAAAAAGGAACAAATGTGTTAGTGGATGGTAATTTTTTTATGGGTAATATCTCATTAAAATGTATTTCTGTGTAATGTTTTGTGCTGCAGTTATTTACCGATATATTTTTACAAGAATCATTTCTCTTTGTATGCAATAGAAAAATTTTCATTTATTACACTATATTGCATGTTTAAAAATATTCTAAATATAACTTGTTAAAATATTATAAATCATTTCTGTAATTCTTTTCGTATTTTTAAATAGAAATTTAACACTACTAAGAGGATCTAAAAATAACTGAATTGAAAGTATACGGCTGTTGTAGGCATAGGCACATAGGTACAGAATTGGCTCTTCACCTGATGTCAGAGGTCACATGACATAGATAAACAAAGAGCAGACAAAGTCTTCTATATCTATAGTGATTGCTGAAATAACACATTTTCTAATCTTATTTTTGATCAATTCGACTTATTCTGCGTTATTTTTTTTTTTATACATTATCATTTTTAATCTATTTTATATCATTATTCATTATCTTTTGTTTGCTGTATACATTTACAATCATTTAGTTTATATTTGTTATTATATTAATGTTGATGGAGAACATGTTAAATACTCTGATTTTTGGTACTTAAATCATTAACAATGCAACATTGTATGGTGTAAAGCCATTTCGGGCAGTAGCTAAGTTAATTAACTTGTTGTATTACCTTTATGTGATTAAATTTAACTGAAAACATTTTTAATTAATTTCAAGTTATAATCCCAGGGCATTTAGCACAACTATCTCAAAAATTAAGGGACTTTAGGGACCAAAATTTAAAAAAAAGGGACTTTAGGGACCTATTTATTTTACGTGTTCTGGAATATATTATATTGATTTTTTTTTTTTTTCCCCTATGATCCCCTACCATGTATAACCCAAATAATACCTAAAATCAAATGATTTAAAAATATATACAGTCATAGTCAAAATATAAAAATATATAGAGTCAGTGTCATACTCTTTCAGTTTTGCTGAATACCTTAAGATAAGATTATACCATAAGATGGGGCTTGGGCCCCCTCTATCTCTAGAAATTTTAAAAATGGGATCACTTTCACTGCTCTTTGTAATGCAAAATGAAAAATGTCAGAATTTACATTTAAATGAATTTTTATCTGGCAATGAATTAATTGTCCTCAAAATTTGCCATTCTAAGTGTGTTATGCATGAATGTGTATGCACCCCCCATCCTCCTCCATTGGGGATTTTCTTAAAGAATTGTTAGCCTATGTTTATGAGATTTTCAGAAAACCACAGAAATTTTCAAATAGCTAGGCCCACAGTGTGACCTGAGTATGAATCTGGAATTTCTTCTCCCCCATCTTCGAGAAAAGAATCTTTCAACAACTGGTGTGGCTTGCTGCTTTAACATTCATTTTTGTACAAATGCAAAACATGCATCAGCCTGTGTTTTGCATGGAAAGCAATAATTATGCTGCATGTAACTGTCATGAACTTTTGCAAATAATTAAAAAGTATATGTCTGCAAAATAAAACATGTTTTATTTAAATTATAAGCTTTATTTGAAGTTTTACACAGAAGCTTTCCGGCAACTGCCCTCAATGCTTGAGTGATAGTCTACGAAATAAAAAGAAACCATACCTGCCAACATTTGAAAATTACAATTAGTAGCACACCAATTTTAAAAATAGATTGAATGGTTGATTGGTTCATTTATGTGACACACGAATCCTGAACAAATAAATGTATGTATATTACTGTATTTTCTTGCGCATAATCCGCGGGGTACTATTTTCAGCTCTGATGAAAATTTTCCACAGATAATATGCTCTGCCGGATGCCAGACATCCGGCTTTATTTGCCACCAAAATCCGGCCACATTATGTTTAATGCCCCCCCCCCTCCCACCTCAGATTAAACATTTTTTTTTTTTTTAAAGTTATAATTTTTACCTATATAATTCACATTAGTGTTCATATATAATGAAAAACTGTTTAAGAAACAAACATGATTTATGAAACCAGGTATAAAATTATTTTAATTAAAAATGCAGAATTCCTGTTTTTACACTATATTCAATCAGCCATTAAAAAAATTCAGCAAAAATACTACCTATTAAATAAATATTTTTTGTTGTGTGTTTAATTATGTGTATAATTTTTAAAAATATAGATTATAATGATTGCAAAAAATTCTAATCTTAGCACTGGGATAATTGTTTTAAAAATGTTAAAATATAAATATTAAACACACCCAACAGTTTCTGTAGGTGTTTGATTATGGATTGGTAGGGGAGGGGAGGGGAGGGAGGGTAAAAAAAATAAAAAGAGTGAGAAATATTGAACAACTCTACTCCTTATAGGTTCTAGCATCTAATAAAGTAAGTTTAAAAAGAACATTGACATTTATATTGCGGATGGAAAAAGATTAGAAATCCCAAGGCTTTCGTGAGGCGTTTGTTTGCCGATCGTTAGGGGGTGGGTGGGGAGCGAGGAGGGCACAAAAAAAATACACGAATGAGAAATATTTAACAATTCTATCTCTTTATACATTCTAGAAGCTAATAAAGCACGTTTAAAATGAAAATTGACATTTATGGCGTGGATGGAAAAAGATTGAAAATCGCAAGGCAGAAATGTTGCAGTTTTGGTGCTAGATAAAAATTCGTAATTTTGGGCCGATTTTCGTAGCGTCGTAGTTTATGGCCCAAACTCGTAGCAATTACGAATTATTCGTAGCAGTTGGCAGGTCTGAGAAACTAACAGAAGAAAAATAAAAAGTTAATAATTGAGGAAAAATGGAACAACAAACCACCTAAAATTTAAAATCACGCACCTAATACTGCAAAAATGAGTATGTTTAGTAAATTTAAAGATCGTAAGAATTACCCTAAATTTTACTAAATAATAAATAAAAGGGAAAGTTCAACTTTCCTTCAGATTATATATGAAAAACATTCACCGTGAAATCCTCCCCCTTCAAACAATAGCTTAAGTTTCACCGGCAACTTTATAAGAAAATTAAGAGAAATTAATGAAAATAACACTATTGTGAATTTTGATGGTATTAAATTGTTCCCATCAACAACATTTACAAAATTAGAAATGAAATAATGAAAGAGAAATACAGATAAAACTAAATCAGCACAACATTAATAGCAGCAAACAACTTAATTCTCAATGAAAATTACTTTAGATTTAAAAACAAATGTTTACCAAAAAAAAAAAAAAAGAGAGAGAGGGAGAGAATTAAAAGGGGGGGGGGGGAGTTCCAGTGGAATCCCACTATTCAGGTTCATCACTGAATTAAAACTTAGGTTAACAGAAGAAATAATTTTTGAAATTTTAAACATGAAATTAAATGTTGGTTTAAATATGCCGATGATGTTTTTGCTGTCGACAACAAAAACTTAAAAATTGAAAAAACACCAGAAAAATTAAATAAAACAAACCCTAATATCTAAATAAAATATGAGAACTTATAAACAAAATAAAATATGAGAAAAGCTGATTATAGAAAAAACCTAGAGTATAAACTATATAAAAGTAGAATTAATTAACTCATATTGAAAATGGACATAAACCAAAAGAAAAATATACTACAGCAATTTCATTTAATAAAGGTGCACCCAATAAACTTAAAAAAGACGTTTCAAAACTAAAGGTAAACATCTCCACTAAACCTAACAGATATTTTCCAGTGTATCAGTAATGACAAAAACTCCATAAACTTCTTAGAAACTGCAGGCATTTATGAAATAAAATATCAAACAGAGGAAAATACAAACAGGTATTACATAGCTATGAGCTATGACCAAGAGGAAAATAAAAAAAATAGGATAAAAGAACAAGAAAATGACTTTAAATATAATAGAGCTACCACAGCCCTAACCAAAAATAATAAAGAACAAAATATAAAAATAGACATTAAAAATGTAAAACAACTAGCGACTTTCAAAAATCTTACATGCACAAAAAAAAAAAAAAAAAAAAAAAAATCATGAAACAAGACATTTTAGCCAATGTGCAGTTGCAATTGTGTGGAGGGCAGGTAGGAGTTCTGACCAGAGATGGCTATCTACTCGGATCGAGAAATCGAACAAGAGAAGAATCAGCCACCGCAATACTTGTCTTGACCATCGCACAAGCAGCAAAGACGGCGATGTGAATTGTTCATACATGTAATAATTACCAAAGGTAATCTAGGATTTATGAAAAAAGGGGTGATACAACAGAATATAGAATCACAGCACTGAGCTATAAAAGTGTAATGAATCAATGAAGTCTCAATATCAAACAAAATTGCACCCCATACCACAACTCCCAGTTGTCAGACCATGCAGTAGATGACAATCAAGCACAGCTGGCATATTTTTAACTTCTACCATAACAATGTTAGTACTTACTTTTTTATTCATCCCTCCCCCCCTTTCTCATTTTTTTTTTTTTTACTGATTTTCTTCTTATTTAATTGTAATTACATATTGGAGAAAATTGTTTTACAGAAAAAGTGGTGTAAAATAATTGGTAGGTACTAATAATGTTACAGAATAAATTAAAATTGTGGCAATTCTGAGTAAAGTGTTTATCCAACTATTATCCTAAACATCTACAAATGTCTTTGGTGGTCATCAGGGTTGAATTTGTAACTGAACTCCTTACTAAAAATAATTAGTTTCCTGATCAAATGCATCCAGTACAACTGTAATGATTCTAGTACTATGCAACAGTGAGGGACAGTCAGCAAAACTGTCTTTTTAATTTTAGCTCCCCCCCCATTCGCTGAGTTATCTATGCTATGAATAATAGTGTTCTTGTTACACATCAGATCATTGGCCGCCAAAAGGTAATAAATCATTTTAATGTCCTCTTATAATGTCCTCTTATTCATGTGCATACATGAATTTATCACATTCGAATAATTTTTTGGGCATAACTAAAACTCTTATGACTTTTAGTGGAGGGAGAAAAAAAAAGGGACTTAGGGACCATTTTGGTAAAAAAAAGGACTTTTAGGGACCTGAAAAGAGTTAAGGGACTTTTAGGGACTTTAGGGACCACACTAAATGCCCTGTAATCCGTAAGCGTAAACATTACACGAAAACAAGCTATTTATTGCTAGATCAGTTAATGTAACAGTTACAATACAACATACAAAAATCAATTCTTACATGTGAAAATAAATAAACACATAAAAGTTTTGAGCAGACGATGTTGGGAAGAGCCCATTCTTCTGTAAATGGCTCTAGCATAGAAACCTACCCAATTCAGTTGCCCAAGCAGTATCTGCATAGGAGGTTAACATTTGATCACAGTGTTGTTTTCAAATGTTCTCATTTACCATCTACGAAATCATTAAGAATGTGTTTGAAACTTTCCTTCTTACTTGAAAAATCGGCAACAGAGGCTTACCAAAATTCAGTGGGCTTTGAAGAAGGATGCAATGAGCCACAATCAAGTTTCTGAGTAATTTGGGCCCTTTTAACATTAACCCCTTGGGTACGGATTTATTTGAGAAAACATTTGTATGTGGAACGGATATAATTTTTGGTTGCTTGGAGTAATATGTAAAAGCAGTACATTTTACGTAAGAATTTATTTATTTCTAAAATATTGGTGACATATGTAGTAGTATTAAGATGTCTTCAAGTAATTAGAATTGCAAAACAAAAATAAAAAACAAAAAAAGTGAATGGCGTGTCTCAGACGTCAAATGTACCCAAGGGGTTAAGAGATGGATGTTGAAGACCATGCTTGTTTGAGGCATCTTTCATCACCTTGAAATGACGTAAACATTGAAAAAATCTGCCAGAAATCAACAAAGATCATTTTTTTCACAATCAATGAAATTTCAGAACAGACAGAAGTGAGTTGGAGCTCGTGTCAGTGGATTTTGACTGAAGCTCATTTTGGAAAGGAGGGGCATGAAGGGGTTCACTTTTAGCTCATTTGATTTGGTACTCAGTGGTGGGCTAAGCATTTTGATGATGTGGAATCTGTAAAAAGAGCTTTGCAGTGGGCACTGAATGAAATCAAAGTTGAAAAGTTCCAGAGATGCTTCAAACAGTGGGAAAGAAGACCGAAAAAGTGCATCGACTCTTGTGGACAGTACTTTGAAGGAGAGACTGAAAGAACTTTGTAAAAAACTTGATAAATTAAATTTTCAGAGCAAAAGTCTCGTTATTTTTGGGTCCCTCCTCATATACAACAGTGAGTTAAACATGTTCAGTACAACATTACCATGAAAAACAAAATAGTCAATTTTCAAATTAAAAAAAGTTAGTCTTTAAAATTTAAAGCTACTACATATATTTACAAGTAATATATTTATATGACCTTTTAAAAATTTTTTGCTTCTTTGAATCATATTCATAATTTTTAGTTTTAATTTGTAATTTAATAGTTTACATATCAAATACTTATGGGAATTTTATGGATTGTCACAGATTAAAGAAAGATTGAGGCTCTCTCATTAGCATCACCTCTAAGTTTTTGCCACTTACTTGACAGAAACTTGTTTTTGGCATGATGGTTATAACCTGTGTGCCACAGAAGAAATTTACCAGCCCTGAGTTTAATTCTCATGAGCACAAATTGAATGTAATATGATAGAATTAAATATATATACATTTAGTTTCTGTCTTATGCAATATTTATTTATTTTTTAATAACATTAAATCTGAACATTAAATTATCTGAATACACTACTCATCGCTTATTAAAATCACATTCATTCTGAGCCAAAGTGATTTTATTAGGCGGCTAATTTTTATAACTGGCGAATGTTCCTGCACTCAAGAAAAAGGTATTACTTCCCAGAATTCAGATAGACGTTTCAAAAGGTAACAAATAATGGAATTAATAAACAATATTAATTAATTTTTGACAAGTAATTAATTAATTGATCCTTCAAAATAAATAAATTAAACACATCCCAAGTACCGACGACATACTTTCCGCTAAAAGTAGTTTAATGCTGCTAAAAGTAGAAAAACTGAAAATTTTGTATTTGTCTGTGCCTAAAACACCTGAATGTGTGCAACCATTTCCAAAGGCAAGTAACCGAGGAAGAAAAAGAGGAAGATCAGCTATATCAGCTTTCAGGAATCAGCTTTGAGGAAGATCAGCTTTCAGGACACTCCCGAAAAAAAAAGCAATTAAAGATGCTATCACTGATAATGAACTCTCAAGTAAAAGAGAAAGAAAGTATGAATATGAAAGCGAAAAAAAGGATTAAAAAACAGCTTCAGTTGAGAATTAGTAGTAGTAGTGATGATGAAGATTTGATGCTCTCAGAATTGGTAAGAAGTACATCTGGATGAAAACCAGTGATTAGTGACTTATGTAACGATGACAATGATGATGACGTGTACAGTTTAGATGAAACAAAATTAAATGTTGAAGATTTTGTTGTTGCCAAATTTGCTGGTAAAAGGTCTGTTGTTGCTTTCATAGGTCACGTGGAAAGAATTGATGGATATGAATATGAGTTATCTTTTTTGAGACGACTAAATCAATCATTGACATTTATTTATCCTGAAAAAGAGGACAAATCTTATGTAAACTCAAATGACATTTTATTAAAACTGAAAGAACCAGAGCAGAGTACCGAACATTCTTTGGGTTTGGTATTTGATTCCCAACAATTAATTACAATTAAATATAAAATTTGTTAATTTTTTTTTGTGTGTTCAACTAATAAAAAGCTTTGTAAACAAAATTAGAAAATATTAGGATTTCTAATAGTTATCTTTATCACTTGAAATACTTTTCTTTTCTTGAATAAACAATTCCAAGTATATAGTAATTCAATTATTGAACTTTTCACATCTATTTTTCACCTGTCCCAAGGTCAGCCACCAGGTAGTACACCTTGGGACAAAATACAAGTTTACTAAATATTTTTTTTTAATTTTTCTATAATGGATTTAAGATTGAAAGCTGTTTAATAACGTAGGCAAAGGTTAAACAAATACTAGGTAAAATTTTGACAATAATTTATCAATATCAAAAAATTAGAAAAAAGAAAGAAAAAAAGTGTCTCAAGGTGAGCCACTCTCCCCTATCAATTGTTTTAAAACCCTTTAAAACAATCAATTTCAAATATATATATATCAAAATGTAAAATATTTTATATAATGTTAGAATAATACTATGAAGAATTTTAATAAATTAAGTTATTTAAAGAATTACTGAAAACTAATTGAACATAAATAAATCACCTTTGCTAATACTTTAGCTATTTCAAATGTGCCAGTAGTGTCCATATTTGATGATATAACAGGAATCCCATCGTATGTTTTGCCAGAATTACGAAATTTAAATGTTCGAAATAAATCCACCTGTTAAAAGAAATTGCTTAATAACAGAGGCAAAAAAAAAAAAAAAAAAATGAAAAAAAATATAAATACAGAAATTTTAGTAAGAATAAAAATTTAAGTATAGATATGCAATGAATCAACTCATTTTAACATGATGGAAATGTTAAAATATAAATAAATAAAACAACAGCATTTAAAGGGAGTTCAAATTAAAGAAGTTTTAAAACTAAAAACGGTCATTTTAGAACTTCAAATAATTCTTATATTATTAAAACTTTACATAAAATATTTTCACTAACCTGGTTCTTTCATTTATTTTTACAATTTCTTCATGTTTTATTATTTAAAAAATTTTCCACTAGTACTGATACTGATGAAGGAATTTTATAAGTTCCAAAAGGACCAATTGCTAGTAGTGTCCATATAGAAGTGTTTTAAACTTCTTTAATTTATGCTTTTTTTTTCCTTTAATGTAACCAGCATAAAGTATCTCCTTTTATCTTTACCAATGGAAACATAACTGTAATTCCCTTCCTAGATATATGCATTTAATTTATTATGTACTAGCAGGCTGTGCCCACTTCGCTGGTCACTATTACAAATATATATTATATCACTCCTTTTTACATCACTTTATAAATAAAAACTAAAAGAAAATCTGTACATTTACATTTCATCAGCACAAATCTCGCCAAGCAGACTTTACTGTCGACAACACATAATATACACATAAAAAAAATTTAATAATGCTGCAAATCTTACCAAGCAGCCTACTCCAACAACAACACAGTATACACATAAGAAATTTTTAATAAATGCTAATAAGGTCTTTCACTTAAAAGAATCTGACAGATTTTTCCTCTTTTCTGGGCAAATCCCAAATTTTCATTCTTTTTTTTTGTTGTTCATTTTTGACGTATTAGGAAAAAGACATAACTGATAAGACATGGTCACAACCCCAGTGGCAGAAACAACGCAACATAGTCGTGGACACAGAAAAAAGGTTTGCGGACAATTTTTGTCTATAAAAAAATTTGTCTGCAACTTTCGGATAACAATTCACTTATAAAAATTTCTTTATCAAAACTAAAATTTGTAGCATTTCACTCTAAATATTGGCCAATGAACGGCAATGTACGTTTCCTTCCGCCAGAGTTCATTTAAGGTATATGGGGTGCTCATGGAAAAAACCTGTAACCGTAACTGTACAACCATTTTATCGGCTCTCACATGCCGGGCCGGTGTTGTGTTCTCTTATTCTGTAAATAAATGTTAAGTTTTCTATCTTCGTGCATCTTAGAAAGAAATATATACACTATTTATCCACAATGGTGACCTTTTCGGACAGAACACCGTCAGTACAACCCTTTCTTTAGTTTTGCATTTGAACGAAAATTATATATCAGCAGAAACGAACGACCACGCGCAAAGCAAGATGGCTGACGTAAGTGCAATAAAAATACCAACTTACAACTTTAATGATCCGGTACTGGTACTGTGGTTTGCTATGTGTGAGAGTACGTTTCAACTTGGATGCCCCAAAGCAATAACGGAAAGCAAGACAAAATTTAACTATATTATTGCTCACCTACAGTGTTGCCAGACTTGGGGACTTTTTTATTCAACTACCATCAATAATTTTGAGAAGTAAAATTTGACATACATAATAGACGAATAATCTTCAATGTGATTAGGCAATCGTTGCAATAAAAATTTAATGGTGGATGTTGAATAAAAAAGTCCCCAAATCTGGCAACACTGCTCACCTACCACCTGAAGCAGCAGCCATTATCTGCGATGTTATTATTAATTCTGTTACAACAGACCCTTATCTACAGGTCAAGAATGAATTGATTAAACGAAGTGGTGAATCGTTACACGAAGAAATTAGGAAGCTACTTGTCGAAGAAGAGCTTGGTGATCGCCGCCCGAGCAAGCTTTTACAGGTGATGAAGCGCCGTGCCGAATCATACGGCGTCTTCGATGAGCTTATGTTGGAGTTCTTTCAAGCCCATCTACCTACATCAGTGCAATCGATACTCGCAGCCGTAAGCCTGCTCACTCTGGATAAAACGGCGGAAGTGGCAAATCAAAGATCATGTTATGGAAGTAGCTCCTGTCTCAGTAAGTACATGCTCAGTTTCTTCCGATTCCATTGAAAACAGACTGATAGACGAAATAAAAAAAATTAAATTTACGCATTGATCAAATTTCTCGTGGTCGAGATCGTAATTTCAATTGGCAACATAGCCTTTCTAAATCAAAACAGTATGACCAATGCTGTACCCTTATAAATTTGGAAATAAAGCAAAAAAATGTTCTCCACCTTGCAAGTTTGAAAAAAACAAGACCGGCCAGGCGTAACGCGTAACGGCAACTACCGCCATGCTGAGAAATTCTCGTTGCTTTTGTGTACACGATAGGCACACTAACATATGTTTTTTAATTGATACTGGCTCAGATGTTAGTATAATTCCAGCATCAAAATTTCAAAAAAGAAATACAACAGAAATGACACTTTCTGCAGCTAATACATCACCCATTCAGGTATACACTTCACAAACACTTTCTGTTGATTTTGGCTTAAGGAGAATTTTCAAATGGTCATTTTTAGTAGGAAATGTTTCAACCCCAATTATAGGGGCAGATTTTTTATATAATTTCAATTTAGCCTCTGATTTAAATAAACAAACATTGCTAGACTCAAAAACTAATCTTAATTGCCATTGCATTTTATGCACCAGCAATGTACACTCTGTTAAAACAGTGACTGGTGACACTATTTATCATGAGCTTTTAAAAAAATTTCCTGATATTACTAAACCTCCTCGCCCTGATCAAGAGATTAAACATTCAGTTGTCCACTATATTCAAACAACAGGACCTCCTGTGACGGCTAAAGCTCGCCACCTTTTCCTGATCGCCTCCATATTGCGAAAGCAGAATTTCAGAATATGATAGATTTAGGTCACATGTGACCTTCAAAAAGTAATTATGCCTCTCCATTGCACATGGTGCCTAAAAATGATAGCACGGAGTGGCGACCAGTTGACGATTACCGAGCACTAAATGCTCAGACCGTTAAAGATAATTATAGTCTTCCTAATATTTTGGATTTTACTTCTGACCTTCATGGTACTAAAATATTTTCACATATTGATCTTATTAAAGCTTACCATCAAATTCCTATAAATCCACAAGATGTCCAGAAAAGTGCAATTATCACACCTTTTGGTCTATTTGAATGTACAAGGATGCAATTTGGCCTTTGCAATGCATCTGCTAGATTTCAGAGGTTTATGGACCAAATTACTTGGGACCTCCCACTTGTTTACGTTTTTATTGATGACATCCTCGTTGCATCCCGTTCACCTAAAGAACATCTTGAAGTTTTATTTGAGCGCCTACAACAATACGGATTAAGTTTAAAACCTTCCAAATGCATCTTTGGCGTATCTTCTATAGGCTTTTTAGGTTTCAAAGTCTGAATTTGGTATTGAGCCTTTGTCAGAGCGTGTTGATTGCATTTTAAAATTTCCACAACCCAGTAACCTTACACAATTAAGGTAGTTTCTCAGATTATATAATTTTTATAGGTGTTGCATACCGTAAGCTGCTCATATATTAGCTCCATTAAATAAATTTTTAGAAGGCATAAAAAATACAAGAAAATCTAAAAAGGGTTTGGGTAAAAATGCAGATGAAACAATTCAATGGACAGAGGAGGCTGAGCAGGCCTTTGCTGATGCTAAATAAGCTTTAGCAAGTGAAACTCTTCTACGCCATCCAATTCCTGAAGCACAGTTAAGTCTTTGGATTGATGCAAGTGATAAAGCCATAGGTGGTTCTCTTTTGCAAATGCAAGAAAACAATTGTGAACCTATTGCCTTCCTGTCAGTGAAACTCTCAAAAAGCCAACAAAAATGGTCTACATATGAGAGAGAACTGTTAGCCATGTACACATCCGTAAAATGTTTCTTTCCGTCATATGCTAGAAGGAAGGAACTTTGTGATATATACTGATCAAAAACCCCTCATATATGCTTTTAAGCAGAACCCTGATAAATGTAACCCACGGCAATGGAAACACCTCGACTTCATTTCACAATTCAGTACTGATGTGCGCCATGTTAGTAGCGTTGTCAACAACATTGTAGCTGATGCCCTTTCTCGAATAGAGGTAAATAAAATCTCCAATTCATTTTTAGATTTTGAGGCGTTTGCAAGAGCACAAAAAGAGGACATTGAACTGTGTAATTTTCAAAAAGATGACAAATCTTCCCTTATACTAAAAAGTGTGCCACCTCCCATATAAGCCACAGAATTAATTTGTGATATATCCACCAGTTCTGCTAGGCCGTTTGTACCAAGTACTTTCTGCAAAACTGTATCCCAGCATTTTAACAACCTAGCCCATCCGGGTGTTGCAACGACCTTAAAACTGATATCATCACGCTATGTATGGCCCAACATGCGAAAAAATGTGAAAGGATGGGTTCAAAGCTGTAGTGCTTGCCAGCGTTCAAAAATACATAGGCACACTAAAACACCTACTGGAACTTTCACATTACCTGATGCCAGGTTTTCACATATCCATGTAGATCTCATTGGTCCATTACCTCCATCAGATGGGAAAGTATACTGTCTGACTATCATCGACAGATATACTAGATGGCCAGAAGTAGTTCCCTTATCCGATACCACATCAGAATCAGTGTGTCGTGGAATCTTTTATGGCTGGATTTCACGTTTTGGGTGCCCTGGCACCAGGGTTGGCCAATTTTTGCCGAAGTGGAAAAAACCATGGGAAAAACCGCGGGAAAAGCCACCCTGGCAAAAATAGTTTTTGCCACAATTTTTGCCAGTGGCAAAAATTACCAGTATTTCAAACAGGGTTTTAAGGATTTTAATTACACAATTTTAATGTTTAAATCATAATTTTAACAAATTAAAATAAGAGATTTAATTACACTCTTGATCAACTGATTCTTATGTAAATCATTAAAATAATGCATTCTAAAATTTCTTTAAAATGAAGTTTTTAACATCAACAATTAACTTAATTTTTTTCATTTTTAAAAATATTTAAATTACCTATCTAAAAAATATTCTTCAATAATTAATTACTAGAATATTTGTGTTTTTCAATGTATTACATATTTTTGTTTACAGTGGGGAAAAGTCAAATATTGAGTCAATTACTGTTCTAAAATTTGCCAGTCACACATTTTTTGGAATTGAAATGTAAATTGCAAGTAAACTCTCTCTCTCTCTGAATATGTCTTACTTAAGACTTTTTTACTTCAATAAAATAAAAATATAATTTTGTAGTTTTAATTTTATGGTTATGTTCAGGGACTGACAAAGTTTCAATATCTTAGGAGCCAGAAATAGCGAATTATTTCTATGACAATACTCACAGCAAAACTTAATAATATTTCATAATTGTATAATTAATGCAGGTTATTCACATATTATTTTACATTGAATAAATGGACTATTCAGTTAAAAATGTGAACTAAGGAAATTTTTAAGAAAATAACTATTTTTTATTTATAAAGATAAAAACAAACTATTGGGGGGGAAAAATCCACAGATATAAATATTTTTACCTTTAATATAATCAAATATATTGAAAGTGTTTAAGTTTTGGCTTTAAAATACTATTTGTCTATTAATATTTCACGACAGAATTCCTTTAAAGAGAATCCATTTGATAAATATCATACTATTTAAACTTTCTCGTTATAAATTTGAACATAGTTTGCTTTAGATAGTGTTTATGATGCTTGAATCTTGTTTAACACAAAGATTTTGACATGGAAAGTACCAGTATAGTAGTAAGAAGATTTATCAAATATGGGAAATTATCTTTCGTGGAAAAACATCTTTCAAAAACAGAAATAATTGTTAAATTTTTCAGAAAACATTAAACTCATACTATTTATTCAATACATCAGCAATGTCATCTTTTATACCAAGACAAGAAGGTGGGAGGAAAAACAAAAATATGCATAAAAAATATTGTAAATGTATGAAATTTTTTTTGTCAGTCTGTCGTAACTGGTCACCAATGGATATTTATAGTCAGCCTGGTACCCGGAATTTGTCGGACACTGGTTATATATTATATTAATTAATTATAATTACTTTTTAAATTAAAAAATCTCTAAACATTTTTTTTCATTGAGGTGCCAAAGTGTAAAAGGTGAAAATTGAAAGGGATTGTTCTAATTTTATTTTTCCACTTTTTCTAATTTTTTCCATTTTTGCCGCTTTTTTCCACTTTTTGCCGGCAAAAACCCAACCCTGCCTGGCACAATAACAACCGATCAGGGTCGACAGTTTGAATCAGCCCTTTTTAAGGAATTGACCAATCTTTTGGGCACAAACCGAATCCGAATCACATCCTTCCACCCACAATCCAATGAATTGGTGGAACGATTCCATAGAGTTTTAAAGTGCTTGTTAAAAGCTCAGGAAAATGTCCAGTGGACTGAGACCCTTCCCGCAGTCCTGCGAGTGGCTGTAAAACCTGACATCAAAGTCTCTAGTTCTAAGCTGGTGTATGGGATATCACTCAGGCTGCCAGCTGATATATGCTCTGATAATCCATCTACAACGTCATCATGTGATTATAATTTTGTGCAAAAATTAAGGGAGAAAATGAACACTCTAAAACAGGGCCCGAAATTTCAACTCAGATTACACTCGCCGAAAAAAAGTTTTACTCGCCACAAAATAGTGTCGTCATTTTTTTTTTTTTTTTTTTCATTTTTACGCATTTTGGGTTTTTTATTTTTCCTAACTATTTGAAAGGCTTTTACAAATAGGTCTAAAATTATATGTATTAAAAGTGTGTCGTATATCATGTTTCACAATCATCTATAATTAAAAATCACTATAATGTATTGTATTTGAGATTTGAAAAATATTAAAATATCTAATAACAGAAATGCAAAGAGTCATTAAAAATAAAAAGAAGAAAAAAATTCTTTGTCAAACAATATCCTGTGAAAATCTTTTTATTATGAAAGATTAAGCATCCTTATTTATCTATTTCTTTACTTAACTTTTTATATTAGAAATGTCTTTTTTGTCCATTTTACTTTTGTAACCAAACGGAATGTCGGTGTGTATAACTTGTTAATTGTTGTCATTTGAAATAACCATTTCGAAATAGCTTTTTCGATAAAATCGTTTGTTACAAATCATTACAAGCGCAAATCATTGCCATTTCAGTAAAACACTGGAAAATATTAACTGTTTTTTAATCATTATTCAACAAAATAACCATAGGCAGTACTTTAAAAGAGCTCGGACTCATTTTCATGTGACAATATTGCACAGGCAAACTTTCGTACACCTCTTCTCTCGGATAGCGGAGGGGCCATCGCCCAGATAGTGAGCGGCGGGCAAAGAGGCCTCTCTGCTCGTCTATTCTCACTCTGCTTGGAGAAACAACAGTGGGAGAAATAAAACTACCGAAGAGATCAAAATTTTTATGTATGCACTAAGCATTTTTCCTTTCCCAAGTTGGGACGATCTCGGACAGCGCACACACAGACTCGGCTCTCTGAGAATCTAAAAAGGAGAGATTAAATATGAGGTTATAAGATGGCAAGAATTTGCCATATTTAAATGTATAAAAAGAATGTTTTCTGTCACCGTATCGTGTAAGAATTCTGTCTATAACTAGATCAAATTTTTACTCGCCACAGTAAAAATTCCACTCGCCAATGGCGAGCTGGCGAGCGGAAATTTCGCGCCCTGCTCTAAAACCATCACCTACATCTATTCATGGGCACTCTAACACTTTTGTGCACTCACAACTAAAAAATTGCACACATGTATTTCTTCATGTTGATAAAGTTGGCCCTCCCTTATCTCAACCTTATACGGGCCCACATGAAGTGCTGTCCAGGACTGGCAAACACATTAACCATTGACCGCAATGGAAAAAAATGTTGTGTTTCCCTAGACAGAGTTAAACGTGCATTTATTTTTAATGATTTGCCAAACTCTTCAGATGTTCTACTCAAAAACAAAATGCCAAACAATGTTCCTGATATTTTGAACAATCCAACTACAAAATCAGGTAGACAGGTAAGATTTCCTAAGAGACTGATCACTGAAATAATATAAACTGTACTGCAGTGTAAAGGGAACTCTTATCCTCTGTGTTTAACGAACATTTCCATCTAACTATTTTTGTGTCTAAATTAGAGATGGGAATGGTCCGAAAAAAAAAAACCCGGAAACTTTGGGAAAAAAAACAGTTTTTTTCGTTTTTTTTTCCGAAGGGGTTTATTTCCACCCGGAAAAATTGAAAATTTTGAAATTTAATTTTATTTAAATAACGTATTTAGAAATTTATAATACTTACATTCCAATGCTCTTTTCTTGAAATATTTTTTCATGTTCAGTCTCTTACATGAAAACATTGATTTTTTTTAATGTTTATATTTCAAAAATAAAGTTTTAACCATGTAATCAAATAGTAATCCTGAAATATTTAAGAATTATAATGACACCCTTCCCATCACATTCATTTGAAATTACTTATATTCTTTTCAAGTTCCTTTATACTTCAGTCTTTTTTCTTGAATATATATCCTTAGACTTGTTTAACTATAATATTTTAATGTGTGTGGATATATATTATACACATACACATATATACATAAATGCATGTAACAGAGGAAAAAAAAAAAACTAAGCAACTACTTTTTGTTAAAAAATGTGTTTCACAATTTATAAAAATTGTATGTGGGAAAACCTACTTGATTTATGTCCTTTACATCTGAGTCAATAAGTTTTACATTATGACAGGATGGCTACTAGTCAGGGAAAGTCATGGAATAGTCAGGAAATTTCATGTAAAGTCAGGGAATTTTGACAAATTTTGTGGAAATAAGCCATATAATATTGAATAAAAACTTTATAACTTAATAAAACCCAGGGTTGCAAAAAACCCACCTGCCCAAAAAAAACCCGCCCGGGTTTTTTTGGGTAAAACCCACTCTAAAAAACCCAATAAAACCCGCACAAAAGCGGGTTTTATTGGGTTTTTTAAAATTAGTGACAGTTTTATTTCATATTCAGCATTTTTTATATTAGATTTTATCCCTTGTATTTAAAAAAAGTTACCCTACCTATTGAAACTTATAGTCTACCCATGAAATATATATATAAAACACTGAGGCAATTTCTTTTCTGCCCATGCCAATGATTGTTTTGTTTACAATTGGCAATGGCCTCGAGTAATATTACGGGAAAAAAAGATAATGTTACAAAATACATTTTAAAATGTTACATCTTCATCCAAATAACTACGAAAATTGAGCACAAATTATTACTAAATATCGTTACATTTTATTAATTTTTTTTTTTTTTTTACATTTATCTATGATGTAACTTTAATGTATCAAAATCAAAACATCCATTTAAACTAGTCACTTTCACATTCAGGTTCACTGGTACTGGTACTTCCATTTGTTAGTCTTAAATGTCGATGAATTTTAACCAATTTTACAGTTTTCTCTAGTCCTAATCTATTTCTAAGTTTTGACCATACAAGTCCACATGTGGAAAACACTCGTTCCAGTGAAGCAGAGCTTGCCGGACACTTATTTAGTCCTATTATAAACTGGCAAAAATCCTTCATATCTTCATCACTACTAGCACGCATTTCAACTAATTTCCACCACTGTGCTCCACTGAATTTTTTAATTACATCGTCATTAAACATGCTTTGGGGAAATATCTTAGGGTCTTTTAATTTGTAACTCATGAGGGGAATTAACCATTTAGGGTGTTCTCGTTCTAGCCAATCTTCAGCTTTTTGCAGCATATCTTGGTTTAATCTTTTTCCTGCATATTTAGGATCCATTGCATATGCTAAATAATGAATGGGTAGAAGAGCTTGTCCCATCCTCTTATCAATTTGCTTTCTGTAAGCAGAAAGATTTTCACTTTGAAATATATCGAGCCATAGCTCAACAGCTGTAGATATATTCGTCTTTTCTGATTGAATAATATTTAAAGCATCTCTCAGTTCTGCTAATTGCTTCTGCATATGCAGTGCTTCTTTATAGATTGCCACATTGTCCAAAATTCGAACGATATTTTGAGGAATTTCCACTAAATCTTCAGTAGATATTTCTACATATGTATGATAATTTTTCACATATGTATCAATACAAGCGATTTGTGAATTCCAACGTGTTGCATTGGGTAACTGTGGTACTAGACCACCCTTCTCCTTCAACAAACCATGTGGTTGATGAGTATTACGAAAATATTTTTGTACTTCTGCTACATGCTTTAGGACATCTTTATTTGTAATTTTGTCAGCTAGGAGATTAATATAATGAGCAGAGCATCCATAAGATACAATTCCCTTGTACTTCTCATCGATAATTTGCCTGAGTTTCACCATTTTATTTTCATTGTCAGTACAAATTGCAAAAACTTCTACACCCATATTTTTCTTGCAGTGTTCAATAGCCTTTTCAGCTAATTCAGCACAATATTCAGCTGTTTTTTTATTACTTTCACAGTCAATGGCATTTAAAAGAAATGAAGTTTCACCTGTATGGATACAGTTTGCAAGTACTGCATCCCTATTTACATTTGACCAACCATCCAGTAATAATGTAACAGTGCTTGTATTTTGCATTTCTTTCTGAATTTCTTCTTCAATATTTTGATGTACTTCATCTAATAATTTTCCTCCTAAATCAGTGCGAGTAGGGCCAGAGTAACCTGGTCGTAAAGCTGTTATCATATCTTTAAACTCATTAGTTGAAGCTCCATTGAAAGCAATATTGTTTGCATAAAAAAACTTGGCGACTTTTAAATCCAAACTGTGTTTCAGAATGTCACTTGTGCTAACACTATAATCATTCATCATTCGTTGCCGCTTATTTTTGCAGCCTATACTTATTTCATTATTTCTTTCAGTTTCAGATGGAAATATTCTACTTGTAGACTCATCAGAGGCCAAATCACTTACATTGTTCAAAAGCACATTGTTTTTTGAATTGCATCTTTTCAAACATTTGCTTAAGTGTGCTCTGATTCTCTCAATTTTAGCACTTATTTCCATTTTACAGTGATTGCAGATACATTTTCCTTTGTTCTCAGTGTCTAATTTAGTCACTTCCAACCATTCTGGAGCACTTTTTCTACCAGATCCAGTAGACATTTTATTTTATCAAATTAACTTACTATATATTAACTAATATATAATCACACTTAAAATAATCTAATAAATCTTAGTAACAAAATAAAATAAAAATCCACTAGGTACTATATGTAGATGTGGTTATATACAGAGAACCATGTGCTCACACACATTCTAAATGTTTCTCTAGAAGTAAACAATGACACTTCACTTCACTTCCCTTCCATAAGCTAGCTGGTCCATGGAGGAAGTTCCATGGAGGCTGCATGCTTCAGTACATGGAGGCATTATGTAAAGGTTTATTAAACTGTATTGCCACACTCTACATAGTTTGTCTGCACAATAGCATACTGACAAATTTTAAAAAGTGAGTAGTAATAAGAGATTTTGACCAGATTTTCATACTTTTTTTTTTTTTTTTTTTGGAGGGTGGTGGTGGCATAATAAAAAAGTATAAACTAATCCTTTAAAGTAATTTTCTAATGTTATTTGTTACTTTGTCTTTTATGATGATTTATTTACATTATTTAAATTCAAATTAATTGCATATTAAATTAATTAAGACAAAAATAAAAATCAGCATTCTTAATTCTTTTTTAAACATAGAAATTCCCCCCCCCCTTTGTCTTTTCCTTTTTCAACAAGCAAAAAAAAACAATAAATCTAAAAAAACCCAATAAAACCCAATAAAACCCGCCCGGGTTGGGTTTTTTAAAAAAAAACCCGGGTTTTTTGCAACCCTGATAAAACCTCTAAATTGCTAATTTGTTCGTTAATTTTATGAAATAAACAGCATAAGTCAGGAGACATGCTGAAAAATAGTCTTTAAAAAGTCCGTGAATTTGGAAAATTTCTAATGTTAGCCATCCTTTATATAAATAATAATAAATCAATAATAAAATGTTATTTTAAATTTCTGAAGTTCAATTAACTTTAAATTAAACTTTTATTTTACCTTTGTGATTGATTTCATTTTAAGTGAAAAATCTGAATTAGAGTCCAGCGTCAGGTCCAGTAAACCGATTTTACCCGAGCTTGACATGCAATCAGGTTTGGGTCTGGTTGATTAAATTTTTTCTCTTGCATGTTAGGTTCGGTTCAGGTTAACTGATTAATTTTTCTTATGGGTTAGGGTGACTGAATTTTTTTCTTGGGGGCTGGGTTGACTGATTTATTTTTCTTGTGGATGGGGTTAGGATTAGGTTCACTGAATTTTTTTTTCCTGCTGGTAAGTTTTCAATGAGTCGGGTCGACTTAAGAACATCTTTCAAAAAATTTTATCATAATAAACAGGAATTTGTTTGTTATAATTATAAACATGCTATATATTCCCATGATTAAATTATACGTGTACACAAATTATTACATACATATCACAGAAAGGCAATAAACAAAGAGAAGTCATATATATATGTATATATACTAAACTTAAAGCATATTTTTGTACTCTTGAAGAACACAACGCACATAAATGGTTAAAAATTATTAATCTCTTTTTCAGATTTTTAATTTTTTAACTTAGTGTATCAGTAAATCCATTTTAATTTTTTTTTTAATTATTTACTATCTCTGTGTCAATGAAAATTTATTTTATTTTAAAACCTTAAAAAATTTTTCATTATTTTCATATGAATCATTAAATTTTATTTAATTTTTGGGTTTTGGATATAAAGAAATCAAGTTCAAGTCTCTCTCTCTATATATAAATTGTCGGTTTGATTCTAATCTAAATTCATTGTATTAATGCTGCTAGGAGAAGAACATTCCATAGGAATGCACACTCTATGCAGAATTAATGTTTGAATGATAATTTGACTAGTTTTTGGTGTTTTGTACAAGGAAAGGTACTGGCATTTATGAAAAAGAAAGGCTTATTTTTTAATAGTAAAAGCTTTTTGTATGTTTCTGTCAAGAAAAGAAGAATATGGATTGCAAGTATTTGTAAATATTTAACACTTTATATTTTCTAAGATATTATAACTGTTAAGAAACCCTATTTTTATCTGTAAAAATTCATTTCCTATTTTTTCCAATTTTTCCAGAAAAAAAAACGGGAAAAAAACTGGTTTTTTTCCACTGCCTCAAAATTTCCGGAAATTTTACATCTCTAGTCTAAATACTTTCTTTAATTTTTTTTTTTCGCATTTCATATTATTCTCAATTATGCATACCTATTCCATGTTCTTTTTGAAGCGTGCCCTACCTTATCAAAACAGAAACAGCTTATATATGTATTATTATTATTATTATTATTATTATTTCTTTTTTCAATTGTACCATTGCATGAGCATACCATATATCGTTCTGTCATTTCTCTCCATCGCTGGGGGGATACATAAGGGGGATCCTGTAGCATTTCACTCTAAATATTGGCCACTGAACGGCAATGTATGATTTCTTCCGCCAGAGTTCGCTTAAGGTAAAGGGCAAAACTGGGAAAATTCATTAGTGGCCAGTGGCCGGTACTGTCAGTTTCATTAGTAGCCACTTTTTTAAGTTAGTGGCCACTTTTCACATGATAAGACTATTTCTTTCAGACTGCAAAACGCATTGTCACCATTTTGTGCTATAATCAGCACAAGAAAAATAAGAAAATAAGAAATACATATAATAATAAAATTAACACATGGACACAGAAATTGTAATTGGTAATTACGCTCTTTTTAAAAATCCTAAATTGCACATCCTTAATTAAAATCTTCTTAGGGCTGTAATAATAACAGCAAAAGTTTTTATCTTTCAGATAAATAAATTGAAAAAAAAAGTACTACTGAATTAAGTGAAATAAGCTGTTATCATTCGCAGTTCACATTGATATTTTCTAGTAAATGAATCATCTGATTCACCATCATCACAACTTTTTACTTGGCCATGTGTAAATACAGTTAGCAGTTTTATTATTTTTTCTTATTTCTAAAGACACACTTTTTTAAATAATTTTATTTCAATAGAGTTAAAATATTTCCTCTTAAAAAGTATAGATATGGAAACTTGGCTGCTTCATTAAAAATAATTTACTTAGCTGCCAAATTTGTAGATTTAAAAATAGGGAGATTTCTACTTTAAAATGGGAAGGAAAAGGGAAGATTTCTACTCAAAAGAAAGCAAATACAAAATTTTTTAAAAAATACTAATACACATTTAAGCCAAATCAAATTTTGATACACACATTTGTCAAATATCTTAAATGGGTTAAATATACACTAAATACTATGGAGATAAGAATGGAAAAAGATTGTGCTTTGCAGGACATTTGATCATTAACTGCTAGTTGAAATGGAGCGCATATGTGCGGAGGGGGGGGGGGGAATACAACTATATACTTCTTTATAGGTTCTAGAATCTAATTAAGAAAGTTTAAAATGAATATTTACATTTATGTTATGGATGGAGAAAAATTGTAAATCACAAGGTTTCAGTGGAGCATGTGATTGCCAATCGTTGGAGGAGGGGGGGGGGGGATTACAAGAATTATGAGTAAGAGATATTAATCAATTCTACTTTACAGATTCTAGAATCTAATAAAGCAAGTTTAAAATAGATATTTACATTTTTGCAGCAAATGGAGAATGATTAGAAATTATAAAGCTTTCTATAAGCTGTGTGATCGCGAATCGTTAGGGGGAGGGAAATGGGGGGTCAAAAAAATTATATGAGTGAGATATATTAAACAATTCTACTTCTTTATAGGTTGTAGAATATAATAAAGCAAGATTAAAATGAACATTGACATTTATGCCATGGATGGAAAAAGATTGGAAATCACAAGGCTTCGATTGCCTATCGTCGCTCGATTTTTAGAATCGTTTAATGATCACAAAAAGTGGCGACTTTAGTGGCGATCGATGCATAATTTTTAATCGCCATTTTTTTTTACTTAGTCGCCATGTGGCCGGTGGCGACCGTTAATTTTGCCCTTTAGCTTAAGGTATATGGGGTGCTCATGGAAAAAACCTGTAACCGTAACTGTACAACCGTTTTATCGGCCAGTGTTGTGCTGGGTCAGTGTTGTGTTCTCTTTCTGTAAATAAATGTTAAGTTTTCTATTTTCGTGTATCTTAGTCAGAAATATATATACACTATTTATCCAAACTAATACTTTTATTATTTTTAATTATTTATATTGTGTTGTGTCAAACATTGCTAAAAATTATTTAATTGAATGAGATGAATTAAATGAAATTGTTCTGTAGTAAAATTGTATTTGTGTATTGTTGCACGAGATCACCACTGATGTTAAGCCCCCCCCCCTCCCCATCAGCTTTCAGGCTTTTTGAGTGTAAATCATTTTCATCCCTGATTACACGCAAATTTTGCAGACAGATTATGAAATTTTAAAAGCCTGTCGGAGACAGCTACAAAACTTTCTGCCACTGGAGTCACAACTTGTTTTGAAAATGTGGCAGTAAAAGGTTACCAGCAGGAATAATCAGTTTGGTATCCATTGTATATTGTATCATTTTTGGCAACTTTATCGCCTACGCCAGTAGAATGGAAAAGCAACAGAAAATTCATAGAAATTGCTTAAAACTAGGGATGCACTGAATATCTGGTACCTATTCGATATTCAGACATACTACCAAATATCAAATTATTCGGCTTCTATTAGGCTAGTTGGAGTTGGAATATATAAAAATTCAGCTTTTTAAACATTTTTGATCATTTGAACAAATTCTGCTATTTTTAATTATCATTAAATTAAGATTTTTCAGAGTAACTAGGAAATAGATTATATTTAAATGAAAACAATTGTAAGCATAATAAATAAAAATGAAGTATTAACTTTATAATTAATATATATAGAAAAAAACCTTTGATGTTACTTTGTGCATCGTCGTTTAAATTTTTCGGCTGGGCACTCGGCTCTCCTCAGAACGACATCCTCTGTGGAGGACTTGAGCTTGATTGATGTTCATGATCTTCTTTCACCATAAGGTGGCACCACACACGGTCGGGTGCCACTGCGCCGCTGTCGTTGCATGCCTCTTTATTGGTTGTAATTTTGATTTACTCGTGAAACATCGCATAATAATAATCCTCGTACTTAGCAATTTTACTGGCTTTATCAAAATCAATTTTAATATCTTTTTTACTAAACCTCTTGGCTAAGGTTGTATTAAATACAGCCTTAGCCAAATTTAATATAGCCTAAGACAAAATGTTTAATAAACAAGATATTAAAATTGATTTTGATAAAGTCAGTGAAATTGCTAACTACAAGGATTATTATTATGTGATGTTTTGCGAGTCAATCAAAATTACAACGAATAGAGAGAGAGAGGTATGCAACAACAGCGGCGCTACCTTATGGTGAAAGAAGATCATGAACATCAGTCAAGCTCAAGTCCTCCACAGAGGATGTCGTTCTGAGGAGAGCCGGGTGCCCGGTCGAAAAATTTAAATGACGATGCATGAAATAACGTCAAACGTTTTTTCTATATATATTAATTGAAAACAATTGTTTTATCTAGTTTAAAGTAACATGAAAGAAAATTATTAGTTACATTAATCATAACAAGTAATAATATTTAACAAAAGTTGTCTTTATAAATAACAGTATAATGATATATGTTTCTACAGTTGAGTTAAGAAAGAATAAGAATGTACATAATTCACATGATGTTGCTATCTAGAAAACTTCAAGAGATCAAACAAAGATCACAATTAAATCTGGCAAGGAAAATGACACACGTCATAAAATAGCAGTTTTGAACTTGTCATTGAAAAATGCATATTATATGCAAGGGTGGATCTAGACGAACAGTCTGGGGGGGGCACAGATTTAATATTTTTTCCCCTTATCTATCTCTCTCTCTTTATATATATGTTTTCTCAACTTTATACACACACACACATATACAGTGGTAGACAGGATATAATTATAAGACACCTAATCTAGTTTGACAAACAGTGAAAGAAAAGATTCAGAGCTTAAAAATGTTTTATCAAATACGTCAAAAACATAAATTTATTCTGTTATCATATATAATTATTTTATAATAATGATATTTTCATACAATTTAATGAAAAAAACTTAAAAACATAACGGACAAAATTATAAGACACCAACCGTTTTTTCCAAATACAGTGGTCAACATAATTAGCAGACACTAATGGTCTAAAAGAAAATCTTCTAACATGGTTATTCAATATTTGGTGGAGCCGCCATTGTCTTTTATAACATGAAAGATGCGATTTGGCATCGAATCTATCAATTCTAACAAAATATCGCAACACAGTTCTTCCCAAGCACATTTTATAGCATTCTTTAAGTCTTCGACACATATAAACTGCCTCCCATTTCGGTAAACTGCACGAGCTAATATTCCCCACTAGTTTTCGATGGGATTTGTTTGGAGAGCGAGAAGGCCACAGGAGAACATTGATACTTTGCTCTGAAAGCCACTTTTTTGTTTCGTGTGATGCATGAATCGGCATGTTATCGTGCTGGAAAGTGTAGTTTTAGCCACAAAGAAGTTCACAGTATATGGCTAGTTAATCTTTAAGAAGATTCTTATACTTTGCAGAATTCATTCTTGAATGCACAAAAACAATATACATTTTTCCTTGAGCCGAAAAACCAGCCAAAACCATTACTGAGCCTCCACCCATTTGGCGGCTCATTAGTACATGAGGAGACTTTCGTAAATCATGCCAATAATATTGAAACCTGTCAGGACCATCCAGGTTAAACTTTTTTTCATCAGAAAATAACACATAGTGCCATTTGGAGGTCCAGGCCATAGTTTGTTTAGCGAAGTTCAGATGCTCCCTTTTGTGCCGGCTTAGAAGCGGTGGTTTTTTCTTCAATTTTTTATATTTCACATAGGAAGCATTATGCAACACCCTGCGAATGGTTCTCCATGAACAATTCAGTTCCAAAGCATTTTTAAGGCCTGTAGTAGTCATCTTATTCTGTGTAGCGAGCAAAAGCACACGTCCAGATCTTTTAATCACCGATCCATTAATTCCTCTATTCAAAACATTTCTAATTGCACATGTAGAGTGTTTAATAACTTTTGAATTATTATTAATTGAAGCACCAGTTCCATTTAATCTCCAAATTTTGCGAATTGCACTTTCTTTTAATTCTGTACCTCGTGGCATGTTTGTAAATGCGTGAAGTCGGTTATCATCTGCTTTAGTTAACTGCTGACGTCATAACAGTGTGCAGAAAATTTACATTTGTACATTATTTGCGAAAAAAAGCAGGTGTTTTAATTAAAATGTTAGGGTGTCTTTGTCTTATAATTTTGTCCATGATATTTTTAATTTTTTTTATTAAACTCTATAAAAATATCATTTCTGTAAAACAATTATGTGCGATAACAGAATAAATTTATGTTTTTGACGTATTTGATAAAACATTTTCAAGCTCTGAATCTTTTCTTTCATTATTTGTCAAATAGGATAGGTGTCTTATAATTATGTCCACCACTGTATATATATATCGCAGCTCAACAAAAATATGACACAAGTTAAAAAATGGTAATTTAAAAATTAATATTAAAAAATGTGTATGAAGTGCCCCTTACAAATAAAGCATCACATCTCTATCTCAAACATTGTCCACCCGAAAAAGCAGTTGTATCAGTTTTACTATAAGTTAGTCAGTTCTTTATAGATTCTTAAGTTGGTTTTTCTCAAATACTGCATTTCTCAGTTGCATCACTTTTCTTGCCAAAGTGCGAAATATTGCGTGAGTGCAAAGGTTCTACCCGTTTTTATTACTCATGAAGAGTAAATAAACGCAAAATAAACAATACCTATTATTGTGCACAGTCCCCATTGCTATGACCTTTTGCCATCTTTCTAGTAGGAAATGAATCCCACAGCGATTAGATTCCTACGGTTTTGAGTCAAAAAGGTCTTGGATGGCAGTTTTCCCAGCATCAAGATCATCAAAGATTTTATGACTGAATGAGTTGTTCAACGCACAAAACAGGTGAAAGTCAGTTGGTGCGAAGTCAGGAGAATAGGGAGAGAGGGGGTACAACCTCCCAACCAAAGCCCAGTAATATTTGGCGAGTGATGAGAGTAGCATGAGGCCTGGCGTTATCGTGATGAAGGATAACACCATGACGATTGATGAGACCTGGCCACTTTGCCACCAAATTTGAATGCAGCCTGTCTAACTGTAGACAGTAAAAGACAGCATTGATAGTTTGGTTGAGGGGCTGGACCTCCCAGTGAATTGCACATCCCACCACGCACTCAATAACACCTTCTTGGGATGAAGTTCAGCTATCGAAGTCGATGCAAGCGGATCAGAAAGGCGACACACATTCCTTCAACACATTACGTTATGGTACATAACCCACTTCTCATCTCCTGTCACAATTCGTGTCAAGAATGAGTCATTTTTGTACCGGGAAAGCAAGGAAACACAGGTGGTGATTTGGCCATCCCGTTTATTAGCTGTCAGGTTATGTGGAACCCAACAATCCACATTTCTTGTAAAACCCAACTTAACCAGCCGTCTCTGCTAATTCTTACACTGTTGATGATGGCTTGGTCAATATCATCGTCTCCAACGTGTGATGGCTGTCCACTCCTAGCCTGATCTTGGCAGATTCTGTTTCCTTCCCTAAATTTACGAAACCATCGACAACATGTGCTTTTGTCTATTGCTTCCTCCCCATAAACTTGACAAACATTGCGACATGCTGCGGCTGCCATACTCTTTTTATCAAAATCGTATGACAAGCAATGTCTTATATGCTCCTTCTCGCTTTCCATGTTAGCCCTCTGATATATATTTTTAGATGATTAACTTTGTGAGACACGATGCATTTATATATGAGACATCCACACGTTTGATTGGCGTCATTACAATATCATGTGTGACGTGAATTCCACTGCAAATTTCCAATTCAAAAACGGGTAAAACTTACTCACCCAATATATAAACATACATATATATGCACTATAGATAGAGCATTTCATACATAATAAATTTTTACCTGATATTTGTGCAAAATTATTTACTGCACTATCATTTTAAGAAATTATCGTTTAAAATATTCTGTATTTATTTTTATAACCTTAAATTTAAATTATAATATTCTGATTAAAAAAAATTCTACTAAACAAAACTTCTAGATCATATGAATAAAGCACATTTTTAATAAATAAATACAGTTACAAAAACCTTGAAGTTATATTTTATTTTATATTAAAATTGTATTTAATTAATTGCATACAGAAAAGAAATTTAGAGTGAAATTAATAAAATACTATTGAAACATATGCATGATCTCAGATAACGTAATTACGAAAATATACATGTCAGATGTATATTTCATAATTTATATTGTACAAAATATTGTTGAATATTATTGAATGCTCTCTAATATGTTATTAAAAAAATAACCCTGATTTAATTTAAAAATGTCTCTAAGTGGCAAGAAAAATAAAACAAAGAAAATTATTCGTATGAAATTCCATTAACGTATTTCTCCATGCAAAACACTACCTGGTATACGGATTTTTTTTTTTTTTTTTTTATAAATTGCTTCAGAAAATCTAATGTGTTTCATATACACCAAATTTAGCAGCGTACTCTGATCACCGGTTTTTGTTCCAAGATATTCTTACATTGTAATATGTGGATTGCTTGATAAGCATGTACAAAATTAATTTAGCCCCCACCCCCACCGGGGATACAATGCCCCTAGTCGGGAAAATTCTAGCACTATCCCTGCTGATTTCATACACCTGTTTAACAGTAGCAGCTCGAATGTAGGAAGTTACCATTATACAAACAGTAGGTACTGGTGCTTTATTTTAACAGCAGACTTTCACCCTTTAATTTTTTTTTTTCCCTAGCTCAGGTGAAGTAGAAAGTGAATCACTTCTTGTATATATTTCATTCTTATTCTTACTATTTTCTTTTGTGTCCGGTCACGGTGCACAATCACGGTGGTTTTAAAAATTTTCATCCGATTATTTAAAATACCAACCTCTGAATAAAATATTTAATAAAAACTATATGTTATACAAATATAAAAATAAAATAGTATTTTAACATAATGAAGTGTTAAAAATAATAATCGGTGTCAAAATAATAAAATTAAGTACTACGATACAAAGCATTGAAAAATATTTAAACGTAAATATCTCACAAAAATATAATCTTACAATACACACGCATAAATGTTCAGTAACGTTCTATAACACTTATTTTATTCCAATACTCACGTCGTTTCGACTTTTTAATGTGCTCCGTTTAGGTCTAAGGAGTACATCTTTAAAATCTAACTTAATGTCGTTTTCTATATGAGGCATTTTGCGAATTTTCAGGAAATACTTTGTTGACTAACAATTATAACAATCTGATGGAGTTTTTACTTCTTTTCAGATTTATGTTTTTATTTATCAACACGCGCGAAACACCGGACCTATCCGTTTTTGAAGAGAAGCAGACGGTTCTTATATCGAAACTCGGTTTCGATTATAATTTTTTTAAATATCACATGCATCATACAAAACACTATAAAAATATATTAATTTATTGTTAAAAACTGAGAATTTTTCAAAAATGACTAATGTCAGAAAAGAAATCTATTTGGTCATTTTATTTTTTTAAAAAAATCTTGTCATCAAATGTTTCATTCATTATTTTTATCAATAGAATTTTAAAAATATTAATGAACTTACCTTTTCAGGAATTCTTGCATTTTATTTCTGGCAAATTTAAGTTTTTAATTTATTTTCTGTCATTGATTTCTTCACCTGTAATCATTCGTTTTGTTGATGAATTTGCTACTGTTCTGTGGCATCTTGTCTGTCCCAGAAATTGGGGGGGAAAAAATGGCTTCGACTCCTGAGCAAGTGGTGTGTACCCCAACCTTTGTCTTTCCCGCAGCTTTTCCAGGTTTGTTTTTATTTATGTTTACCTTGATTTCGATACAAATTGCACCATTCTCAGATAAGGTTAATCATTTTATTCACTGAATTGTACATGAAATCCTTAATATTTTTAATGACATAGGCTTAGATCATAAAACATACTGTTTTTTTTATTTATTTCATGTCTTTAATATCATTGATCATACCTTTATTATAAACTTCACTTTAACATTGTCCTGAAGAAAATGCAAGGCTTTTAATTTCAGTCAATCTTGTCGCATAAAATACTTTTTAAAGCAATTTTAATCATAGAAATACTGCAATTTATTTTTATGCTAATTAGATTTCGCCTTTGTTTGCGTTTGGGTTTTTCCTCCTTTACACCATAATTTTTTACTCATCGTATAATTTTTTCGAGAAAAATAAAAGTATGTATTCGTTATCTTATACGATTATAGACTCAATGACAATTAAATGCATCAAATTTATTTTTCGCAAACAAACCTGGTTATTGGTAATAAATTCGGATTAAAACAGCAGAATTTTAAACTTCGTCATTTGTAAATTTCTTATTTATAATACTACAGTGTTAATTTTATCTAAAAATCACCCAACAATATTTGATCTTTTTCTTATTCTATGCTGTACTCCGCGTTTGAGTAAATAAAAAAACTCATTAGATAGATTATCCTATGGAAGAATGAAGAGTGAATAGATTAAGTTGTAAAAACTTAATAGGTTTAATTTTCACCTTTATAATTAAAGGGCTTTAAAAAATGAAATTTTTACTTTATTTGTTTATTATTTAAACTGTATTTTTCTTTTATTATTTCACTGTTTACTGTTATTGATTACCTTTGTTTATTTTTTCATTGTATATGTGTGAGTATAGTCATGATAACCGGAAGAAAGTTTTAGGTTGGTAAATTTTAATGACAAAAATATATCTCGGTTATTGAACAACTAAAGTAGTTGTAGAATTTTATTTTTATTTAAAAAAATATGTAGTACTATTTAGTTGATTTTTATAACGGTAAATCAGGGTTCAATCCAAAGTTTTTAAAATGGCACCCCATTTCTGAATATAAAATATTTTGTGAAAAAAAATCAAGTCATTTTATGAAATTTAAAAATGCCCCTGAACAATTAACCAAAATGAACAAAGTAGTTTCATTTAAAATAGATTTTTAAAAATATGAAACAAATAAGTTCGCAGCTGGTACAAGCAAATTCTAACATGTAAGATAATCAGAAGTAGGTGTTTACTTTGATATTTACCATTACATTAGTAAATATTGTGGTTGAAGTGTGTGTTTTGCTCTGCACACTTTGATTATCTGAAGGAATTTATACTATACTAACAGGCAACGCCCGCTTCGCTGGTCCCTATTTTTAAATGAATCACTATAATGAATTCTCAAAATTGCATTAATTTTTATCATGTGAAAAAAAAAAAAAAAAAAGAGAAACAAAATCTGAGTAGGAAAAATGCCGCACCGGGTTCTCACTGCCTTAGGAAAAAACTCCCAAAATGCTCTAACCCTTATTTCTATTATTTTCCCACTTCGCCCCCCCCCCTCTTGTCTATCCTAATAATTTTACAAATTTAAAAATATCTGCAATCGATTTGTAAGTATCAAAAACCTCTAAGCACCAGTTTTTATTTTTTTGCCGCTCTACTCCCCCCCCCTTCCCGCCCTCCCAATAATTTTAAAAATTCGAAAATATCCGCAATCAATTTGTAGGTATTGGAAACCTCTATGTACCAATTTTGAATGATCTAACTCTATTTTCTTTTTTTTGCCCCTCTGCCCCCCCTTCCCGGCCCTCCTAATAACTTTACACTTTCGAAAATATCCCCATTCGACTTGCAGGCCTCTAAAACCTATCTGTACCAATTTTGAACGGCCTAATTGTCTTTCTATTTGTTTTTGCCCATAGCCCCCCTTGCCACCCCACCCCCCTTCCCGCCCCTCCTAATAACTTTACAAATTCGAAAATATCCGAAATCGATTTGTAGGTATCGAAAACCTCTATAAACCAATTTTGAACGATCTAACTCTATTTTTATTTTTTGCCCCCCCCCTCTCCCCTCCCCCTTCCTGCCCCTCCTAATAACTTTACACAATCGAAAATATCCTCATTCGACGTGCAGGCCTCTAAAACCTATCTGTATCAATTTTGAACGCCCTAACTGTATTTCTATTTGTTTTTGCCCCATACCCCCCCCCTGCTGCCCCACCTGGTGGCTGAATTTCTAAAATTCCATAAATTGGTTTTTAGATATTTGCATTAGCTATATTTTAGAGCAAAAATTTCACGTATATCTATTTTTTTGTTTGAGATATATAGGATTATGCGAAATCACGTTTTACGCATGTGAAATCACGTTTTGCCCCCCCCCCCCCCCTCTTGGGGACCAAATTTTGAAAATTCCAGAAATTGGTTTTTTCACATTTGTATTAGCTATATTTTAAAGCAGAAATTTCACGCATATCTATTTTTTTGTTTGAGATATATAGGATTATGCGAAATCACGTTTTGCCCCCGCCCCCCCCCCCCTTGGGGACCGAATTTTGAAAATTCCAGAAATCGGTTTTTAGATATTTGCATTAGCTATATTTTAGAGCAAAAATTTCACGCATATCTATTTTTTTTGTTTGAGATATATAGGATTATGCGAAATCACGTTTTATGCATGCGAAATCACGTTTTATGCATGTGAAATCACGTTTTGCCCCCGTGGGGATGGAATTTTGAAAATTCCAGAAATTGATTTTTAGACATTTGTATTAGCTATATTTTAATGCAAAAATTTTACGGATATCTGTTTTTTTGTTTGAGATACGAAGGATTTTATGAAATCACGTTTTGCCCCCCCTTGGGGGGCGAATTTTGTAAAATCGCTTCTTAGTGGATGCCTACGTCATAGAACGAACATTGTCACAAAATTTCATGCTTCTAGGTCCAGTGGTTTGGTCTGTGCGATGATGAATCACCCCCCCCCCCCCCTCACTCAGGAAGTGTTCTTTTATATATATATATAGATAAATATAATATATAAAAAGGAAATACATTTATGAATTTTTTTGTTAGCTCAAAATACATTTTTTAATAAAAAAAAAATGTATACTTATATCAAGGTTGGCAAATACCCGGGCTTTTTAGAAAAAAACCGAAGTGGTTAGGTTTTCGAATAAAACCTGAAAAACCCCAGTTTTTTTTTTCCTAGATAAAAGTGGGGTTTTCAAGAAAAGGTGGGATTTTCAGATTTTTTAAGCAAAAGAATGTACTATGTATTTTTTTTTTTTTTTTTCCCAGAAAAATCTTTTTTTGAAAATAATTAAATGCGAACAACCGAAAGAAGTTTAAAAATCAAACATTTATTTTTCTTTTGATTATATGGTTATGTATTTTTTGGAGAAATTTAACTTTTAGAAGATATTGAAAAATAATATATTTCAATTTAAATTGTCAAAAGAAAATATTTTAATTTTTTCTTTCATAGTTTTATGTTCTTATTATCACAATTGTTTTATTCTTATAGTGGTCTTTGATATTTTGGGTTTTTTCTAACTTGAGTCTCTAATTTTCAGGGTTTTTACCTTTGAGTCACAATCACCCCTGTTATTGTAAAATATCATGGTTTTGTCATTCAAACAAAATGGAAATGTTTAATCAAGCCATATAAAAATCACTTCAAAAATTTCATACAGTGACACATCATCTGATTGACGATTTATGATTTTCGGATTTAAAAACTGTTTCAAAAACGTTACCTTATAGATTTTTTTTTTTCAAAAAATTAAATTTATGGCAAGATTCTAGTTTTTAGTGGTTAATTTTATGCCTTTGAAGTGATATAAAATAAGAAAAAAATGCCGGCGACGTCACTTTGCCCCTTATAAAAAATTGATCCTTAGAATAATTTTAAATAGAAATTGTGATTTAATTGTATAAATTAAAACAGCGACAGATCATGCAATTGACGATTTATGATTTTCGGATTTAAAAACTGTTACAAAAATGTTACCTTATAGATTTTTTTTTTTTTTTTTCAAAAAATGAAATATATGGCAAAATTCTAGTTTTTAGTGGTTAATTTTATGCCTTTGAAGTGATATAAAATATGAAAAAAATGCCGGCAATGTCACTTTGCCCCGTATAAAAAAAATTGATCCCTAGAATCATTTTAAACAGAGATTGTGATTTAATTGTATGAATTAAATATGTGATCGGGAGTCATGTTTTTTCAAGTTTCTCTTATACTATTTCCGAATAAGACAGAGAAGTTACTCCGTTCGTGCAATCTGCCGATGACGCCAGTCACCGGCAGGGTACTAGCTCTGAAGCATTATTTCTTTAGCCTACGTATTACTTTGCGTGCAAAAACTATGCCAGTTTTATTTTTTTAGAATATGTAATATACATATTTTTTATTTATTTATTTAGACTAGAAAAATGCTTTTTATGGTTGATATGTCTTAAATTGTTTGTATGTTTATGCTTGAATGCCGTAAATTTGAACTTGGGTGAAAAATGCTTCATTGTGAAAAAAAAAAAAAAAAAAGAAACACACGTGACTACACCAAGCTGCTCTAGAAATAAATTTAAAATTGCTAATTTAAGAGTTTTATATGTGATAATTATTTAAAAATAAGGTTTAATATCACTATTTTACTTTATATATAGTTTTTAAGCTTTAAAAAATATATATTCAATCATTGTTTCTAATGTACGTTTTTTGCTGGAAATGTAAACTTGTATATAAGCTGACCCCTGTACTTCAGCTTCCGAAAAATTTCCAAAAATTCTCAGCTTATACACGGAAATATACTTTCATTCTAAAATAACTCTTTTCCTCATTTCCACGGAGGATCAAAATTGTGATGCCATGTCTCTGGACCATCTGCAGGGTATTCATATTAAAATTTCAGCATGGCAGAAAGTAACCATGTCAGTAATCCAGATTTTTTTTTTTTTTGTGTGTGTGAAATGCAGTTACATGCGCCAAAAAAAAAAAAAGGATGAAGAATACCAAACAGAAATGCAAGAAAATGATGCTGATAATGCATCTGAAGAGTGGTTGTGTGGTGTGACATTTAGTGATAATATTTGTATTGATCAAGACTTTGTAGCAGGCTCTATCTTAAAGCATAGAAAAAAATGTGATTTAAAAAAAATGAAAATGGTAAAGAAACAAAAAATTTCTTGTTTAATTTATAAAATTAACAAAAAACCCAACATAAAATTACAAATTTTGTAAAAATAGATATAACTGAACCCATTTTAGGCCAAGCATAGGAATTTTTAAAAATGTGATATTATTTTCATTGAAGTAGGCTTAAATTAATTAAGTATAGTTGAATTTTTATGTTTTCTTTAATGAAAATTTTCGAAACATTTTGAATGCAAATGGACTTAACATTTGAGACACAAATAAATCGTGTGTTTTTTGCACACTTAACATCATCTGCGGGCTTTTTTTTTTTAATGTTAATTCATTTATTGTATGTCCAATTCTATCAGTCCGTATTTCTTTCAGTAGAGCTGTGCATGATGGACTACCTTCATTAGGATGTGTCATTTGTAATGTATTATCACCAACCAGATAGATTGTTCTTGCATTCTGATTTTAATAGGGCA
Organism: Salticus scenicus; assembly: GCA_963930645.1. Lineage (NCBI taxonomy): Eukaryota > Metazoa > Arthropoda > Arachnida > Araneae > Salticidae > Salticus > Salticus scenicus. Next base: position 112,086,230 of record OZ005661.1, on the reverse strand, counting down.
ATCGCTATATAAGACCTAAAGTCTATAAGTGCCATTTTTGTAGAACATACTGTTCGTACCTTCAAGGAATGAACAGACTGCGGGAATAATGGGACGTGTTTTGTTGTATTTCTCCCAAAAAGCTGATATTCAATTTCTAATTTATAAAGGGCTTTTATGCATATGATATGTGTGAATTTAGTTCTATAAAATTGAACTGTCAGTTAGAGGTCAAGACTCACGGTCGCCACTCGCCACATGGCGACTTAATTTGAAAAAGTGGCGATCCAAAAAATTGCTATGATCGCCAATTTTTTCGCGAATTCGTGAAAATATTTCTTCCGTTAAAAAAAAAAAGTCGTGGATATCATTTATTTAAAAAAAAAGAAATCCCATTAACGATCGGCGATCGTTAATGGGATTTCGATGACGACCGTGCCTTCCAATTTCCAATCTTTCTCCATCCACAACATAAATGTCAATATTCATTTAAAACTTGCTTTATGAGATTCTAGAACCTAGAAAGAAATAGAATTGTTAAATATTTCTTGTTCGTGTAGTTATTTTTTGCCTCTCTCCCCCTTTTCTTATTTCCAACTTGCCGCCTTCGGCGACCAGCTGGATCGTGATCCTTGAAAAATCCAACTTTACGAAAATCCTGCTCGGTGGCGCTGGCGCCTTTTTCCCGTTTCAGGTCTTACAGCAGCTTAGTGACGTATAGTGAAAATAGCTTAATTGAAAATTTTAATCTCAGTAAATTCCCACTCTTTAGCGCCTGCGATGCCCTCTTCCAGTTTCAATATCTGAAACAACCTGTTCACTCACCATGTTATGATCTTTCAAATTTCTGACTTCAGCAAAGTCCCGCTCGGTGGTGCCTGCGGAGCCTTATCCTGGTTTTAGAACTGTTCAATTCCAAATCAACAAACCTTTCAAATGATGTATTACTTGGAAATTTATTTTAATTAGTAGCTGAGATACCAAAGAAGACCTAATCAGGACACCTCAAAACGTGTAAATAAGGTGAAATCTCGAATTCCACTTTCGATAAATATAAAAGTACTTAAAAATATCTTTCCAATGATGTATTAAAAATAATTTAATCGTAATTAGAAATTGAAATTTTAAAATATTACAGTGCCATCTGGCGGTAGAAATTTCTGTAATCTACTGTTAGATTCCAAATCAACGAAGCTTTCAAATTATGTATTACTTATAAAATTATTTTAATTAGTAACTGAGATGCAAAAGAAAACCGATTCAGGAGACCTCAAAACGTGTAAATCAGGTGAAATCTCGAATTCCACTTTCGATAATATAAAAGAACTTTAAAATATCTTTCGAATGATGTTTTTCAAATAATTTAATAATAATTAGAATTTGAAATATTGAGATTTTAAAATATTACAGCGCCATCTGGCAGTAAAAATTTCTGTAATCTACTGTTCAATTCCGTCAGAGATTTGAAATATATACTCTTCAATTTCAATTCATATAACTTTTATAATTACATATTACTCATGAAATTATATTAATTAGAAGCTGAGATAAAAAAAGAAAACCAAATCAGGACACCTTAAAACATGTAAATCAGGTGCAATCTCGAATTCCACTTTCGATAATATAAAAATACTTTAAAATATCTTTCGAATGATGCATTAAAAATAATTTAATCATAATTAGAATTTGAAATATTGAAAATAAAGGTGTTCTGGGTATTCCGTTGTTTTCTCCGAAACTCCCGTTCTTTTTCTACATCTTTGCCCCTTCACTCTCCCCCCCCCCCGCCTTTCCGTCGATAATAATAATTTTACGCTCGAAAATATCTGCAATCAATTTACCTTGCCTTAAAATCTAAATATGCCAACCAATTTCAAACGCTGTAACTGTTTTTTTTTTTTTTTTTTTTTTCTTTCATTTTTGCCCCTTTTCCCCCTCCCTCAGGCCCTCCCTAATAATCGTACTCTTTCAAAAATATTCACAATTGAATTATCGGGCATTAAAACCAAATACTACAAAATTTCAACGCCTGCAAATACTGCAAAATATAAAAGAAAACTTAATCTTCTTTTCCAATAAATATGTCATTTTTTTATTTATTCATATATTTTTGGGTCATTCCATGTCAAATCAACCAAGCCCACAACCCGACCACCTCAGAATTCAATGAAATTTGGTACATTTGTTGCATCTATATAGAAATGGATAAATATGAAATTTTTAGTCCTTATCATAATTATTTTTTGAAATATTTAACTTTAAAGTTTGTAAAATTCATTAAATTTTAGAAATTCTTGCATTATAAAATCAGCTCTCATTTCTGTTCTAATTATAGTAGAGACTTCACTTGAGTATCTATGGAAAGTATATAAGTTGCCCTTTCATATGATATGCTGCATGAATGAATTTTTAAAATAATTAATTTCAAGGTCATCAGATTTGACCTTGAATTTTTAAAATTTTTAAATCGGCACCTTCAAAACTTTTTTTAAAAATATGTTATTCTTCTAGTTATTATGGACAATATCTATAAGTTTCATTCTGGGATCACCATGGGTTTCTGAGCAAAAAATTCAAGAAAATTGCTAACATCTCAATTTAACTATAATGCCTCTTTCACACAAGCCACGCCACACCACATGAAATACATACAAATATACTAGAGCGTTCACACGAGCCACTTAAAGCGACACATCTCTCTTCCACTCACAGCCACCGTCAGCAACAAAAAGGTTGTTGGAAAGGGGTTGGCTCTTTAGAAATTAGGCATTTTTTTAGAATTTTTCACTTAAAATTTCTTATTTTTTAAATTTTAAGAACATCTGAAGCCAATATTTTTCTTCCTTTTTTTCTTAAGAATAGTATTTTACTCCATAAACAAATGGTTTTAATTTACATAATTTGAATTATTTCTCTCTACATTTTTCCTACAAGAAAAAAAAAAAAAATGATTACCTTTCAAGGAAACTTATAACTTTCAGATTTCACGAATAGTAAGGAGATAAAAGTTAATCTTTTTTTGTCTTCAATTTATGGGATGCAGAAAGCATTTCATCATCAGATAATTTGTATGTTTTCCCAGTAGCAATTCTAGGGTCAACTTTTGTAAGTATCGAATTTATAGCCACTTGTAATATGTCGGGATGTTCTGGGTAATAAAGGATGGCGAAGGACCGTGTGGATGGAGAAAATTTACTTTTAATTTCATCTGTATCTTGATTAACATATCCAGAACACATCCTAGCCACCCTTGTCCATCATAATTGCAAGTTATATAACCATTTACATCATTGAGGTCTAGTTCTCCTTCTTCTTTAGTTACCCTTGTTGTTTTACCAATTTCAGCATTGGAATAAATTTTGCATAAAAGGATGTTATTTTGCTGTGGTATAAAGGCATGAAATTTTTGTGTGCCTGGTATTGTGCAGTAAAAGTAAAAAAAAATCTGGAGTAAAAAAAAAACCCACTCGACTTTCCGAACATTGAGTAATTAACAGTTTTGTAGATAAAGTAAAGAAAGAGGAGTTGTTAAACAAACAAAAGAGAGAAAACCATAATAGAGTGTTTAAATATTTTTCTCCATATGTTACATGATGTTTTATTTCATGCTACTGAACTTAGCCCATAGATCATAATAAGGAATTTTTCCTTGTGTCCCTGTAAAAACCTGTAAATGCTAGATTCACCAAAATGCTTATAGTTAGTGCATCAGTGGCTTATAATATTCATATAAATTTTCAGCTCAATTGAATAAGGCGTTTAGATGCTATCGCACTTTTAAAAATTTAGCCTTATAGGCCATAATGATAAAGAATTTTTCTTTGTGTCCCTGTAAAAAATCTGTAAGTACTAAATTCACCAAAATCTATACAGTTTGTGCAACTGTGACCTATAACATAAAGGGCAAAATTAACGGTCGCCACCGGCCACATGGCGAAATAAAAAAAGATGGCGATTAAAAATTATGCATCGATCGCCACTAAAGTCGCCACTTTTTGTGATCATTAAAAGATTCTAAAAATTGAGCGACGATAGGCAATCGAAGCCTTGTGATTTCCAATCTTTCCATCCATGGCATAAATGTCAATGTTCATTTTAAACTTGCTTTATTATATTCTACACCCTATAAAGAAGTAGAATTGTTTAATATATCTCACTCATATAATTTTTTGGACCCCCCCCTTTCCCTCCCCCTAACGATCTGTGATCACACAGCTTATAGAAAGCTTTATAATTTCTAGTCATTCTCCATTTGCTGCAAAAATATAAATATCTATTTTTAACTTACTTTATTAGATTCTAGAATCTGTAAAGAAGTAGAATTGTTTAATATCTCTTACTCATAATTCTTGTAATTTCCCCCCCCCCTGCTACCCTCCAACGATTGGCAATCACATGCTCCACTAAAGCCTTATGATTTACAATCTTTCTCCATCCATAACAAAATGTAAATATTCATTTTAAACTTTCCTGATTAGATTCTAGAACCTATAAAGAAGTATATAGATGTTCCCCCCCCCCCCCCCCCCCACACACACATAGACCTTATATACTAGACCACGCTACCAATACGGCTGACCATTACAGCGAATGTCTTCAACATGAGGGTGTAATCTGATACCTCCATCCTTTGTTCTGAGTCTTGGAAGTCACGTGATCTTCGCCTAGGGGTGATTCCTCTCTCTCTCTCTCTTTTTGCCCGTATGCAAGCATAATCTCATACTTCTCTGACTGAAGTAAGAATTCAAACGCAATTTTTTCGCTTGCAAAATGATTTATCATAATTTTTTTTTCTATGTAATTAATCTATGAAAGTTTAGCTTTCCATCCATGTGTAAATCTAAATGCTAAAATAAAAAGTGCGTGCACAATAAAAATATTAAAAAACACAAAATTCGTTCCTACAGAAAAATAACATAGTGATCATTCTCCACTCTTCCTCTAGACCAACATCACGTGACAATTTTGCTGGGGAAGCTCGTTCATGATGCAGTCAAATAACGAAGGGGAATGCGTTGTCTAGTATATAAGGTCTATGCACACACACATGTGCGCTCTATTTCAACTAGCAGTTAATGATCAAATGTCGTGCAAAGCACAATCTTTTTCCATTATTATCTCCATAGTATTTAGCAGGGTTGGGTTTCTTCCGGAAGAAACTAGTTTCTTCCAGGACAGCGGAAGAAACTGGAAAAAACCGGAAGAAATGGAAGAAACTAACCAGAAGACAAAACAGCTGTTCGAAATTAAAATTTATGAACTATATAAACTCAAAGCATAAATATAATGTCAAATCTAAACTATAATCCATTTAATATTAAAAATATTCTTAGAAAAATAAGTTATTTTATAACAAACACTAAATATATATATGTGATGGGTTTTTACTTTTCAATGCTGATATTTTTAGAACTTTTTGCATATATGTTACCGCTAAAGTGCAGAAATCAGTCAATCTGCAGATTAGCTAGGTAATCTGCACATTAACTAGGGTGATCCGTTAAAATGAGGAAAATTGTTTTATTTCTCAAATTACCTAGGTAATTTGCGGATTACCTAGATAATCTGCACATTACCTACTAGGCACTAGTTAAAGTGAAAATAAGATATCTGGTGTTGTAATTTTATAGCACGCTGTGTTGTATTTGTTTTTTCATTCGGAAAAAAAAAAATAGTTTTCTTTTCTTTTTTATTTATTTCTTTACTTATTTTAATCTGTATGTGTTTTAATTTTTATATCTTTTAAAGTTATATTTGTTTTATTTTTTATTTATTTCATCTTTTTTATTCTGTCAATATAAGTTTGAAGATGTTATGCATTTTTAATATGAAATATAATAGCTTTAATAGCTTTCAATAAATTCTATTTTATAAATGAATGTTAGAATTGTAATACAGTAACGATTTCTTTCAAAAAAAAAAAAAAAAAAAAATGTTTAACAATTAAAAAAAAAAAAAAAGTTTTATTAACAAAATTATATAAAACATTACTAGAAATATTAAATTAGACAAATCAAAGCATTATTTAAGAAGTACTTCAAATAATTAAAACTGCTTTAACATTTTTTAGAATGCATGAAAATTAAAATGACAGTTTTCAATGCTTTATTAAACTATATTTTGCAGCATACATATATCTGCACAAGTTTAGCAAATATATTAATTTTACAAAAAAAAAAAAAAAAAAAAACCTTTATTAACACTTTTTATGTGATAAACTACAACGAAATTATCTGAAAAAGCGAACAAAATTTAAAATAAATAAAAATATAATCATGATATATAAAATATGTACAGGAAACTTGAAAAAATGTAATGAAATGCTAAAAAATGTACAGAAATTTCATATTAAGTATTTATTAAATGCCATAATATTTTTCAAAGTTAATAATTAATATATCTTTTTTTTTCAGTAAGTAATAGCAATTTAAATCAATTTTAAAATAAATTAGTTTTAAAAAGTTATGGTTTAATAGTTTTAGTTCGGAAGGAAATAATTACTGTAATGTAAATCTAATATTCATAATTCAAAATGGAGTTTCACGAGAGACAGCTTTTAATAAAGATTACATTTCATTAATAAAATGCAGACCCTTATCAAACTTATATTGACAGAATTAAAAAAGATAGAAATAAAATCAAAATTAAAACAATTATAACCTACTTGTTACTTTAAATGTTGTGTTAGTAATAATAATAAACCTAATCATGACTTCCATTCTCTACATTTTGCGTTTGCCGTTTATCGGTTTATCATCATAGCATAGCGGAAGTGCGGAAGGGAAGGGGAAAAAGTTTTAGTTATGTTTGAAGGTCATTCGCCTATCTGTATCACATGGCTATTTGACGTCATAGTGAATGTAAAAAAAAACTAAGGCTCGAAACAAACATTTGAACTTTAACGATACTGAAACCGTTAATCTGCAGATTACCTAGTTAAAATGCGGAAAACTCTTTATTCCGCTCTTTAACGGGTTATTTTAGTTAATCTGCAGATTAGCTAGGTAATCTACAGATTAACTGATTTCGCGTTTTAACGGTAACATATATACTATCTCATATTAGTATACATTCAGACAGTACAAGTGATAATAATTACGGAATTAACCATAATATTTGCACTTTTATTTTTAAAGGATACAATTTTTTGTATAAACTCAAAGCTGGTAAACTGTATCAATAAGTAATATACCTACTTTTAAACTATCCTGCAAGTTCTCTAGGATTAAAAAAAAAAGCATAGTTTGTATTTATCTATTTAAAGTTGAAAAATAAAGTGCAGTATTGAACTACTCTAAAAAACATTTCATTTGTTTTACAGTTTTTAACTCTAACTCTCAAAAATTTTGTCTAGAGGTTGTGCGGATTATAGGAATTTGTAGATTAGAGATCATTGCCTTTGTTTACAGTTTTCTTTTGCAGATACAGAGTTAGTTATTATTAATTCATGAGAATAGACATCAGAATGGAAAGACGATTTCTAATAAATTTTAGAATAAAGTATTTCTTCAATATTAATCAAACTAATCGATCACATTCACATGTGATAAATAATTTAAGCATATTCAAATAATAGGTACCTATAAAATGTAAACAAACATATTTAAAAAATATGAAACTAAATATTTTTGAAAGTTCGGAAATAATATTCATCACTGATTAATTTTGTTAAACATTGATGTAATAGTGATTTGTTTTAAGCACTAGTCTGTATGAATTGCACGATAATAAATACAAGAATGTTACCCCCCCCCCCCCCCTCCCAGGTTGAGTTTAAAAGCAAAGATTAAGCTAAAAATTTGATTAAAAAAAAAGTAAAAATGTGAGAAATGTGAATTTATTTGAAATATGAGATGTAAATTTCTTTTTCACTGTACTGTATTAGGAAAATGAAGTTTTTGATGACATTTTGTAATACAGTAATTATTGAATACTGGCTCTTTTAATTAACTGAATGTTTGTTAAGAGCTGTTTTATCAGAAAGTATGAGCAAGTGATACAAACTATTATTTATTACCAGTTAAAGAAATAAAATTGTCTAAATAATAAATTATAAAACTTTACGCTTTTTAAATTGAAATTGATTTTTTTACTGGATTTTGAGTATTTTGGAACGTGATTATCAGATGCCGAAGATCACTTCGGTAAAAATCTCATAATTATTAATTAAATATGTAATTAATTTTTTATAGGTATAATTAAAGTTACTTAAAGTTGTTTATAAGACAAATGCATCCATTGTATCTTACAAATCTGCAATTTATAGGATAAATTTTTAAGAAAAACAGTTTCTTCCATTTCTTCCACTTGGAAGAAACCTATTTTTTCCGCCTTGGAAGAAACTTGCCAACCCTGGTATTTAGTGTATATTTAACCCATTTAAGATATTTGACAAATGTGTGTATCAAAATTTGATTTGGCTTAAATGTGCATTTTTCAAAACTTTTTGTATTTGCTTTCTTTTGAGTAGAAATCTTCCTTTTTCCTTTCCATTTTAAAGTAGAAATCTCCCTATTTTTAAAGCTACAAATTTGGCAGCTAAGTAAATTATTTTTAATGAAGCAGCTAAGTTTCCAGTTTCCATATCTATACTTTTTAAGAGGAAATATTTTAACTCTATTGAAATAAAATCATTTAAAAAAGTGTGTTTTTAGAAGTAAGAAACAATAATAAAACTGCTAACTGTATTTACACATGACCGTGTAAAAGGTTGTGATGATGATGAATCAGCTGATTCATTTATGAACTGTGAATGATAACAGCTTATTTCACTTAAATAAATTGAAAAAAAAACGTACTACTGAATTATCTCAAAGATAAAAACTTTTGCTATTATTATTACAGTCCTAAGCAGATTTTAATTTAGGATGTACAATTTAGGATTTTTAAAAAGAGCGTAATTACAAATTACAATTTCAGTGTCCCTGTGTTAATTTTATTATTATATGTATTTCTTATTTTCATATTTTTCTTGTGGTGATTATACCGCAAAATGGTAATAATGCTTTTTGCAGTCTGAAGAAATAGTCTTATCATATGAAAAGTGGCTACTAATGAAACTGACAGTACCGGCCACTGGCCTCTAATGAATTTTCCCAGTTTTGCCCTTTACTATAACATGTGTACAAATTATTTGCTCATATTAATAAAGCGTTTAGACGTTATCACACTTTTAAAAATTTGGCCCCATAGGACATAATGATAAAAAATTTTTAATGGTGTCCCTGTAAAAAAACTATAAGTGCTAGATTCACCAAAATCAATAGGGTTCATACTATGGTGACTTACAATATACGTACCAACTTTCAGCTTATTTGAACAAAGCGTTTAAACGCTAGAGTGTTCACTCACAGACATACACACACATACATATATCATCGTAAAAATAGTGAAAACGGACTCAGCAGACCTTGAAACGTATAGAAACATCAAATTCTCAAATTTGGATTTTTGACATGATTATAATACTTTCCTCACTATAGTGTTCGGAAAGTAATAAAAGTAAAAAACCAAAATAAAAACATTTTTATAGTGCAAAATGCTGTTCTAAAGAACAAAAAAAAATTTTGTTCCAAAAGTCTCAAAATTTTAAAAACTGAAAATTGTTTCGTTAAAAAATTCTAATTTTTATGAAGGTGAAAATTACTCCCCCCCCCCCCCTCACCTTTTAAAGTACCCTTAGTTGAAAACGATTGTCTGTGTAGGAAAAAGTTATTAAAAAAAATAACCAGTATAAAAGTAAAAAGTCAATTTTAAGTTTAATATATACCTTACTTAAGCTTTTCATCGTTTTGGCTGATTAATTTCGGTCGCAATCGCGACCATCCTCAGAGCCATGACAATCGTTTTCGTCCTTCTGTTTATAGTTCGGCGGTTTGCTGTGGCTGTTATTTCGCTTCACTTCATATTCCTCCAAGATGTGTTGCCATGCAGTAGGGATGATGGAATGTTCTCTATTGTTTACAGTGTTGGGGTTAGTAATAATTTCAAGTGCCTCCCGTTTTAGAGCATAATTATGGTTATTGTAAGGTGCTATTTTTTGGATGTTAATGGAGTTAATGTTTATGGGGTTATTATTGTGGGTAGTGGAGAAAGCGGTAGAGGTTTTTCCTAATTTAAGGTCTGCACGGTGTTCTTTTTCTCTATCGGTGATTTTTCGCTTGGTCATCCCAATGTAGCAGGCGTTTTTACCGTTGATATGTTCGAAGTTGATTTTATAAATCCCGGAGGTAGAGTTTGGTGGAATGGGGTCTTTTTCGTTTCGGATAAGTTGAAAAATGTTTTTGTCTGGTTTTATTGGAATGTTTAGGTTATTATTTTTAGCTTCATTTTTTATTTTAATGCTGGCGCCTTTACAAAATGGGATTGCAGTGGTGAAAATAGGTTTAGTTTTTTGGGCATTATTGATTTTGTTTAAGGATTTGAGGCATTTTTTGTATAATTTATTTATAAGAGTTTTGGAGTAATTTGCTTTAGTGGCGATTTTTTTGATATTGTTAAGTTCTTTATTTAGTAATTGTTTGTTAGAGCAGATTAAAATAGCACGATTGATGTAAGATTGAATGGCAGATAATTTGTAACTGAGGGGGGTTTTGCAATTTCTGTTTATAATTTCAGTGTTAGTTGTGGGTTTTCTGTAAACTGTAGTGTCAATAGTGTTATTAGGGTTTTTTTATTATTTTTATGTCAAGAAAGTTGAGAGTATTGTCAGTTTCTTTTTCGATGGTGAATTTAATATTATTATCCAGGTTATTAAGGTTAGTAAGAAGGTTATCTGGGTTTTCGGTGTCGGGTATAATGGCAAATATGTCGTCAACGTATCGAGTCCAAAGTTTACAATTTTTGATAATATGGTTGGCTGAGTTTTCAATAAGGCGGAGTTTCAATTCTGCAATGATACCGGAGATAGGGGACCCCATGGGGACACCTTGAGTTTGATGGTAAGTATTATTGTCAAAGTTAAAGTATGATTCATTAAGGAGTAGGTTATTTGCTCTGATTGAAGTTTCGCTGATTTTGTTATCTCCAAACATGGTGGTTATTTTAGTGTTAATTATTGTAGTGATTTCTGGGATATTGATGGATGGGTAGAGATCTTTTACGTCAAAACTAACTAATTTATCAGTATAATTTATATTAGTGTTACGAAGTTTATCTAGAAATAGTTCATTTGAGTTTATTGAGTGGTTAGATGGGGGGAGAAGTGCAGTGTAAATGTTTTTCATGTATTTTTCGAGTTGGTATGTTGGGCCTTCGGATTTATTTACTATTGGGCGGAGAGAGGGAGGGTTTTTGTGATCTTTATATTTTGCAAAGAGGCGAGGTATAGTAGAAGCATGGTTATTAAAGGTTGGTTTATAATTGTTGGGCCATTGGCCAGTTTTTATAAGATCTTTTGTTTTATTTATGAGCTTATTAAGAGGTGATGGTTGGATTTTTATAGCTTTTAGTTTTTCTATTGTTTCATGCATCATTTCGTTATATTGTGTACGGTTCATAATGGTGATAAGATTTGTTTTGTCAGACATAAGGAAAGTTAGGTTACGATTGTTTTTTAAGTTTTTCAGGCATTTGATGTCTTCAGAGTGATCGTAAGTTTTATTTAATTTAGAGATGGATTTTATAGCGGTGTTCCGGATTGTTTGTTGTTTAAAAGTAGGAATGTGGTCAATGGCTGTTTCTATGTGGGCTATGGTGTCTTTTAAGTTTGGTTTGTCATTTAGTATAAATTTAGCGCCTAATTTTAGAAGGGAATCTTGGTGTGAGTTGAGTTCAAATGTAGAAAGATTATTATATGGATGGGAGGTAGGGGTATGGGTTTTTATAAGATTTGGGTTTTCTTTTAGGATTAAGTTATGTAGTTTTTTCTGGTGTCGTTTTTGTATAGTATTTTGTTCAATATCTGCGAAATGGTTAATTTTGTTGGTTAAGTGGTTGAAGTCATCGGGGTTAGTTTTCAATTTTAGATCGCGTGTGAGTTTATTGTTTTCTATTTTTAATTTGAAGATGAGGATGGATTTTTGTTTAATAATTTTCTTTAAAATTGAAATTTCAAACTGTTTGGCAAGGTGTTTATAGTGTTTATTTATGAAGTTTGATTTTGTTTTTATAAAGTTAGGTATAGTTTTAAAGTGTAAGCAATCTTCATTCGAAAAAGAAAAAGAAACTGACAATACTCTCAACTTTCTTGACATAAAAATAATAAAAAACCCTAATAACACTATTGACACTACAGTTTACAGAAAACCCACAACTAACACTGAAATTATAAACAGAAATTGCAAAACCCCCCTCAGTTACAAATTATCTGCCATTCAATCTTACATCAATCGCGCTATTTTAATCTGCTCTAACAAACAATTACTAAATAAAGAACTTAACAATATCAAAAAAAATCGCCACTAAAGCAAATTACTCCAAAACTCTTATAAATAAATTATACAAAAAACGCCTCAAATCCTTAAACAAAATCAATAATGCCCAAAAAACTAAACCTATTTTCACCACTGCAATCCCATTTTGTAAAGGCGCCAGCATTAAAATAAAAAATGAAGCTAAAAATAATAACCTAAACATTCCAATAAAACCAGACAAAAACATTTTTCAACTTATCCGAAACGAAAAAGACCCCATTCCACCAAACTCCACCTCCGGGATTTATAAAATCAACTTCGAACATATCAACGGTAAAAACGCCTGCTACATTGGGATGACCAAGCGAAAAATCACCGATAGAGAAAAAGAACACCGTGCAGACCTTAAATTAGGAAAAACCTCTACCGCTTTCTCCACTACCCACAATAATAACCCCATAAACATTAACTCCATTAACATCCAAAAAATAGCACCTTACAATAACCATAATTATGCTCTAAAACGGGAGGCACTTGAAATTATTACTAACCCCAACACTGTAAACAATAGAGAACATTCCATCATCCCTACTGCATGGCAACATATCTTGGAGGAATATGAAGTGAAGCGAAATAACAGCCACAGCAAACCGCCGAACTATAAACAGAAGGACGAAAACGATTGTCATGGCTCTGAGGATGGTCGCGATTGCGACCGAAATTAATCAGCCAAAACGATGAAAAGCTTAAGTAAGGTATATATTAAACTTAAAATTAAATTAGTATGCTTTTCTTTAAAAATAAATGAGTAAAAAGTCAATTTTAAATTCAATCATGTTTATGCACTCCCCCCCCCCAATTTACGTAACATATAAAAATTTACAAAAAGTGCAAAAGAATAAGTAATGTTGTAGACAATTATCAAGATTCTTTATTCACTTTCAAAACTCTATTTTGGAAGCTAAAAGTGAAATTTTACTTAAAAATACAGACATTTTCTTTCAACATTATAGTTAAATTGAGATGTTAGCAATTTTCTTGAATTTTTTGCTCAGAAACCCATGGTGATCCCAGAATGAAACTTATAAATATTGTCCATAATAACTAGAAGAACAATATATATTTTTTTAAAAAGTTTTGAAGGTGCCGATTTAAAAATTTTAAAAATTCAAGGTCAAATTTGATGACCTTGGAATTGAAATTTTAAAAAATTCATTCATGCAGCATATCATATGAAAGGGCAACTTATATACTTTCCATAGATACTCAAATGAAGTCTCTACTATAATTAGAACAGAAATGAGAGCTGATTGTATAATGCAAGAATTTCTAAAATTTAATGAATTTTACTAACTTTAAAGTTAAATATTTCAAAAAATAATCATGATAAGGACTAAAAATTTCATATTTATTCATTTCTATATAGATGCAACCAATGTACCAAAATTCATTGAATTCTGAAGGGGTCAGGTTGAAAATCCCAATTTTTTGGTTGATTTGATATGGAATGACCCTTTCATGAAAATTGAACAGTAGCTTTATAATATGCTGTCTAGGCCGAATATTAATTCAAAGGTAACGTGAATGAAAATTTGAAAATTGCAATTTTCCCCCCCACTACAAAACACGTGACATCTTGATCGGTTACAATCATTTCTTTTTCCATGGCAGACGGTCGTCTGGCATTTGAAATGATGTTGCCACAAAAAATTCATACTTTAGTTAATTTTAAAAAATCTAATTGATGTATCGATAAGCAGCTTGCACTCTTAGATTCGGAAAAAATTCCCCTTTCATTTGGTACCAAATTCGTAATGATCGGACTAATATTTCTAATTTATTTTCCATTTTTTTCTGCTTTTAACTCCGTTAAAATATCTATTTTTATGCAATCACGGTGAATTCTGAGTAATTGAGATCGCTTTTTGATTAGACATAGGTCTGCATTTTAATTAATATCTCCGGAACTAATTGAAATTTTTAAATTCTGTTTTCACTATCAACTCGGGAAGGCTTCTGAGCACCCGTATGTCAAATTTTGTACTTCTACGTTCAGTAGTGGCTGAACGTATAGATGCACAGACAGACAGACAGACATCTTCTTTTATTATTATAGACTAGCGATCGCCGATCAAATGTTCTGCAGTTGTTTCTCAGTCTTTCTTCATCCATAATGTAAATGGCAATATTCATTTTAAACTTGCTTTAATAGAGGTTATAAGTAGAATTGAGAATGTAATATTTCCTATTCATGTAATTACTTTTTTACCCCCCCCCCCCCCACCTTTCCTCATTTCCAGATAGTGATAACTGATCAATTCTAGAAACAAAAAAGCGATAGAGGTGCTCACTATTTCTCACATATGTAATTATTTTTAGATTTAATTTGATTAATTTATTTATTCTTTCTCAATTAAATTATATAGTTATATTTCAAATATCCATACCAAATGCATACTTGCCAACTTTTCCGGTTTTCCCGGAAGACTTCCGGTTTTTTAACGTATCTTCCGGTCTTCCGGACAGATGATGAAATCTTCCATTTTTAAAAAAGTCGCGGATATCGTTCGTTTTAAAAAGAAACCCAAATGTTCTACGTAAACTCCTAATTCCCAATCTTTTTCCATCCATAACATAAATGTCAATATTCATTTCAAACTTGCTTTATGAGATTCTAGAACATTTAAAGAAATAGAATTGTTAAATATTTCTTGCTGATGTAATTATTTTTTGCCCCCCCCCCCCCTCTTTATTTATTTACAACTAGTGATCAGCAATCAAATGTTCTGCAGAAGTCTTTTGTTTAATAATCTTTATCCATCTGCAACATAAATGATAATATTAATTTTAAAGTTCTAGTTTAGAAGTAGAGTTGAAATAGTTTAAATATTTCTTACTCTGTAATTATTTTTGTATCCCCCCCCCCATCCTTTCCCCAGATTGTGATCAATTCTAGAAACAATAAAGCAATGAAAGTGCTCAATATTTCTCACATATGTAATTCTTTTTTATCTTTATTGCTGAATTTAATGAATCTGTTTATTTTTCCTCATTTAAATTAAATATTTGTATGTCATATTTATATTAAATGTGTAAACATGGGGGAAAAATGAAAAATAATTTTTTTCAGGTAGGAAAATTTTTCCCAAATCAATCAAGAAAATTAATACTCAGTTGGTTTTATGCACGTTTGAAACTGATAATTAGCTACTGCTACTTTTTCTTATATGTATGATTAATGTACATACGCAAAAATCATATTCTATATTTATTTAAAAAATTAGCTATACTTTAACTTAACTAAGTTTTTTTGTCTATTGTTAAATAAATTTCTTACAGATTCTGTTTTGTAGATATTTATATGTTGAAGAGGAATAACTTCATTTAAAACTTTTATATATTTAGTATAATCAATCTATTGTAAAACTGTATTGATTAATACGTCAAAGAGGAAAAAAAAATCTTCCCTTTTTTTATGAAATCTTCTGGTTTTTCAACAAAAATCTTCCCTTTTTTTATTAAAATTGGTTGGCAAGTATGCAAATGTGTAAACAGGGGGGGGGGGGGGGATGAAAAATAGATTTTTTAGGAATGAAAATTTTTTCTGAATCAATTTAAGAAAATTAATGCTAAATTGATTTCATACATGTTTAAAGCTGATAATTAAATACTTATTAATGTATGATTAATGTACATACATAAAAATTTTATTTTATATATGTTTGAAAAATTAGTTTTTCTGGTGGTATGAAATTTTTATAAGGTTTTATGTGGATATAAAAGTAACTGCAGTTATCTATAATAATAAAAGTATTAAATAATTTTTTTGTGTTAATGAAATAATCTTGAAAGTGTTTAATGTAGATAAAAGCTATATATATCACTGTTCAATTTATTGAAAGTGATGCTAATAATGTCCAAGCAATCCACCAACTAATTATGTTTACAGAAAATTTTCAGCAAATTTCTAATTTTAACAATCAAATGTCAGTTAATAAAATTAAACCTCTGATAATAGGCTAGTACATATTCTTTGCCTCCCCACCCCCTCCTCAGACTCAAAATAATTTTGTTTTTCTCTAATTCTAATCATAATTATTTTCCATTTGCAGATGGAAGTGCCAGACTAGGTGAAATTTATTAAATGAATCAAATTTTTGTATTTCTTTTGTAATGGGACATAAAATAAATATTCTTGTAAAACACAAATTGTGTATGAGAAATAACATTGTTAGGTCATATCATCATTATAGCCAGCTGTTTTCCATAGAAAAATTAATATTTATCTACGAAAGTCTATATATTTTCCCTCATTACTAAAACTTTGAATTTTAAAGTCTTCTTTCTAAGTACTATAGTTATTAATAGCATTAAAAAAAAGCTGGATTACATGCTATTATAACTACATATTTATAGAACTCGACTCTTAAAACATGAACAAGAATAAAATCATAAGCATTCAGTGGAAGTTCAAATGAGGTCATACCTTTCCTCAAAAACTGAATCACTTTTCAATGATTTGATTTCTCAATCTATTTTGTCATTCTCTTACCTCCTTTCATTTCAGATATTGAAAAATTTAAACTATAGAAGTATGTAAGTTTTTAAAAAAATTATTTATTTTCAAATAATACCTATTTAATTTTTTTTTTAATGGGTAGAAATACACACATATATATATATTTATTATTAAAATAATAAAATAAAGAGCACTGTTTCTTAATTTAACTTTACGACCACATCATTTGTGTTTTTATGCTTTTACGCACACACACATCATATATATCATATATTATTTGTATGTGTATGAATCCGATGTATAACGACGACGACTCATGAGTGGCCACTGAGTTCATCATGTCCAGTGGCCAGTGGCCACTTCTAAAATTTTTAAATCTTGACCTCTATTGTCATTGTAAAAAATGAAACCTTAATTGTAATTTATTTTGCAAAAAACCATTTTTCACAATTTCGCAAAAAGAGGACCCTAGCCAAAAAGTTTGGAAGAACTTTATTTTCACACTAAATTTAGATTCATCAAATTACGTGTAGTATTTTTCACAATATCACAAAAACTGGACCCTGTGTGAAAAGTTTGGACAGACCCCTGTACACAGCATCAACTGTATCATCAGGATCACTATCATCAGATTCCTCAAACAGAATCGCCAGAGCTTCCTTAGTTGTCAATGGCTTAACTCATCTTGTAGCCCTAAAAAATGAACAAATCTTAACTTAACATGTAACAGGGTTCCCACGGGTCAGGGAAAACCTGGAAAAGTCAGGGAATTCGAAATTGCTGAAAAAAGTCAGGGAAAATTGTAAATATTGCTCAAAAACTTGGAAAAATGATGATATAAACCTGGAAAAGGCTTTTTGAGCATTCAATTTATATCGCAAGTCACGTTACGATGTTTTCTTTTATGTTGCAAATTATGTTTTGTTTTATACCATGAGCTATTTTTTATGTCGCGAACCAAATTTTGTAACTGGAATTTTCTAAAAATAGACCTGGAAAAGTCAGGGAATTTTATTTTTGAAATTGAGTGGGAACCCTGATGTAAGCTAAATTTTAAATGCTATTATTACTTACACAAAAATGTATATTTAAAAAAAAAAACCTAAAAATTAATATGAATAACTTACTTGTAACTGCAAAATATGGAATTGGACACAATTTCTATAGCATACAATTATTTTCCGTGCACATGTCTTTCTGAGTAGACATTACTATGAAAGTCAATGTAAACCATCGCGTGGTGCCATCTATTAAGTAAATTTAAAAGAAATCACACTAAAATTGCAATAAAACACCGAAACCTTGAATAAAAAGTGGGTTTTCAATTTTTGCCTATTTTTCATGCATTCGGCCAATGGTTCATTAACGCACTATTAAATTTAAATAAAGATTTTTAAGTTTTTTTATTACATTTGTGTTATTTTTATTTTATTTACAGAACTTGCAACTTTAATCCATTATAAAAATATATGATTAATCTAAGTGGAATAATTATACATTTTCAAAAAGTCGACTTTGTCAATAACCGTTTCAAGTTAAAAAAAAAAAAAAAAAAAAAACTAGCGTATTTTGAAAATTTCTAAACAGAAAGTGTTTACTCCAATAAAAATTTTATAGATGTTTTCAAAACTATTAAAATTAGTGAAAAATATGCTTCACAGTGTTAATAAAAAAAATATCTATTGAAATGGTGCGCTTGCACACCTTTGGCCAAAAATGGGTTAATGTTCTACAACTTTGGTTTATTTCTTTGATGGTTTGGAAAGTAACAAATTAGTTTATTATTAGTAGTATACTGTATATATTGTGAGTATTAATTCATAAGCATTGTTTTCTTTGTGTTTTGACTTTGAGCTGCATTCTTCATTTTCCCGCTTTCATCCTTTTTTTTTTTTTTTCCCACCCACCCCATGAAAAACGATGGATCGAGGTTCTACTGTATTGTTAAGATCATTTTGGCCTTTTATTTATATTTGAGACTTAGAAAATTATTAATATCTTCATTAGAGCTCCAGTTTCTTTTTGTTTTAGTTTATACACCTTAGCATCTCAATCCTTTTAACAACTTACCAGATGAAGCATTCAAACACCTCAAGAACAGTTACTGAACAATGTTTTGGCACTGATGCTATGAGATCTAATATATACCTATTGCAAGGTTTCCCAGGTATGTTATCCTTGTAATAGGTGAAAAATGTATGTGGTGTGGAGAATTTCTTACTTTATTCATTTTTGTAAGGGGGAGTAGAAGGGGAAAAAAAGAGTGAAAAGTTACCATAATTATATAAAATTATATGTCAAACATTTTACTTTCCGAAAATATTCATAATATAGGAAAATATTGTAATAATCTAAAAATTTTATTATAATATAGTGTATCTGTATGCATACCATATCAGACTGTCAACTGACAGCAGCAGCGAAGGTCAACAACATGTAACGTAAAAAGCAACTCAGTTCATAAGCAGACAGCTTTTATAAGAAAAATAAGAACTTATTCTAATTTTACTAACAGCAGGTTATGGGTTGACAGGAAAAGAGACACACCACTCAAAAGAGCCAATGAGAAAAAGGATATTTCATCTGAGGGTTGAGTGGTTGAATAAAACCCTAAATGGATGACAGAGGCCACCATACGGGAAAAACACGAAGTATGTGCTATGAGGCAGTTTCTCTCTGTAACAACATGATCTTCCTATTTATTAATATCACACAATCAGCAGACTGGGAAGAAAATCATATATATTGAAAATTTATTTTTCCAACTGAGTGAAAATAATGCCCGGACCAGGAGTCGAACCCCGGATCTTTGACTTACAAGGTCAACGTTCTTCAATATAATATATATATGATCTTCCTAGTCAATCGCATATAAACAAACAGTATTAAAATACTGATCTAAGTAAGTATCTACAACATTAAAGAAAACTATTTTTATCTTAAATTAATGATCCAAATTAATGCATAGGAGTTGTTTTGATGATTATAATTTAAATTAATGAATGTTAACGTTATTGAGAATAGTACTATAACAATGGCATGTACGGACGAGCAAAATTTTATAAGAAAGCGATTTTTTCGCAACAAGACCTTTTTTTTTTTTTTTTTTTTTTTTAAAGGACCCAGATTTTTGGAACTTCCCAGGGACCCAGGATTTTGAAAGCCTAACTGCATCACTGTAATAGAATGGGGGAATGAACCCAGCCATGAGAATTTTCCGTGGATCTGCGATTTTCCGCTTTTTTGTGATTTTCGTTTATTTCACGGTTTTTTGTTTTGTTAAAATCAAACTCCAATTATGATCAGTGTTCAAACGCTCCACGAAAAACTTTAGATTCTCAATCTTTTTCCATCCAAAATATAAATGTCAATATTCATTTTAAGCATGCTTTATCAGATTCTATAACATATAAAAGAACAGAATTATTTAATATTTCTCACTCATGTAATTTTTTTTGTCTTTCCCCCCCCCCCCCTTTCATCTCTAACCATTGCCAATCAAACATTCTGTGGGAAGCCTTTTAATTTTGAACATTTATCCATCCACAACAAAAATGTGAATATTAATTTTAAACTTGTTTATGATATTCTAGAACCCATAAAGAAGTAGAATTGTGTTTAATATTTCTCACTCATGAAATACTTTTTACCCCCCCTTTTCCCATTTCCCACCACCAGTCAATGTTATTAAATGTTGATTGCTGGCTATTTTTTTTTTTTTTTTTTTTTTTTTTTTTTTTTTCTAAACACATGTTTTATTGTGTTGATGTGTTATTGTCACTTTTAAAATATTTTATATAGTTTTTTCCTGTGAGTATTATTTTTCATTTGAAATAAATTTTATGAACACATGTGTATAGTTTTCCCCGCGTGCGTTATTTTTCATTTGAAAATAATTTTATGAATATGCGTGTTTCCTCTTTTTTCAATTTTCTGCACTCTCATGCCTGAATGAACCAGTGAAATTATGTATGGAACATTAAGATCTCAGAATAATTGGTTTTGCAGACCACTGACTTAATTTTCTCAATTTTTACCCATGGAATATTAATGATGGTCGCAGCTATGTTTGGGGTGTAACATATATATATATATATATATACTATGTGCTCCCTCCCCCTAATTATTTTTTTACTCTGCCATCTATGTGTGGTAGGGTAAAAAGTATTGAAATATGACCATTGATTGCCATGGGCATAGCTAGAAAAAAAATTTTAGGGTTTGCCATGGTCCCAGTACCTTTGAAGCCTATTATTGAATTAGAAAATTATTTTCATGCTGACAGTAAAGAATAGTTTTTTTCCTTAAAAATAAAATTGCCATACAAGAGCTTCATGGCCCTGGAGCTCTTGGATTGTTGTTCGTCAAGGTCAAAACTTGCCAGTGAATTTTAACTCGCTTCCTGGCATTCAACTGAGCTGAAATTGTGCATACACATATAAGTCAATCCGATGACTATACATGATTAAACACTAACACATTTAAAGGAGAGACCTGGAAGCTTACGGTACCAAATTTTCAATAACCGATTTCATTTTGAATTTTAACTTACTTCCTCTCATCCAATTAAGTTCAAAATTTGCATACATGCATAACTCCAATGATGATACATGCTCAAGCAGCGAAGGACTTATGGGAGGGTTCTGGGGGTCGTGGCTGTGGGCCTCTCCGTTTGGTGTCTGTTAGGTTCAAATCATTCAAGCAAATTTTACCCAATTCCTCTCATCCAATTAAGTTGAAATTGTTTATACACATATGACATTGATAACAATTCATGCTCAAACATCTAGGTGATGTGGGTCGTAGCAACAACATTGGTTTCCCCATCTCCTGTTGAAGATTACTTCAAACTTGACTTCACTTAAATACTAATCAATAGAGAATCAGTACGCATACCTTCGAATCAAACACCAAAATTCAAAAATAGATTCCAAATCAACAATTTCCAAAAAACTTCGCCTATCAGGAAGTCCTCAAAGAAACTTCATAGAATATCTCTCTAACCCAGTAGCAGCGCTAACAACTTGGGGATCTTCCCGCAAAATTCATAAGAAAGCAGGGAGTGCCCTTAAAAAAATAACAATACTTCATATTTTTTATTGTTTACTTCTAGCTATTTATAATTTATAAAATTGTAGTTTTATCTTTCAAGAAATATATTAGCACAATTATGTTAAGAAAGTTGAGTTATACTTTTTGGATTCAAAGTTAAATTAACGAACTAACCAAAATTATACAGCTGATTTATTTGAGTTATACTTTTTGGATTCAAAGTTAAATTAACGAACTAACCAAAATTATACAGCTGATTTATTTGATATGTTTATTTTTCTCCTTTGCTGGCATAACAAATTACCAAAGTAAAAGGCTTAAGGTGGCATAGCTTCTTCTTATAAAAAAATTTTTAACTTGTGAAAAATGTCATTTTTTGACCGTTGTTGGGACCTTAAGTCCTGGGACCCTCACAGGCTCTTTATCACTGCCAGTGAATTGCCTCTATCAAACTAGATATCCGTTTTATACTTTTCTCCAATTTTCTAGAATTCCTCTTAACTCTGAGGATCTGATCATGAAATCGACTTTGTGCATCATTCTTTTGCAAAACTCTAAAATTTTTACGAACTTAGTAAGACGCCTTACAGTGTGTGCCAAATTTCAGCTCTATCAGGTTATGGGAATGGGTTAAAATTTGAAATAAAGTTTCTTACAACCTCTGGTCTTGATATTTTCCTATCTTAAATAACTTAAACTAAGTAGAGATGAAACTTAAATATAAAATTCAAATGTGATCTTTTTAGAATTAAAGCTGGGGGACAGAGCTACCCGCTAGACACTAAATTTGTATAAACTCAAATTAATTTAAAGCACCCTGGCTAGCAGTGAAGCTAAAGTTAATATACTATCTTTACTAGCATTTTAACTCTAACAAGGATAAACACCTCTCAGAAATTTCGAAACAACATCGACTTTAGAACACCTCACAAACAGTGTTAGAAATAAGAATTTTGAAACTAGGTGTCAAAATGACGCCTGGATTAAATTTTTTGGGCGTCAAAATGAAAAATCTAGGTGCCATCTATAATTAAATATGTAGATCAAAAAAATAATAATAAAGCATCAACTTGTAAATAATATATGCAAGATTATATAAAAAATATTTATGTAATGAATGTAATTACATTGACAATATTAAACGTACATATTTAAAATCACAAATTCATTCTTCATTCAGAAGATACATCATTCCACTACAGTTTAATAGAATTTTCTGGGCAGAAATCTTCCAATTTAGGGCCTTAATCAACTACTTTCATAGAGATACGATTTCTTAAATTGGTTTTTATTAGGTTCAGCGACTGAAATAGACTTGTTTACTGTCTGATGGGATTGGGAAAATTATTAGATATGATGGGGAAAAAATCCAGGCGTCAAATATGGCACCTATGATTGGAATTCTAGGCGTCAAAATGAAAAAACTGGTCGTAAAATACGACTAACGACTGCTTATTTCTAACCCTGCGCACACATTGTGTAGCTCTGATGGCAATACATACTCAAACAGTAACAGATGTAAGGGGGCATTGGATTCCTGGGCTCTTAACTCAGTTAAAAATTTGATTTCGAATTTTGACCCACTTTCTATCATCAGATTAAGAGCAGACAATACCTAATCTCGCCGGCAGCCTTCACCCATGAAAATTTGTTTTACATAATTACTCATTACCTAATGAATATTTTTCAATTCTGTTTTCACATTTAAAAAATTCATAAGCGTTAAATTAGTACTTGTTTTCCAAAAATTGATTTTTTAAATTTTGAGTATTTCATTTTGCGATTAGAAAATGAGAAAAATGCATTTTGTGAAAAATCACATTTTTGAACTCAAAATTAAAATGTAAAAATTTAAAAAAATGAATTTTTCAAAAAGGAGTACTCATTTAACGGTTATGAATTTTCTGACTGCGAAAACAGAATTTAAGAATATTCATTAGGTAATGTGTGATTGTAGCAACAAATTTTCCTATAGAATAACATGGGCAAAGGTTGCCGGCGAGATTAGGTATTGTCCCCTCTTAAGCCAGTGGCGCCAACTTATATGGGCCTGTGGGGCTCGAGCCGACACAATAATTTGCTGTCCCAACCCACCCAGTTTTCATTATTCTGATTTATAACTTATCTTTTTGAAGCTTAAATAATCTGGTGTGTCGCTCACACAACTTTCTCTTACACTAAAATTTAATACTATAAATACAGATTTGAGATTAAGGGGTAAGATAACGAGTACTGTTTTTAACCTATGTTAAAACAATTCAAATTAGGCTTTGGAGCAGCTTTATTTTTCAAGTTATTCTGTTTGAGGGGGGGGGGTGCCCCCTTCAACCCTCTGTTTCACTACTGTACCTACATTTATATAGAATTTGAATCTATTATTAAATTCAAAAGTTCATTTAAAATTATTGAAACAACTTTCACACCAACATTCCTTCCTTGAAACTTATCAATCTTGATCAAACTTTTCTAATAACATACACAATAACTTCAAAATACAATATTTGGATTGCCTGAAATTATTTGTTTTTAATGTGGGAAGTGCCAAGCTGGTTATCAAGCGGAAGGCCCGGGGTTCGATTCCCAGCTCTGGTATTTTTCACATAGTTGGTAAAAATCAACCTTCTACTCCATTCTATAAGAATTGTTTTTTTTTTTTTTTTTTTTTTTATTGTAAGTTTTATAGCTTGAATGTTTTAGAGTAGATTCTTACTGCAATTAGAAATTATAACAAAGAAACAAAGGTACATATAAATACATTGTTCATTTAAAATTACTGGAAGCTTTAATGTAGCTTTACAACATCCAGTACATGTTTAAATACATATTAGGACTGTGTCTCAAAATGTTTTCATTTCTCTATATATTAAAAAAAAGTAACTGTCGCTGGCGTCAATTTTTTTTGTCTGCGACAGCAACTTCTTGTGGAGGGCAGGGTTCTCCACGTCATGAGATATATCAGTGTATTCTGACTGCTACAAGCCCGGTAGCAGAAATCGTGCAGCACGGCAGCAATGCTGCAGAATTATCTTGAAGCTTGCAGAATGATCTTGAAGTTTGCAGATTTATTTACCAATTTACAAAAACGAAAAAAAAAAAATAAGAAAACGAAAAAATGCGACCGGAAAAAAATCTCGAGTTTGTTTTCGCTACAATCGTTCACCACGCGCGCTACGCTGAAGAACCAAAGAATATTGTATAGAAAAATTCCTCTCGCATTTTCTCTTCGCGATCTGCCTCTCCCACCTGCAATCGAAGTGGAATGATCTTCTTCGTAGGGAGACGGAGAGAGCTTGGGAAAGAAGCGCTAGTCACACTCGATCGTTTGGTCATTTTTCGATTCCTTATGTTCATAGTGCACATGCTCCATTTTTTTAAATTTTTTTTTTGTTAATCGTTGATGCGTTAGCACGTGTTATAGATTGAAGTATAATATTTTCTGTGTAATATTTTTTTTATCATGTCATCTAATGAAAAAGTTATTTGTTGTTTATGTGAAACAACAGTAATTTAAAAAAATCTAAAATCGCATTACACTCGATGTAAAATTTTTTTCATTTTGTATGTCAATCCCATCTCAGAGGCAATATGTGAGAGTTGGGGGTCAATAATAAGCAGTGTAATGGAAAAAAGACCGAGTTGTAATGATGGCTCATTAGAAGATATTGGCACATCAGATATGCGTGTCTTTATTATGCTTAATGGTCCTGAAAGTGGATTTAAGCATACATGCAAATTTTTGAAAGCTGCATTAGTTGAAAAGTATGGCATGTCCTACTTTCAACATTTTAAGCATGTCTCAACAAATGTTACTTTTAAACATGCTGTTACTTCAAAAGTAGTTAGCAGAGTTATTAATAACTCTGATTGTTTACCATGTTATAATTTTGAAAGATTGAACTGTGTTTAAGTTACTTTTTTGCTTTTGTGTTTAAGTTACTTTTTTTTGCTTTCAGGTATTACATTTCTTTTAACTTGCATTAACTGCTGTTTCAATATTAAGCTGTGTAAACATTTATTTATTGTCTGCATGTATTAAAGGCATCTGTCATATATTTTAAAATGCAAATTTTGCTTTAAAAAGAAAGTAATTTATCATGAAAGTAAAGCTTGGCTCGTCGTTCAGAGTCGTCGAAAAATTTTGGCTTCTGAAACTGGTGCTGCAGAATGATACAAAAAATTCTGCTACTGGGGCTACAAGGAAGGCATTTCAGCTGCTTACAAATTTCTATCATTTTAATTAACGAAGTTATTAAGTAAAAACGTGGATTTATAAAGGTATTCTATTTGCCACCGGAGGGAAAAGTTTCTTTTATGACGTTTTTTTTCTGTGTCTCTGGCGTCACTTTCCTCAGGAAAATTAAAATGTGATCAATGGTGTAAATAAGAAAAATTGAATAATTGGCATCTCTGAGATGCTCGAGAGAAGAAAAAAATATTTAGAATAGCAAAACATATTATGCAAAATTTAATAAAGATGAAAAATTAGTTTATATTTTTATTTTAGTTTATATTATGGTATAACTTCAGTATATCCCCACAGCTGAATTTGGCGATTTTTCTTTGGCGCCGTTTTGAACGATAACGATGTCGTTCTGGACTGTTTGCGATATAATATGGCAGCCTATATGTTGTTTATTTTGGATTTATGATTTTATGTTTTATGATTTAGATTATGATTTTTAGATTTATGATTTAACTATAATCGCCAACAAAAAATCGCCAAATATCGTTGTGGGGATATACTGAAGTTGTTTCTTTATTTTAACGTTAGGCGAAAAAGATTTAGTAATGAATACCATGATTATGTTAAACAATTATTGATATAGAGTTAGAGATTAAGCGCAGACATTTTTAAAATGGAATTTATGAGATAAAAATTTATATTAGTTTATATAAAGATTTAGTTTTTTTTAACTCAAAACATATTTAATAGGATAGATCTTTACTATGACCAATTTAGCGATTTTTAAAATTCAGAAATGAAGCTCGTACGTTTTTCGCCAAGGAATTCATTTACTCAACCACAATAGCCATTTTAACTCTAGCCATGCCTTCCTATAGAGATAAATTATAAAATGGTGCAATAATAATGATAATAATAATAAAATCCGCAACCTATTTTTGTTTTTTAAGCATTGATGTAAAACTTTGCAGAAAACAGAATTTAATACAACAGGACATTTTTTTTTTCTGTATAAAGGAATGTAGTAACTGCATTGCTAAAATATTGTAGTTACAGCTAATACAGGACCTCATTGGCTGATTTTAAATTTTTCATTTATTTTGACGATGACAAATTATCTATAGCAATTATGCA
Organism: Salticus scenicus; assembly: GCA_963930645.1. Classification (NCBI taxonomy): domain Eukaryota; kingdom Metazoa; phylum Arthropoda; class Arachnida; order Araneae; family Salticidae; genus Salticus; species Salticus scenicus. The sequence goes on along the minus strand of OZ005661.1, from coordinate 112,059,010 downwards.
TGTCAAGATTTTTGCGAGAAACGTCTAAGCTACTTCGGTGCCAAATTTAAAATTTCGCCAAGAGGTTAAACTGTACCATTGTTTTAGAACGACTTTTTTCAATTTTATTTTAAATATTTTTCAACTTAATTCATGAGGGAAAAAAAGAAGAAATTTTTTTATTTGGTCTAAATATACAAAAAATATCTCCAGGTAAAATATCCGTTTTTCGTTCTGTTCATTATTAGAAAGAAAATGGCTGAAGTAGTTTTTCCTGTACCATTGATGTCTTTATAAATTAAATTAAATTATTCAATATCATTAAATTTCCTTCTCCACGCTCATTTTTTATTTTCTAAATTTAATATTACATAATATATATGTAAAAAAAATCAAGATGTAGCCAACAAATATTCAGACCAAAATCAACACAAGTTCAGGAGATATTCCCAACAACTATTAAGATGTCATGATCAATATATATCCAGTAGATATCGCCAACAATAATAATTATTCAGCAGATATTGCCAACAAGTATTCAGTAAAGGGCAAAACTGGGAAAATTCATTAGTGGCCAGTGGCCGGTATTGTCAGTTTCATTAGTAGCCACTTTTTTAAGTTAGTGGCCACTTTTCATATGATAAGACTATTTTTTTCAGACTGCAAAAAGTATTGTCACCATTTTGTGGTATAATCACCACAAGAAAAATAAGAAATACATATAATAATAAAATTAACAGTAATACTTTTTTTTCAATTTATTTACCGTGAAATAAGCTGTTAACATTCACAGTTCACATTGATATTTTCTAGTAAATGAATCAGCTGATTCATCATCAGTACAACCTTCTACATGGTCATGTCATGTGTAAATACAGTTAGCAGTTTTATTATTTTTTTCTTATTTCTAAAGACGCAGTTTTTTAAATGATTTTATTTCAATAGATTTAAAATATTTCCTATTAAAAAGTATACTTAGCTGCTTCATTTAAAATAATTTACTTAGCTTCCAAATTTGTAGCTTTATAAATAGGGAGATTTCTACTTTAAAAGTGAAGGAAAAAAAAAAAAAAAAAAGATTTCTACTTCAAAAAAAGCAAATACGAAAATTTTTAAAAATACACATTTAAGCCAAATCAAATTTTGACACACAGATTTGTCAAATATCTTCAGTGGGTTAAATGTACACTAAATACTATGGAGATAATAATAATGGAAAAAGATAGGGCTTTGCAGGACATTTGATCATTTACTGCTAGTTGAAAGGGAGCACATATGTGCGAGGGGGGGGGGAATCTATATACTTCCATATAGGTTCTAGAAACCAGTCAAGAAAGTTTAAAATGAATATTTACATTTATGTTATAGATGAAGAAAGATTGTAAATCACAAGACTTCAGTGGAGCATGTGATTGCTAATCGCTAGAGGAGGGGGGGGGGGGATTACAAAAATTATGAGTAAGAGATATTAAACAATTCTACTTCTTTACAGATTCTAGAATCTAATAAAGCAAGTTTAAAATAGATATTTATATTTTTGCGGCAGATGGAGAATGATTAGAAATTATAAAGCTTTCTATAAGCTGTGTGATCGTGGATCGTTAGGGGGAGGGAAAGGGGGGTTCCAAAAATTATATGAGTGAGATATATTAAATAGTTCTACTTCTTTATATGTTGTAGAATACAATAAAGCAAGTTCAAAATGAACATTGACATTTATGCCATGGATGGAAAAAGATTGGAAATCACAAGGTTTCGATTGCCTATCGTCGCTCGATTTTTAGAATGTTTTAATGATCACAAAAAGTGGCGACCTTAGTGGCGATCGATGCATAATTTTTAATCGCCATCTTTTTTTTATTTAGTCGCCATGTGGCCGGTGGCGACCGTTAATTTTGCCCTTTAGTATTCAGGAGCTATCATCAACACTTATTCAGAAAATATTGTCAACAGATATTCAAAAGCCATCCAATTTATGAATGATGATGGTCTATCTCGAATACTTCAAACTGGCAATTCGTTTTTACAATACAATCAAGGATGAATTTTTCACTTATCAGTAGATTTCGAAAAATGTGATTTTTTTTTTTTTTTTTTTTTTTTTTTCCGATTTAACTTAGTATTGATAGAACTTTAGTATATCCCTACAGCTGAATTTGGCGATTTTTCTTTGACATCGTTTTGAACGATAACGATGTCGTTCTGGACTGTTTGCGATATAATATGGCAGCCTATATGTTGTTTATTTTGGATTTATGATTTTATGTTTTATGATTATGATTGTATCATTTATGATTTAGCCATAATCGCCAACAAAAATTCGCCAAATATCGTTGTGGGGATATACTAAAGTTGTTCCTTAGTACTTAATACAGTTTTAGAAATTAAATGGTAAAATCAGATATTGACAGGCATCTTGGCAAATTCATGGTGTAATACAATAAGTGGCGACAATGCAAAATCGCTGTCTGAAAGAAATTGTCCTGTCGTACTACTACTACTAATGAAATTTTTAAAATAATTGCAATAATCGCATAAGATATTTATCTCCAACCTGACTAAATCATATTCTAGAAAAAATGCACTATAAAAAGTAGCATCTTTAGTGTTGGAAGCACCATTTTAAACCTTGCTGTACGCTGGAAATAATTGCAGAGTATTACATATTGCCCTAAATTAACTAAAAAAAATTCAATAGTAAAAAAAAATATAGGCATTAGAAAAAATAAGTTCATAATATCTTTAATCAAGCAATAACAACCAAAAAATTAATCGTCAAACAGTGACAAAAATTTAATAAGTCGATCATATACTAAAGTTGTAACGCTAAATGATTTAGATGTCAAGAATTTCTCTCTGTTCTAAATAATTAGTGCTATGGTTGTTTATTTTATGTTCTCTCTCAAAATAATGACAAATTGTTATTAAATTGTCGAACATAACAGATTTTTGACATATTATAAACGATATAATATTAAATATTGTGTATTTCAATGCGATACCAAATATGGTGGATTTCTATAATATTGTTCATTTTTTTCCCTTGTGTTATGTATTATTAATATTCCAATTCAATGAAAGGCAAAGTTGCGAATAGTCGGGTAGAATCCCGCAGGGATTAATGAGCGAAGCGAGTCGGGGGGAGGCAAAGCCGATATTATAAATATATATAAATTTTTTCATTATTACAAATCACAAACTTTTCTTATAATAATCGTGGCCAACTTTCTTGAATGGGTTATAGCAATATACAGAAGAATGTTTTGATGTACTAGGTTTACTCATCTTTACACAAAGTGTTAATGATAAAAATATTAAAATCATACAAATTTAAAGTCAGGTTGTAAGAAGAAATAAAATTTCTTACATAATAAAAGTAAAAACTAAATAGAATTGATTAAATTTTTTATCTGAAGAGGATCCTCATTATTTAAAATAAATATGCCAAAGATATTTGATTTTAAAAAATTAAAATGCTTATTTTACTTCTACTTAAGAGTATGACAGGGTTCCCATCGGTCAGGGAGAATCTGGAAAAGTCAGGGAATTTGAAGTTAGTGAAAAAAGTCAGGAAAATGTCAGGGAAAATCACAAATATTGTGTAAAAACCTGGACAAATGATGATATAAACTTGGAAAATGCTTTTTGAGCATTCAATTTACGTTGCGAGTCACGTGACTATGTTGTCTTTTATGTCGCAAGCTATTTTTGAAATTGAGTTGGAACCCTGGTATGAACCCAAAATTACAACTAACTTTTTCTACATTGAGATCTCAGAAGAGACATAAAAAATTAAACTACCGTGGAGATGGAGATGAGTCACATGCCAGCAACAACATAAATAAAACAATCTTTAAATAAAGACAATTTTGAACCAGAACATCTCTAATTATCAAATGAATTGATTATTTACTTACTATGACTTATGCTGTCATTAATTTGTTAGTGTAGTAATTTATTATCTGAATGGCTTTTGATATAAATTTATAACCTTATTTTTGTAATCATTTTGTAATCTGTCTTTAAAAAACTGTGTAAGTTTTAAAATCATCACTAGTGATTCTAATCTTAAAAAATTGAGACTTGCAGAATTACACACACACATTTAACCTTCCTACCCTGTTGAAAAAATTTTACGTTTTGAGACTTGCAGAATTACACACACACATTTAACCTTCCTACCCTATTGAAAAAATTTTACGTTTTACCTGTATGGATCGAATCAACCCACTTTGTATAGATTGAATTTAGGTCTTAAGAAAGAATTTCTATGGAGCTCATTTTACATCTACGTTTCCGACAACTATCGCCATCTATTGACTATTCCTGAAAATGAAGTCTACTCAAAAGAAAAAATTGGTGTTTTAAGCATTTCTATGCAGTTAATACAGGTTTCTATGCACGTTTTACCTGTATGGGTCGAATCGACCCACTTTCTATATATTGAATTTAGGTCTTAAGAAAGAATTTTTATGGAGCTCATTTTACATCTACGTTTCCGACAACTATCGCCATATATTGACTATTCCTGAAAATGAAGTCTACTCAAAAGAAAAAGTTTGTGTTTTAAGCATTTCTATGCATGTTAATAATGTGGGTCAAATCGACCCAGACAGGTAATATGTCACATATTTTTTTGGGGTGGTTTAAAACAAACCAATGACTCTGAAAACATCATATATTAAATGAATGCATATTTTTGAGGCATACATAATGTTTGAACAATCAGAATTAAAATCTGTAGAAGATATCGTAAGATCTATTTTAAAAATTGGTCGAATCGACCCATACAGGGTAGAAAGGTTAAAAAAGAAATCAAATAATCAAAATTTTAATTATCTTAGAAATTTTCATGAAGAAAACTTTTTTTTTTTACTATTTTACCAGTCATAAATATGAACTTTAAAAATAATGTCTTTTATCAAGTAAGCATATTGTATGGTACAGTTGAACCTCGAAAATCCAAAAATCTCTAAAATCCAGACAAATTTTTAATTTTAAAATAAGACTTAGCTGTATCTTATTTCCATATTTCTTGTGGAATGCAGTTTAAAATTTATTTAATTGAACACAGAATACATAAATTTGGACATAATCTGACATATTTTTATATTGCTTGATTGTTAATTAAAGATTTTATTTTTTTACAAAAAGAGGTAGGTTATAAAACGAAAAAAAAAAAAACATAGTGAAACAACTTAAAATTACTGAAATGTTATAAAAAAAATGCTTCCTTAGTTTATTAACAGTTATTTAGTAGGCATTATCAGTTGTTTATTATATTTTAGTGTAATATATCTGTTTTATATTTTAATTCACCAATTTGATTTCTTGTTTATTTTCATTAACAAAAAATTGCAGTTTGTATGTTATTATAATATCATAAAAAAATAGTTTTCAATAAATCTCTAAAATCTGGAATCGCTGTGGTCCCGCCAGTTCTGAATTTTTGAGATTCAGCTGTAATTATAATACAATTTAACATGTAGAGTAACTTTAAGTTTTTTGTAATAACTTCTGATCCCATAGAGATCCCACTCTAAAAGTTTCAGGTTATATAGCTTTTAGTATAACCAAAAACATATTTATTTTTCAATTTTTTTAAAAAACACTATCTTCAAAATTTTTACCTAACATAATGATGTTGCATATCAAATTAAACCTTGAAAAATACTCTTTAAAATGAGGGATCATAAACTTCTCTATCTTGTATAGAACTTGAGAAATTTGAGATTAAAAATGCTTACGCAAGCTACAAAAAAATGCTGATTTTTCAAAATTAAAAAAATTAATTTTAAAAAAATCAAAAGAGATAAAAAATTTCTAAAAATAAGGTAAATGCCCCAGTAGTGGGCCACTTAAGGGCATTTTCTCAATTACTATAAAACTTTCAAGAAGTTTTGCTAAACTATATATTTTTATGATTGTTCAAACTCTTATCTATAACAATAATCTTCTAAAATATCAAAAATATTGTAATATCAATTTTAAAAAAATTAAAAACTTGGATCACTCTATGCCCCAGAAGTGGGCATAGCAAAATTTTAATGTACCAGTAGTGGGCATACCAAAAGTGAGCCACCCATACTTTCCAAATATGCTTAAAAGAAAGAATAGAAACATTATACACAGTAATAATAAGACTATATTAACATTTTTGCACTGTACAAATACAATAAAAATGGCTTAATGTTGATGAAATCTTTTATTTATGCATTCTTGCCACATGAAATTTACATTTTTTCTTTAATAGGCAATTTTTTTATTATATATGAATGTTAACTGTCTGTCTTTCATCTTAAGTTCTGGTTGGGGTATTACAGATAATAAATCTTGATATGTTATGGTGAATAAATAATTTTTGACAATTACAAAGTCCTTTTTGGTCTTTGTGGATTTTAACCCCTGAACTTGTATTGCTTTATGTTTTATATCTTGAATTATGCATAAATATCTATATTTTTGTGTATTTCTTCTACCTCCCATCAAGGACACAAGAACAAATTGATCTTGTTTTTCTTTCAATTTTTCTCTTTTCTTTTTCAGCAGCTTTTGCATTTTTAGCAACGTCTTTCTTTTTATAATACATGATCATTTCTGGTGAAGTAACTACAGTAGGATTTTGTTTTCCCCTTGCTTTCTCTTTTTTCTTTGATCATCCTTCTTTTGTGGCCAGAAAAAAGCCCTCTTAAATGGTGATAGAATATTTTTCGATGGCCCAGCAATTGGAGAGTCATTATTATTGTTTGCCTCCTTACAGAGTCCAAATGATTTGTGAAGATCAGCCTTTTCCCCAAAAGTTTTGATGGTATCACTTATTCAGGGTTGCTACACAAATCAGGAGAAAAAATTCCCTGTCTCTTCTGGAAGTAAAATAGATGACACTTAATCATGCAGCATTAGAATCTAACTTGTTTACAAGTCAATTGAACATATTTAGGGTTTATTCATTTTATTAACTTACTATAGTTGGAGAAAAAAAACCTTAATTAATTCATTATAAAGCACTAAAATTTAAAAAAAAGATTTGATTATAAAAAAAAAAAAAAATCCAATGTTTTTCCACAAAATTACAAAATTCACTGAATTTTCCTTGTTTTTGCAATAAATTTCCAAATTCCCTGAGTTTTCCCTGTTTTTAGTATATTTTCAATTCCCTGAGTTTTCCCTGTTCCGTAGCAACCCTGTTACTGTTACCTGATCATATATAACTGACGCCTAGGGAATCTATATAATCTATTAAAATTTAACAGGCTCTTTAACACCTAAATCATTTTCTTCCTCAATATACTTTTATTATTAAGTTAACTTAAAGGCTGCAAAAATTAAAACTGAATTAGTTTTTCATCATTTAAAAATGCATATTTCAAATTATTAATATTTACAGTAGAAACTCAATCCATTGTTTTTTCACGGGATGCATGAAAAAATTTTAAAATAATGTAAAATATTATTCAACATAAAACAAATATACTTAATAGTAATATTATTAACATTATATTTTATTGTTATATTAATGCCTTTTCAAAACGATGCAAAGATATTTAAAACAAAAGTAAACCAAAACTAGAAGTATTTATATTTTGTTGTGGAATTGCTAGGATGTTCTATTTACAGAGTAAATATACTATCATTATTATATAATTAAATATGCATAATATCTTTATAATGTATCGAAAAATTACAAAACTATTATTTTAATGCAAGGAATGCCTAAATTACCTAGATAATTCACATACATTTCAAATCAAAACAAAAGTTTAAATATATATGTATTATAAAATAAATATACCAAAACTTACAGAATTGCTTTATCTGTATTTTACATATTGTCCTCAAAATAAACAATCAGTTGTTTTATAATACTAACTTCAAAGGTAACTACAATTTGAGAACAATTTTCATTATACACATATTTTAGATTATATAACTTGTGAATATGCGTTACTTAAGAACAAAATATGAATATGGTGAATTACCACATCACAATATTATTTCAATATTTTGTTTACTTTGTATTTGCTATTCAGTGTATTTAATTCTTTCATTTTATTCTGACTATAATAGTCAGAATTGGCTGGTATTCATCCTGATATGTATCATGATATTTATAAGCTAATATATGTATCAAAATGACATAATTATTGAAAGATTAAATCTTAGGGAATCTTATTTAATCATAAAAATACATCTCATTCACAACATATAAATAAAATGAAAGAATTAAATACACTAAATAGCAAATACAAAGTAAACAAAATATTGAAATAATATTGTGATGTGGTAATTCACATATTTATTGAAGTAATTTTTCAGAATGTTCCATTAATGTACCATTAGTGGGCCATTAGTGTACCAGTAGTGGGCCACGTGGCCCACTACTGGTTCTGATAGAAATAAAACAAATTTAATTATACAAAATAAGATTACAAGATGTAATCTTTTTCTTAAACATCATAAAACAGTCTATATGAGAAAAGGCATGTGCTCCAGTACTGGGCCTGCTAGGCCCACTACTGGAACATTTAGTAAAACATTGATCCAAAAGTGGGCCACCCTCCATTACCTATAAATTATTGATATTATTTAATTTAATGATAGTTTATAATATATTCAGTATATAATGAAATAATATCAATAAAAATTCATTTTTAAAACAAGCAGAACGTATGCTAAAAAGGAGTTGAATGAAGACTTATCTCTTAAGGAAACCATTAAGAATAGGCTTAAAATGCTGCTCTCTGAGACTAACTTCAGCAAAAAAATTTTTAACTCCTAAGTAAACAGGAAATGAAGGTTGTGCCTCTGGTATCTAGTCAATAAAGGTTTCAGCTTATCAGAGGCAGATCTCTTATCGCATTTGAATGTTGGAATTTCTTATTTTTAATTTAAACATTCAAGTGGCTCACTACTGGTACATGGCCCACTACTGGTACACTTACCTTACATTCTCATTTATATCACCAAGGAGAATGATTCCTGCAAGTTTCATAGAAATCTGAGGTGGTCAGGTTGAAAATTGAATTTTTTTGGTTGATTTGGCATGGAATGACCCAATGACACACGGCGCAACCTGAAGTACGCTTCCATCAATTTTCAAGCATTGTGCTACAATCTAGTTCTTTTGTGTAGCCCTGTAAATAAGCAGTGAATGATTTCTGTACCATATTCTACACGAAACATGTTTTTACATATATAAAATATATATATATTCGTTTCATTTGGTTTATGCAGTCTATAGATATTAAACTCTACTTACCTGCAATTTTCCCTATAGACAAAATGTATTTGAATTCTCTTGGGTATCCCTGTACATGAACCATTTTCTTGATCTCAACAAAAGGTTTAGTGTAGCATTCCTATATCATACACATTTAGAATACTAAGTTTGGACTTTCTGCTATAATTTGTTTTGGAGATATGCTGATAACAGACAGATAGACATACACACGCACACGCACACAGAGACCAATCGCTAAAAACATGATTACTAGATTCAGGGAACCCCAAAACGTGTAAATAAAACAAAAATTCAATTTTGAAAATTTGACCCAAAAGCAATACTTTCTCTATCTTATGGGTAAGAGAAAGTAAAAAGCTACTTTTTATGAGCTTATATCTTTGCAGGGGTGCAGAAAATGTTCAGACCTCAGAAATTTCCCCCAAACACAGTAATAAATTTCCCTCAATAATGCAAAAATCTACTTTGCTATACAAAGTCATTTGTTCTATGTAATAAATCTTTAAGAGAATAAGTATACAGTGTAACATAAAAATATCGCTGTTAGTGTATATTATAAGAACTTCAAAGCAGCAAATTTTTATTTTTTTTATTTACGCTTTTATTTTCTCTTATAAAAAAATATTTAGAATTTTCCCAGTTAGTTTAAATTTCCCCCGAACCTCGTTCAGGTGTTCGGACGTATTCTGCACCCCTGTATCTTTGTTTCATGATTATTGTGTATTTTAAAATAATTTAATACAAATAAGCGAGGCTCCAGAAATTCGAAAAAAATTGCTCGCCAGCAAAAATTTCTGATAGCCAGTACAAAATATCTCCCCCCTTATTTCCTTCAATTTTGAAAATTATTTGAATATAGAAAATAAAATTCTATGCATAAAAAAGAAATATTTACTAGGACAGAATGATAGGTACATCAGGAAATATCTGCTTAAATTTAATATCATGAAATTGGTTTTATCCATCGGCATCAATACATCATTACACGGGCACAACCATTCAGCACTACCGGATCGCAAAGCACGCAGAAACAGGAGCAGTGTAAACCAATTTCCTAAAACGGTGCAATACAGTCGGCAGCAAAATTATTCGAGTGCTAGCAATAATTCCTATATAAAAAAAGTACACTTAAGTTGAGTTTTTGTGCTTATTCAGTCTAAGATCATGATTCGACAAAGAATTATTTAACAAATCAGTATTTAAGTGTACTTTTTCTTCACAGGAATTATTGATAGCGCTCGAATAATTTTGCCTCCAACTGCAATTTAACACAGAGTTGTGAAACATGCACAGAGGAAAGTCATGTAAATCCCGTAATGGTACATTGATTCAACACAGTGTCTCAAAACGTGGTGAGAGGAGCAGGAATCAAAAAGGTGAGAATATGTGTATGCAACATGCACTATAAAGAGATTTTGCGAAATTACCCCCCCCCCCCCCCCCCCAAAAAAAAAAAAAAAAAAAAAAAAAAAAAAACCCACTGGGGATCAAAAAACACATTTTCAAGCTTAAATCTGCTTCAAATTACCTTAGAATGGTGAATTTTGGGTTGTGGGTGTTGATTAAGTGTAAAGAATATGCAATTTGATGGGATTTTGCAAAACTTTCAATTCTACCCACAAAGGGGGGGGGGGGTGATAAAAAGCAGGTAAGGCGATGCTCCAGACTTGTTGTGTGGCGAGCGGAAATACTGCTACCAAAGGTAGTGCGAACTTTAACTTAGATTTTGACTGATTTTATTTTTTATTTTTTTTTTTAGATTTATTAATATGGTATTTTGAGAATTTATTTCAATATATTGACTAGTGAAGTGGGCAAAGCCTGCTAGTTTTTAATATTTGCACTCTAATATTATTCTGTATTCAAGGAATTATAATAGTAGGTATCAGCATTATGTTAGAAAGATCCACTGATAATGTAATTTAATAAAATAATAACTTTATATTTTAAATAGTATTAAATTAATGTATCCTTAACCACTTGCATCCCTCTCCAAAGGAGAAAAATTGCCATATCATTGTTCCTTGTACCTAAAAATATTTGAGCCCACCCAATCTTTTTCAAAAGTTGGCCACTGGACTAAGCTTAAATTTTTCATGCGTATATAATCCAAAGATAGGTGCACAAGCAGCAAGACTTGAGGATATTTTGCCCTCAACTTGAATTCAAAATTTTTAGTATTTTTGGAATAAAAATGTCTTTTTAACCTTTTTTTTTTTTTTTAATTTATGTGACTGTTTTTTTTGTTTTTTTTAACAATAAAGTTTCATTCACTTTAGTCAAAAATTAGCTTTAAAACTTTGTTAAAAAGTTCCATGCCTTAAGCAGTTATTTAAGCAGGGCCGTGCCTACACTTTTAGCCGCCCTGGGCGAAAGATTTTAGCCGCCCTCCTAGGCAAACAATTTTAGCCACCATACTAGGCACTAAAATAATTTCCCTCCTTCTGCTTCTGAAAACTATCCTTTAAAGCCAAAAACTGCAAGGTTGCCACAGATGAAAAGTTATCAAGTTTTTTTTTCTCTGTTTTTAAAATAAGCCTCCAGCAGCCGAGTGGTTATGTGCTCAAAGCTGGTAGACATCAGGTGCCGGGTTCAATCCCAAGTCGCGCTTGTCGGCCTAGCCGATCGGAGTTTTTCATGGTTTTCTCCGAAACTTGTGTAATTACGGGATAGGACCCCTTAGAAAGACCCCCACGGAGGGCACTCCCCCTCAGGTCTAGGACCTACAGCAGTCAATCGGCCTTATTCCCAAATCCAATCCAATCCTGTTTTTAAAAAAAATCTAATAATTTTAGTAAACCTAATTTTTAGCTGAAATTTTGTCATTTTTAGCCGCCCCTAGCTGTTAGCCGCCCTGGGCGACCGCCCCGGTCGCCCCCCCCTAAGCACGGCCCTGTATTTAAGACCAATCTTAAAAAGGTGTGTACATTTTTAAAAGCTGAAATAAGTACAATTTAATCAGCTTAATAAATATTTCTTTCAATTTTCTCACATGTCACATAATTATTAATTTTCTGTCTGTTTTAAGGAGTCCAGTAGAACTATGCCAAAAGCCTTTCAAAAACTGACATTTGACATTAATTACTCATGGGATATTTTCGTTAGAATCTAGCGATGCTTCAGTTTAAAACAAAATTTTAATTTTTTTTCTCCCTCTTGGTCACAATATTTCACTTGTGACATAATGGATTGCTAGTTGTCTTGTAATAAAAGTAATTCAATTTTGTGTTCAATTAATTTTATTAATGACTAAAAATTTATTTATAGAAGTATTTTGTTTATTGAAAATTAGTGCTGCAAAATAAACTGAAATTATTCTTTTAAAATGCAATGAAATATTTACTTTTTACTTAATAAAATGTAAAAAAGGTATAAAGACACATAACATCACAGAGTTCAATACATAAGTAGTTTGAGAGGAAGTGAGCCTCTGGGCATATTTTGTGCCAACTAAATATATATATATATATGTATATTTATTTTTTATTTTTTAAGTTGTGTAAAAGAAAGAAAAGGGAAAAAAAAAATTATGTCCATTGTAGGAGTATACGTAATTTTTTTGGTTCAGAGAGTTCTTCAAAAAATAAATAAATAAAAAATTGCATGCATATTATAAAAAAATTTCCTATAAAAATGGATATTATTTTTGAAAGTGCATAATAGCAAAGCAATGCAATTTTCAAGACCTTCCCTTTTAAATTCTGTAATTTCTTAATATATTTAGGTGGTGGCAGTGTAGGGTTGGGTGGTTGGGACCGAAGCCAACTGTCTATATTAAGGACCTAGGCCAATCGTGGTTGAAATGCAATGTGTGAGGGTCTCCATCTAAGGTATCATGCTTCTCTTCATGCGAATTTTAAAGAAAACCATGAAAAACTTCAAATAGCTAGGGCGACAAGTTTGATCGAGATACACCGAGAAAACATTTTCAAAATTTACATAATTTTTTACAGTTTTTTGAGCGATGCTTGTGATTTTTCCTTACTCTTTCCTCTAATTTTCAAATTCCATGAGTTTTCCAGATTTTCTAGGTTTATATTGATTCATGTGAATTCCGAAAATCTGGATTTTCTCAAAAAAAAAAAAAAAATATATATATATATATATATATATAAAATAAATAATAATCATAGTCTGAATCCTATTAAAAAATAAAAAGAAAGAAAACTCGACATTTCACTTGTTTGACCGCAGATGCCATTTTTCTTGGGCGCCAAAGGGAACACAAGGGATATAGGTAATAATATGAATTCAGAGACACATATGATTTTGCCTCCTTTAATTTTGGTACATTGGAAACGAATGAAACTGAAATAAGATAGAAAGTTTTAGTCATTATATAAGTAAAAAGTTATTTAGAGGATGCAGATGCGTGTAAAGTGTAAAACATTGAAATGCATAAGCACAATTGAATAGGGCATGAAATTTCAGTGTAGCAAGTTTTCAGCTGCAACATTTTGATTTCATAATGATTTGAACTTTTCTAATGGGGGGTCTAGAAAACCTTCTAGGGGTCCCCCCCCCCCCTGGCCCTCACCTTCCTACGCCTATGCTGATTGCAGAGAAAAAGTATAAATTTCATTATTCTGTCACTAAATTTGTCAATCAGTCGCAGGAAAAAAAAAGATAAATTTGTTAATGGGTTACAGGACAAAATAGGGATACATCTATTGATTGCATTAAAAAAAAAAAAAAAAAAAAGATTTATCGGTAAGTCTGTTGTGGCAAAAAATCTAGAAATTCACTTATTGTTAAAGAGAAATACTGCAAAGTTTGTGAATTTAGCATAGGAAAAACACAAAATTCTACAGCTAGTATCAAAAAAAGGATCCTTAATTTTTTTCATTTCTAAACAGAACTTTTCACAAAACTTTGTCTTAAAAATGGTTCTTTTAAAAAACTTTTCAATCTGCAAATTAAACTTTTTATAAATTTAATCATTTAAAGGTTAAATATATGACTTGTCACTTTTATATATATAAAGAAAATATGCAAATTTTACATACATAATATCATCTTAAAAATGTATAAACAAGAATCTGAGTACAATGATATTTTTTATTAAAAGAAAAGGAAAAAAAAAAAAAAAAATCAAGGTGCAACAGTGCCCTAAAGTCCCACCCAGCTGTCCTTTATTTATATAGAATCAACACTAAATTAGGTATATTTCAGTTAAAGCTTATAAATTACTTCTACAATTGATTTTCTTTATTTTCTGTGATTTGATTAAGATATATTTGTTCTAAAGATTGTTATCTTTAATATTTTTATATATCATTAATAATTAATCAGTTTGTTTGTTATGACTATTATTTAGATAACATTATTTTTTGTAGGATTTGATCCTCGTGCACATTTAGCAAACTTTCATCACTCTGTGGGTCCTGCACCAACTCCTCAAATACAGTTTGCTGAAGAATCTGGTAAGCATAAAAATCGAGCATCAGGTATAAAGGTTGAAGCTTCAGCTCTGACAAATGATTTGGCAGCTTGTCGAAACTTACTTGTTGCAGCTGCATCGACTTCAGCAGCTTTTCCTGGAATAGATCCTAATAAATTACCCCCTCCTCCGACACCTTCATCCAATCAAGAAAAGCAGATAGATGATAAAGAAAAACTATGGCCTTGCCCATCTTGTAAAGTACCATTTAAAGCAGCATCTGAACTCCAAGTTCACCTTTCAGCACATACAAAAACAGAAAAGACTGTGCCGTGTGATATGTGCGGTAAGCTATTTGCAACAAATGAGCGTGTACGAATACATGTTCGTTCTGCACATGGTGAAAAATCTTGTGCTTGTGATATTTGTGGTAGCGGCTTTAGTTATAGATGTAAGTTGTTAGACCATATGCGAACTCATACAGGTGACAAGCCATTCCATTGTGAGGTATGTGGACGAAGTTTCTCACAGAAAAATCATCTTACGCGACATTCCATGATACACACTGGTGAAAGACCCTATCCATGTGACTTTTGTGGACGTGGATTCTATAGAAAAGATAAGCTTACTCGCCATAGAAGAATTCACACGGGAGAAAAACCATATGCTTGTTTAGCTTGTGGTAAGGCATTTTATAGACGAGATAAATTAACTAGACATATTAAAATGCATAGTGGTGAAAAACCATTTGCTTGTCCAGTTTGTGGCAAGCGCTTTGTTGAAGACAGAGATTTAAAGAGACATAAATGTTCAACTAGGCATTGTCAAAATGCAAATAATGCAGCCAAATTACAAGCTGCTCAAACGAGTACTGGTTTACTCCAATTGCAACAGCTTCATTATCAGTTGCAACAACATCATTTGCAAGCACAAGCACATTCAGGAACACAACATCAACAAGCCCATTCTGCTCCTCAGCATCAACAAGCTCACACACAAACAACACATCAACAGGCTCATACACAAACAACACATCAACAGGCTCATACGCAAACAACACACCAACAAGCGCACACACAAACTACACATCAGACACATGCTCAAACTCAGCATCAGCAGGCTCATAATCAGTCTCAACACCAACAGGCACATAATACACAAACCCAACATCAACAGGCTCACACACAAACCCAACATCAACAAGCACATACGCAAACCCAACATCAACAAGCACATACTCAAACCCAGCATCAACAAGCACATACTCAAACACAACATCAACAAGCACATACAACAAATCAACATCAGCAGGCACATACTCCAAATCAGCATCAGCAGACTCACACTCCGAATCAGCATCAACAGCCTCACAACCAGAATCAGCATCAACAGACACATACACAGAATCAGCATCAACAGACTCATACCCAAACTCAGCATCAGCAGGCCCATACCCAAACACAACACCAGCCTGCTCAAACACATACTCAAAGTGGGCATTCCCAGCAGCCACAAGATCATCAAAATCAAAATCAGCAACAAGGTCCTCAACAGCATGTGCAGCAACAGGCTCCACAACAATCGCAGCAACCACCACCTCAACATGTACAGCAACAGCAACCTCCTTCGCTTGCTCAACAGGCCCCTCCACCTCATATGCAACAGCAGCAGCCACAACAACAACAGCAACAACCTCCCCCTCCACCACCACCTTCACAATCTTCACAGCCATCTCAGAATTCTCAGCCGCCTACTCCTCAAGCACAGCCTCAGCATCCTAATCAAATGCAACAAAATCAGCAGCCACCTAATCAACAGCAACAACAACAACAACAGCCACAGCAACAATCAAACCAGCCACAACACCAGCCACAAGGTATGCCGTCTCATCATCAACAGCCACCATCTCAGCAGCCTCCACCTCAGCATCAGCCTAATCAACATCCTCAGCATCCACCCCCTCCAAATCACCATCAAATGCAACATCAAAATCGCCATTTACCTCATCAACAATCTCCTTCACCACCACAAATGGCACACCAGTCTCCTCATCCATCACAACCCCAACATCAACAACAGGGGCAGCCACCTCATCAGCAACATCAACATCATGGCCCTCCACCTCCTTCTTTAGTTCAGCCTCATCCGTTTCAAGCTTTAAATCTGCAAACCTGACTGGCGGGGTGCACCATTTGGGGTGCACTGAACAGATTTCCTTATAACAGCCAGCAATGAAGTTAGTGATATTATCTTCTTGAGTACAGTACACTATCTTTGAGCATGATGATATCTGTGCTCTTGGTGCATTATGCTTGACATAACATATTTCATCATAAATAGCTCCTAGCAAACTAAATAAATATTCTAACAGGTTATTACTAAAACTTATTGCCAGATAACGCCTTCTGAGATTATTTTGACATGTTGGGAGAATTAAATTTGTAAAAGCAATTGTTGGATGTTTATTGTATTGAACAGTAGCTTTCGGTTGCTGAGATGGTGGAACTTCTAGTTGATTCTTGCAAACATAGTATAAACATACTGATTGTAATTACTTAAGATTTAAAATCCTATTGCAGCCTTCATCTATGGTGAAACTGTAGATTAATTGAGACAGATGCTTTTTACTTAAATCTCTTAATAATATCTATTTCAAACAAGTAGTTTGTGATTTTGTTTGTGAAGGTTAACATTAAAAACTTATTTTGCATTTGTTTTTAAAAGCACATTATGTTTAAAGTGTTATATTTTTATCAAAATTTGTGCTGTATAAAGTTGTTATCTGTTATCAAATATATGCATCAACATAAAGTGTTAAGAATTCCAAACTGCGTTTTGGAACTTGTGATATTACATTTAAATAGGTGTTAAAACTGCTGTTGATTGCCAAAAGATTTTTTATTCAAAAATATTATCTTAGGTGCATTTTAAGAACCAATCATATTCCTTTTTGTTTTAAGAAATGAAACAAGCAAATGAAATAGAAAAAGAAAGTTTTGCTTGTTTTTTGTAAGAAAATGTGTAACATAATAAAATTGTTAAAATTAGTCTATAAACAACAAATTGTTTCTATATGTGAAGTGTTAAAAACTATTAAATATTATTATTTTTAGTTTTAAAGGCTTAAATTTAATATCTGAAATGAAGCTTTGGCAATTGTGGGTTAAATGATTTAAGTTATTTGCTCATTGCAAATGTAGAAAAAAAAAATCTTTATTTTTTTAAGGGGTGTAATGAAATTTTAAAATGGAAACTAAACAATTTAATTAAATAAAAATTATTTTCAATGAATAGATAATATTAAACTAAACTGTTCCCAAATTTCTCTTCAGTCATTTTGTTTGTGCTTGTTCACAAAGAGAAACAATAAAATAGTTGTTCAATTATTAATTTTTCCCCCCTCTTAATTCTAGGTATCAAATCAAAAACACTTTTGTAGGTAATGTGTGTATGTATGCTTTTATCAGGTACATATTTTATACTTAAAAAAAATCATTTATATTACTAAAACTAAGGGGCTTTCCCCATGCTCATGCCACACAACCCCCCCCCCCCTTTCTAAAGGAGGCTCTTCTCACTAAGACTGTGGGGAGTCTATCCACTAGATTACAGCTTTGCCTTTCTGTGATTAGAGTATTAAGAGTGCATAGCACAAGACAGAAGCAGAGCAATATTATTATAGAAATCATCCGCATATTTGATATCAAATTGAAATGTATATGTAATTCTATATCATCTGCTTAAATAGTGGAAAACCTGGAAATTGAGTGCGATATTTTGTCCTGTACTGCTATGTTAAGAAATTAATAAATTTCAAATAACTTACGAAGTTTTAAAAAATGAACTTTTGTAGTTAATTAGGTTTATTCCAGCATCACAACTAATATTTTAACACTTTGAGGTCTAAGCCCGAGCATCACTCGGGTTGCCATTTTCGGCGAAGCGAACTAAGCCCGAGATTCTCTCGGGGTCAACTTTTGACACTCTTAAGCTATAAAAGTATCGACTAAATTCGTTCGCCGACTTTTCAAATATCGTCCACAAACCTTTTAATTAATATATATATATATATATATATGGCAGCACTAAACCGGAGTAAGTATTGTATAACGATCTAGAATCAGAGTTCAACTCAAATTATTAAAAAAATAATAATAAATTTTTGGAAAATGAATAATGATTTAAGGTTATGAAATTTCTGAATATGAAAGTGGAATTTTAAGAAATACATTAGTTAATGAGTAATTGTGGAAATAAATTTTCCCATAGAATAACATAGGCCTTGGATTTGGTATTGTTCCCTCTTAAGACTGAACCTTATTTTTTAAACTATAGAAAAGATGAATGATAAATGAAACTGCAGGATTTCGAAAACTTGTATTTAAGTGATAAAACAGTGGGCATGAAATGTGAAACAGGCTACATACATACACACATACTATGAAAAATTTGGATGTATTATTTTAAACTAATTTTAATTCTCTTATGTTTGCTTTGTATTCTGCTTTGTGCCAATATAATTTACTGGTCAAAAAATGTATTTTACTGTATGAAAAATTCCAAAAATTTTAGGTAATCTAGTCATGAAGACTTGGTTGCCAAAGTTTTGCCAAAGTTTTACCTTGTTGAGTTATTCATGTTTATTTTGTTATAATGTTGTAATCTTATAATACCTCATTGTTCTTATTGAAATAGTCTGGGATATTGATGTAACATTCACTGTTAATTTTTTTTTATATTAGCTATGTAGTTATATACCTGAATTACTGACTCTGTGTCTAAGTGGTGGATCCATGTTTTTTTTTTTTTTTTTTTTTAATATTTTAAGCGATGATGTATTAAAAAATATAATAATAAATAAGGCCAGTAATTCCTTTATTAATTGTTCTCTTTTAACATTTCATATGTTAATTGTATTAAAATAATGTTTCCCATGAAGTAATTAAATCAGCAATCAATTATTACATGCATTTGACTATCGAATTTGTTTTGTAAAGGAGAAAAGTCCGAAACAAATCTGTCATTAATATGCAATGAACTATGCAATTTGTTTTGTAATGAAGAAAGGTCCCAAACAAATCTGTCACTAATATGCAATGAACTATGCAATCTGTTTTTTATTATTATTTGAATATTCATATTTTTATTTTGTATCGTAAAATTGTTGTTGTGTGCCGAAATTATGAATATTGAAACTAATCATATTAATTAAAAAATTTTATTAGTGATTTCTTGTATGATTAATGAAAAATGTCTTCAGAGATATTTTTTAAATGTTTAATTTTATGAGGATTGTTACAGAGAAAATTGTTTTATCTTGTTTTAATTTGACATTTGCTTGTATTAATCAAAATTTCCATTTGCTTAAGAAAAAATGCTACTTTTTTTTTGTATTCATATTTATTCTACTAATTATTTTCATGTTATCTTAGAAATATTATAGTTGATAAATTTTTCTTCCAGGCCAGTTTTTTTTTTTTTTTTTTTTTTTTAACTCTAGTGCCTTGACTTTATGCATGATTACTTTTTCACTTAAGTTTGGGAAATACAAAGCTTATAATTAAATGATTTGTATTTTTATTATTATATATATATTTTTAAATATACACTTTTTTTCCTTTTTCATTCTTGACTATCTAAAATTCACTCTTTCTGTTTTAGTATCAGCTTAACCTCTTCACACCCGAAACTATGATTACAACACAAATAACCTTTCATAGTTTTTAGATACATATAGAAATGTTATACATTACAGAAAAATGCATTTTTCTAAAATTGGTATGTTAGGGGATTAGTAGTATGGTCCACATGTATGGACTTCAAATTACTAACTGTCCTAAATATAGCATAAAGTAAAATTTGATGACCTCAAATAAGTTAATAATCTCTAATGCTGCAAATTTTTATACTGTAAAGAAGGTCTAAGTACTGTATTTTCATGCGTATAGTCTGCAGCGGTGTGTAAGTCACAGGGTGCTGTGTTTAGCCCTGAGAAGAATTTTTCATCTGATAATCTGCAGATACAAATCATAACATGCAAAATATTGATAAACTGCCATACCTTTTATTCCACATAGCTGTTATTTAAAAGATAACTATAATGTAACCCCAGTGGCAGAAACACTGACATAGTCGCGGACACAAAAAAACGGCTTGTGGGACAATCTTTGTCTGCACTAATAAAACAAAATTGCTCACAACTTTCGGATAGACTTTGTCTGCAGTCATAAAAAAATTGTCTGCAGTTTACGGACATTTTTTGCCCACGACAATGTGCTAGCGATTTATGACGTCTTAGACATAATTAAATAATTTTAATTATGGAAAATGCCCCCTCCCCCCATCCCCTTTCTTAGTCTTGTAGATTGAGTGATAGCTATGTGTCAAACTTTCTTGTTTTTCTGTAATTTCTTTGCAAAGAGTTTCATGAAAAACAGTAAGTTTATTGATGTTTTGTTCTGTGCGGTGTAGTGATTGCTACATTACCAAATTTTACTGTGTTTCTAAAAATTGTTGCATACTGAGTTTATCCAGTGACTTTTTGGTTTTAGAAAATGTGAAGTATTAATATGTGTTCATAGTAATATTAATTATAATGGTTACCTCATTACTAAATTATCGTATTAGTAATACATTTATTATTTATAATTATTTATATTGTGTTGTGTAAAACATTGCTATAAAATATTTAATTGAATGAGTTCAACTTATTTTTGTATAATTGTTGTTAAGCTCTCCCCCCCCCCCCTCCCCCTTCAAGATTGCCGCTATCAGCTTTCAGGCTTTTTGAGTGTAAGCCATTTTTACCCCTGATTACATGAAAATTTTTCAGACAGATTGTGTAATTTTAAAAGCCTGTTTCAGACAGCTACAAAACCTTCTGCCACTGGGAATGTAACTATTAAAAGTAATTATAAATTTTTAAAAAAATTACATCTTACTAATTGCTATTTTTCTATTTAAAAGAACCTTCTGAACAAAACCGATAATTTAGCAAATGAACATAAACATGTTGACATTAGGCTAGAAAAGTATATCCTGAAGAGGGAGACCAGTCCTACTAGCTCAAATACGCCATACATGAACCAGATCTTTAGTAGTCTGATCAAAATCTAAAAATAGTAAAAATGGCTTAATTTGTATAAAGCAAAGCAAAGAGGTCCACAGGATAGAAGAGGTTAGGTTGATTAAAAACGAATATATAATTAAAGTAAAAGAAATAACAACAACAATTAGATATACTTGTAATTTTTACTGTTTTTTTTTTTTTTTTTTTTTCAGTGTACAGATGTTTTTCACTTGGAGAAATGATAAATTCTGTGATTTAATCTTCAAGACAAAAATAAGTTTGTAATTATTTAGTAATTGTTGTTTGTGTGTGTAGTATAGTTGAATTACAATTCAAATTATTTGTTATTGATTTGAGGTGGAAGATGTATTGGCATTTAAAGCATTGATTTTATTTTGAGGTTGTGTTAAAAATGATTTTGTCTTGTTATGTTGATGACGATGATTATTACGTTTATTGTATTTTTGTGATTTGTTAATATCTTATTAATACACTTAACATTTATGATTATATCTGTAATTCTAAGACATTGTTACTCACTTTTTTTTTTCTGTTAAAGTCATTTTTATTTTCCTATTTTGTTTAATGTATGTATGCAACTTTGTGCAAGACAATATTTTGTGTGTGTGTGTAATTCATTTTATGACATACTGTAAAAATTAGGAAGAAATCTTGTTTTTATGAAGTGGTTGTTTATAGCTTTTTATGTATTTGTTATTTTATTATTTCTTTTTTTGCTGATATACTTATTTGTTAACCATATGAAAATAAAACTTTATGTTGACTTTTTTAAAAGTGTTAAGTCTGTTTCATTGAAATTTTATCAAAGTGTCTATAAATTGTATATACTAGTTATTGGTTTTGGTTCTTATTTCTAAGAAATTATTCATTTGTTTTGTATCATCTGTAACAAATTTTGTGCCATTTTATTTTTTACTGTGTTAGTTTGGCATTTTGTTGGTGGTGGGTTGTGTATTTCGAATCTACTAAACTTTGAAATGATAGAAACGAACAAAATTAAAATATCAGATGCAGAATTTTCTGTTGTAGCAACATAATTTTTTTTTTTTTTTTTTTCCCATTTATTTTGATATGATGTATATATGTAACAAATTTATTAATTTGGGTGCTAATATAAGAGAAAAGTTACAGGTCAAAATTGTTATCATTAAAGTCATATAATTTGAATTTTGAAAAATGTTGCTTTTAACCTTTTACAAGCCAATGTTCTACAAATGGAACATGGAATTAAAAATTCATTTAAAAATTAAAAAAGTGACTTCAAAAAATTATCATATATAACAGAAAGATGACTTGATTTTTTGAAATAGAAATTACAGTTCAATCATAAAAGGGGAAATGTACAGAAAATTATAAAAATTACCTATTTTCCCTTTTACCCCACAGTTTAAAAATTCACATAATTTAGAAAAATAAGCAAATGCTTCTAAAAGTGGGCTGGCATTATTAAAATATAATATTAAATAAATAATATTAATTATAATAATCTTAAATTATATTATTATTATTTACACATTTTAATGATAGAGTTCTTTAAACTAAAGAATTAAAAGGCAAAATATGTAAAAAACTAATTTAAATTACATCCGGATCTGAATGTGGCGTGTAAAAGGTTAATAATTTTTAGAATATTATAAATAGCTAAATCCGCTTGAAATCTTGATGTGATTTATTAAAATTCCTTTAATTTCCTTATTATGCTTATTTCTTTGTACATAGCAGAAATATGAATACGTTAACTAATCTGCCACTTTTTAAATACTTAGTTTTCTTTAATGGAATTATCAAATTAGACAGAGAAATTACCAAATTAGGTGATAAATATTTTACCTTTTAAATTGTAATAATGTAAAGAGCTGTTGTGAGTTTTCAGAATGTGAAAATCGAATTTTAAAAGAAATAAATTAGGGGATGAGTAATTCTATGAATAAATTTTTCCAAAATAAGTAATTCTATAAATAAATTTCCCAAACACGAGACAATAACATTGGCTTTGGTTGTAAGCAAGGGCATATAATTGCTCTTAAGGAAAAATCATAAATTTGATGGAAATCGGCAAAAGTCGAGAAATAGTGATTAAATGTGAAATTTCAAATCAGAAATGTGAATTTATAAAATGTAAAATGCCAACAGGATTGAAAATGATCTAGAAAAAAAAAAAAAAAAAAAAAAAATAATCAAATGCTGCTCACCTCGATTATAAAACCATAACTTTTTTTTATTTGTGAAATTTTTATTTTATCTTAGTGTTCTGTCTTTCATGAAACATGTTTTTCATTTGGAATTGAATTTTGTTATGGTATTGTTAAGATTAATGTGTTTATTTATTCAAATAAATTATGCAATAAGAATTGAATTAGAAATGAACATTAAATTTCTGTGCATGAAGTATAATAACTTTTAGGTTATTGAACATCATCAATGTTTCATTCTTTTTTTTTTTTTTAATCAGGGTTCACATTAGAGGGGTGGGATTACAAGAATCCCACTATATTTTTAAAAATACCGCTCAAAAATATGTTACTATGGAGCTTTTACCACAATTTTTTTTTTCTCATTATTCATTGAGTATTTCATCCACTTTTTAGTTGCTTTGGATAATATAATAATTGCTTTTGAAGCCCCCTGTTTTTTGCTTTTCTAGAATTTGAGTTTTTTTTTTAAATATGGGTAATTTTTTCAAAACACTTCTTTATTCTAAAAATTTATTAAAAACATATATGTATAAAGATGTGTATATTTTATTAACAATCAGCTAGAAAGTTTAGAAGCGAAGATTGCAATTATATATGAAATAAAATAAATAATTACTCAAATTTCAAAAATCCCACTTAAATTTTTGTTAGAATGAGGAATCCCACTCATTACTTTTTGTTAGTGTGAACTATAAAAGTTATTAATAAAAGTAAATGTACTATTTATTATCTTTACTGCTTAGATAATTAAACAAATAGCATTTGCTTTTTAATAATGAATTATTTATGAAATATAATCATGGAATTAAAATATTGTTTTAATATGCTATTATATATAAATATTATTTGTATTTTGGCAACTACCAATTAATCAATTTTAATGTTTATTTTTTATCATTTTCCTTTAAAAAAAAAAAAATGCATTCCTCATTAGTTTTCCAATTTACTGTATCCCATATTCTTATCTTAGTAAAGGAAATGTGTAATTTATAGTTTGTCACAAAAAATGAAAAAAAAAAAAGTATTGAATCTATTCATTATTTTTTTAATTTAAAAAATACCGCTTTAGGTCTTCGTCTTCTTTTTAATTGTGATATTCCTAATCTATAATTTTAACTATCAGTATTTTACTTTTACAAAATTGTTGTGTGTGTTTTTATTATACAAGTATCTTTATTATACATTTTTGTATACTATCTTTAAACTTTTTATTACAAGAGTTTTACTTGTGTAATAAAAAGTTTAATTTTACAAGTGATTTGTTAGAACAATATATTTTACACCCAAAATCATAATTTATTCAAATTTATAATTTCAAAATATAGTACCAATTTTTTTTTAATTATTATTTGTGTAACAGTTGTAAGATTTTTCAAGTGAGATTTTTACTAAATATATAAGGTTTATGCTAATAAATGTAACAATGTTTTTTAGCCTTCATTTCCAGTTGTTTTAAAGATTATCTTTCAGTGTTATGTATTTGTTTCAATTAATACAATTTGTCATTTATTGGCCCATGTTGTTTTAAGTCACAGATTGAAAATGAAAATTTTACTTAATGAAGTTCTATGCAATTGTCATGGCTTTTAATAGTAGTAAAATGCAGTAATAAGTCATTTTCCAATTGTTTAAACAATAATACTAATAATCCCTTCTGTTGCTTGCTATTTTTTGTTACTGCTTTGAGAGCTTTTATTAATTAATCCTAATTTTTATATGTGCATTTGAAATTTCCTCTAAATCAAGCCTATTCACTTAACCCTTTGCGGCGCAGGGTAATTCGGATCATTTAAATTACACTCCCACCAGAATTTACGAACAAAATTAAAATAAAAGAAATTTTCAATTTTCAAGTTATAAAAAGGGGCCTTTTCTGCTATGTTATAAATGTAAATTTTTGCTAAGAAATTTCCGGGATGAGTTTTTGCACTTGAGAATTAAAATTAGGTGTTCCATCAGCGGGAACACTGCGACTGAAAGGGTTAAAAGATTTCAAGGATCACTTTGGAAATGCGTTCAATTCTAGCAGGCTGCTTTATATATGTATGCCAAAAGCTCAAATAGTAAATGGCTTTAAATAGAAAGTGTTAATATAAAATTCCAATACAACATATATACAGACATGCCAAGTCTCCTGCTTTTGGCAGGAGTCTCCTGATTTTTGCTTGTTTTTCCATGCTCCTGATTTACCACTCATTTCTCCTGCTTTTCTGATGTAATTTCTATCTGTCCCTCTTAGCATAATTTATGCTTAAAATTTGTGGGATTGGGTAAAAAAATTTGAAAGAAAATTTAAATTTATCTCGCCCTGCAATTTATCAGGTTCAGTTTGAATGTGAATTACTATACAATGCTTTGAAACTCATTTTTGCTAAGAATAAATTTTTAACTTTCATTTCTGCATAAAGAAAAATGTCTTATTATTAAAAGATTTTTTTTTTTTTTTTTTTAATACAATAACTATTGAAAACTTAACTTAAAGAATTCAAATTTTACTAGAATATAGCTGATATTTTCATTTCTTTATTACCTTTTCTTTTACAAAGATATTTAAGATCCTTATTGTTTTATATTAGGAGCAGAATGATCAAATCTGATTATTTTGACTTAAATTTTAAACAACTCTATGTCTGAGGTTTTTTTTTTTTTTTTTGATAGTTTGTTTTACTGCAAGAAACATATATTATTCATTTAATTTTAATACTGATGCTTTGTAAATACCTCCTAAGCTTATAAAGCTTTACTTAAAATTAAATTTGCATTATTTAACTCATTTTTCCTATGAACTTTCTTGTTGGAAAAGGTCTCCTAATTTCTGTTAAAAAATCTCCTGCTTTTTTTGTCATTAGAAGTTGGCATCTCTGTATGTATGTCAAAAGCTCAAATAGTAAATGGCTTTAAATAGAAAAATGTTAATATAAAATTCCAACACAACATATTTATCTAATGTTTTGTAATTCTATTTCGTTAGTAGTTTTACAGTCGGAAGCTGTAATGTTTTAGATTCAATGTACTTCTGTTGACTGCTACAGGCATGAGAATTTTCCGCGGATTCGCGATTTTCAGCGTTTTTGCGGTTTTTGTTAATTTTGCGATTTTTTATTTTATTAAAATCAAACTCCATTAACGATCAGTGTTCAAACGCTTCACGAAAAACTTTAGATTCTCAATCTTTTTCCATCCAAAATATAAATGTCAATATTCATTTTAAACATGCTTTATCAGATTCTGTAACATATAAAAGAACAGAATTATTCAATATTTCTCACGCATGTAATTTTTTTTATCCCCTCCTTTTTCATCTCTAACGATTGCCAATCAAACATTCTCCGGGAAGCCTTTTATTTTTGAATATTTATCCATCCACAATATTAATTTTAAACTTACTTTATGATATTCTAGAACCCATAAAGAAGTAGAATTGTGTAATATTTCTCTCATGAACTACTTTTTACCCCCCTTCTTTCCCATTTTCCACCACCAGCCAATGATTGCTAGCTAACTTTTTTTTTTTTTAAACACATGTTTTATTGTGTTGGATGTGCATTATTCTTTTAGTTTAATTTGTCACTTTTAAAATATTTTGTATAGTTTTTTCCTGTGAGCTTTATTTTTCATTTGAAATAAATTTGATGAACGTACATTTGTATAGATTTCCCCGTGGGCGTTATTTTTCTTTTAAGATTAATTTTATGAACATGCGTGTTTCCTCTTTTTTTAATTTTCTGCACTCTCATGCCTGCTGCTACCATGGCCATTTGTATTGTTTTAGCTCAGAATCAGAACATACTACTTAATAGATTTACACTAAAAAGTATTTAATACATTAATATACTGCAAAATTAAAACCAATAAAATTTGTTTTAAAAGAATGTTTTTGGTTGCATCTCATGACCTTTCTTAGTTATTTGGATTCTTCCAAACTTTTTAGTTTCTTTTAAGGTTGTTTAATTTTTACTTGTGCTTTTGGATTTTAACCCTACAAAGCCTGATTTTTTGTTGTTGTTGTTTCTGTGTCTGAATTAAATATATGTAATGATACTAATGACTAGTAGTTGGGTAAAAATAATTTTAGAAAAGAATCATAAACAAATATTTTATTAGGAAATCAATTTTTTAATGTGAAACATTCTTAAAAATAAAGATTTTCAAATATATAAACTGCAGTAATGCAAAAACTAACCTACCTCTGCAATGTAAACTTTTTCTTTTTCCAACGCACAATATTTTTTTCTGAGTCAAAACTCTAATAACTATTTTTTGTCAAATGTTTAATGCAAGGCTACAGTGCAAATTTCAAATTATTTTGACAATAAAGGGAACATTAGTGATATTTACAAAATGCCTGAGTTATGTAGTTGCTGTGTATGTATAGTTGCTCTCAAATGCTGATAGATGTCTATACCAATACTAGTTAGTTGTCGGGTGACTAAGGTGCCCGTTGAAAAATTATCATTTCATTTTATTTATTTCCAACTTCAAATAATTCATTTGCTATCAAGCCCGTGCAAAAATTTTATTTATCTCTTTGTTACATTTAAAATTATTATTATTTTATAGACGTCATTTTTTAGATCATCACAATATCATACAGATGCAAATTTAATTTTTTTTCACGTAAAAGCATATTTTATTTTATGCTGAAAAAAGAAAAAAATTGGCAACAATTAAAAATTTAAATGTGTATTTTAAAGCTATGTCTATTTTCATATTTTAATTAATTTTTAAAAAGTATAATCAAAAATTCAATACAAATATGGTGCCATATAAAAGGGGCGATTTTTCTGAATCCATCGGATTAAACAGCTTATCGATTGGAATTTTAGATTTTTTAAAATTAACTAAAGTATGAAAATTAGGTGGCAACTTGCGTTCACACACAGACAAGAGTCTAGGGAAATCTCTTAGCCTTTTTAAGAGGGACAGAGTCAGTCAGTGATGAACATAACTATATATGCTGATTTCTTAGAGGTAGAGGAACATTTAAAGTAGTTGTTTCACATGTGGCACTATGTACTTTGTAGGGTTAAATAGATTGCTAAAATTTTTCTTGTGTTAATAAAAAATATAATTTTATAACTCTCATAAATTTCATCGCAGTAACAGAACTTTACTGAGCAGTCAGCAATCTGGCCACCTCTAATTTAAAAATATATATTTATTTGTAATTAGTCAGTTAAAACCAGTAATTTATTTATCTAATGACTTTTTAGGTGTTTGTTGTAATTTGAGTAAAGCAATTTTTTTTTTAAATAAAATCTTACATATTTTTAGCAATAATAATAATGTTTATATTTATTTTTTCATAGCCATTAAATATTTTTTGTAAATGTTGAATTGATTTTATGGATACTGTACTTATTACTGCATTTTTTTAGTTATTTGAAATTTAATGTTTAATTATTTGCTGTGTTAGACCTGGTTGTGCGTTACAACATATAAATTTTATGCTTTTCAATAATAATATGATTGTGCCATATATATTTTCTTTCTTAATAAGTGTCATAGATTTACCAGTTGTAACAAATTGCATAAAAAATAAGTGTAAATTGTTTTATGACATCAGCTTGAGCTTAATTTCTTAAAAATAAACTTTATATTAAGTCTTATGTTGTTTTTGTTTCAGTTCTACTCAATTACACTTTAACACACAAAAACAGATGTTCTGCAACCAATTGTTTTGTATTTTCCGTCCTTTTAGCTATTTTCTTTTTTTAATTAGTTTAAATGCAATGCCCAGTAATTATACTTATTTCTTTGAAGTATTTAATAAACAAGGGTCATAGCACTCCTATATTTTTTCCGATTTTTTTATTGAACTTACACCACAATTTTTATAAAGAAAATTAAGATTTTTGTGGTAATTTTGCATGAAAATCTTTACAATTTTTTTTTTTTTTTTTTTAAGTTGTGGTGTGAGTTTAGTAAAAGGATCGTAAAAAATATAGGAGCGCTATGACCCCTGAATAAAGTTTTAATTTAAAATCTTAAAAAATATTTCTCATCTTAAAGCTGTAAGTTAATTTTCTCTCCTTTTCTTTATAATTGAATTTTCTGATGAAATGTTTTGTATTTACCAAATAATTTTTAAATGTTACTATTTTAGCAAAATTTAATATAACAGTGATTATTTATTCTTTTTTTTTTAATTAACACTGATAATTATGAAAAAGTAATAAATAACTTTCAGCATATCAATCTTATAAACTTTAATAAATTTTAAATCCAACGTTTCGGCTAAATTCCTTCATTAGCCTTCCTCAGGGAAGAATGATGTTAAAAAACACATAAACAT
Source organism: Salticus scenicus (assembly GCA_963930645.1). Taxonomy (NCBI): domain Eukaryota; kingdom Metazoa; phylum Arthropoda; class Arachnida; order Araneae; family Salticidae; genus Salticus; species Salticus scenicus. The sequence goes on along the minus strand of OZ005661.1, from coordinate 112,028,830 downwards.
AGAAAATTTAAGTACATGATACCACAATTACAACTTCAAAACATTTAACAGATGATTACACAAATTGTAAAAATATACTATATACATTTTTAAAAATATGCTAAAACACTCAAAGGAACATGAAACATGATCACTACAAGACAAGGATAAAGAGCTACTAAAGCAAAGGTTAAAAATATCAAAATTGCGGGGTTGCCAGAACTAAATTAAAGCAGGGTAACCATAAATTAATTTAAGCCCAAGAAATGAAGCCAAATTGAGGGGGGGTTTACGGATAAGGAATCGTTACAAATTTCTGATTTTCTTTTAATAATTTCAAATGATTCATAAAGAAGTGCTTGGTTTCTATTGTCAGTATTGTAAATTATTTTGGCATTTTCAAAATCGGGGTCAATGGGATTAGTATTATAATTTCGTGAAAAAGCTGTGTTGGGTCTATTATATTTTAAATCTGCAATATGCTCCTTCATTCTATCACAAAAAGGTCTATTAGTCATACCTATATAGTAGTTAGTTTTATTATCCACTTTATATGGGATTTCATAAACACCAGATTTTAATTTGGGGGGAGGAGGATCAAGTTTTTTAGAAATTAATGAATTTAATTTTAAAGGAGCTTTAGCAACCAAATTAACTTTTTTATGTTTAAATAATTATCATTAAAGTTAAATTAATTATAATTTTATAATTATTGTGGTATCATGTACTTAAATTTGGTAATGGGATGGGTATCTTTCGAAAGGTCTCGTCAATACCTTTAAAACGAATGGTCGAACCATAAATCTGTGATAATTTAAAACAAAGTTATCGATTTTTTTTTTTACTTTTAATTAAAAAAAAAAACAGAATTTTTTTTTTTTTTTTTTTTTTTTTTTAACGAAATTTAACCAAACTTGGTATTTAGTTGGTCCCTGACATAAACTGGTGCTGATTACATTTGGGGATCAATCGCTCAACAGGTGGCGCTGTGATCTCATGTTTTCTAAATTTTTAACATGGCAATATAGGACAAAATTTCGTATAAATGTACATAATGAGAGTTATTTTTAACTTGTGATTGTAAAATTAATATGAGTTATTGATAATAGTAATAGTTAACTAGGAAAAAATTTTTGTGCATGTGGGGGCATCGCTTCCCCCCCTGGGGGGGGGGAAGTACCCCCCCCAAGGGGGGGGTAAATTTTGAAGATGGGTATCTTTCGAAAGATCTCGTCAATACCTTTAAAATGAATGGTTGAACTATAAATCTGTGATAATTTAAAACAAAGTTATCAATTTGTTTTACTTTTAGCAAAAAAAGAAAATTTTTTTTTTTTTTTTTTAATATTGTTACTGATTGAATATGTATTACTTTTAACAAAAAAAAAAAACTTTGAAAAAAAATCGTAATTTTTTTTTTTTTTTTTTTTTAATATTGTTACTGATTAAATATGTATATAGGAAAATATAGAAGAAAGTCTTGTGGTGGCCACAACATACTAGTTTCATATGTATGTATGAAAAGAAATTAGTCTCTATTTTCATTAATGAACTTATTAGTTCAGTAGCCAGTGGTTCAATCCAGTCATTTATCACCTTTAGAATTTTTTTAATTTAAAGTTACGGAAATTGTATTTCTCCTTATTACTTTTTGATAAGATTGATATCAGTTCGGATTAAATATTTCTTTTTCTTGCCTACAGATTTGTTTCATTATTTTGTTCATTACTTCACAATTAGATCAGTTTTCCTTTTTCTTGCCTACTGATTTGTTTCATTATTTTGTTCATTGCTTCACAATTAAATCAGTTGTGTTTTTCCCTTTATAGAAAGTTAAAATTTTTATAAAGAATGCATTTTAATAGCCGTATTGTTGGTATCACATGCGAGGGGCCCACATTTGGGGTATCGCATGTGATATATATAAATTCTAAAGTTTTTTAAATCTTATTTGAACATAGCTCCACTGAAACTCGCCACCCCAGATTTTTTAAAAAGTTGACACCTATGATGATGAGTGTAGAATAATTTTTCTCCACCCACAATGTAAATGCTACTTTTAAATTTAGTTTATTATAACCCCAGAACCTATAAGAAAAGATTTTTTTCAGGGACTACAAATATTTTAAATTATTTCCAAATAATCTCACAATCTTCCATCTTATTTATTTATATCATTTAGTAAAAGTGTTATTTCATAATCTGTGTAACTTCCAAATAATCTTGTATATATATATATTTCTTTTTGGAATTTCATTATATCATTTAGAAAATCAAATGTATTATTTCATAATCTGTGTAATTTCCAAATAATCTCACAATCTGCTGCGTAATTTTCGTTTTTTGTTTTTTCTCCCAGTGTATCATAGTAGAATTATAAGAATAAATATTTAATAATTAAATAAGTTTGGAAAACTTACTCAGGAATTAAACTGCCTTACTTTTTCTTCAAATAATTTAAGAAGTTTCCAATGCAGCAGTATAAATGGTAAATAAAAATTACTGGATATTTTCTCCTCGTTGGTATTAGCTATTGTTATGTTATATTTAATATGTTTTATGATTAAATGATTGTTTAACGAGATGTTTAAAACGATAGTGTAAAATGTTTGCATTTGTTATAATATTTGGATAAAAAAAAATCCCTCTGAAGTCCTCTTTTTTTTTTTTTTTTTTTTTTATTATAAATGGTCCTCCTAAGTCCTCTTTTGAACTGTAAATGGTCCTCTTTTACCCTTTTCGGTAGCTAAAATATGTTGGGAGCCCTGAGATTGTTTTAGTCTCTACAGATTAATAACTCAAAGTAATTCCAGGCTTAAAAATACTAATAGAATTTACATTATTCTCTAGATTACTGAAACTATTATTATATATGAGCAATTTATGAATTGCTAACACTTCTTGTGATATTAAACTTTGTTTGGTATCCCTTATTCACAGACAAATTTTGTTTTGCTGTTAATAGATGCAGAGAATTTCGCTACTGGGCTGAACATGAATAAATTTGTCAGTGAAGATATAATTTGAAAAAGCTCTTAACATATAATAGCCATGCTTTAAACTATATCATATTATGTTCTTGTTGTTATTGAAATTATGCTAATAATTTTATTATATTAGCTTGTAAAAATATTTACCTTAATTTTAAATACAGTATAGGATCCATTATCCGGAAACCCGTTATCCAGAATGCTCCAAAAACCAGAATGCAAAATGCCAACTACCAAAATTTTTAATTATCGTAAAATTTAAGAATTAAAGTTATACAATAGCAGCAGTCATAATTATAGTTTTACAACCTATTTTCTTTAATGCTATGGTGTTATTCTGAGGAAATATGGTGAGCAAAAATTGTCCAAACAAAATCCTATACTTCAATAATCTGTTTCTGTTGTGCATATCCAAAACTGAATTTTCATTGATAACAATTAATTGTAAAATGTCATTCTAGCAATTTCCTTACTTTACTCTCTGTGTAATGCCCTACAAAGTATGTGCATTGGTACAAGCATTTTGTGTGTATTTATGATATAACTATATGCTTCAACTGCCAGTTTTTCATACCTTTTCAAACTATGCTGAAATTTTAAAGAGCTACCTCAAAACAACCTGCCAAGTGTGTGTGTGTATATATATATATATATATATATAACCTTACTGTAATTTTCCCTGAAAATGTTGATTTTCTCTATTTTCTAAGTAGAATATTTGTACTGCTTATAGTTTGAGAAATATTAAACATGGTTGTTCAATATTTGTATGTAGTTATAGTTCTCTGAAAGACATATACTACAAAATATCATTCAAGCACCCCATGAATCTTTAAGTATTCGGTCTTTGCATAAATTCGTGCAGTTTTTTATTGCTTCATTTCATAAAAATACATCAAATCAAATGACAATTTTTAATCAAAATACTCTCCATTACTTTCTCCATTACTTTACAACCTTTGCCCATTTTTCGGGTAAGAAATGTATAACACGGCGATAGAAGCTCTCGTCTTTGGAGGCAATAAAATGATCTGCGTCTGCACGAACTTTTGCAGTGACCTAATAAAATGAGGATACATTTGGGAAGGTGGCTGGTAAATGGTAAAAATTATCAAAAATATAGAAATTGAGATGTAGTTTCCTGCTAAAATTAAATTAGCATAAGAAAAGTTTTAAGACCAAACTTATACATTTTTTAAGTTGCAATGATAATAAAGAAATACATAAACGCTTGATATTCAATTAAACAGAAAATTTCAGAAACTCTTTTTCTCCCTTCCAATAAATTGTTTTAAAATAGTTACCTAAATATTTTAGGAAGGATACGTTTTCCATTTTTAAATAATCATAGTGTCCAATTTAACATTAAATAAATCAATGATTATATTTTATTTACAAATGTGAATCTAATAAAAGAAATAAATCTTGAAAAAAACTGCCTCTTATTTAGATAGACTATCGCTGAGCGTAATGGGGCATTCATTCTGTATTTCCGAAGAAACAAAAATTAAAGGTAAAAGCAGAGGGGGGGGGACGGGGGTAAATGAAAAGGAATGCTTTTGTGGTGTTTTATGGTAAACTTATTTTAAAAATCTGCTTTTGTGTAATTTAGGTTAAATAATTCCCGTCCTTTGATTCAGTTTCTCCAAATTTTACTTTTAATTTTAATAATAGTTTTATTGTAATGTCATAGTTGTTATCTTGTGGTAGTGAATTTTACAGTATTTTTATATATGATATATTTATTTATTTGAATAAGTATTTTATCTTCTGTTTTAGAGTTTATTTTTGTAAGTTTCTAAAAAATATATTGCTAAGCTTGTGAAATTCTTAATTGATTTCATCAATGAATGAAACCAGTTTTACTTCGTAGGTAAAATATATAGGTGGAAAACTAATCAAGATACACACACAAAATTTGTGAACTTACAAAAAGTATTTATTTTATAATGGGTCAAGTTTGTCCCGTTTTTAGCTCTACAAGGTATTGATTTGAAAAACCAAAGTATTAATCTACCTTACACCTGTTTGGGAAAAGTAATTCAGTAGAGAGCCAGAAATCCACCGAAGTCTGAAATTCGCACAGCTTGTCAGATATAAACAATGAAATTCACTATTAATAAGTTACAAAACTGCAAATCAAAAATTTTTAAAAATATCAATGCAGATTCTGTACTTGCAGTATATGATTACATAATAATGATAATAATATGAAATATTGCTAGAACCAAGTTACTGATAATGAAATTGTTGACAGTATATATAAGAGCAATAATCCACCTTGTCATTCTACACTGATGATGGTACACTTTATGGTTTACATTATCAAAACTGCAGTTTGCTTTTAATATTTTTTGCATTGGTGTTTTCAAAGCTTTGCAAATATTTATATTTCTGTTCAACATCAAGTCTGGATATATATATTTATAATATTAAAACACAAAGCCTTTTCTGTAAGATCAAAATCGTACGATCTGGGCATGCGCAAGAAGATTTTGAACCAATCAGAACGGGAATATTCCTTTCTCTTTATGCAGTGCAATACGAATACCGATAATAAAGTTTGAGCAGACGACATTAATACGTACTGATTTTGGTCTTACAGAAAAGGCTTTGTGTTTTAATATTATAGATTTCATATGTCTATGGCAGACACTAATTAAAACTCAATCATAAAAATAATTCACATGATTAATTCATTGATTCATACTTCCCAAGGAAGTATATTAAAAACAAAGCAATTCGCGAATACTTATCGGTTATATTTATCTATGATCGGTTATCATCGTATGCTTTTTCGACGAAAATTTCTTTACACAGGATGTGGCGCCATCTGTATTTTTTTCCATTTCATAAAAGAAGAAGAAAAAAAAAAATCTTTTAAAATTAACAAATTGTCAGAGTATATTGTTATTTAAATGTTAACTTTTATCAATTGAAAACTTTGTTTAGAAAAGATGGAGATAGATATTTAAAATCAAAGGAGGTTTTATTTTATTTTATTTATGTACATTTATTTTTTTACTCTAATTATGATAATCTCTGATACTTCATTTTGATACCATATTACAGTAAAAATAATTTAAAAAGAATAACATTAAAATATCGATAATTTATACGAGGAAAAACTTACATTGTGTAGTTTATCATTAAAAATTTAATGAGCAAATTAATTTGCTAAAGTATTAAATTCATTCTTATTTATTTTTAACAGTATACTTTTGTTCAAATATACTATTTTGATAGAATAAAGTGTTATAATACTATTCCAGTAAAAACAAATTTTAACTGTATTCCGATTTGCAGTTTATTTTTAGAATACAATGAATTAATATTTTGGATTATATCCAAGTGGTTTTACAAATATAGGAAGGAAAAATCAGAATCAAAACTATTATTTTACACTTAAAATGCACTTATTGGCAAATTAGAATTAATGATATATTTTACAAGTAAATGAAATCTTTGTCTTTCATGTATGTCTTTTATTAAAAAACTGTGACCTGTTATCGTTGATAGTAAGTTAATATAATTATAATCTGGTATTAAGTCTTTGTATTCATTCATTTTGCGTGAAAAACAATAAATAAATTTCACAGTAAGCATAAAACGAGTGCTGTTTTATAGATTATTTGTCGATTTGGTGTGACAGGGAAGAATTCTATTGTGGGATTAATTTACATGCTTGATGCTTTGATAAGTATTATCACAAATATTGATACTATGTCATTAAGAAATATTTCGATAATTTATATAAATTCTGCCCTTCTTTTAATTACTCCTAACATTCTTTTGGTCATATTTAGAGTAAAAATAGGAAAACCTTGGAATTTTATTTTTAATATATGGAGTATGCTTAAATTTTGTACATTGAAATTTCATGAAATTTATCCCTCCTCCCTCCAACCGAAAGATAATTGATTAAAGCAGGGGTTAAGAGCAATGCGGAATATTAAAGCAAGGGTGTTTTTAATTTTATGCCGTGAAAAGATTTCAGTTGCACATCATCCGTCAAATATTGACAGGTATTTTTCCTATATTTTTTAATTGTCGCTCAATATTTCCTATATTTTAGTTTTGACTACTTCCGAATGTCTGATTGAATGCACAGTATTTATATATTAATTTTAAACGTGTTTTGTCTGTATCCACTAAATTGAGAGAACGGCTAGGTGTAAAAATTTGGTTGAGGTGTCTGAAAAAAGGTCTTGGTCTGTAGATTTGTCATCAAAAGAGAAAAATAAAAAAAGTCAAACAGTTCCCCCCCCCCTCCCCCTGAGGACCAGGGGTTAAAAAAATGTTTGTGAGCTTAACTCAGCTCTAAATTATTTCACAGTGAAGAAGTTGTTGATGGGGGGACTAGACTCGAATACTAAAAAATCAATTTCTGCGATTCTGGAATTTTCAATTTTTTATTTATTTATTTATTTTTTGTGGGGGGGGGGGGAATTAGTTTGAGAGGGAAATCCGTTCTATATCCACACATGTAGCACCTCATTTTAAAGGTCTTGAAATTTCATGTAGATTGGGGATGTTTGTATACAATATAGTGTGCCTCTGGTGGTTAAATGGTACTAGGTGATTTTGTAGTAGACCCTATCATGTTACACCTTAATTTAAAGGTCTTAGTATTTCCTGACCGTTGGTGATGTTCGTACATAACACATTGTGTGCCCCCCCCGCTGGTGGTGGAAAGTGCAACTAAAGGATTTTGCAGTTGACACCACCATGTGACACCTTATTTAAAAGGTCTTGGAAATTCAAGGCAACTGGTGATGTTCGTATACAACATACTGCGCGCCCTGGTGGAGGAAAGTGAATTTTGCGTAGCATACCTGTTATACGGTGGCGCAGCCACTGGCAGTGGAAACACAAGTCAAAGGTTCGTTCGATTCAAGGTTAATTGTTGAGAATTTTTTCATGTTATTAGTGGCCCGCATATACGCTGCCGCAGGCACCGGGGTCACGAGCCCGAGTTCTGTTCGGTTTGAGGTAATATTTTTATTACAGATGATTACTTTTTTCGCGATTCTTTCATTTAAAAATAGAAAATTCAAACAAAATTAAGTTAAAGATATAAAATCATACAAATTTAATGTTATTATCCGGGTTCATTCGGTTTCAGGTTAATTTTTGGGGATTTTTTTCATGTTATTAGCGGTCCGTGTATGCTCTGCCACATTCACCAGGGTCACAGGGTAGAGTTTCGTTTGGTTCGAGGCAATTTTTTTGTTACAGCTGATAATTTTTTTGTGATGCTTTCATTTAAAAATAGAAATTAAAACAAAATCAAATTAAAGATATAAAATCCTACAAATTTAAGGTTATTATCATGGGCCCGGGCAACACCGGGCGGGTTTATTCGGTTCCAGATTAATCTTTAAGAATTTTTTTATATTATTAGCGCCCCGCGTATGCGCTGCTGCTGCAGGCACCAGGCTCACAAGGCAGAGTTTCATTCGGTTCGAGGTAATTTTTTTGTTACAGCTGATTATTTTTTTTCGTGATGCTTTCATTCAAAAACAGAAATTCAAACAAAATCGAGTTAAAGATATAAAATCATATAAATTTAGAATCATTTAAGGTATCGTGGGCTTGGGCAACACCGGGCGGGTTCGTTCAGTTCCAGGTTAATTTTTTTATGTTATTAGCGGCCGGCGTATGCACTGCCGCAGGCCTCGGGGTCACAAATCAGAGTTTTGTTTGGTTCAAGGTAATTTTTTTTTGTTACAGCTGTTTTTTTTTTCAATGCTTTTATTGGAGGGATTTTGAATAGAATTGTGGACTGTATGGTTTTAAAAATCGCTGGTTTAAATTATATTAAATCATAAATCAGTTTAAAATGAATTTGAAGGACTCACCTTCCTTTCAATTGAATTAATAACATCATATTTAAGAAACAATGAATAAAAGCTTGAATACATACACAAAATAGAATATAAACGTGAATTATTGACTTTATTTCAGCTCATACGTTAGAATAGAATTTTTCCAGCTGACCGCTAGAACACAACAAAAAGAACAAACTAGAATAGAACCGCAGAAAAGTAAAAAAGGTTCACAGCAAATTGAAAAAGAAATTATTTAAAGTATAACTAACAATTAATTGAAAACATGAATAAAATAAATAATAATAAAAGAAAAAGAATTAATTTTACGTTTAAAACACATTAAAATATCAATAAAAAGAATTAATTTAAATCAAAGTTTTTTACTAAAGTTCTTTCAGAATTGCATAGTGCTGCCATCTATTGTCAAAATTCAGAGTTATTAGAATTCTGAACATTCTCCCCCACCGGGAGAAGGAGTGTCACTTTAGCAATAGGGCGTTGAATTTCACCACTCTGAGTCCAAATGCTGACTATACGAACTCTATTATCAGGTCCTGGATAGGTACGAATAATTCTACCCAGCTTCCACTGGAGAGGAATAGATTGTGGATCATGAATAACCAAGTCCCCAATTTGAAGATCAGTTCGTGGAGTGAACCATTTAGGTCGATTTTGCAGGTGATGTAGATAGTCTCTAGACCATCGCTTCCAGAAGTCTTGCTTCATTCGCTGGATTAGAGTCCAACGAGAAGATAAAGTGAGATTTGGTGAATTCCCACTTTCAGGAATCTCAAGGAGTGGAACTCCTATCAGGAAATGTCCGGGAGTGAGGGCTCTAACAACAGATGGATCTGAAGAAAGTGGTGTTAATGGTCTGGAATTTAAGCAGGCTTCTATTTGACATAAAAGAGTAGTAAGCTCTTCAAAATTTAGAATGGTAGCCTTACAAGCTTTAAGTAGGTGACTTTTCGTCAATTTAACAGCAGATTCCCACAGTCCACCGAAATGAGGGGAATATGGTGGGATAAAATGCCAATTGATGAAGTTGCTGGTAGCAAAATTTTGAACATTTTCAGAACGAATGATTCGAAATAGTTGCTTAAGATAGTTAGCAACTCCTCTGAAATTTTTTCCGTTGTCACTGAATATGTCTGATGGCAGTCCTCTTCTAGAAACAAATCGTTTTAGGGATGCTAAGAAAGCTGATGAAGATAAATCTGAAACAGCTTCTAGGTGCACCGCTTTTGTGCACATGCAGACAAAAACACAAATATATGACTTCAATTTAACTTTAGATCTAGGCACATTTGGTTTAGTGATGAGTGGGCCAGCAAAATCTAGTCCCACCTTTGTAAAAGGTCGAGTTGGAGTTATACGTTCGACTGGCAACTCACCCATAATTTGTTGGCAAGTTTGTTTCTTCAAACGTTTGCACAAAATACATTCATTTAGAATTCGACGAATGTAAGAGCGACCATTTAGTATCCAATACTTTTGTCTAATTAGGGAAAGAATCAGTTGTGCACCAGCATGAAAGTGTTTTTTATGATATTGCTCAACAATTAATTTTGTAATTAAGTGATTTCTCGATAAAAGCACCGGATATTTTTGATCTTGATTAAGTGACTGATGTCTGGACAACCGTCCGCCAACTCTGATTAAACCTTGGTCATCTAGAAATATATTTAAGGATAAATATTTGTTGTTGGTTGGTAAAGGTTGATTTTTCCTGAGCAAATTCAGTTCCACCGAAAACTCTCGTTCTTGAATCAATTTAAGAATATGTGTAATAGCACTTGAAACTTCAGGCGTACTGACAAGTCCAATACGTCTAGAATTACGATTACAACTACGAATGTTATAAATGAATCTCAAACACAATGCAAGGATTCTGCAAAGTTTTGAAAAAGAAGAGAATTTGAGTAGAAAATCAGGAAAGGCTTTATGACTGGATGTTGCAACATGACTTAAATTTTCTTCAGAATTTTTTGACTTAACATTTGAAGATTTGACTAGGAATAATGGTAACTTGACACTAGCACTAAGCCATTCAGGCCCAAGCCACCACAATTTGTGATGCAAAAGACTCTTCGGTAGAATGCCTCTTGAGGCACAGTCTGCCGGATTCGACGAACTCTCAACATAAGTCCACACTGCTTGTGGGACGAGTGATTTGATTTTGTTTGCTCGATTTGTTACGAACTGATTTCCTTTGGTTGGAGGAGATTCAATCCAATTTAAAGCAATTTGTGAATCGGACCACAAATAAATTTTATTTACATTAAAGGTTAAAGATTCTAATATTGTGGAACTTAATTGTGCAAGCAAGAATGCAGCACATAACTCAATTCTGGGAAGCGTGACATGTTTTAAAGGATTAACTCTAGTCAGGGCCGGCTCGACCATATAGGCAAGCTAGGCGATCGCCTAGGGCGCTCAAATTTAGGGGCGGCACAAACCAGGCAACAAAGACTCATTTTATTTTTTTACCAACTAACGTTGCTTTTGAATAGATATAGTGAAATCTTGGAAGCACATTATTCATTCATCTCACCACTTGCAACAATTCTGACAACTGAAAGAGAGGCATGATGCCTTTTTGTCTACTATATCACGTGAAAACTTTTTAACACTAACAATCTTTATCTTAAAGAGGACAGAAATTCACAGGTCTGTTGCTATGACCTGAAGACATTTGTAGGGCTTTTATTGGCGAGTTTCAATTAGTCTGGTAAAAATGCATTATATAGCTAATCCTCGAGTTGGTTTTCTGGGGCGTCAAACTGGATAGTTTAATAAGATTCGCTGGAGCGTTAGCAGCTCATTGGGGTAAAAACGTGGATACTATCCCCCCGTGGTGATCAAAATTGAGATAGTCCCTTTTTTCTCAATTATTAGGCAGCTCTGGCTCCCGTGTATAACATATTCTTATTTTGGCTCTTAATTTTCTACTAAGCCTTTTACAGTTTATAAATTATATTATGCACAACCCTAAATTGCATCTTCCTCCCTCTAGTAGCTATTTCAATACCTTTAAATAAAGCTCTAATATTCCCTGGCCATTAGTTCCCAGTTTATCACTTTGTTCATTATTTTTTTCTCCTATATCTTTCAGCTAGCTTTGCACTCAGCTCAAAATTCATTCATTCAGATGCATGTTCTGTGGGCTCTAATTGTACAATCTTGGAGGTATGGGTGTGCAGGTCGAGCATTGTGTCCAAAAATATAATCATAATTCAAGTAGCATTGGTGTAGTCTCTTAATCAGTTGACAGAAACATGAAGTTATGTGTACAGTTGGCAGCAAAATTATTGAAGCACTAGCAATAATATGTATTTGAAAGAGGCACACCTAATACTGTTTTGTTAAATTAATATTTGTCGAATCATGATCTTAGTCTTTGTGCTGTTCATAAAATAGTAAAACTAAGAAAAAAAAAAAAAATCTGGATTTGTGCTTCATTAATTTTGCTGCCAACTACAGGTGATCGCCATGCAGTGACCTGTCTTTCTTTGCCCCTGTGGATAGTGTCAAATCCATTGAACTTGGTGCAGTTCAGATAGGTAGGGATCGTCCATAGGTGTTGCAGTTCCAAGATGCGCTGGGGGAAGAGTGGCAAACAGCTAACTTGATTTAACTGCAATACTGATCTATCCATTCGTAGAATTCACAGCATCAAATTGAGTTTTGAAAACAACCCATTAAGTTGGTCCATCTAATAATAGCAGCTTTACACCATACTTAAAAGTCATTGTTTAGTGGGGCTGTACCTTGTCGCAAATATAAGGTTTTGACTTCCCTTTCAAGTGTTTAGATTTCCTTATGTACATCATGCTTTATCTTTTGAATCATCTCTTGCACATCTTTTTTGATGTCTTGGTCTTTTCCTTGCACATTTTCTCTTGTTTCTACATACTTTCCCTGAACGCTGTCTTTTATTTCTAGACGATAGGTAATGAGTTTTACATTGCACAAATGCTACACTATGGGCAGTTCTGCTGACCTTTTATTTCTAGAAACTTCGCTTGATATTTTTAAAAGATTCATGACAAAGAGATTAAAACTTATTACCAGGGAAAAAATACCTAAAACGAATTTATCGTCATATTGGATAATACAGTTCAGAAAAAATCGTAACGTCTCTCATCCACTCTAAGTATTACTCAATATTTCTCGATTGTTATCAGGCATGAGTTATATTGAACGAATTTCTATCATCGTTCGGTTTGCAAAATGTGACAAATGATGATAAAGTCGTTTAAGTATAAAAGTGAAAATAAAGAAAGTTTTTGGAATTTGTTCCTCTTACGGATACCACTGGCGTTGAACTACCTGAAATAATTCTAGCTAAGCTAGAATAGATACCACTTTCAACAGAAAATTTACGTAGACAGGGATACAATAACAAAAATAATATATAAGAGGGTAATCATAGAAAAAAAAAATATTAGGTACAAATTTACATGCTTTTTACATTCCTTGCAGATCACATACACTAAATATTGTGGTTAATGATGCAGCTAATTGTTGTCTAACAGTTATGTCTTTTTTCAATTATTGGTGCAATTTATACATATTTATTTCTCTGTTTCAACTCAATGTTAACATACACTATTGAGTTCTATACCTTGTTTGACACTGTAAACTCTGAGTAACGCAAGGTGTGAGTGTCAGATTGATGTTACAGCGCCTAGAATACAAAGTGTGGAAAGCGAACAGCAAATCAGTGCCCTAAAAATTAAGCCTCTCATCAGAAAAGGTCAGTGTGATCGAGTTTATTGCTTGAAAACCCCTATCGTTTATTTATGTGTTTAGATCCTGTGACTGAGCAGAAGAAACTGGGAAAAGCGAACCCCCTTTTATGCAATGTTTTCGATTTGAGCAAAAATTTCGATCGCAGCGCTATCTAGGAGGCTTAATTTTTTTTAGCAGTATTTTAAGCTTTCGATTATAAACACTTGCCACACTGTATATTCAAAGCGCTGTACTGATGTTTTCACTGCTACATGAACAAACTGATGTGCGCGAAGCATTCATGGATTTATGAAGACAGCAATCTGTGTGATTTATCTGGAAATCATTTACGAATCAAGGCTCAGTCACTTGCTAAAAAGATTGCTGATTTCAAGTTTATTGAATATCTTTCTGCATGGTATAATATTTTGTTCGAAATTAATTTGGCCAATTTTAAACAAACTTTGACCTGAACGCTGCTCTGAATGCACCACTAAAATCAAAAACCTTTACCAAAAGTTGTAAAAGTGATTTGGTATTTGAAAAGAAAGAAACGTTCGGGAAAAAAAAAAAAAATGATATTTCGGCATCATTCGCATCAGAGGCCGAGTCGGCCTGCTTATAAAAAAAAGCAATTTAATTATGAATCTGCAGATGGGCTTATATATATATGCGATGCTAAACATTATTTTTTAATTAATTTTTAGATTACATATCTTGATACAGCAACAATTTCAGTTCATGAGAAGTTCAAACGGACAAAAAAGAAAAATTCTTCTTTCAGATGCGTACCTAATGATGATGAGACGTAAAATGAAACTTCCAAAGTGATCATAAAACTCTGTTAAAGATTAGGAGAATATCTGACTCACTGAGACTCGTTAGGACGTTGAATTATGTAAGCAATTTAGTAACTGCAATAAAGGTGTTGCTGACACTTCCGTTGCCTGTGGCCAGTGGTGAACGCAGTTTTACAAAATTAAAATTAATACAAGCTTGCCTTTGTTCTACAATAACACAAGAAAGATTTGTAGGACTGTAAACATTATCAATAGAGCAAGATTTAGATAAATGATATTGTTTCTACTATTAGTAAATTGACCCCTAAAAAATAATGTAAAATATGTAATATAAGTAAATATTTGGTTATTTATTACACTATTTGATTGTCTCTGTATTTTATAATGTAAAAATCTTGTTTTAAGGGGGCGCCATTAAAACATGTTGCCTAGGGCGCCAAATTTGCTCGGGCCGGCGCTGACTCTAGTTTTTGCAGCGACAAAGTTAACTGAAATCTCACCTAGAGAAGATAGTGTCCGAAGGTATACCACTGCAGCGTAGGCCTTACCAGATCCATCACAAAACCCATGGATCTCTATGTGGTTCTCTGGAGATGTTTCACAGTTCAGATATCTTGGTATACCAATGGACTTTAAGAGTTCAATTTGAGAATTAAATTCTTGCCAAGTTTTCAAAATGGAATCTGGGATTTGATCATCCCAAGCACACTTATCTTTCCAAAGCTCTTGCATCATGATTTTTAACATGATCGTGGTTGGAGCTAGAATCCCAAAAGGATCAAAGATTTGAGCTATCATCGATAGCAATTCTCGCTTGGTATGCACCGATTTGACGCCATTCAAATGAATTTTCAATAAGTCTTCTGCCGAATTCCAAACTAGGCCTAAGATTTTTTGGGAGGAATCTTCGGAAAATTTTACATTTTGCCTAGTGGATTTAAGATCTTCTGGTAGATTTTCAATGACTGCGGGTACATTGGAAGCCCATTTTCTAAGTGTAAAGCCTCCTTGATTTAAAACGTGATTTAGGTCCTTGACCAATTGTTTTGCTGCATCAATTGAATGCGACCCACCAAGATAATCATCCACATAAAAGTTCTCGAAAATTGACTGCGCAGCAATAGGAAATTCTGAACTATAATCTTTGGCTAGTTCGTGCAATGTCTTTATAGCCAGGAATGGGGCACAGGCTGTGCCATATGTTACAGTCAATAATCTGAAACTCGCAATAGATTCATGTGGCTGGAATCGCCAAAAGATTCGCTGAAAGTCAACATGTTTGGGGTTTACCAATATCTGTCTGTACATTTTGGCGATGTCTCCGGTTAAGGCTATTGAATATGTTCTAAACTTAAGAAGAAGTTTAAACAAATCTGGTTGCAACTTTGGACCTATTTCAAGAAAGTCGTTTAAAGAGTGGCCTGATGTTCCTTTAGCCGAGGCATCAAATACCACCCTCAATTTAGTAGTTGTACTATCTTCTTTCAAAACCCCATGATGAGGCATGTAAAAATAATCTTTAGAATCAATTTCAGAATTTGGGACTGGTTCCATATGATGTAAGTCAATATATTCTTGCATAAAGCCATGGTATTGCTCCTTAAGCTTATGATTTTTATTAAGTTTGGATTCTAACAAATAAAACCGTTTTAAAGCATTTGATTGTGAGTCACCTAAATTTGGAGCTTCTTTAAAGGGAAGATCCACCATGTACCTTCCAGACTGAAATCGTCTAACAGTTTTAGTGTATTTTTCTTCAGAACTGTGAATTGGTGTTGCATCAGGAAGGGACTCAATTTCCCAAAATTTCTGAAGATCATAAGTTAACTGAGCTGTAGCATGGCAACTAAGGACAGTTTTTGAATGCTGAAAATTGTTTGAATGTATGACACCCGAGAGTAACCATCCCAATTTGGAATTTAAAGCACATGGAGTACCGTTAGGACCCAGAATAGATTGCCCTAAAATTATTAAGGGAAATAAATCTGCACCAAGCAAAATTTCAATTGGACTCGAAACATAAAATTTAGGATCTGCTAAAGATAGACCTTCCAAATGAGGCCATGAAGATTTTCGAACAACAAAATTAGGAAGATTTACCGTAACATTATTTACTATTAAAGCATTCACATCAAAGATTTCATTACTATAATAAGACTTTAAAATAATATTAACTTCAAAGAGAGCAGTTTCTGCAACAATATTATTTACACCCGAGATTCTATGATTTGTGGATTTCATAGGTAAACCTAATTTTTTAGCACAAGAGCTGGAAATTAATGATTTTTGACTTCCTGAATCCACCATGACTCTACATGGCACAAACCTTCCAGTATTTGATTTTACAAGAACCATAGCTGTCGATAACAAAGTTTGACAACTCTCTTGGGTACTGGTTAAACAACTAGAGTTGACAAAGGATGGACTTTCAATGTTGAGATTAGTATTTTTAATAACAGGTGGAGAATTAACTTTATTTTTCTCGAAATGGAGAAGTGTATGGTGCTTAGCATTACACTGTCGACATTTTGTCGAAATCAAACATTTATTAACGAAATGATTAACACGTAAACAATTTATGCATAGTTTTTTACCCTTCACAATATTCCATCTATCTTCAACAGATTTTTTAAGAAAGTGTGGGCAATTGAAAAGTGCATGAGATTCCGAGCATTCTGAACAGATAGAATTATTGGATTTTATATCTGAATTAGATATTACAGCATTAGACACAGATTTTTTAAATGCTACTTTTTGTGTACTTTCAGATTTAGAATAAGTACTATCAGTAATATCTTGCAAGCTTCTCGCTTGTTTTTCAAGAAACAAAATAAATTCATCATAGGTGGGAAAAGAATCACTATCTAAAGATAATTCCCATTGCTTCTTTAAATTATCATCCAATTTTGTTTGCAAATTATAAACAAGAATTAAATCCACAAATAAATTAAATTCAAATCCTAAACATTTCAAGTTACGTATTGCTTCATTACAGCTATCTAATAAATCTAGCATAGATTTCCGACAATTTGGTTTCAAAGATTTCGAATTAAAGAATTTGTTTAACTGGGCATAAGCTAGATTTTTTTTATTATCGAATCTCGAAATTAGTGTTGCCCAAGCTTCCTTATAACTTGCTTCAGTTATTGGAAAGCCTTTTATTAACTTATTGGCAGATCCAATAACAGACGCTTTTAAATATTGTAATTTTTGCAAATCGGAAAGCTGACTGTTCTCATGAATAGTGGTTACGAATATTTGCTTGAAGCTTAACCAGTCTTCCAAATTACCAGAGAAAACAGGCAATTCGAATTTTGGAAGGTTGATAGATCGCTTCGAAACAGAACAAGAATTTTCATTAACCTGTGTTACAACTTTAGTGTTCTGAAAACAAGAAAGTTCTAATCTTGCCTCTATCTGATATTTTATACGAGTAAGTTTCTCTGTCCATTTTTCATTATCTTCAATTTCCCTTTTTAATTCATCTAAATCAGAAATAACTTCCTCAACTTCATTATTAATTTGTTCTAATTGAGTTTGCCTTTCAAGCAAATGACCTTTCAAAATTTTTATTTCTTGAATATCTAAAGGATCCGCTTCCAAAGCTTTTATCGCTTTGTTTTCAAATTTAGTCACTGACGACCGAATAATAGTTCTTTTTGCTTTTAGTTTTTCAAGTTTCGAAGCCATTAGAACATTTTTTTTTTCAAGTTTGTAAAATATTAATTTTTACTAAAAGATTTCATAATTTAATATATCTCCGGCTCGACGGACCAAAAATATGGAGGGATTTTGAATAGAATTGTGGACTGTATGGTTTTAAAAATCGCTGGTTTAAATTATATTAAATCATAAATCAGTTTAAAATTAATTTGAAGGACTCACCTTCCTTTCAATTGAATTAATAACATCATATTTAAGAAACAATGAATAAAAGCTTGAATATATATACACAAAATAGAATATAAACGTGAATTATTGACTTTATTTCAGCTCATACGTTAGAATAGAATTTTTCCAGCTGACCGCTAGAACACAACAAAAAGAACAAACTAGAATAGAACCGCAGAAAAGTAAAAACGGTTCACAGCAAATTGAAAAAGAAATTATTTAAAGTATAACTAACAATTAATTGAAAACATGAATAAAAGAAATAATAATAAAAGAAAAAGAATTAATTTTGCGTTTAAAACACATTAAAATATCAATAAAAAGAATGAATTTAAATCAAAGTTTTTTACTAAAGTTCTTTCAGAATTGCATAGTGCTGCCATCTATTGTCAAAATTCAGAGTTATTAGAATTATGAACATTTATTTAAAAATAGAAATTCCAACAAAATCGAGTTAAAGATATGAAATCATACAAATTTAAGGTTCATTTCTATTTATAAACATTTTTCCGAATTTCTTTTTTCAAGTGAAATGTCGTAAATTATATTAGATGTTTTAACTTGAAATACATTTAAATAGTGATGCGACAATTTTTTAAACATTTCAGGCAATAAAGTGACCGTCGAATTCGACGGGTTCCAGCTAGTAATATATTAATTAAATCTATCAAAAATAAATAATAATAATATCTATAAGGTATACAATAGCAAACTAATTTTTAGAAATGCTATCTGATGAAGGCATAATTGTAAGAAAGAACTCATTTAAATTCTAAGAACAATAAAATTATGTTTCAAAACAAGAACTGATATCTATTTATAATAGACAAAAAAAATCAATGATCTATGTATGCATGTTCAAGTGTAGTTTAAAATAAACTACGTGTGAACAGATCTAAATTTGACAAATATTTTTTTTACTTTTATTTATTGTTATGTATAGATTAATTCGGTGTTATTCTTATAGACCTAATTAATTAATATTCAAATGATATTGAGTTATTATTCACTAGTATGTGTTTAGTTTGAATAATATTCTGCTTTTATTATTTAAAGTGAAAGTCATTTCTATGGGCTACAAAATCCGCCAAATCCTAAAATCCGCACAACCTCTAATCCCGGGCTGTGTGGATTTTTGACTCTCTACTGTATCAGCAAACACTTGCAAAAGAACTGTTTTTTTTTTTTTTTAATTTTGTAAAGTATTAAAAAGAGCATAAAATAAGGAGCAGTTTTTACCTTTTCTTTCTTTCTGAAATCACAAGATTGCTTTTGAAACACAAATGAAGATATGGCTGTTCTGTTATGTTTACAGATAGCTGGCTGAGTATGATAGCAAGTAAATATTGGCAGTAAATGAAAGTGGCACAGTATAACTCAAATCTTTAAATCACCCAGTCAACAGTGTTAAAATGATCATTTAAATTTGGAATAATTATCAAGCTCAATGTTAATACTGCATAAGTTAAAACTTGATATACTTACTTCTTGCCATTCTGTATTGAAGCACAACAAAATCTCCAAAACTAAATGCAAAACTGGTGTACAAACGATAAATAGACAATAAGACTTCTTCACACACCATACATTTTAAGCCAGCACAACCGGTTTCGAAAGGACGCAGCCTTCCTTCATCAGGTGCAAAAAAAGGCAGTAGCACGTTTTTTTTGCACCTGATGAAGGAAGGCTGCGTCCTTTCGAAACCGGCTGTGCTGGCTTAAAATTTATGGTGTGTGAAGAAGTCTTATTGTCTATACAACAAAATCTGTCCATTTTTACTTTCTTCTATATGTAATATAGAGAAAGTATTGGATTCGCGAAAATTTTCGACCTCCGTTTTTTGACGGATCTACACGTTTTGGGATGTCCTGAACACGAATTGATAGTTTTTAAAAAATGTCTGTCTGTCTGTCTGTGTGTCTGTCTGTCTGTCTGTGTGTCTGTATCATTTTTTTGTGGACGCTGTATCTCACGAACCAATGAATGAAATTTAACCAAACTTGGTATTTAGTTGCACCCTGACATGAACTGGTGCCCATTAGATTTGGGGATCAATAGCTCAACAGGTGGCGCTGTGATCGCATTTTATAGGACAAAATTCCGTATAAATGGGCATAATGAAAGTTATTTTAAACTTGTGATTGTAAAATTAATATGAATTATTGATAATAATAGTAGTTAACTAGGAAAAAAAAATTGTGCATGGGGGGGCATCGGTTCCCCCCCCTGGGGGGGAAGTACCCCCCCAGGGGGGTTAAATTTTGAAGATGGGTATCAATCGAAAGATCTCGTCAATACCTTTAAAACGAATGGTTGAACCATAAATCTGTGATAATTTAAAACAAAGTTATCGATTTTTTTTTACTTTTAACAAAAAAAAACTTAGAAAAAAAAATCGTATTTTTTTTTTTTTTTTTTTTTTTTTTTTTAATATTGTTACTGATTGAATATGTATAGGAAAATATAGAAGAAAGTCTTGTGGTGGCCACAACATACTAGTTTTAAAAGGAATGACTGAAAGTGATGAAAAAACTGTTTGTGTAAAACAATGTTAAACGTTAAAGGTCGTGGTGTATGCACAGAAATACTTTTCGACTAGTGCAAAAGCCAGTTGATATCCAAAGAATGTTATGTTGTGCATTTAGTGGGTTTGGAAAGAAAATATTTATTGTGAACTGTTATCTGAAAATTATTATTTCAGAGACTTTATTAATAACCAATTAGTTTTCTGATGAGGGAAACATTTGTCATGTTATTAATGTTTTGTACATTATGCTTTTACACGAGTGCAATTTTTCCATATTTTGGTGAATTTCAGCTCTCGTAAATTTTTTAGTAAAGGAAAAAATCAGTTTTTTCCACATTTACCCCCAACTAATAATCAGTAATCAAATATTCCAATGAAGTAATGTGGTCTCTTACTCCTTCTCCCTCCACAGCATAAATGTCAATTTTCATATTAAATTTGTTTTAATTAGACCTTAAAGCCTAGAAATCGGTAGAAGTGCTCAATATTTCTAATATAAGTATTTCATTATTATTTTTAATCTTGTTAAGTTATGATAAACTTTATTACTGAATTCATTAATTGTTTGTTTTTGCTTAATAAGTTTGAAATTGTATAAATAGCCAAACAAAACTTATGCTAGTATAAAGATTTTAATTTAAATAATTTATTTTAATCTAACTATAGGGTAGATAGAAGCATGCTTCTTCAGATTGACTGAGCCAAAGGCAAGCTTAAATATCACACCCTTCTGAAATTTTGCAGATTTGTTCAAAAAAATTTAATTAACATTATGTACTAAAGTTTGAACTCCGTTCAAGAATTTTTTCTGCCAACATTTTCTGCCACTATTATTTTCTTATGAAAAACACCTACATCTGCAGACTTGCCAACCAATTTTAGTAAAAAAAGGGAAGATTTTTGTTCAAAAACCAGAAGATTTCATAAAAATGGGAAGATTTTTTTTTTCTTTGACATATTGAACAATACAGTTTTACAATTTTAATATTTTGAAGTAATCTATAAAAACGTTTTACTATAGATTGATTATACTAAATATATAAAAATTTTAAATGAAGTTATTCCTCTTCAGCACATACATATCTACAAAACAGAATCTGTAAGAAATTTATTTAACAATAGACAAAAAAACTTGGTTAAGTTAAAGTATAACTAATTTTTTAAACAAATATAGAATATGATTTTTGTGTATGTACATTAATCATACATATAAAAAAAAAGTAGCAGTAGCTAATTATGAGTTTCAAACGTGCATAAAACCAACTGAGAATTAATGTTCTTAAATTGATTTGGGAAAACTTTCCTACCTGAAAATATTATTCTTCATTTTTTTTTCCATGTTTACACATTTGGTATAAATATGACATACAAATATTTAATTTAATTGAGGAAAAATAAACAGATTCATTAAATTCAGCAATAAAGATCTAAAAATAATTACATACGGGAGAAATATTGAGCACTTCCATTGCCTTATTGTTTCTAGAATTGATCATTAATCACAATTCGGGGAGGGGGGGGGGATACAAAAATAATTACAGAGTAAGAAATATTAAACTCTTTCAACTCTACTTCTAGAATCTAATGAAAGAAGTTTAAAATTAATATTATCATTCATGTTGCAGATGGATAAAGATTAGGTAACAAAAGACTTCTGCAGAACATTTGATTGCTGATCACAAGTTGGAGATAAATGAAGGGAGGGAGGGGCAAAAAATAATTACACCAGCAAGAAATATTTCACAATTCTATCTCTTTACATGTTCTAGAATCTCATAAAGCAAGTTTGAAATGAATATTGACATTTATGTTATGGATGGAGAAAGATTGGGAATCAGAAGTTTTCATAGAACATTAGGGATTTCTTTTTAAAACGGACGATATCCGTGACTTTTTTAAAAACGGAAGATTTCATCATCTGTCCGGAAGACCGGAAGATACATTAAAAAACCGGAAGTCTTCCGGGAAAACCGGAAAAGTTGGCAAGTATGCATCTGTAATGTAACTGGACACACCACGACCACACAACTTTTTTTTTCTACCTTCCTCAGCTATATATTAGTGGTTTATCTCCCTCAATTTTTTAAATAACTGCTAAGAATCATTAGAAATTACTATGAATGAATGCAGTTTGTGTTATCGCTTATTGAGCATCAAAATGCAATCATAATTTCAAGTTATAATGTATTGAAGGAAATATTAAAAGCAGAAAATTGAATAGTAGAATATAAAGATGGTTGTTACCAAATAACAGGGATGAGATGTTTTAGTTTCTTAGCTAAATTTAGCCTTAAAAAAAAAATAATAATAACTGTTTAGTTTTTTTTTTGTCATGATATTTATTTGTTCTTTTACCCCCAAATTCTTATATACTTACTGTCATTCACTACGGTATGTTTGTGAATCTCAAGCTAATAAAAAATGTGCCTCGATTTTAGGGTAAATATAAGCGTTTTCATTTGTCCCTCCGTGGCTCAAGTGGTTAGAGCGTCATGTTAGTAACGCGGTGGTCGAGCGTTCGATACCCCGAAGGTCCGAAGTGTTAATTTTAGCAGTTAATTAGTAGAAAAGATGTCAGTTGATGAAAGAAAATTTTTCTTTGACTACACAGTATCCTAAGAATTTTTGAAGAGTTTTATGTTCGAATGCTGAAATTTAAGGCAAA
Organism: Salticus scenicus; assembly: GCA_963930645.1. Lineage (NCBI taxonomy): Eukaryota > Metazoa > Arthropoda > Arachnida > Araneae > Salticidae > Salticus > Salticus scenicus. Next base: position 112,005,413 of record OZ005661.1, on the reverse strand, counting down.
AATTTAGTATTCAAACATAAAAATGTTTTCTAAAAATTAACTCATCGATAAATTCACAAAGTAGTACACAAACATATTTAAAATATTTTTTAAAACTCAAAATTAAAAAATTGTTTGCAGGGGCAACATTGTACGCATATTTTTATAATTCTAAAACAATTATGCAGTTATTTACAAAAAAAAAAAAAAAATGCATATTTACGTTTGTAATTACCAATAGATGGCACAACCAGAGCAATAACTAATGGCCAGTCATAGCAATGCAACAGTTAGCCCTTTCACGCCCAAGGGAAATATTTTTCCCTTTTACAAAAATCGTTATCGATTGTTCAATTATTGAATCGATATATTTTTACTGAATGTCAAAATAAAACGTAAGTCCAAGGCAGCAAATGTGTTTCTGAACGAATAATAATAAAAAAAAAACGTATAGAAAATAGGACACATAATAAATGTGTTATGTGCAATGTCCACTTGTGCTTCACAAGTAAAAGAAATTGTTTCGTAGAATACCATAACTAGCTATTTATTTTACTTTTCTGATAATTTTTATATTACAAAGCAATAAATAAAATACCGATATAATAAACCTAACTCTTCGTTTATTTACTTTTATGGTCCATAGGGAAAATATTTCCCATGAAATTATAGGAAACCTATACACCCTGCTATGTTTTTCTGGTGATATTCTCTTACTTTACACCCACAATAGCTAAAATATTGTGTTGTATTGGCATATTTAGTCTTGGAAATCTTATGGTCCTGAAAGGGTTAATGGATCAAATGCCTCAGAAATTTTTTTGGAGTGATTTGATCCACGACCGGTGTTGCCGCTCACCTTAGTTTGGCTATATGCGCAACCTTGGCGCGCATCTCTTGTTCACTTGCATTTCCGCTTTAGCGGAGTAGTTGTATTGTTTTTCGTTATAAGAGTAACATCTCTCTTGTTCATCTTGTTCGGTGATATGGTTCACCCTTTTTATAGTTTGCGTTGACTATGGTGTCAACATATTTGAATACGTTAATAATACGTCCTCTAATAACTGTAAATATGTACATAAGATATGTATAATAGTTTAATTAAATGTTTGTGAAGTAATAGCTTCAGAATAGTAATTATTGAATACAGTCCACTCATAAAGTATCGTCAACATTTGGTCTAGTAGACCCGGAGGAAGATCAATCGTAATATAATGAAATAGTGGTGGTGCTCATTGATGAAAGTAATTATGGATAAAAATAAATTAGTTATCCTAAATCGACAACGTGGAACTTTGAAAGGCCAACTGACAAAAATATCAACATATTTGGATAATGTTGATGAGGACAATAAAGACATTATAACTCTAGAAATAAAGAAGGATTATCTTCAAAAAATAGTAACCAAACTCGATGATTTGAAAATACAGTACTTCGAAATAGCTGATGAAGCGGACCTTGAAGTTCAGCTCAACGCATTCGCAGAACTGGAAGAAGAGGCAGAAAAATTAGAGGTAAGGCTTCGAAAATTCTTACTCTCTAATAACATTAGTAAAAATGTAAATGAAATTATTTCAAATGAATCTAAAGTAGATAATCCTATTATCAATTTTCGTTTACCTGAAATTCCTTTACCCAAATTTAATGGTCAATATAATGATTGGTTTAATTTTAAAGATCAATTTATAACCTTAATTGATCAGAATGATAAACTTTCGGACAATCAAAAACTATATTATCTAAAATCTACACTTAGTGGAAGAGCACTAGATGTAATTACAGAAGACGATTCATATATGTCACTTTTTAAAGCACTAGAAGACAGATTTCAAAATAAAAGAATGATTCTTAATTCTCATTTAAATGAGATATTAAACGTAGAGAATCTGTCTCAAGATGTAGTTAAAAATTTGAGAACAATTACAGATAGTTGTCAAAAAAATATTCGAGCACTCAAAAGTACAGGATTGGAAATGAATCCTTTTACGGAGGCCTTACTCATAAATGTGGTTCTTAAACAAATAGATAAAGAATCCAAAAAACAATTTGAATTATCTTTAAGTTCTACAGAATTGCCAACATGGTGCGATTTTATTAACTTTTTACAAAAATGATGCTTGGTGTTAGAAAACTTACAATGTGTCTCGAGTATTAAACCGAAATTAATGAATGCGGAAAAGAGTACTAGAATAAAAACTTTCTTTTCTAAAAATGATTCTTTTAATGATCAAAATTGTCCCCTTTGTAAAAAAAATCATTCTTTGTCAAAATGTGGTGAATTTTTAAAATTAGATGAACACGAAAGATTCCTAACAGTAAAAAAATATTTGTTATGTATTAATTGCTTGAAATCCAATCATCAGGTATCAAATTCTAAAAGTAATAAAATTTGTAATATGTGTTCTAAAAATCATAATTCACTTCTACATCGAACCTTGCACTTCTACATCGAACAAAAAGTAATAATTTTCGATCCAAATCGCAAAGTCAGACGGAGGCACAGATAGACGCCGCCGCGCACCTGCTTCCATCAAATGATTCATATCCTGAATTGCAGAAAGAAAAAAATAATGTTTCGATGGCATTATATAACGAGATTAATGGTCCAATCTTAAAAAGTAAAAAACATATATTGCTGTCAACTGCTATAGTTTATTTGGAAAGTAGCAATAAAAAAAAGTTTCCGGTTCGTGTAATTCTTGATAATGGTAGCCAATGTAACATATTAGAGAGAGAACTCGCTAATTTATTGAATTTGCAAAAAAGGAAATGCGATATTCATATTTCAGGAATTAATGGTAAGATGACAAATGTGAAATCTTCAGTACGTACCATTATTTCCAATAAAGATGGTTCATTTAGTGAACCAATTGAATTTTTAATTACACCTAAAATAACAGAATTCATTCCTTCACACAATATAAACATAAGAAGTTTAAAGCTACCACATGACCTTGAATTAGCTGATAGTGAATTTTGGAAAAAATCTAAAATAAATGCTTTAGTTGGTGCTGAATTTTTCTATGAAATATTAAAAGCAGATAAATTTAAAATAGGACAATTCACCTTTCAGAATAGCGTTTTTGGGCATATTGTTGCGGGAACCATAGACCGCAATGTATCTGAAAATACTTTTTGCGGTTTTACTGCATGCAATGATTATCTTAATGAAACCATTCAGAAATTCTGGAAAATAGAAGCTCCTGAAATTGACTTACGTCCAATTAGTCAGGAAGAACAATCGTGTGAGAAACATTTTTTAGAAACTTATCGGAGAGATAAATCGGGAAGATTTATGGTAGCCATGCCTTTGAAGGAAGATGCTAGTGTTCTTGGGGAGTCTAAATCTATCGCAGAAAAACGGCTCAAGCAGTTATGGAATCGTTTAGAAAAGAATCCAACAACGCGAAATCTTTATTGTGATTATATTAAAGAATACACTAATTTGAATCATATGAAAAAAATTGTTGATAATTTAAATGAATTTAGCTGTTATTATCTGCCCCATCATGGCATTTATAGGCCCGAAAAATCTACTACGAAGCTTCGCGTTGTATTTAATGCTTCGAGTCCGACAACTAGTGGAATATCATTAAACGACATAACTTATAAAGGTGTCGTTAATGAAGATTTGTATGAAATCATCTTACGCTTTCGACAACACCGATTTGTGTTTATGGCCGATATTAAAAAAATGTATCGCCAAATAATGATTACCGAGGATCAGAGAAAATTATTAAGAATCCTTTGGAAAAATAATGTGAACTCAGAAATTGAAACCTATGAACTTAATACCGTAACATACGGTACCGCTTGTGCCCCTTTTTTAGCCATTAGAACGTTGAAGCAATTAGCCCTTGAAGAAGCCGAGAAATATTCGAAGGCATCCGATACTTTGCTACATGATTCGTATATGGACGATATAATAAGTGGGGAAGAATCGTTAGAATCTACTAGGGAGCTTCAAAAACAACTTATACACTTGTTAGAAGGCGCTGGAATGAATTTACATAAATGGAATGCAAATCATATTTCCTTACTTGACTTTTCTAAAGAGACATACCCTGAGTACACATTCTCTGATAAGGAAACCAGAGCCCTAGGGGTTGCCTGGAAACCCAATTTAGATGCTTTCACATTTAAAATAAATTTGTGTCAGTTAAAGTCTATGACAAAGAGAAGCATTTTATCAGACATTGCTCGTATTTTCGACCCATTGGGTCTCATCGATCCTGTTATTGTCAAAGCCAAGTTGTTTATGCAGGAACTATGGAAATTAAAATTGGACTGGAATGACCCTATTCCAAGCCCTATTGCTCAAAATTGGCTAGAATTCGCCACTTCGTTAAAAGCTCTTGAACAACTTAGAATAAATCGCTATGTTTTAATTCCTGAAGCACAACAAATAAACTTACACGGATTCGCCGACGCATCGTCATTAGCTTTTGGAGCAGCCGTGTATATTCAGTCTATTCATAATTCTGAAATTGTCTCCAATTTGGTTAGCAGCAAATCTCAAGTTGCACCTCTAAAAACTGTTTCTATCCCTCGACTCGAGTTATCTGGTTGTGTTTTGTTATCCAAATTAATTGTGAAAATTTTGAAATCTTTGAGATTACAAATCAATAATATTTATCTCTATACAGACTCTCAAATAGCTCTTGCCTGGATCCAAACCGAGCCTTGGAAATTGAAAACATTTGTTGGCAACAGGGTTGCCAAAATTCAAGAACTGTCTAAAAACTTCACATGGAACCATGTGTCCTCTGCGGAAAATCCAGCAGACTTAATTTCACGAGGTCTAACTACCACCGATTTAATGGATAATCAGTTGTGGTGGCAAGGACCAGACTTTCTAAGTAAATCCAGTAGTATCATAAACAATGACTCTGACTATCTGTCCCCCAGTGATAATAGTATTGTGATGAGTGAATTGAAAAACAATCACCAGTGCGACGCTAACCCTGCAGTGTTGTGTGGATTAATTCAATCTACGGATTCCTCCCAGAACTTTTATAATCATTTGTTTTCATTAACAAATAATGTTTGTAAATTAATTAGAATATGTAGTTTTATTTTTAGATTTATTAGGAATACAAGAGCAAAAGTAAACAGAGTGATTGGACCACTCCGAAGCACCGAATTAAACGACACAGAAGTGCATTTAATTAGACAGGTACAGTATACACAGTTTGCCGCAGAATTGATCTGCTTAGAGAAAAAGAAGCCCGTATCAGGTAAATTAAATTGTTTTAATCCAATTTTAGATTCTCAGGGACTCCTAAGAGTGGGTGGAAGGTTGGAAAATACTAATTTAAATTTTGATAGTAAACATCCCCTTTTGTTGCCCCACGACCATAAATTATCTTCCATGATTATGGAACATTTCCATAAAAAATTCTTTCATGTAGGACCTCAAGCCTTGTTATACCACGTTAGAAAAAAATATTGGATAGTTAGTGGGAGATCTTTAGCTCGGAAAATATTTCGTAACTGCATAACGTGTTATAAACTTAAACCTTCAACGGTCAATCAACTTATGGGAAATTTGCCAAAGGAACGAGTAAATGTGACTCATCCATTTTATTGTACCGGTATAGATTTCTGTGGCCCTTTTTTAATTAAATATCGGGGTCAAAGAAAAGGAATCTATAACAAAATTTTTGTTTGTATTTTTATTTGCATGCCTACTAAAGCAGTGCATCTAGAGGTAGTTAGCGATTTAACATCCGAAGCTTTTATCGCAACTTTAAAAAGATTTTTTGCTAGACGAGGCAAAGCCCAAACATTATTCAGTGATAATGCAACAAATTTTGTTAGTGCAAATAATGAATTAAAAAGGTTACATAGATTAGCTACTCAGCCTGATGAAAACCTTACTAATTTTTTTAATTCAGAGAATATTAATTGGAAATTTCTGCCACCCCGTGCCCCAAATTTTGGAGGGCTATGGGAGGCAGGCGTAAAATCGTTTAAGTATCATTTGAAACGCGCAGTAGGAAACGCTAAATTGACATATGAGGAATTCTTAACCGTTGTTTGTCAAATTGAGGGAATCCTCAATTCTCGACCCCTTACCCCCCTTAAGTTTTATTATTTAAATTGCATATATAATATTTTCGTATAATTAATTATAATTATGGTATTACATATTAGAACTGTAATTTTGAAACAATGTTTCAAGGTGGGCCGGTATGTTGCCGCTCACCTTAGTTTGGCTATATGCGCAACCTTGGTGCGCATCTCTTGTTCACTTGCATTTCCGCTTTAGCGGAGTAGTTGTATTGTTTTTCGTTATAAGAGTAGTATCTCTTGTTCATCTTGTTCGGTGATATGGTTCACCCTTTTTATAGTTTGCGTTGACTATGGTGTCAACATATTTGAATACGTTAATAATACGTCCTCTAATAACTGTAAATATGTACATACGATATGTATAATAGTTTAATTAAATGTTTGTGAAGTAATAGCTTCAGAATAGTAATTATTCAATACAGTTCACTCATAAAGTATCGTCAACAACCGGTTCACGGGATACATTATGCTGAACGACTTTGATCAAGACCGGTTCACGAGACTGGACGCATTGATCCACGACCTGTTGGATCGATCCTGGATCGGTTGAAACCCTGAACTCGCCCGTCGTGTCGTTAACCGGTGGCAGATTCATTTGAATTAATTATCGAAAAACAAAGAAGCAAATCCAAAAATTACTACACATAGATTTTATTTAAAAAGCTTAAGCAGGCGTGTATCGAATCTCCGACTGCCTTACCGCCTAGACTTTCGTGGTTTATAAAAGAGTACAAAATTCTTTTCTGCTGAATTTTATCATTTCACCTTAATACAAAAAAAATTGCAAAATCATAACTTCGAAAATATTTATGTGATATGATACATTAAGAATTTGGGTTTTAAAAGTTTTTTTTAAATAGATTATTATAGACAGATAGAAGATTTTAAAAATATACTTATTAATCTAATAATGTCTAATATAATGATTTTGTTAGAAAATTTCTAGTATCTCATTTTACTGTTTTGCTTTTGCATATAGTTTCAGCTTTTTTTGTCTCTTTGCCAGTCTCATCCCTAAAATAAGAATCACCAAATTTGACTGGAAATTTCAAACGAAAAATGAAATTATACTTTACTGATTTTTGTAAGATTTGATCTATAATTTTGATAACTGCAGTAAAACTATTTTTTTCTTTTTTTTTAAATTGTCAGAAAAGTCGTTAAATAAACGAACGAGAAAATTATAATAAGGTATCTGAGTATTTTTGTTTATATGGTATGTTGTTTAAATTAACGCTATTGCCCTTCAAATAGTTTCAGCCCATAGACCACAATGATGCAGAAAATTTGCTGTGTCCCTTTAAAAATCTATAAGTGCTAGACTCACTAAAATCTATACAGTTCGTGCGACGGTGACCTGTAACAATTAAAAAAAAATTTCAGCTCAATCGGATAAGGTGTTTATATGTTAAATAATTTGAGCCCATAAGCTACAATGATGAAGAATTTTTCGTTGTGTCCCCCTAAAAAACTGTAGGTGGTACATATCCAAAATTCATACACTTAGTGCGACGGTGATCTATAACATGTATATAAACTTTCAGCTCAATTGGATATGGCGTTTAGACGCTATTGCACTTTAAAGAATTTGAGCAATAGGGCGCAATAATTAATAATAATAATGACTATCTTCTTTCAGGAACAATTCCGGTTAGATCGCTTCAAAACAGAGACTTTTGGTAGCCCACCCTCCCCTTTTTTTCCCCTTAGAAATGCTATGTATTTTTATTTTTAATTTTTTAATTAATCTACATAAATGTTACATCATTAGAAAGATCTTTCAAAACTGAACATTTTTTGTGCTTACACTTTTCTCTTAATCTCAATATGTAAAAAGATTTTAACGATAGCTTATAACTACCATTGCAATTCTAAAATACCCATGGAGGATCAAATTAAAATGTAATATAAAATTCAATCATAAAAATTACGGACTAATAGTTATTACATTATTTTCTTGCAATCATGATAATGTACTTATCTGATATAAACAAACAGTTGGTTGTGACGTCATATTTATCAAATTAGTTAAAATAAATAAGGTTACAAATATGGGACCTTTCATTTGGTACCTTATTTGTAACGAAGTTTTGATTAGATATTTTAGAATTAATTAAAATATGAAAATAACTTCAAAATTGGACATTTAAATTTGTGATTGTTGCCAAAAAAATTTACCAGTTATATATATATATTTGAATGGGGAGGGGGGGGGGGGGCATAAGATGAAATAATGTTTTCACGAGAAAAATTAAAAAATATTAAATTTGCCCATGCATATAAAAAATACTTATTAAAATGAGTCGAAGAAGGAAGCGAAATAAGTAGTACTGAGTTATATTACGATAAATACGATATATAATATGATACGTAATATTATCGTCCAGTACAGGGTTAGTAGGTATTTTCCTTAAAAGAAACATTTTGTTCGTTTGGTGCAACTTGCACATTAGTCCCGTCAGGTATAACTTGCATATTAGTCCCGTCAGGTGTAACTTGCACATTAGTCACCTTTAAATATAGTGTCCAGTGAAGCTGGCAAAGCATTCTTTGATTCACTACCTTAACTGATTTCGCATTCCGTCATTTTTGATGGTAAATAACAGTAGTAAATAATATTTTGCTGTGTCTCTGTAAAAACACTATACGTGCTAGATTCATTGAAATCTATACACGTCTTGCAAAGGCGACCTATAGCGTGTGAATAAATTTTGAACTAAATTGAATAAGACGTTTAGGTTTTGACGCTATCGCTCTTTAAAATATTTGGACCTATATAGACCATAATAATAAAAGTTTTTGTGTCCCTGTAAAAACACTATAAGCGGTGGTTTCACCAACATTTATATAGTTTGCGACGAATACTTATAATATGTGTATAAATTTTTAACTCAATGGGATCAGGCATTTAAACGCTATTGCATTTTAAAAATTCGGGCCCATAGACCATAATAATAAAGAATGTTTCTTTGTATCCCTGTAAAAAAAAAAAAAAACTATAAGTACTAGATTCACTAAAATCAATAGACTTCGTGGTGTGGTGACATATAACATACATACCAACTTTCAGCTCATTCGAACAAAGCATTTAGACGCTATCGTGTTTATTCATATACATACGTCATCGTAAAAATAGTAAATATGAATTCAGGGGGCCTCAAAACGTGTAGAAATACCAAAATATCAAACTCGGATTTTTGAAATGATACAATACTTTCCTTATATATGATGTTCGGAAAGTAAAAAAACGCGTATTTCTTCAATTAGCTGCGATTAAACTATTATATATGTCGGTGACGAACTGGTTTAAAATTTCGACAACTGAAAGAGCATTTTATTTTGCCAATAATCGGTAAAAATGCGCAAATTCCATGAATTGAATATGGCAAAATGGTCTATTCCGGATTTTATCTAATAAAACCTTGTATTTTAAAACTGATCTTTTACAAAAAAAAAAAAAAAAAAAAAAAAAGAGACCTTTTACAGAGTAGAATATTTTTAGCATTATTTATTTATTTATTACTTTCTTCTATCTTCAATAGAAGAAAGTATTGGATTCGTAAAAATTTTCGATTTCGGTTTTTTGATGGATTTACACGTTTTGAGATATGTAGAACACGATTTTACCATTTTTAGAAAATGTCTGTCTGTCTGTCTGTCTGTGTGTGTGTGACAAAATTTTGTAGCAACTGTATCTCTGGAACTACTGCACAGAATTTCATACAAATTGGTATGTAGTTGCACCTTGACATAAATTAGTGCCTATCAACTTTTGGTAAAAATCGTCTTACAGGTTGCGTTGCCATCCCGCTTTTTCTAAATTTTTAACAGGGTGATATAGGGCAAAAATTTTCAAGATGGGTATCTTTCGAAAGGTCTCGTCAGTACCTTTAAAACGAATGGTTGAACTATAAATCTGTGATAATTTAAAACAAAGTTATCGATTTTTTTTTACTTTTTACGAAAAAAAACTTAGAAAAAAAATCTTTTTTTTTTTTTCTCCCCTTAATTTTATCAAACTCCCACGGTTTCCGTGTTCTGACAAACTTAAACTAATTTTTGCTTTTTTCCCCTAATTTTGTCAAAGTCCCACGGTTTCCATGTTTTGACAAAATTTTGGGTAAAATGTGAAAATTATTCTAAGTTTGTCAAAACCCGGAAACCGTGGGACTTTGACAAAATTGGGGGAAAAATGCAAAAATTTGTTTAAGTTTGTCAGAACACGGAAACCGTGGGAGTTTGATAGAATTAAGGGGAGAGGGGGGTTGGTTGGTTGGTTGGAGGATTAAGGCCGATTGACTCCTTATGTGTCCTAGGCCTATAGGGGGAATGCCCTCCGTGGGGGTCTTTCTAAGGGGTCCTAGCCCGTATTTACGCGAGTTTCGGAGGAAACCACGGAAAACTCCGAACGGCTAGGTCGATGAGCGCGACCTGGGATCGAACCCGGCACCTCCCATCTACCAGCTTTGAGCGCAGAACCGCTCGGCCGCTGGTGGGCGGGGAGAGGGGGGAAAAAAGTGGGACTTTGACGTAATTTTGGGTAAAATGTGAAAATTTGTTAAAGTCCCACTTTTTTTTTTTTTTTTTCCCTCTCCCCTTAATTCTATCAAACTCCCACGGTTTCCGTGTTCTGACAAATTTTTTCGCCTAATTTTGTCAAAGTCCTACGGTTTCCGTGTTTTGACAAACTTAAACAAATTTTTGCATTTTCCCCCCAATTTTGTCAAAGTCCCACGGTTTCCGTGTTTTGACAAACTTAGAATAATTTTCACATTTTACCCAAAATTTTGTCAAAGTCCCACTTTTTTTTTTTTTTTAAATTATTGTTACTGGGTGAATTTGTATAGGAAAAGATAGAAGAAAGTCATGTGGTGGCCACAACATACTAGTTTTGTATGGGTATCGTATAAAAATATAAATTTTTTTATTATTGAAAATGAAGTTCTAGACAGTATATGTCTAAGACCAATATTTAAAGTTTAGAATGTGGAAAAACGAGAATAAAAAAAAATTCAATAAAAAAAGCATGGGTAAAAAAAAATCACGCAATTACAAGTGTGGAAAAAAATAACATCAGTTAGTAAATTAATGAGAAATAGCCATGAAAATTAAACCGAACTGTGGGAAGTGCGGAAAGAAATTGCTACGTCTCGCCTAGGTCAAGGTTTTTTGAACATACAGTGTACATCGTTAAAAATTGGATGTTTAGTTTATCATAAATTTAGTGGCCGCATGAGTGACAGAGAGACTCTGTTCTCGAAACTAGTAGACGGGAGATGCTGGGTTCGAGCCCATGATGCTCTTCGCTACCGGTTCTGATTTTTCTGTAATTTTTTCTTAAACTTTCTTTTATATGTGATAAAACTGCTTAGAAGATCTCCACGAAGGGTACTTCCCTCAGACTTAAGCCAATCCCGTTGTAGTCGGCTTTAAAATCTACAACACAACACAGCACATAGATTTAGAGGCTGAAGTATACACAGCCATAAGACTGTTAAATATCTTGACACATGTTTGTGCATTATGGGCGTCCTAAAATTTAGTTATGGTGAAATTTTTCATCGTGATATAGTTACAACTGGTGAAGTTTCAAAATTTCATTTCATCTGGCAGCAATAAATTTTCAACAGCATATATTAAAAAAAATCTCAAAAGTTTCAATACTTGCTGCAACCCAATTTATAGAATAATTCCGGTGTTTGGCATGGTATCATTTCCTGTTAACTTTATCATACATATATATTAATGATATATAATTTGAATAATTTAATTCCTTTGCAACACTATAGATGAAAATACCAACATATGAAATTTTAAATGAGATGTATTTCGAATAAAATTATTGTCACGATGATAATTTAATTTGATTACAGTGATTAGTAAAAACATGTTAAAGTACTTACGCAGAAAAGAAATGACACAAACCTAACACATAAGCCTACCGATGAGATATTTTTTAAATATCATTAAACTAATAGAAACATAAAGCAAATAATAGAAATGGAAGTTGGTATATTATTAATGATATATATATATTTTATTTTGATCGACATATTCACATGCCATGAAATACAAAATTCTTAATTTTCGTGCCATACAAATTTTAGCCATCATTTGTTTTTTAAACAATGTATCCAATATTTCAGTTCAACAATTGAATGAACAATTGCAACAATTATTTAATAAAAATAATTGTTTAATAAACAACAATGTTTATATATATGTATAAATTTGTACAACAATGAAAAGCTTCTCTTTTTAACATTTTTCTTCCGTCTAATTACTGACCCTCATCTGAGAATGACGCATCTTTCGCTCCGAGGGTTTTCTTCGTGAGTTACTTTTTAAAAAAGTTTCTCATGTGGCTTATTTTTAAATTTTTCGAGCATCATCCTATAGATGATGCTCGGGTAAGGTATGCGTATCCACTGACTTCCATCTTTGCTGGACGTTGGTTATTTGTTAATGAATAATGATAGTCAAAAATTTTATAACCCCACTTTATATAAAGCTCGTATTCGCAAGCATCCAAAGTTGGATATAAAAAAGCTGCCAAAAGTTAATCCTGTTATTTCACTGCCTGATACTGTTACTGACGAACCTCCGTTCCAAATCGAAGTGGATTCAGTTCAGTCTCAGGTAGAGGACACACTCGATGAAAAAGAAACAGTTTTTATTTCACTGCTGGATAATGCTTCTGACAAACCTCCGTTTCAAATCGAAGTGGATTCAGCTCAGTCTCAGGTAGAGGACACACTCGATGAAAAAGAAACAGTTTTTATTTCACTGCTGGATAATGCTACTGACAAACCTCCGTTCCAAATCGAAGTGGATTCAGTTCAGTCTCAGGTAGAGGACACACTCGATGAAAAAGAAACAGTTTTTATTTCACTGCTGGATAATGCTACTGACGAACCTCCGTTCCAAATCGAAGTGGATTCAGTTCAGTATCAGGTAGAGGACACACTCGATGAAAAAGAAACAGTTTTTATTTCACTGCTGGATAATGCTATTGACAAACCTCCGTTCCAAATCGAAGTGGATTCAGTTCAGTCTCAGGTAGAGGACACACTCGATGAAAAAGAAACAGTTTTTATTTCACTGCTGGATAATGCTACTGACAAACCTCCGTTTCCAGTCGAAGTGGAATCAGTTCTTTCTCAGACAGTGGAAACGGTTATTCAAAATCAACCAGCTTCTATTTCTTCACAACATCATAAAAAAAAGAAATTCCGAAAATTGAGAAATTTTCTGAAAATATGTTGTTGCATTCGTTGTGTAAAAGACTAAATTATCTTGGGATGCTTGCTTGCATAAGGCATGGGGGGCCTGCATAATCAAAACTCCCGTGGCAGTAGGCAAGGGGTCCTGCCTTATCAAAACTCCCCATGAGAAACGATGCATGGCGACCTCCACGTGGTGTTTCTCGGGTTACGCTAACAGTCATGCGAATTTAATTTACATAAATTTGTTATTATGAGGACGTATGTGTGTGTGTGTGTTATGGTTATTGTTATAACATACACCTAGTCCCAGTGGCAGAAACATGGCGACGTAGTCGCGGACACAGAAAAATGGCTTGCAGACAGTTTTTGACTGCACTAGTAAAAAAAAAATTAGTCCGCAACTTTCGGACACGCTTTGTCTGCACTTATTAAAAAAAAAAATTGCCCGCAACTTTCGGACAGTCTTTGTCTGCAGTCATAAAAAGTTCTCTGCAATTTACGGACATTTTTCACCCGCGACAATGCGCTACCGATGTATGACATCTTAGACGCTCTCAGGTAGGAACTCTGGAGCCCTCCTATATGTGCCTTGATAGGAATAGAGCCCTCGATTTACAGAGTAGCGACACGCTTTTCTCTTCGCCGCTCCCCCTCGGATTGGTCAAGAAGGGTAAGTGACGTCACGGCCGCCATTTTGTGGATGGAACTGATTCTTAGCCATTGAATGTGTATTGAAGAGATCACTATCATCTTTAGATAATTACTGTTTAAAAGAAAAAGATGCCTACTTGTTGTGCAGTATTCTGCACTAACAGTAATATAACTGGTTTCCGTTTATTTCGATCACCTTCTGAAACGCGTAATTCAGAGAGAAGAAAAATTTGGTTCCCGATTGCAAAGAGTTCAAAAGAAATCTAAGAATTGTTATTTTAGCTCAGTTTTTTTATGGTGGTGTGAAGGGAAGCTATGGCTTTGATGGAAATTCTGAAAAAGATATAATGTCCATATTTTCTGAATTTAAATCTGAGAAGGAAAATAAAAAATATATAGAAGAAGAAAATACTTTGGAAAGAAAACTTTCCTTCGATATAAGTTTCGAAAACACAAACATAGACATTTTTTCCGATACTTTACAAATAAATGATATTCCAGAAAATATGTTTGAAAAAAATCTATGTTTCGACATCAGTTTAGATATAAAAATTATGTGCAAATAATACCTGGTGGCGCATCAAATCGTCGAGAATTTAAAATAAAACAAAACCCAAAATGATGCTTTATATAACCTTGCTGGTTGTATCATTTATAAAATTGTGAAAAAACACAAAATTTGTTCTTCATGTATAAACTATATGACTACTAATCAACTAGATGAAGAAAATGAATCAGCAATGCTAATACATTTGAAAAGTTTCAAAAATAAATCAAATTTGACGTATGCTTCAAAATCTATATTTAAATCCTTTCTCGACCTTGAAATTATTTTTCAAGTAAAAAAAAAAAAAGAGAATTTATTATCCTCTAAACTAAACATGACATCTCTATGTAAATATGTACAAGAAATTTTTTTTATTTTTTTATTTCCAACTTGTATTTCCATTTTTGACTTAATTACTTTTAATTTTTTTTTAAACATCGTATATATATTTTCATTAAATGGAACAACAATTATAATCAACCAAATCATTCCAAAAAGTGCTCTAGCAAAAGCTTGGGAATGAGAATTGCAGCTTCAGATGTTTTTTAACATGTATTTATTTTCCCTTTTTAGTATGACAGGATTATTGCTTTCAATATGACATTTCGCGTCACCATCATTTGCCATGTTTCACTTTGAATATATAAGGATGTTTTCCAATTTGGCAACAATTTAAAAAATATATTAAATTTAAATTGATATAAAACCTGTAATAGAAATTTTTATAGTAATCGTTGCTATAAAACGCAACTTTTTTTTTTTTTTTTTTTTTTTTTTTGTCTTAAAATATAAAGTCAGTTATTTAATATTTTTTTATTTACGTATTTTTACACTTTTTGTATATCTAGACCAGTTGATTTTTCTTTTTTTCTTTTCTTATCTGTATATATATATAAATTACGTGTCACGATGTTTGTCCGGGGTAAACTCCTAAACTAAGGAACCGATTTTAATGAAATTTTGCACACTGTGTGCATTTTGGTCCAACTTGAGAGATAGGATAGTTTTTATCTCAATTTATTGTCACAATATTTTTTTATTGCAATTATTTGTTAATTATAGACCTTTATTAAAGTTGCTCCAAAATATCTGTGAGTTCCATTAATTTAATTGTTGCCAAAAAAAAAAAAAAAAAAAAAAAATACGAGTTCATTTTCTTTCGACATAAAAATAAATACATTTAATCAAACGTGAACGTTAAAAAATTATAAAAAGTTAAATTATGCATCTCACGAAAATTGACGTCATAATCAATTTAAAGATTTTATACACATTGATAAAGTGCTAATGTAGTTCTATATAGTAATATATATAGATCTCTCATCCCCATGTTATCGTACAAAGATTTTTGATGCCGATAAAAAAAATTAATAAAACCTTTGGAAACAGCCATTAAGTGGTATTGAAAAAAAAAAAAAAAAAAAAAAAAAGAAAGAAAGAAATATGAATTTGAAACTGTATCTGGAGTCTTCCATTCCCCTTTAGCAAATAAATTATTCATAAATTTTATTTGCTAAAATATTAGTATGTATTCCCGTGTGTATTCACTCGGTGAAAGACGTCCATATTTTGGTAAAAACGTCGTCTTTTCCCAAATGAAAAGGAATAACTTTTTTCTCCCCAATGATCACTCTATTCTATATATGCTATACTATATCTATGAGTTCTATACGCAAGCGAAGTGTCACTCACTGACCGTCTGTGCAGCCAAGAAAAATATTTCCTATGTTAATTGCCCACTGGATTTTTTGTAAGAAATTATTAAAAATCGAGGAAATTTATTTCCCGATTTTAATCCTTATATTTGGGTATAAATATGTATTAGTTATCGCGGGTGTTAGATTGAATTATTTTGCTGTCAAATTGACAAAATTTTAATTTTAAATTTCAAAACTCTGTCGCCCTTTGCTTTTATTATTATTATTATTATTATTTGGCGATCAAAAGCGTAACACGAAAATATACATGCCAGATGTATGCATTGTACGAAATGTAATATGTATTATTCATTGTACGTATGTATGACATGTAATATGTATTGTACGAAATATTGTTTCATATTATTCATTACTCTTTTAATATAAGTTGTTAAAATAACCATGATTTTTGAAAGGAATTAAATGTTTTCGCCAGATAATTTGGCGATATTCTTTTTTTTTTTCGCCAAGGATGACAGAAATGAAATCTATTCCGCTGCAAAATATTAGTATCTTACATCAGATATTTTATTTAGACATTTGAAAACAAATTTGACTTCAAACTATGATAGAATATTTATCATTTTCCTTTTAATTAGTATATTATTAGTATATTAAAATTTAAAAGCATGGTATATAAAAAGTTTTTTTTTTCTTATAATTATTCTTATCTTAATCCTCAATGTTTCCCATCTTTATTAACTTGAATTTACTATTAAAATTTTAACATACTCAAAAACTTCTCATCACTTCGTTAAAATACACTAAACTTTTCCAAAATCTTTTTCTATTTAAAATGATACATGTATTTACTTTAAATGTCCAATATTTCATAAGATTTCCAATTTTAAAGTTTTAAAATATTTATCAAATTTACTTATTTTTCTGGTTTAGCCTTATTGTTTTCCTTTTTATAACTACAGCTGTTGCCCTCTTTAAAATATTTAAAATGATGAGGTCATTTTATAGTAAAATTATCCATTATAGCATATATTATATTTCACTCCTCCATAAAAATTGATTTTAAAATCGTCTGTTTCTTTTATACTTTTATTTTAATAGAATTTAACTTATATATTAGTCATTTTAGCAATTTTATCCAAAGTAGCATTAGAAATAATATATATCACATCTCCATTAAAATTTATAGGACCCTACAATAAAATTAGTTTGTGCTTAATATCAACACTACAAAAATTTTTATTAATCGCTTCCAAATTTTGACCTAAGTTTTAAATCTCAACCCTGTGGGTTTTTACATCAGCTACAACGTTTTCGTCTTTGTTCGTAAATAATAATTTGACTGTACTAAATAGTTTACAGCCGTATAATTCAACGTATAACTTAGTCACAGCAACGCGTGGCCGGGTCTGCTAGTATATATATATATATACATATATATTTCTTTGTCAGTTAAACAAATTGAAATTATTCTTTTCAGACTTACCTTATGTTAATCATATATACAGTCGGTAACAAAAGTGTCCGAACAATAGCAAAAATTCCTATATAAAAAAAGTACACTTTATACTGTTTTGTTAAATAAATCCTTGTCGAATCCCGTTCTTAATCAGTCTAAGAACAGGATTCGACAAGGAATTATTTAGCAAAACTGTATTAAGCGCACTTTTTTTATATAGGAATTTCTGCTAGTGTTCGGACACTTTTGTTACCGACTGTATATATATATATATATATATATATATATATATATATATATATATATATATATATATTATAAAATTAAGAAATAAATTCAGTAATCGTTGATAAAGAACGTAACACAGATACCTCGTAACTTTATATAGAAGTATAAACTTAAAAAAAAAAAAAAAAATCCTGTCGCACGAAATTAAATTTTGTTTTGTTCTGAATTTTTTATCTATTACTCATAAAACAAAAATATGCTTCTTTTTATTTATTATTATTATTATTTATTTATTTGAAAGAAATGTCCAAAAAGCATCTCATTGTAAATATGCAACTAAACTTTTGTTCTATATTAATGAAGAAAGCCATCATATCCTTATCATATTTTAATCAAGTTTTATTTATAAATTTAAATACTTTGTTTCTCATTATTATTATTATGTATGTAATATAAACTGATATATTTTTTATAATATTAGTTTTGCGTTTTACCCTTTCTCTATAATTCATGACTATACTGAATGAAAACGCTATTTTCTATGTATAAACAAATAATACTATTGCAATTAACTGTAAAAATGTAATATTAATATTCTGTTATAGTGTTAATCTATACAAGCACTTTTAAAAAATATTGTTTATGTATATATATATATATAATAAACCAGTCTATTCGTTCTTGAAAGAGTTTTTTTTTTTTTTTTTTTTTTTTTTTTAACTGAAGTTGATCTTTTAATTTCAGTAGCTTAATCGAATAAATATTTTTATCTTTTAAAGAAAGTTGTGCAAATCTCACCAGCGATAAAATAGAAATAATAATAATATATATATATATATATAAATGTAATTTTTCAATTAAATCATTTATGGATTTTATTTTTTATACTTTAAAAATTTGAATGGTACTTAAAAATAACATATATTTAAATGTATGCGATCTGCAAAAGTCCTTGTTTTCAACCGTTTAATCTCTTTCTCTTTCCTATTAAAACACGAAGAGAGTGGAGGGAGCATATCGACAAAATGGCGTCCGTTTCTCCCGTGTCGCTACTCTGTAAATCGAGGGCTCTAGATAGGAACACACAAAACAATGCTCAACAATGGCGACCTAGGTCCTAGGGAGCCTGGATCTCCCTTGATAGACAACGTTATGCATATATTCTTTTCTCCTGTTACCTGTTACTGAGATTCTACGGGAACATAGAAAAGTGCTAATTTTATTTAAAACTGCTCCAAAACTTTTCCTCCACTTCAAAATTCATTTATAAAAAATTTCTGTATCAAAACTAAAACTAATACTTGTATTATTTATAATTATTTATATTGTGTTGTGTCAAACATTGCTATAAAATATTTAAATGAATGAGTTCAACTTATTATTTTATAATTGCTTATACTATATTGTTCTGTAGTAAAATTGTATTCGTGTATTGTTGCATGAGATCACACTGTTGTTAAGCTCCCCCTCCCCCCCCCCCTCCCCCCTTCCCTCCCCAACCAAGATTGCCGCTATCAGCTTTCAGGCTTTTTGAGTGTAAGCCATTTTCACCCCTGATTACACGCAAATTTCGCAGACAAATTATAAAATTTTAAAAGCCTGTCACAGACAGCTATAGAACTTTCTGCCACTGGACACCCAGTATTTTTCTATAGTGAATGGAAAAGCTATTAAAATTACAAATTTCGAAAACTTCCATTTTTCGTATATTTGCCGAAACGTCAGTGGAGGCCCTCTGTTGAGACTCAAAACGGTTTTGGGCTGTGTCTGTGTGTCTTTCTGTCTGCCTGTCTGTCTGTCGCGCGATAGCGGCCGCAAAAATAGCGCTATTGACTTGAAATTTGGTACACATGTTCAGGAGCCCCACGAAATGAGGAGCAAACATTCAAACCGTGTTTTCTCCAAAAATAAAAAAAAATGAGTTAGTGATTTTTCTGTGAACTCAACATTAAATAGCATAAAATTATGCTATTATTTTAAACCAAAATAATTTTTATCACATTATAAATGCTCTTAGAAAGTTAGGGTTTCAATCAAACAGTGTTTCCTCCAGAGCCTGTTTTCAGTCAAACTGTGATTTCTCCCCCCAACCAGTCAGTACTGCTCTTTCTGGTCGCGTGACTCGTACATGTACCAGCTTTTTATGTTTGTTTTTTCGTTAGTTCTATCTTGTTTTCTTCATTTTAGAGGAGTGTACTTTATTATTATTATTTTTTTTTTTCAAATGGAAGAATTAATAGATGGTGTATTAGTGAGTACTTCTAATTATGGTACTAGAAAAATACAGAGGATTGGTGGAAAAAGAAAAGAAGCGAAAAAGAAACGATATTCATCACCTTTAGATAACAACATTTATGCACCATGCAAACATTCTATAAATAAATACTTTTTCATGCACTGATGTTAGACCTAATGACGTTAAGAAGTTTCGGGATAGACTTTACGAAATTCCGGACAAACAGCGACAAGATTCTATTATAGCCTCATTGGTTGTTACAAAAAATGTAACTCGACGTAGACCTAATAGCCCCCCCAACCCCCCCAAAAAAATCGCAATCATCTGGTTTACAGCATGCATTTTCTGCTTCTTATTTTATTACTAGTAGCAGTGGTAGGAGAATTCCTGTGTGTAAAAACAATTTCATGGCTATAACTAAAATAGGTCGTACAATGCTAGCCAATATTGTTACTAAGGTACATGCTGGTGAACCTATTGAGGAAAAGAGAGCAGGGGATAGAAAAAGCCACTTAAGCATTAATAATTATAATAATAATAATAATAAAAAAACAAGGTAAGAGAATTCATCTCAAACTTAAAGGCATCAGAATGACATAGACAAACTTTTACAATTGATGTATGGTGAAGAGTGAAAAAATCAGCCTGTTTTTAAATGGTATAAAGATATCATTACTAATAACTTTCATGTAGAATATGAAGAAACAGAGGAAGAATGAAATTGCTTAAGTGAAGATATTGGTTTAAAAATTTAAATTTCAAATTGGCTTAAAAATTTTAGTTCTTCCCTACAATTTGCATGATGATTTTTCACGCGTAAATATTTAATTTAACTTTATAATTACATAACAAAATCTATTCTGTTAATTACATTAAGAATGTTATTTCATCAATGTTCGAGCTACATACTTTTTCATTCAAAAAATGTTTTGTCCACATTGGAAACATTCAAAACATGTTTCTTCTCTGTGTTTCGGTCAAAACATGCTTTCTCCACATTGGAAACATTCAAAACATGTTTTCTCCTCTCTGTTTCGGTCAAAACATGCTTTCTCCAAATTTCAAATACATTTTTCTAATTAACTCTAAGTTTATTAGGTAAAGTAGGCCTACAGATCTTCCTAGTAACCAATAATACAACTAAACAAATGATAATTAGGGTCTTAGAAGGGTTATTTTTTAATTTATAAGTTTTTTGTGTTTTCTGAAAAATTGCATTCGAAGGAGAAAACACGGTTTGAATGTTTGCTCCTCAAATTAGCTGTATAGTTTTTGGTATATATTCCATTCGTAGTTAGTATACAAGGACACGCCAATTTTTTTTTTATCATTACGGCCTATGGGAGAAATTTGTATGTATCGCGATAGCGGCCACAAAAATCACGCTATTGACTTGCAATTTGGAACACATATTCATGTGCCCCACGAAATCAGCTGTATAGTTTTGGGTGTGTATTCCATTTGTAATTCGTGTACAGGGATACGCCAAAGTTTTTCTTATCATTACGGCCTATGGGAGGAATTTGTATGTACCGCGATAGCGGCTACAAAAATCACGCTATTGACTTGCAATTTGGTACACATATTCATGAGCCCAACGGAATCAGCTGCATAGTTTTAGGTGTGTATTCCATTTGTAGTTCGTGTACAGGGACACGCCAAAGATTTTCTATCATTACGGCCTATGGGAAGAATCTGTATGTACCGCGATAGTTACTGCAAAAATCAAGCTATTGACTTCCAATTTTTGCCGAAACGTGAATGGAGGACCTCTGTTGAGACTCAAAAGGGTTCCGTCTGTCTTTAGGGTTCCGTCTGTCTGTCTGTCTGTCGCGCGATAGCGGCCGCAAAAATCACGCTATTGACTTGAAATTTTGTACACATGTTCATGATCCCCACGAAATTAGCTGTATAGTTTTGGGTGTGCATTCCATTTGTAGTTCGTGTACGGGGACACGCCAAAGTTTTTTTTATCATTATGGCCTATGGGAAGATATTGTATGTACCGCGATAGCGGCCCCCCAAATAATGCTATTGACTTGCAATTTGGTACACATATTGTTGAGCCCAACAGAATTAGCTGTATAGTGTTAGGTGTGTATTCCATTTGTCGTTCGTGCACAGGGACACGCCAAAGTTTTTCTTATCTTTACGGCCTATGGGAAGAATTTGTATGTACCGCAATAACGGCCGCAAAAATCCTTCTATTGACTTGCAAATTGGCGCACACGTTTCAGCTTTGCATATAAGCAGCTGTATAATTTTTATTGCTATATATTTTTAAACTATGTACACGGACACGCCAAAATTCTTAACATTACGGCGTATGGGGTGATTTTCGTTTAAACGCATTTTAATATCATTACTTTGCAATGAAGAAAATGAAACTAGCGTACGTGAGTAAGATACTTAAACTTATGTTGTTTGAAGAAAATATGTGCTTTTAAGCTTTCTAATTAATGTACAGGATCTTACAAAAGTGTTCTGACAATGTTACGTAGTCATCCAAACGATGTTACAATTGGAACAATTATTAATTTTAAACGCAAAATATGCTGAATAGTTTTTACTGGTGTATACAATGTTTATGGTTCGTTTACAAAGACACACCAAAGGAATTTCGTAACATTAGAGCCTATGGACAAATTTTTAATTTAAGCGCGCACTTTAATGCGTTTATGCTGAATTGAATTTAATAAAGTTAACATACATTATAAAGATGCTTAAAATCTTGTTTACTCTTAAAAAAGGTTATGTATAGACTAAATAATTTATGGGACCACACAAAATAATTCCGAGTATGTACTGTATTCATCAAAATGATGTCAAATTAGTTTGAAAAATTAATGAGTTATAATTAATTAGGTTTATTCTTATTATTGGCGTTTATAATGACTGCGGCTACTTTTCCGGAATACATAAAGGAATTTCATACTATTACGGTCTATAGTCGGTATTTCTTAAAAGTGTATTTTAACATGGTTATATCCCCATCAAATATAATGAAATTCTATTAGAATTTTAAAAGCATGTTTTCCTGTTGGGGCAGAGAATTGAAATTGTGGGCAGAGAATTGATAATTAGTTTAAAGGTCACGCAAAGAATTTCCGATATGCTATGTATTTTTTTTTTTTTTTTTTTTTTGTATGAAATTTGATAGTTATGAAATTTGGTATTTATGAATTTCAGGGAAATAATACAAGACTGTCGTTTATTATGAATACATATTGTTTCGTACTTGGGGGTTCGTAAGTTGTCCGAGAATGAAAAGCGAAACTTGCAAAAATTCAGTGATTTATTCATAGAAAGTTCCAGAAAAATACAGGTCTATAAACCAAGTATCAGCTTCAATTCAATCAGTAAACATAGCTTAAACAACAGCCGTTAACAGCAAAACAACATTACAAAATGTTTATCAATAACGCACAAAGCAAGTCTTATTCAAAGAGGCTCAAAGTAAAGCAACCATTTGACAAAACTGACACAGATATGAGATTGACCACCTTGGCTAAAAAAATGCTCCTTTTATACTATTCTATCGAACACAGACTTTTCTGGAAAATTCTCGTATCTCATGAGCCAATGAGATTAGAGCTTCCATATTTGGTATATCCCTAATAAGGATTTTCTCGCCAATGTCGCCAAAAAATCGCCATGAAGGGAAACAGTCGCCAAATTTGGCGCCAAATCCATTTCTTCCCTTATTGGAGCTTTTTAATGCGTTTTTAAAGGAAAATTAGGCTATTTTAACGCTAAAACGACTAGAAATGCACAAAATTAGCATTTTATCGACTTTCTAAGCCTCTTTGAAAGAATTTATACAAAAATAAATGCAATTATTTACAATTCCGTAACACTTTATATGATATACAAATAAGTATAGAAAGAGAGATAGAGCAGGGGGTTGAGGGGGGCTGCCGCCCCCCTCAGGAATGTATCTGATTATGGTAATAAGTCGATCGAATCAAGATATACTATTATATAATAAGGAATAAATAAAAATGACCTATTGAATAATGTCTGATGCAAATAGGACGTTGAGGCTCCTGATCTGCAGATCCACTAGTTATAAACTCGATATCATCACAAATTTTAAAGCAAAATTAAATTCACACATTACACTTTTACATAGGAAAAAAAAATCATTTATTTCAATAAAATTACATCAAAATTTATTTTTTGTGTATGTTTAAGGTCAATGTATGATTTGCTCAATATACACGTAAAACAAGTTCAAAACTATAAAATATGCGTATTTACGGATGAACCAAGTTCTATAAAAATAAAGTAGTACTTATAAAAAAATAATGAAATCGTACTATAGTTTAATGCTAGAGAATACTTTTAATTTTGGACTTATTTTTGAATTTTCAGAAAATCATTAAATTAATTTTCGTTTAAAGCCGAGAAATAAGTATTGAAGTACCATTTTATCTATTAAAGAGAATTTAGGAAACCAACGCTAAACAAATTACAAAAATAATTATTTGTAGTCACTCAGCTTTATAAAATAATCTGGTGTGTCACTCACACGACTTTCTCTTACCCTGAAATTTAATGCTATAAATACAGGTTGGAGATTAAGAGGTAAGATAACGATGTTATGTAAACCTATGTTAAACAATTCAAATTAGGCTTCAGGAGAGTTTTATTTGATAATTAGTTCTGTGTGAGGGGGGCTACCGCCCACCTCAACCCTCCGTTTCATTAATGCACCTACATTTATATAGAATTTAATTCGGTTATTAAAAAAAAAATTCTGTTTTAAAAAAATTATTTACTAAAATTATTATTTTAAAAAATTATCTTTTATGATAATGCAGACGATTTCCATATTAGAGAAGTAGTATAGCACCAAATATAAAAAAAAGTCCATTTAATTCTCAATATAAAAAAAAAAAAAAAAAAAATACAATTTTTTTTCTAAGTTTTTTTTTCGTTAAAAGTAAAAAAAAATCGATAACTTTGTTTTAAATTATCGCAGATCGATGGTTCAACCATTCGTTTTAAAGGTATTGGCGAGCTCTTTTGAAAGATACCCATCATGAAAATTTACTCCCCTCGAGGGGGGACTTCTCCCCCCCCCCAGGGGAGGAGGCGAGGCTCCTACATACACATTTTTTTTTTCCTAGTTAACTATCTCTATTATAAAAAATATATATTCGTTTCATTTGGTTTAGTGCAGTCTATAGACGTTAAACTCTACTTACCTGCAATTTCCCCCATAGACGTAATGTATTAGAATTCTCTTGATTGTCCCTGTACACGAACCATTTGCTTGATCTTAACGAAAAGCGTACTGTAGCATCCCTATATGATACACATTTAGAATACCAAGTTTGAACTTTCTGCCATATTTTGTTTTTGAGATATGCTGATAACAGACAGACACACACACAGACATACACACAGACCATTTGCTAAAAAGATGATTTTCGTATTCAGGGGACCTCAAAACGTGTAAATATAACAAAATCTCGCGTTCGAAAATTTGACCCCAAAACAATACTTTCTCTACCTTATGGGTAAGAGAAAGTAAAAAATGGGTACGATCTGTATTGATGTGATGTTATGTGCACTATTAATATTGAGATCATATTTGTAAGAGAACAATAAATGTATTTCTAAATATACATTCAAACTCCGATTTAATGCCATCATCGGTGGGCATAATAATATAGAGCTATTACGGATGTGGCGCTATATCGAATTATATTCTTAATTGTATGAATGCAATAAAATTAAATGTTCATGTAACTCCTTATATTACGAGCATCACATAAGTTAAGCATCATCAGTGCAGAATGCGTGATAACAGTTTTATTTCGATCTAATTATATTTATGCAGAGAGAAATATGTTAAAAATAACAGATTTTTTTTTTTTTTTTTTTTTTTTTTTCGTTACAGGAATTTTTAATGTTTTTTTCTAAAGTTAAAAAATTATTAATCATCTTCGTATCAATTGCAGTTTCTTTTTTTTATATTTCTTGAGTTAATGAACGCAATCTTTTGATCCATAAGATTTAATTTCTCCTTCTTCAATTTCATTTTTCTCTGAAGTGAAAGGATGTTATAATTAGTTAAGTTGCCTACGCCATCCAGTAACATATTGTTGAGAATTAGATTTATTAATATTAAAGATTTATTTATTATTATTAACGGCCCTCTTCACTTACCGTCGCCGGAAGCCCGAGCCAATGTTATTCTATGGGAATATTTTCTTTACAAATAACTTATTAACTAATACATATTTTTAAATTCTGTTTTCACATTCAGAAAATTCCCAACTGTTCAATGGACGGACCTTTTTTAAAAATGTATTTTTTTTTTTTTTTTTAATATTTTATTTTGAAATTGCAAAATGAAAGAAATTCACGTATTGAAAATTCGTATATTGCAGCTTCAAAATAAAATATAAAAAATTAAAAAAATAATTTTTTAAAAAAGGTCCGTCAATTTATCAGCTGGGAATTTTCAGAATGTGAAAACAGAATTTAAAAATATGCATTAGTTAATAAGTCATTTGTAAAGAAAAATTTCCCATAGAATAGCATTAGCTTCTGGCTTCCGGCGGCGGTGAGTGAAGAGGCTTTTGATATTAAGAAGACTATTTAAAGATTTTTAAACGATATTAACTTTATGCGCAAAAATAAAATAAAATAAAATAATATATATATATATTTATATATATATAATTTTTTCTTAAAGTATTTAAATAAAATTTTAATGATAGAAAAAAAAAAAAAAAAAAAAAAAAATGAGTGACCGTTGTAGTTTGAACTTATTTACCATCTCTAGTTTATATATTTATTTTCTTTAGTTTTCCCATGTTACAGAGGGTCTCTGTTTATATAGGAACCCTTATTCGTGAATAAGTTGTATAAAGTAAAGTTGTGGTAGGGTTTCTTGGGTCAGATATCTAGGTCGTAGACCTTCGATATCCTGGGTGCTGCAGCCAAGGATCCCTGCAGGTTGTTGCCGTGAAATCTGTAACGCAAGCATAATGAATAGAGCTTAGGTATATTAGATCAGATTAGATACGAGGGATGTAAATTAAATAGTGGCAACTTAACCTTGAAACTCGCAGAAGGGTGGGCATGCGCAAACAGAATATGGCAGCGGTGAGGTGACGCTGTTGTCGATGTGTAGAGTGAAAAAAACAGTCGATCTGCTAAGAAGGGTAGTTGTTGTGTGGCGTTAAAGTAAGGCGTTTCGTTTCCATCGCTCTAAAGCATGTTTTCAAAAGGTGATCAGCGGTCATGGCTTAAAATCGAAGTTTCCCGTGGCAAAAATGCAACAGAATGCTATCGAGGATTAGTGGAAGCCTGTGGCACAAATGCTTTACCGTATAGGACAGTAGCACGATGGGGTAGCACGAATACTTCGGTTTTAAGCCACGACCGCTGATCACCTTTTGAAAACATGCTTTAGAGCGATGGAAACGAAACTCCTTACTTTAACGCCACACAGCAACTACCCTTCTTAGCAGATCGACTGTTTTTTGCACTCTACACAGCGCCACCTCACCGCTCCCATATCCTATTTGCGCATGCCCGCCCTTCTGCGAGTTTCAAGGTTAAGTTGCCACTATTTAATTTACAACCCTCGTATGTAGATTAAATAGACATAGATTTTTTTTTTTGCTTAGTGTTTGCTTACAAAGTTTTTATTCTCTATGTTTATGGTTTAGCACTCGATTTTGGGTTGGAAATTTCATGTTCAGAACTAAGATTATGCAGTATGTTTTGACCGTCACAGAATACTTTCTTCTATATTTTCCTGTACAAGTTCACGTAATGCAAATTATTCATTAAAATTATTTTTCATGATGAATGTAGACGATTTTCACCTCAGAGAAGTACAAAACTTAAGGTCGAAAGGAAATCAATTCTGTATCCCCTAAAAGAAATTTGAAAAAAAAAAAAAAAGATTTCTTTTTCATTTTTTTAATTATCACAGATACATGATTCAACCACTAGTTTTAAAGGTTTCACTGATTTCCTCTTATTGATAAGTTTTTTTTTTTTTTTTTAAATACTTATACTGAAAGTTTGCACTTTTAGGGGGAGGGAGAGGGTTGATATGCTCCTACATATGCAGACTTTTATTCTGGTTGACTATTATTATCATTAATTTTTATTATTTCACAAAGGCTGAATAAAAGTTGGGCTCATTTTACTCATTCATATGAAAATTTGGTCTGAAAGCTACCATATTAAAAAGTCATGCAAAACAGAGCGGCAGCGCCACCTTTTGAACGATCCGTACTAAAGGCAGCATTAAGTTAGGCTAAGGTCCAACCAAATGTAAACTCATTTGAATTCCGTCCATTGGTTCGTGAGAGACAGACAGGAATTTTCTAAAAATGGTCAAATCGTATTCAAAACATCACAAAACGCTATCGGAAACAAGAAGTCGAAAATTTTACATTAATAAATACAGTATAAAGTAAAAATTAACTAAAACTGTTGAAAATTGATTACATTAAGAATTAAATAATTGCTTCATTAACAAAAAAAAAAAAAAAAAAAAAAAAAAAAATCACCATAAATTAAAAAAAGACTGCACACGGCAATATAATTTCGAATGTTTGTTGTATCTAGAACAAATTTTTGGAGCTGAATTCGTTTGTATTTAAACAACTTGCGATGTAACCTGTATTTAAAATCGTGCTATTTACTTTATTTGCAAAACACACAATGGACCATATTCCTCCTTTGGGTTCGAGACTATAAAAAATCAGCTGTTTTCAGAAAACAATTCTCAACTCTACCATAGCAAAGCAATGTGGCCTACAAATTTTTATCTTGCAATATTATTTATAAGAGTTACAGATTATATGAAATTGAAGTAAGAGTGATATAGTGATACCTTTGTTTTGTTTTTAATCCAGTTTTAGTAATATACTTTAATATTAATCAACATATGTATTATTAAAAGTTGCCATGTGAACTGTAGCGATGTTAACAAATTTAAATGGATGTTCCATTTCATAAATTCCTTTATTAAAGTGATTGAAATTTTAATTATTTAAGCTTTGTTGTCTATATATGTGTGTGTGTATAAAATGTTCTTATTCATTATACATATATATGTATGTGTATACATAAAATGTTCTGCAATTTTACGATATGGAATAGTCTTAACTTTATCATTCGATTCAGTTGTTTACATTTCTCTTTTGTTCTTGTTTGAACAGATATCTGATTATTAAGTTTCACTGATGAAATATTTAGAAAAATGTTATGCGTAATAATAAAATGGTATCTTGAATCTAATTTGTTTACAAAATATCGGCCACGTGTTCGGCGATTTTACCCACTGTGACGTCACAGGAATATTGTCCTTTGGTATTTCCCATAGACCTATTATAAGAGTGGACGGGACAATGACAACCTTTTTGAGTGCAAAGATAACTCATAAAAAGGTCACGTGATTGTTGATCTACAGAAGCCAAGCTAGCCAATATTGAAATTTACTCGCCATGCTCTAAACTCTACTTTTTATTAAGCAGACGATATTTTTCCTTTTTCTTTGAAAGTTCTTTTGAAAAAAAAATTTTCACTTTAAAAGTTAGATTGTTTTGAATTTAAAAAGAATTTTATAGCTAGAAATAGTAATTAGATGTACTTTAAAAACCCTAGAAGTTATGTCAAATAAGGATTTTATTTAACAGGTAAGATTCTTTTTAATATTTTATTATTTCGTTCTTTTTAAGTAATTATTTTTATAAAATGTTTATAATTTCTATACTAATTTCTCTAAATTGAATTAGTTTAACTATATTATATCTCATATTATTTCAAAAATGTGAATGATTATTTACGAGAGTTAAAACGAATATAGACAAACAAAGTTATAAAAACTTTTGAACTTTGTTCAAAAGTGTTAATAACAAGGTAAAAATATATTTTAGTAGCTGTAGTGTTTTACACTAGTTTTGCTTGCTGTATCTTTTAATAATATATATATTTATATTGAAAGCAAAAAATCGCCAATAACGAGATAAATGTAGAAAAAGGTAACCTTTTTCAACATTCACGTGGTTTTATCTTTGCACCTTTTCTTGTATTCCCTTAATAATGGAATGCTCCGTCCACTCTTATAATAGGTCTATGGTATTTCCCAATCCGCGTTTGTAATGATCGATAGATGGCGCTTTCTCAACTGCAGTTGTTAGTAAATATAATGGCCACGTGTATTTATTTATTGTTCTTTCTTGTAGTTCTATCATTGTTTCAGCGTGAAAGCTAACAGTAGTATGATAATTTCACCTTAGCCCACCAGAGGGCGAGCATTTCATTACAATCGCGGATAGAGCTACCTAATAGCCTAACTGTTATTCAAAAAATGCATCATCATAACACAGCTAATTTTTTCCTTCTTCTTTCTTAAAAAAAAAAAAAAAAAAAAAAAAAAAAAAAGAACTGTCTATTTTCAAATTATTTTTTAGAAACATATAACATTTTTCCTAGTATAATATATTGCTCATTGCGCAGCATTAGTGCGACGTAAAACCCAACCAACCAACCTAGTATAATATTTATTTCAGAAGGACTTTCAGGTATTCTGTGCAAGCAATTTTAATTGTGATTCTAGTATTGGTTTCACCCCCAAAATAAAGAAAAATAAATAGCTTCGGAGCTTAAATTAAAATAAATGATATTTTCAATAAAGATATTATCAAATAATTACAAATGGATGCAAACTGATGGATGCAAACAATATAATTAATGCAATCGAATTCAAAAAGAATTTGAATTTCTCCTGATTCTTTTTTTCTCTTAAATTTTATCTCTCATCGTGCAAACACCACATCTTTCCACAGAACTTGATTCTGCTGTCACCTGTCTGACACTACCACATTTATAGTGTGTCCTACTTTTTGCTTCCTTTTATGATTTGCATTAAAGATATGTAGGATCACTTCTAGAAATTGTAGGATCACTTTTTAAAAAGTTTTAGAGAAAATGGAAGAGCCAGTAAAATGATACCCAAACAACTTGTTTTCAGCAGAGCCTTCGATTTACCCTACATTATGAATCGAAGGTCTATGCTATAGAAACTGAAACATAGTCTTCCCGTCCACGGGGAAAAATGCAACATAGTCGCACTACCTATCTGCTGATGTGCACCCAAATTGAATGAGCATAGTATTTCATAATGGCTCTTTCGCATATCAAGTTTTGTGCAAGTATACACAATAGAATCTAAGGTATAGCCTTTCCACAAGTGGTAGTGGTGCTGGGGGGGGGAGGGGGAGAATCACAGCTTAGCAGTATGAATTGGAGGGGATATGCGCCAAAATTTTAGAATTCAATCTCTGTAAAAATGCAAACAGACAGACGGACATTTTCTAAAAATAATCACCGGAAAAGAAATATTATATTAGTGATGGTGTTGTCATCACAAAACTTTATTTTATATCATTTTATATAACAGCACCATTTACTGTTTAACATGCACATAAGTTTAATCATATTTTCTCACAATAAAGATTTTACAAATAGAATTTGGTGTAATTTTAATCAACAGGTGCTAAAATGTAGCCATGTGGAAAATCACAGACAGTGAGTAAGAGAAACGCCAGCTATCGGCTGATTGCTGATATATACTTAAAATCAAGTCAACATTCGTCCTCACACATCCAGTGTGGGGCATTTATATACAGTTGAAATTTAACATTCCTATTCATGGGATAGTTACTATTCATGTCAGCAGCGCCATCTGTCAGTCGATATGCACCCAAATTGAATCGGCATAGTGTTTTATAATGGTTTACTCATACACTAAGTTTTGTACAATTATAGAAAATAGAAACTGAGATGTACTCTTCCCGTCCCTGGGAAAAATTGTAGCTTGGCAGCGCCACCTATCGGCCGAAATACATTCAAATCGACTTAGCATAATGTTTCTTAATGGACCTCTCGGATATCAAATTTTGTTCGACTATACACAATAGAACCTGATATATAGCTTTCCCTTAAATGGGAGCTCAGGCATAGGACTCTCGAATGTTTTTTCACACGCACAGTCATTTTCTAAAAATGATCAAATCGTGTTTTGGACCCCACAAAACATAATCTATCGAAAATCAAAAGTTAAAAATTTTTACGAATCACTTTCTTTTATTGAATATAGAAGAAATTTATAGATATCTCATTGTAATTTTTTTTTTTTTTTTTCTGAAATCCATATTTCTTTTTGAAGTTACTCCTTTTAACTGAACGCCAAAGATTTTTTTTTTTTTTTTTTCCTTCGTAAATACAAGTTATTCCATTTTCATTTGGAGTTGGTTTATCAAAATTGGAGGCGACACAAAATTAGAGAGTGAAAGACTTTTCTTGCTTAGAGAGAGAGAGAGAAAAAAAAAGTTAAACTTTTATTTTCTCAATGATTCTTATCAACGCCGAAATTACGAGATTGGAAATTAATTCTGGAACGCATTCTCTATGGAAAAATTAAATTAATAATTTTTGAAAATTATTCATTTAATTTATAAGTATTTTATTAAAATTATTCATTTTAATAAGATACTTTAAAATTTAAAAATGTTTTTATTTTTCTATATGTGATATGAAACACAAATACTTGGGATGGATCTACTAAATTGGAATATACCCGATTGTAATAGAAATACTCGAGTTTGACTTGCAGCGAAATAGTCATTTTATGTGTTTGTTTCATTAGTTATATAAACTATAATGTTCATTATTTTCTGAAGAAATTCTGCATTTTTAGTTTTCCTAGTACAGAGAATCAACGATTCGATTATAAATATTTTGTTTCCATTCCACACCTCATTTTATTCATATATTTTTAAAATTCTCAGTTAGTTTTATTATTATGAAAGAAAAACAATAATAATAGTTGCATATTAAATAATATTTATGCCGCATCTATTTATTTAACCAGTTTGAGTGAAATTGTATACAAAAAGTAAAATGTTCCGTTAAGTTTAAAGAAAAGCAATTATTTCAGCTTAAAACATATAGATGGCGGCACCAAAAATATTAAAATGCTTTTGAGAAATTCGCCTATTTATTCCTTTATATTTTTCATTTAGATAAATTTCTTTCAAGCATCACGCTCACTGCGCTTATGAAGGCTTTCTTTCTTTCTTTCTTTCTCTCTCTCTCTTTCTTTCTTTCTTTCTTTTTTTTTTTTTTTTTTTTTAAATATATATAAATACATTTATTCTGAATTTTAGTGATGACAATATATTTAAAGTTTCTCAGAATACACGTATTTTCTTTTTGTTTATTAAATGAGAATACCAAATACGTAATGTAATAAGATAACTTGATACATACAGTTTTACTTTCTTCTATATTCAATAGAAGAAAGTATTGGATTCGTAAAAATTTTCGACCTCGGGCTTTTGATGGATTTACACGTTTCGAGAGCTGTAGAATACGATTTGACCATTTTTAGAAAATGTCTGTCTATGTGTGTGTGTGTGACAAAATATTGTGGCAACTGTATCTCAAGAACTACTGCACAGAATTTCATACAAATTGGTATGTAGTTGCACCTTGACATAAATTAGTGCCTATCAACTTTTAGTAAAAATTGTTTTACAGGTTGCGTTACCATCCCTCTTTTTCTAAATTTTTAACATAGTGAAATAGGACAAAATTTTGTATAAATGTGCATGAAGAGAATTATTTTTTAGTAATCATTATGGAATTTACAAGAATTATTTAAAAAAGAGATAGTCAACTGGGAAATTTTTTTTTTATGTGTAGGAGCCTCGCCACCCTTCCTGGGGGGGGGGGGGAAGTCCCCCCTCGAGGGGAGTAAATTTTCAAGATGGGTATCTTTCGAAAGGTCCTCGTCAATACCTTTAAAACGAATGGTTGAATTATAAATCTGTGATAATTTAAAACAAAGTTATCGATTTTTTTTTTTAATTTTAACAAAAAAAAAAATTAACGAAATTTAATTAAACTTGGTATTTAGTTGGCCCCTGACATAAACTGGTGCTGATTAGATTTGGGGATCAATCTCTCAACAGGTGGCGCAGTGATTGTATTTTTTCTAAATTTTTAACATGGCAGTATAGGACAAAATTTCGTATAAATGTACATAATGAGAGTTATTTTTAACCTGTGATTGTAAAATTAATATAAATTATTGATAATAGTAGTAGTTAATTAGGAAAAAAATTTTGTGCATGTGGAGGCATCGCTTCCTCCCCTGGGGGAATTTTCAAGATGGGTATCTTTCGAAAGGTCTCGTCAATACCTTTAAAACGAATGGTTGAACTATAAATATGTGATAATTTAAAACATAGTTATCGATTTTTTTTTTTTTACTTTTAACGAAAAAAAACTTTGAAAAAAAAATCGTTTTTTTTTTTTTTTTTTTTTTTTTTTGTTACTGAGTGAATTTGTATAGGAAACTATAGAAGAAAGTCTTATGGTGGCCACCACATACTAGTTTAACTTAAAATTTTTAATTTAAGCTTTACAATTTAAATCGTCCTTAAAAAGTGAGGACAATTATGCCCTTACATTAATGCTCCGCCAGTAGTGGCCGAACGGTTCTCCGCTCAAAGCTGGCAGACGGGGTAATGCTTGCAAAGAATTTTTACTCCGATAGTATAAGTTCTTAGAATACTTGGTTTGATCCCAGGTCACGCTCGTCGACCTAGCCGCAGGGGCGCGCCAGCATAGTCAGGCGCCTGTGTGCAGAGTTTTTGTTGGCGCCCTACATCGCCTTTAAAAAAATATATCTTTGTAAAAATTTTTGAATCAGCGTGTCAAATTGAATCACAAAACGCAGTAATCATAAATTTATTGCGCAACTACAAAAAAAGAAAAATAAACAAATATATAGTTTAAAATAATATAATATGTAATTAAATACTGAAAACTGTAAAGCTACAAATATAATGATGCAAACTTAATTTTGTAGAATAATTCTATTCTGTAAGATATAAACTAGAAACATATAAATTTACAAATACATAACATATAAGAAACTTCACGCATACTTATTAAAGAAATGATTTAAAAAAAAAAAAAAAAAAAGTATATAAATTGTGCATTGGGGGGAAAAAGGGTTTACATTGCAGAAAGTAAGCTAGATTTTTTACTACTGTAGTTTATGTATTCGAAAATCGTATTTTTATGAATGTTCCTTATTAGAAAAAAAAATATTTAAAATTAACTTTCCTTCCTTTGCATGAAAAAATAATAATAAATAAAATTAGAAATGCTAACTTCTAAACTTTCATTAAATTATTTATTTTAATTTATAATTGTTGCCAAAAAAATTAAACTTTAAATTTTACATCTACTTTTTATGATAGCATGCGATCATGTTTTATATAAAATTTAAATCATTAAATTCATTTTTTTTACTTATTTTTATTTCATATTGCTCGCGTACTTTTAATTTCCTAATTCAAAATTACTAAAAAAAAAAAAAAAAAAACTTTGTCGATATCGTTTGTAACGATACTAATTATTATTAATTTTCTTTTCTTTTTCTTAGAAAAAAAAAAAAAATGATTTTGATGAAATTTTGGAAAAAGCAGAATTTAGTTTAGGATGGAGGACTATTATTATTATTATTTTTTTTTTTTTTCAAATTATAACATCGATTTCAAGTTATTCAGCTATATTTTCGATAAATTTTAGATTTCGATAAATGTCGAACTATCGAAAAATGACACCGCAAAAATCCCAGATTGAGACTAATAGTTTTCAGTCCTAAAAAAAAAAAAGAAAAGTAAATAAGATTTTCCTTCTATCCATTACTAAGTTTTTCGAATATTACGCAGATCACACTGCTCCATACTGACTATTGTATGAAAATGTCAACATTATTATGTGAAAAAAGTAGTTCGTAAAAAGCAGGCTGATATAACTGATAGTCGTACAGCAAAATTATAATTAAATAATATTCTTCAAATAGTAAAAAAAAAAAAATCAAGTAAATTGTGTTAATTACATCACAGAGCAGAAATTTCACTGATTCAGGAATAAGAATCAATAGCTTTAACCCTTTAACGTTCACTACTTAATTTATTTTAAAATTTACCAAACTAATTTTTAAAATGGCTTTTAGACACATAGCTGATCATAAATATTTAAAAAATAAAAAATTAGCATTGTTCCTTTTCGAGAAATTTCCGATTTGAAACATCTGTAACTAAACCTTATTAAATTCAAATAATATTTAACTTAATAAATAAATCCCTTTGTAAGTAAACATTGTCGACAACAAAAACTCATAAAAGTTGCATAGATCCCAACATTTCAATTTATTCCGGAGTATTTTAACCCTTTGTGGGGCAAGGTAATTCGGATCATTTAAATTACACTGCCACCGGAACTTACGAACATAATTAAAATAGAAGAAATTTTAAATTTTCACGTTAAAAAAAGGGCCTTTTCTGCTATGTTATAAATGTAAATTTTTGCTAAAAAATTTCCGGGATGAGTTTTTGCACTCTGAGAATTAAAATTAGGTGTTCCATCAACGGGAACACTGCGACTGAAAAGGTTAAAGCGCAGACTGTCGCCCAGAAAAGTTACCTGAACACAACTAAAATTTTTGGTAGTGCCTTTTTTCTCTTTTCATAGTCTCGATATGCGATTGTGTTTTGGCGAACTATCGAGACAGCTTTATGGCGAAAACTAGTGAATCAACCCAGAAAATTGCAGAACTCCACTTTTTTTGAAGACAGAATTTTTAAATTTTGGCAATGCAAAACTACCATTTTTCAGCAAATTTAGTCGTCAAGTCACTTAATTCGTCGCCATTTCGTCAAACGTCCTACCAAGTTTGTTGCAAAGGCCTATTTTCATGAAAGTGAATTAACTGACCTTTGTTTCCACTTTCACTGTAAATCGCTTTTTACTGCAATAACACTTTTGATGTAAGAAAGACCTTTAACCCTTTCAGTCGCAGTGTTCCCGCTGATGGAACACCTAATTTTAATTCTCAAGTGCAAAAACTTATCCCAGAAATTTTTTAGCAAAAATTTACATTTGTAACATAGCAGGAAAGGCCCTTTTTTTAACGTGAAAATTTTAAATTTTTTCTATTTTAATTATGTTCGTAAATTTCGGTGGCAGTGTTGTTTCAATGATCCGAATTACCTTGCGCCGCAAAGGGTTAAAATACTCCGGAATAAATTGAAATGTTGGGATCTATGCAACTTTTACGAGTTTCCGTTGTCGATAATGTTTACTTATAAAGTGATTTATTTATTAAATTAAATATTATTTGAATTTAATAAGGTTTACTTACAGATGTTTCAAACCGAAAATTTCTCGAAAAGGAACAATGCTAATTTTTTATTTTTAAAATATTTATGATCAGCTATGAGTCTAAAAGCCATTTTTAAAATTAGTTTAGTCATTATTAAAATAAATTAATTAGTGAACGTTCAAGGATTAAACCCATTTTACCCCAATTTATTTATTTTGCTCAAATTGGAGAAAAATTATATTTTTTAAGGTTAATTAAACCTTAATAAACTAAATACAACAAATTTTGAAATATATATATATATATATATATATATATATATATTCTGTATAAGAAATCTTATCCATCTTGTACGCAGGACATTGAAATAATGAGGATGAAATTTGCACTAATATGTTTTAGTGTTCTCTTCAATAGTGAAAAGTACTTTCCGAGTATAAAGTTTTGCTTTATCTGTATAATACTTTCTTATTTACATGATAGTTCTCCAGAAAGAATTTTCAACCGCAAAGAGAAGATAAACCACGCCCCCTAATGTAATGATTAAACAATGATTCCAGATGGAGGAGGAGGTGAAACACATAACACGCTAGCAAAAGCTTATATATACCATTATATATTCCAGCTGACAAAATATTCGCACCAAGCAAATTCTGGTTGTTATATGTTATTTTTCAGCTGTCCTTTAAATAGGACAATGGGATAAAATGGGTTAACTGTTATAATGACAGTATATGAAAGTTGGTCTTGTGCTAATGCGGTGCGATTGCTAACACTTTGTATTTGCACAGATAAATAAAATTTATAAATATATAAACTAAGAGCCCGCAATAAAAAAAAAAAAAAATCTTTAGTGCGTTTAATTTTTCTTACTTTCATTATTCAAGACTCTCGAGTAATCTTTAAATCAAATTAATATATGACTATCGATA
Organism: Salticus scenicus; assembly: GCA_963930645.1. Classification (NCBI taxonomy): domain Eukaryota; kingdom Metazoa; phylum Arthropoda; class Arachnida; order Araneae; family Salticidae; genus Salticus; species Salticus scenicus. Next base: position 111,967,195 of record OZ005661.1, on the reverse strand, counting down.
CAGTCGGTAACCAAAAGTCTCCGAACACTAGCAAAAATTCCTATGTGAAAAAAGTTCACTTAATACAGTTTTGTTAAATAAATCCTTGTCGAATCCTGTTTTCAGACTGACTAAGAACAGGATTCGATAAGGATTTATTTAACAAAACTGTATTATGTGTACTTTTTTTATATAGGAATTTTCGCTAGTGTTCGGAGACTTTTGTTACCGACTATACAATGACAAGTTTCGTATTGGTATATTATACAAATTTTTCTTAATGTTATAATAAAGGGAACAATGAATTTACAAGAACATATAAGAAATGCTATTTGGCAAATACTTGTTAGAAAAAAAAAAAAAAAGAAAAAAAAAAAAAAAAACATGTCTTGTGAAGCGAATTTTTTACGTTTTCTTTATCTAAAGTTTTTAAGTAATATATACGTGAAATTGACTAAAATTATTAAAGTCCCTCGAATGGTGAACATATTAAAGTATATTTGTAATAAAATAGCGTTAAAAAAATATTATAAATATTCAATTACTGTGGTAATTTTTATTCTAATTTCACGAATTTAAAAGGTAATAATCATAATTCTTGTTATAATTATTTAAAACTGTGAATTTTTTTTTTTCTTGAAATGGCTGTTTCGAGAGTAATGGTAACACTAGTCCATAGAATAATAATAAAGGAAGAAGGAGCGTACGTGTTTTGGTTTCGGTTTGTAAAATCCAGGAATGCCGGGTATAGGGTTGTAACAGTGCTTCCATCTGATTGGTTGGGCGAAATTTTTCAATCGTCTCGTCTCTCTGTCAATCAGTCTGCGAGGCAGCACCCACAATAAACAGCGATAAATGTGCTGAGGATGGGTGCCCTACTTCAAAGTTGAGAGGAGCAAAAGTAGCTTTCGGTGGCATTTCACTAGAAGGGGTTTGTAAGCATTAGAGTATTGCCATGCTACTTCTTCCTTTATTATTATTCTATGCCCTAGTCTCTCCATATAATGATAAGAATTAAAATTCAGTTTTAAATTATTCTAATGCGTTTGTACTCGTTAAAAATATATTTTCTTTTTCCCTTTTTCTATATGAAGTAAGAAATCGTATAAGAATTAATAACCTATAAAGTGAATTAAATGAAAATTTAAAAAGAAAACATTAATTAGTGAAATGTGTTTGATTTGATTTTTGAAAATCCTGGGACTATATGAACTGACCAAATGTTCTCATTTTCTGGGGACAACCTTTATTTTGAAGCCATTTTTCTACTTTTTTTAGAAATTGTAGAAAGTAAGTTATTAATCAACAATATTTTATTTTTAGTCCTTATTTATTAGAAATAAAAAAATACATCCGTAATTGGATAATTGTAGCAATTTTTAACGCTTCTCTATTATATAGGTACTCTGATCCGGTCAGCCTAGATTTATATTGTCTGTATCCAATTCCAAAATATTTTATTCTATCGATATAATTGTAATATTTGTAAATTTGATTAGTATTATTGTGTAAGCAGTTTCTATTTATTTTAAGCTTGAACTAGTCATGCTGTTCCCAGGGCCCGATTAACCTTACAATTGAGGGGAAGCACAAATCCATTTGGGGGCCCCCACCCCACTGACTTCTTGGTCTAAAGACTCATACAAACATCTTGAAAAATTTATTAATTTTTCATTCAATTTTGTAGTTACCTGGAATTCAGGACAAGTACATTCGCTTAAAACATAGACAAGCAAATTCACTTGATTTTTGCACCAAGATATAAACTGGTGAAAGCCTATATTCACCACAATACATGAAATTGTTCCATTATAAATGAAAGTGTAAAAGATTTATTAGCATATATCCTATATAATCTAGAAATGGTAGCTGTGAAGTCAGGTAGGACTGTGACGTTTTATAATCAGACAATGCTTTTAGACCACAAGCTTACAATTCGGGGCCCATTTTTTTGCTTAATTTGGGGCCTTTTCAAAATTTTCCAGGGGAAACACATGCTTCTCGTGCCTATTGGGTAATCAGGGCCTGGCTGTTCCCATAGATTATTAACGCTTTCAATACTAACTGTAATAACATTTACAATAATAAAAGAAGATGGAACTCTGTACAGTCGGTAACAAAAGTCTCCGAACACTAGCAAAAATTCCTATTTAAAAAAAGTACACTTAATACAGTTATTACAGTTAATACAGTTATTTAACAAAACTGTAACAGTTTTGTTAAATAAATCCTTGTCGAATCCTGTTCTTAGTCAATCTAAAAACAGGATTCGACAAGGATTTATTTAACAAAACTGTATTAAGTGTACTTTTTTACTTTCCGAACACTATAGTGAGGAAAGTATTGTAATCATGTCAAAAATTCGAATTCGAGATTTTGATGTTTCTATACGTTTTGAGGTGCCCTGAGTCCGTTTTCACTATTTTTACGATGATGTATGTATGTGTGTGTGTATGTGTGTATGTGTGTATGTGTGTATGTTTGTGAACACGCTAGCGTCTAAAGGCTTTGTTCGATTAACCTGAAAGTTGGTACGTATATTGTAAGTCACCATAGTACGAACCCTATAGATTTTGGTGAATCTAGCACTTATAGTTTTTTTACAGGGACACAAAGAAAAATTCTTTATCATTAAGGCCAATGGGGCCAAATTTTTAAAAGTGTGATAGCGTCTAAACGCCTTATTAATCTGAGCAAAAAAATTGAACACATGTTATAGGTCACATTTGCACCAACTGTATAGATTTTGGTGAATCTAGCACTACAGTTTTTTTACAGGGACACAAAGAAAAATTCTTTATCATTATGGCCTATGAGACCAAATTTTTAAAAGTGCGATAGCATCTAAACGCCTTATTCAATTGAGCTGAAAATTTGTATGAATATTATAAATCACTGTTGCACTAACTATAAGCATTTTGGTGAATCTAGCATCTATAGATTTTTACAGGGACAAAACGAAAAATTCTTTATCATTATGATCTAAGGGCTCAAAGTTCAGTAGCGTTAAATAAAACCTCGTGTGATATATGGAGAAAAAAACACTCTATTATGGTTTTCTCTCTTTTGTTTGTTTAGCAATTCCTCTTTCTTTATTTTATCTACAAAACTGTTAGTTACTCAATGTTCGGAAAGTCGAGTGGAGTCACTCCAGATTTTTTTATATAGGAATTTTTGCTAGTGTTCGGAGACTTTTGTTATCGGCTGTGTTTCTGTACAGCTATGAATTTAGCAACTGTACGCTGCAGAATCACAAAATTGAGATTTAAATACAGAAAGTGCGGCAGGGTTGATAGTGAAAATAAATAAATAAATAAATGTTTTGTCTTTTTAGATATTAAAATGCTTGCTTTACTTTGCAATTCGAAGAAATCTTTTTCAAACATCTGCCCACGAGAAATTTCGGTAGATGATCTTCCAGGAAAATGCGTTTCAGCTTTCGCTGTACCATGTAGCACGGTAATGGCGATTAAAAAAAAAAAAAAAACTTTTTGAAATTCTCAAATTTTAAACCGATTTTAAGTGAATTTAACTGAAGTTGGTAATCGCCCACGGTTACTGCTTATGTCTCCAGTTCAAAAATCTCAGAAATCGCTTAAGAATTAAGAATTTTTGACAATTAAATATTAATTTATAGCCAATTTCATTTTAGATTTCCTTCCACTTTTGGAAACATTTGTTTATAAAAAGTGAGAAAAATTTCTTTCAAAGGGACATTTATAGTGTTCTATTATCATATTTTGAAGTGTAGGAGTTAAGAGTTTCTTCAATTTTAGACTGATTTTGACAAAAATTTTTAATTGTACATGTTTAGTCCTTTCGAGTCTAAAATTTAAAAATCCAATAAGAAATGAGAATTAAAAAAAAAAATAATAAAAATAGAGTTAGATCGTTCAAAATTGGTACATAGAGGTTTTTTGTTACCTACAAATCGATTGTGTATATTTTCAAATTTGCAAAATTATTAGGATAGACGGGAAGGGACAAAAATATATAAATAAGAGTTAGAACGTTGAAAATTAGTATTATTAGGTTTCAAGGCCCGGTAAATCGATTGCGGATATTTTCAAAAGTGTAGAATTATTAATTCGGGGTAAAAATAAAAGCGGGGTAAACCTTCGGGGTAAAAATAAAAGCAGGAGTAAAAATAAAAATATTAAGATGGAACGTTGGAAATTAAAATTAGTACTGGTTAATACCCGTCAAAATTTGACGGATCATGTGCATCTTAAATCTTCATGGCATAAAGTTTTAAACATCCCTATTTTAATATTCCGCATTGCTCTTAACCAGTTTAAAATCCACTGCTGTAATCAATTATTTTTTGGTTGTAGGGGAAGGGTGAATAAATTTCATGAAATTTCAATATACAAAATTTAGCGTACTTCGTATAATAAAAATAAAATCCGAAGATTTTTTTTCTAATTTTACTCTAAATGTGACCAAAAGAATGTTTCGAGTAATTAAAAGAGAGACAGAATTTATAAATTATGGTAAGAATGGAGAAAGAAAGCACACATCAATCTTCAATATTTTTTATATATATTATTTTAATTTGCTCGCATCGCTAATATTCCATTTCAGTTACAATATGACAGTGGCGCCATCTGTAATCTGTCGATAAAAAAAAGAAAAAAAGAAATCTCAGTTTTTTTTTTTTTTTTTTTTTTTTTTTTTTTTTAAATAAAATTATTTTTAAAACCATAAATTTATAAGGCAAAATAATTTAATTTAAAATAAATTTTAATAGTGTTTTTGTTTTCTTTATATTCTATAATTACAATTTATTTGCACTTAGATCATGCTACTCAGGGCTCGAATAAATAAGAATGCATTTAATACTTTGGCAAGTTAATTTGCTCATTAAATTTTTAATAAATTATTCTATGCAGATTTTTACTCGTATAAAATATAAATATTTTTAAGGTTATTCTTTTTTAATTATTTTTTTCTGTAATATAGTACAGAAATAAAATATAAGAGATCAATTTAAAATTAGATTAAAAAATAAATAAATAAAATAAAATAAAACCTCCTTTGACTTTAAACATCTATCTTCATTTTTTCGAAACAAAGTTTTCAACTGATAAAAGTTAATTTTTAAAGAACAATAAACTCCGACAATTTATTACTTTTAAAAGATTTTTTTTTTCTTTTAAGAAATTGGAAAAAAATAATATTAGGAATATGGTATGGTATGCTTATATGAAAAGAGATGGCGCCACAAAAACTCTAGAAATATTATTCTGTGTAAGAAAATTTTCGGTGAAATAAAAATGCATACGATTATAGCCAAGTATTCGCGAATTGCTTTGTTTTTAATATACTTCCTTGGAAAGTATGAATCAATGAATGTATCGTGTGAATTGTTTTTTTTTTATTGAGCTTTAATCAGACGTCTGCTGGTGTCGTCTGCTCCAGCTCTATGATCGATGTTCATATTGCAATGCATAACGGGGAAGGCATATTCCCGTTCCTAATTGGTTTGAAATTTTCTCGCGCATGCTCAAATCGAGCGATTTTGGTCTTAAAGAAATACCCTTGTGTTTTAATATTATAGATTATAAGGTACGTGAAAACGATTGCGGATATTTTTGAAAATGTAAAATAATTAGGAGGAGCGGGAACGGTGCACGGAGGAACACGCGCACCGTGCGCGCGTGTATATGCTGCCGCAGTCAGTGGGAACCCGGACATATTATTCCACCGATGAGAGTAAAAAAATTTTTGTATTTTATATTTATGTTTTTCCCTTACGATAATACAGTGATTCATTACAGGCATGAGAGTGCTGAAAATTAAAAAAAGAGGAAACACGCGTGTTCATAAAATTAATTTCAAATGAAAAATAGCGCGCGCGGGAAAAACTATACAAATGTGTTCATAAAATTTATTTCAAATGAAAAATAATACTCACAGGAAAAAACTATTCAAAATATTTTTAAAGTGACAAATTAAACTTAAAGAATAACACATCAACACAATAAAACATGTTAAAAAAAAAAAAAAAAAAAAAAAAAAAAAAACATTAGTTAGCAATCAACTTTTAATAACATTGACTGGTGGTGGAAAATAGAAAGGGGTGGGGGGGTTGGTAAAAATGTAGTTCGTGAGTGAGAGATATTAAACACAATTCTACTTCTTTGTGGGTTCTAGAATATCATAAACTAAGTTTAAAATTAATATTGACATTTTTCTTGTGGATGGATAAATATTCAAAAATAAAAGGCTTCCCACTGAATGTTTGATCGGCGATGGCTAGAGATAAAAAGTGGGTGGGGGGGGAGCGGACAAAAAGTGAGTGAGAAATGAGAGTGAGAAATATTGAATAATTCTGTTCTTTTATATGTTATAGAATCTGATAAAGCACGTTTAAAATGATTATTGACATTTATATTTCGGATGGAAAAAGATTGAGAATCTAAAGTTTTTCGTGGAGCGTTTGAACACTGATCATTATTGTAGTTTGATTTTAACAAAATAAAAAACCGCGAAATCAACGAAAATCACAAAAAAGCGGAAAATCGCGGATCCGCGAAAAATTCTCATGCCTGTCATTAAGAGTGTCGAACATAAATGCGCGCGCGCAGCGCTCAATGGCCTGCGCTGCCGAACGCAGTGGGGATCCGGTCCAACATTTTTCCAAATCAGAAATTTTTCTCTCTTTTTTTTTTTTTTTTTTTCACAAGATAAAAATTAATGCAATTTTGAGAATTCATTAATTATTGAGATTCATTTAAAAATAGCGACAAGCGAAGCGGGCGTAACCTGCTAGTAATATGATAAACGTGATTATAAGTAAATCTGACCAATTTTTAAATAATTTCATTTTAAATGTATTCTACAACACTTTTCCTTTTCTATTCAAAGTAGATTTCTCGAGCACTTTTTATCAGTGTTTTGTTCTCGACATTCAATCAGTAATTGAGGAAAAAAAGAAACATGAATCTAATTTATTAATAAATAAATATGCAATGCATTTAAATAGATTATTTTAAGATTGTAAAATGATGTTTTGGATAAAGCATTCTTTACTTCTGACATAACTGATGTTCTTTGTCAAGGAGAAAAAATATAATACTGAGTATAAAAATCTTTTTATAAATTGTTTTATGAATTTTTTTCCCCCGATTTATATTTTTAATTTCTTTTATATTCAATAGAAGAAAGCATTCGGTTTCGTAAAATTTTCCATCTCGAGTTTTCGATGGATTTACACGTTTTAAAATGTCTAGAACACGATTTAGAATCATTTTTAGAAAATATCTCTCTGTGCGTGTGTATGGTCACAACTATATCTCAGGTCTCAGGAACTACCGCTCAGATTTTCATACAAATTAATATGTAGTTGTACCTTGATATAAATTAGTGCCAATCAATTTTTTATAAAAATCGTCGAACAGGGGGCGGTGTTATCCCGTTTTTTCTAAATTTTTAACATGGCGATATAGCCCAAAATTTCGTATAAATGTGCATAAAGACAATTACTTTTTAAGAATTAATGTAAAATTAAAAAGAATTACTTTTAATATTGACAGTCAACTGGAATTTTGTTTGGTATATGTAGGAGCATCGCTTTTCCCCCGGGAGAAAGTCTCTCTTTCCTCCCTGAGGGGCAAATTTTCATTATGGATATCTTTCAAAAGAGCTCGCCAGTACTTTTAAAACGAATGGTTGAACCACTGATCTGTGATAATAATGTAAAACAAAGTTATTGATTTTTGTCATTAAAAGAAAAAAAAAAAAAAAAAAGCCTTTTTTAAAAAAAATTCATATATAGAGAATAAAATTGATTTTCTTTTGGATATTTAGTGTTAAACAACTTCTCTAGAATGAAAATCGTCTGAATTCATCATGGAAGATAATTTTAATAAATAATAATAATAATAAAAAAAAAAAAAAAATAGCGAGTGAATTTATATAGGAAAATACAAAAGAAAGTCATGTGGGGGCCGCAACATACTATTTTTTCCTTGTCTGTTGAGGGCCGCGGTAGCCCAGTCGGTAGAGCGCAGGCCTCGTAATTGGAAGATTGCGGGTTCGGTACTCGAGCCGGCCAAAGACCGTCGTGTACACTAATGGTGGCTGGTGCACGTTAAATCTGTCGTGGCCGCAATGTCCTCCATGTTCCCATCAAAAATTATACCTCTGGGGGTCACCGAAGCGGGAGAGCCATCCCTTCCGTGGAGGATCAAAATGGTGACGGCATGTCTCCGGACCACCTCTAGGTGTGTGTCCCAGACCGTCGCCAATTGCCCATCTGCGCAGCACTAGTGCGACGTAAAAACTCAACCAACCAACCTTGTCTGTTGAAGCTAAAGTTCTTTTTTTATTCCCTAGAAAATTATGAGCTATTCGTCTTTCTTTAACTTTAAGATTCTATTATAAAGGTAAACAGGAAGTCATATACTACAAAGCTATATTTCATTGTTTCGTTTTATTAATATTATTTTTAAATCTTAGAATATACCAAGCACAATGGTTCAATTTCGTACTCGTACTACGAAGATATTAAAAAAAAGAAAAAAATGTATATATAAACTTAATTAATTAATTATTATTACTTTCTTTTGTACAAAAAATTATTTTCTACTAAGAATTTTCAGTGATTTAAATTTTCATTTTATTTTAACATTATTTAATCACCTTTCTTTTGGAATGTAAGACGTGCGAATACTACAATCTGAAGACTTCCTGAGATTTCAAGATTTCTCAGATTCCTTTTCGGTAGTAGACGTTCATTATCATTACTATTATTTTTTATAACTAAATATGTTACCTAATAATATCTTTATAGATTGCATAATTGATATAGAAATACAGTTTAGTCTAAAAATTAAAGTAAATGTTCAGATTTATAAATATTTTCTTTATTCTCTCGAAAATGTCTCAGTCATTATAGATAGAGAAACACTTAGTGTTAGCGCATTGATAACCTTAATGACATGAAATAACATAAAACTATAAGAACTAAGAACCAATTAATAAATTAAACATAATATTAAAAGTAAATCTGATAAATTTTTCAGTAATTTTATTGGAAATATGTTTTGATATAAAGAGCGTTTAAAAATCTATATAATATTGTGACACCCCCGTGCCAACAGTCAAGGACTTGATTGACACCTCAGTTAAAGAACATGGATGCTAGCCTGCTTTTTGTTTATTGCCGATGCCTTTGAACGTGATTTCAAGCTGTCTTTTGATTGTACCGACGTCCGACAAGCTCATCCAGGGGGGGGGGGAGGGGACGACATAGTGGCGCCAAGCTGTAGTCAAATGACTGGCCCAATTCAAGTCCTTAAGGCCGGTTTCCACTGCGAGCTCTAGACCAAGGTTCAAAAAGTCATTAATAACGCTTCCGACACAAAGAGCCAAATGTCTTGTCATCAAGTTGTAGCCCTTTTTTATCAGACTGCGCAGTTACTTCAAAGGAAAGCATGCAAAACTGACAAAGATATCTGCCTCTGGACCCTCAATTATCTCAGTTGGGGGTTAGGACCAGGCTCTTTCCCCTTCGAAGCAACCTCGTTGAACCAGGTCCAACGGCATGACCACATCAAAGGATTCTGAATAGCGCCGCTCGAAACGACTTAGAACCTGCCTCAGTGGAAACTGCACTTTACGTGTGGTCCTGAATACCTTTAACCTATGGGGTTCCTGAAAAGATCAGGGAGTTTGCTTCCATCTCCAGACCCAAGAGCGGACGAGAGAAAAGAAAGAGATGATTTTTGGATCTGAGAGAGGCAGGAGAGCCGAAAATGAACGATTGATATTTTTAAAAAATCAGACATAATCCCCATACCGATTTCATACCTTCTTGTAATTGTAGCTAGTGTAAATTTGATCGTATTAACTAGAAAATGTAATATAATGAATGACTCTGTTTTATTCCTGCTTAATCATTCGATTATTAACTTATAGCTGTTTGGGGAGTTACGCTACCACAATAGATTTCTCTCACGTGGACCAGTTACGATTAATTTTTGTGGAAACGACACGATAGTGATAAGGGGTATTTGATTGGTCAGCCCAGATAAGAATGTTCAAAGCATGAATTCGGCTGCTATAGATTTCGCCCACAAAAATTTCTGTACTGATAAGTATAAAGGATTTAAGTCCATATTCTTGATTTTTCAGGAGAGGAAAAATAAAGTTAAACTAACTAAAAACTAATCAGAAGAATCGATTAGGAAAAAGGAATTATGTTGATTTATACCCTTTATACTATTCAGTGATTGTCAACCTTCATTTAATAAAGGGAAAAAATTCAATTAAATATTTTATTGCTAAATTTCTGACTTGAATCTTTTTTACCAATGGATTTTCTCAAAGACTAAATGACATGGATTTAAATCCTTTATACCAATCGATAGAGAATTTTTTTCTGAGTCTGTCTATGTACTTAACTCAAAATCGACATTTTTGGACTTTAATCCTTTATACTTATCAGTACAGATTTAATCTAATTCATTTGGAAAAAAAAGTATGCACATTTTCTTAAAGTAATAAAAAAAATATTAACTTTATGAGCTGAAACATATGCTAAAAATCTTATATTTAGAAGCATATTTGGAAGAATTTAAAGCCATTTAAGTTTCGTATTCATTCCTGACTAGGGCTGGATTATTTATCAATATATCCCTAAGTATCGATATTTTTTTAATATCCCGATAACAATATTTAAGATCTAGCTCCTCCAATATATCCCTTAAACGATATTGCCGTGTGCGCACCCGAGTGAACGAAACTCGAGCGAATGAAACCCGATCAGCCAACATACAACAGCTAACGAGAAAGAAACCGGAAGAAAAAAAGCGCCGAATATCTTATTTTAATACTCATTTTCTACTTTCCTCTAATTACTCACTGATAAACTAGAAAAAATAGCCCCACGCCAAACGATTTCTATTGCAACACATATACATATACTTCCTCATCCTTCATAAACTCAAATCTAAACATCACTGCTTTAAAAAGGCCACCGCATAAAAAAAAAAAAAAAATAATAATAATAATAATAATAAAAATTATTTATTGAAAGCCATCTGCTTTGATTATCCCGTCAATAAGCTGACTTCGTTCAAGGTCACGGTTCTACCCCTTCAGAAAAAATTCATCAGACATACTCCAATATCACAATACCTATAATCAGCAGGTGTGTTTACTAAGAAAGAGATTTGATATTAGTCGAAACGATATATCCCTATCCGAGATATCTATTATGGGTTCTGATATATTACACTATACTGATTTCCCAGATTCCCACTCTACATTCATGCATATCGTAGGTGATGGAAACCACAGAAAAGGCAATATGACGAATGAAAACAATATCTTCTGTTTTAGCTCCTTTCCTGCTATTGGTTCATTGATATCGGTCTATTTCAAAGTGTCGATAAAAAATGGCCAATAACATGCTTCAACATGTGTTTAATAAAGATCATCAAAGCCGAACTGATACAGTGATGCCAGATTGGGGATTTTGTCCCCATTTTAGGGAGTTTTGAGGCTTCTGGGGACAATTTTGGAGACCAAATGTTTGTGGGGACTTTTTTGGGGAATTCTAAAATTTTTGGGGACAAATCTGGGGCGTTTTTCAACTTTCTGTCAATGTTGGTAACATAATGATTTATCCCTATGTCTAGAGACTTTCAATAGCTTTATTGTTATTTGGGGATTTTTTCAAAAATTGCCTTCATTTGGGGAAAAATCTGAGCTTAAATCATAGAAAAATCTGCTTGATATTTTTTTTTTTTTTTTAAATTTTTATTTTCTCTTTTTAGTAGAAATCAAGTTGGGGATTTTTTCGAAAAAAAAAAAAAAACGTGATTTGGGGAAATTTGAAGACTTGTTTGGGGAAATAATTTTCGACCATCTGGCGTCACTGAACTGATATCTACTAGAAGAGTTTTTTTGCAAATTTTCTTAGCGTTTAATAAAAAACTTCTGAAAATATAAGCAATTATGGAATGTATTTTTTTAAATATTATTTTATTATTATTAAATATTTCGATAAAATATTTTTTTTATAAAGACTGTACATCAGTCAGATAGCTTCCTTTCTCCTTTCCCATGTTATCCAATGGGATTTTCGTTGCTTCGTTTTATAAAAATATCTCATTCAAAAATGAAGTTTCTCAAATTCTGTTTTTTGAATATTACTCTTTGAACGGGTCGCCTTTTAGCTTAGTGAGCAATTTTTCGAAAAAATTAATTTAAATATTTTATTTCAATAAGTAAATTATGGACTCTTTCCGTAGTGTTTCTCTCTAGTGTGGATCTCTAAGTAAAATATTTAAATTTATTTTTTCGAAAAATTGCTCACTAAGCTAAAAGACGACCTGTTCAAAGAGTAATATTCAAAAAACAGAATTCGAAAAAGTTCATTTTTGAATAAAATATTTTTATAAAACGAAGCGACAAAAATCCTATTGGATAACATGGGAAGGGAGAAAGGGTGCTATCTAACTGATGTAAAATAAAGTTTTATCGTCAGTAATTTTACAGTGACAGTTTCTTTATAGAATTATATAATATTGAATAGTTTATTACTTTTTTTATGTAGCATTTATATTTCTCTTTCCATTTATTTATTTGTTTATTTTATTTTTAAAGCCGTACATGTTAAATAAAATTGGTTTAAATGCAAAATGAGTTACTTTAAGTAACAAAATGAAACTTCAACATAATTTTGTTTAAATAATATAATTTTTATACTGACAATGTATACATAAATACACACACACACATTATAATATGTAATTCAAATTTCAATTACTGTGAAACTATTACGAATGTGAATTGAACATATATATTTAAAAGATATTGTAATGATTTGGTAAGAGGATACAAAAATAAAAATGACAAGTAACTGACATTTAGGATGCATATAAGAGTTTTAAGTAAAAAATATTACTTTCTACAACCAAAAAAAGGTGTATTCAATGGCAATTCTGAACTATTTATAATGGCAATTCTGAACTAATTAAAATGATTTTCATTTTTATTTAATACCTGCATCTTAAGACAATTTTTCTGAAGCTTTATTTTTAGTAGAATTATGAATTTTGATATACTTGGTACAAATAAAACACAGATCACATATTAGCTGTGTTAAAATATGATTTTAAAATAATTAAAGCTTAAAATGGGAAGAATAGAGGATAAACTATACAGAGGTATACTAAAAAGCAATAGTATAAGTTATAAGAAACACAAAACATTAATTCACTTTTTATGATTTTTTTTTTTATGATAAAGTTATGGTAGTAATATACCGGAAAATACATGGAAAACACTCTATACTTGTATACTTTAAAATTCGTGTGCATATGTCTTTAAAAAATAACAAATGTCTATTTTTTTCTGCCTTGAAAGAAATATCGCAATATATCGCTAATATCGATATTAACTTGGTGATATATCGCGATATTTAATTTCTGATATCGTCCAGCACTATTCCTGACTGTTCGACTGAGCAGTGGTGGTGCCATCTATTGATTTAAATCGAAATCATTTTATTAGGATATAAATTTTTGAAAGCTAAAATTATACATATATTTTAGATTTTTCATTCATAGAATAAACGTTATTTCTTTTTACTTATTTCTTTTGTAGATGCATTTATTAACTATGGAATTTCTGTTATGCATTGTGATAATTTAATTAAGTCAAATTTTATGAAATATTTGAATTTTAATATAACAATAATTTAATTCTAAGGATTTTTAACTTAGCAGCAAAAAAATAAAATAAATAAAATAAAATAAATAAATAAATAATAAAATGAAATAAAATAAATAAATAATAAAATAAAATAAAATAAAATTGAAATTATCGTACATTTAATTCTCCGTTATTTAAAAAAAAAAAAAAAAAAAAAAAAACTGAAAATTTCCAGTAATTTTATTTATGCGATTTCAAGGAAAATCGTATTAGGTTTGTAGGTGCTATCACGTAGATGTTTTGCGAGGGAAAGGCTAGTATTTATTATAATTTAATCCTAATTTTTTACATTGATCTTCTTAGTCTTTCTTAAAATAAGGTTTTTCAAGCATTCTTTTTCAGTTTTTGTTCTTGACATTTTATCATTAAATGGGATAAAAAAAAAAAATCACGAGAGTAGTCTACTATCCAATAAATATTTAATGCATTTAAATAGCTTATTTTAAGATTGTAAAATGATGTTTTGGATAAAGCATTCTTATCCATCTATTCAATTTACTTCTGACATGACTGATGTTCTTTGTCCAGGAGAAAAAATATAATACTGAGTATAAAAATGCAGTTTTTTCTTTGAGATATTTCCATTTAATCTCTTTATGTATTGTTTATCTTTTTATTTTTTAAAATTATTTATTTATTTTTGTTTATTTAATTATTTTTTGCTTTGTTTGCTGAAACCTTATTATTATTTCTTTTTTTCCCGGAAAATCATGAGCTATTTGTTTCCATTTAACTTTAAGATTTGATTGTAAAGAAAAATGGGAAGCCATTTATTTATGAGCTACGTTTCTTTCTTTCTTTTCTTTTTCTTCTCTCTCTCTCTCTCTCTCTCTTCTTTCATTCTAAATTTAGAAATGTACATGATACGACATATTTATGATCTCTATAAAGTTGCATTGTGTCAATTTCTTGTATTTTTTGGAAAACTCAGAAAAAATGATATAGTGTAAACACTCACTTGAATATTTGAATTGAATAATACAACGACAAATTAAAGTTTAAGGTGTGAGATAACGAGTAATATATATGAACGTGCTTTAAAAACAGCTGAAAGTAATTTTAGAAACAGCTTATAGACATATATTTCTGTGAGCGAGCCGTCGCACCTTCCACACACACGCATATGTAAGCCAATTAAAAATGTTGGGTGAAAAGGGAGGGTTGAGAATTAAATATGGCGTTTCCACATTTGAGCATAATATCGACATTCATAATATATATATATATATATATATATAAGGCTGTCATTAAATTAAAAAGTGTGCTCCAAATTATTCGAATAACTTTTAAACACGCCGTTGCTTAAGGCTGTACATCAGTCAGATAGCTCCTTTTCTCCCTTCCCATGTTTTCCAATGGGATTTTCGTTGCTTCGTTTTACAAAAATATCTCATTGAAAAATGAACTTTTTCGAATTCTTTTTTTTTGAATATTACTCTTTGAACAGGTCGCCTTTTAGCTTAGTGAGCAATTTTTCTAAAATTTAATTCAAATATTTTATTTCAATAAATAAATTATGGACTCTAAGTTTGGATCTCTAAGTAAAATATTTAAATTTATTTTTTCGAACAATTGCTCACTAAACTAAAAGACGACTTGTTCAAAGAGTAATATTCAAAAAACATAATTCGAAAAAGTTCATTTTTGTATGAGATATTTTTATAAAACGAAGCAACGGAAATCCCATTGGATAACATGGGAAGGGAGAAAGGGAGCTATCTGACTGATGTACAGCCTTAAAACGTACCAATCTTGGTCAAACATTTCAAATGACAATCTAATATAATGTTCAAAATATTAAATTTAAATTTCCTGCAATAATTTGTTTTTAGTTCCCCGTCATACGAAATTGGTGTGGGGAATTTAGGTAATCGTGAAAAGTGTCGACCGGTTTCTTAACATTTTTAGACGTCTTGAGGTGTGAGAATCCGAAATTATCAAAATTGGTATGGTGAGTGTCTATTAGTTAATCCGTTAGTGTGTTAGTCTGTTAGCATGTTAGTCCTTTACTATGTGTCAGTTTGTTAATCTGTGTACACGATATCTCACGAACAAATGATCGCAGAGAGGTCGGACCAGTTTTAAAATATTGTTTATGACACTGGCAAGAACCCTATTCATTTGCAACATTCTAATTAAAATAATTCAGAAGTTATTCGAAATTTACGATTTCATTAACATGGGAGAATAGGGCAAAATTTCCCTTAAACGTGCCTGAAAAGAAACATTTTTATCATTAAGATGTAAGAACTGCTTTTAAATGCCAGTTTTAATGTCCGAATGAACATCATTAACTATAAACATATACTACTTTGAAAATTTCGCAAATTATTCGAAATTTACGAATTTCTTAACTTGGCAGAATAGGACAAAATTCCGCATAAACATCGGTTTTGAGTGATATTTTCATCGTAAAGATGTCAGAACACTTTAAAATATCGTTTAGGATACTGGTATGAACATTCCTGATTATGAATTTTTTAATTAAAAAATTTCGTAAGTTATTTGGAATTAACTATTTAGTCAACACGGCAGAATAGGGCAAAATTGAGCATAAACGTACATTTTGAGGATAATAACTATATCACACAACTTCAAAATAACATTTATGATACTTGTTTGAACATAATTGACTACAAATATTCAAATAGGAAAATTTCATAAATTATTCGTAATTTAAGATTTTATCAACATAGCAAAATTGGAAATTTTCCACATAAAAAGGAATTTTGAGGATTGTTGCATTGGGAATAGTTGCATGAAAACTAAGCTACGAAACTGACCATAATAAAATAAATTGATAGATTAGAGTAATATAAATATATCGAAGTGAACAATGGTTAGCCTATTAGGCAGGAATTTCCTTCTGTCACTGTGGCAAGCGTATGGTCAAATTCATTTCTCTTAACATGATTATAATATGTCTCGCACTAGACATTTATGAGAACATATATATGATGGGGAACTGAGCAGAGTCCACCTACGCCAGTTAGTTTATATTAATTTACTATTTAAGATTAACTGCCTGTTTATGCATCTACTGAACCCCTCATTTAATAATGTGAAAGCTTTATTTAATACTAGCAGGCAACGCCCGCTTCGCTGGTCCCTATTTTTAAATGAATCCCTATAATTACTGAATTCTCAAAATTGCATTAATTTTTATCACGTGAAAAAAAACAGAAAAAAAATCTTATTAGGAAAAATGTCGCACCGGGTTCTCACTGCCTTCGGAAAAAATTCCCAAAATGCTCTAACTCTTATTTCTATTATTTTCCCCCTTCGCCCCCCCCCCTCCCGTCTATCCTAATAATTTTAAAAATTCGAAAATATCCGCAATCGATTTGTAGGTATCGAAAACCTCTATATACCAATTTTGAATGCTCTAACTCTATTCTATTTTTTTTTGCTCCTCCGCCCTCCTAATAACTTTACACTTTCGAAAATATCCCCATTCGACTTGCTGGCCTCTAAAACCTATCTGTACCAATTTTGAACGGCCTAACTGTATTTCTATTTGTTTTTGCCCATAGCCCCCCCCCATACTGCCCCCCTTCCCACCCCTTCAAATAATTTTACAAATTTGAAAATATCCGCAATCGATTTGTAAGTATCGAAAACCTCTATATACCAATTTTGAACGATCTGACACTATTTTTATTTTTTTGCCCCCCCCCTCCTCCTCCCCCCCCCCCAAAAAAAAAAAAAAAAAAAAAATCGGAAAAATCAAAAAATGAGTTCTTGGAAATATTTTCAAGAAGACGCTTGGCGGTTTTTTTTTTTTTTTTTTTTTAACATCTATGAGCTATTACTTTTACTCGAAAATCCGTATTTTTCTAAATTTGCCTCTGACAATCATTTATACCCCCTTCTCCCGTTAAAAATCCAAAATTACCAAAATCGCAGGAAATAATTTTTTCGTATTCAAGTCTGCCCCTTCCCGGCCCTCCTAATAACTTTACACTTTCGAAAATATCCCCATTCGACTTGCTGGCCTCTAAAACCTATCTGTACCAATTTTGAACGGCCTAACTGTATTTCTATTTGTTTTTGCCCATAGCCCCCCCCCATACTGCCCCCCTTCCCACCCCTTCAAATAATTTTACAAATTTGAAAATATCCGCAATCGATTTGTAAGTATCGAAAACCTCTATATACCAATTTTGAACGATCTGACACTATTTTTATTTTTTTTGCCCCCCCTCCCCCCCACCCTAAAAAAAAAAAAAAAAAAAAAAAATGAGTTCTTGGAAATATTTTCAAGAAGACGCTTGGCGGTTTTTTTTTTTTTTTTTTTTTAAACATCTATGAGCTATTACTTTTACTCGAAAATCCGTATTTTTCTAAATTTGCCTCTGACAATCATTTATACCCCCTTCTCCCGTTAAAAATCCAAAATTCCAAAATCGCAGGAAATAATTTTTTCGTATTCAAGTCTAGTCCCCCATCTGCAATTTCTGCACTGTGAAGTAATTTGGAGCCGAGTTATACTTATAAATATGTTTTTGCCTTATGCGCCTCCGAAAATCATTTATACCCCGTTCCCCCCTTAAAAATCCAAAATCGCAGAAAATGATTTTTTTGTTTTAAAGTCTAGTCTCACCCTCTGCAATTTTTTCACCGTGAAGCAATTTGGAGCCGAGTTGTGCTTATAAAGGTGGTTTTTGCCTTCTGCACCTTCGAAAATCATTTTCAGCCCCTCTCCCCCCTTAAAAATCCAAAATTCCAAAATCGCAGAAAATGATTTTTTTGTACTTAAGTCTAGTCTCCCCGTCTGCAGTTTTTTCATCGTGAAGTAATTTGGAGCCGAGTTATGCTTATAAAGGTGTTTTTGCCTCCTGCGCTTTCGAAAATCATTTTCACCCCTTTTCCCCCTTAAAAATCCAAAAATCCAAAATCGCAGAAAATGATTTTTTTGTATTCAAGTCTAGTCTCCCAATCTGCAATATCTACCTCGTGTAGCAATTTGAAGCCGAGTTATGCTTATAAAGGTATTTTTGCCTTCTGCACCTCCGAAAATAATTTTCACCCCCTTCCCCCCTTAAAAATCAAAAATTCCAAAATCGCAGAAAATGATTTTTTCGTATTCAATTCTAGTCTCCCCATCTGCAATTTCTTCACTGGGAAGTAATTTGGTGCCGAGTTGTACTTATAAATGTGATTTTGCCTTATGCGCCCCCGAAAATCTCATTTTTACCCCCTACCCCCCTTAAAAATCAAAAATCGCAGAAAATGATTTTTTTGTATTTAAGTCTAGTCTCCCCATCTGCAATTTCTTCACTGTGAAGCAATTTGGAGCCGAATTATGCTTATAAAGGTGGTTTTTGCCTTCTGCCTCCCCGGGGGGGAACGGGGGGTATTTCGCAAAATCCCGTCTTAGTGAGCGTCAGGGTCCTAAAATGAACCTGCTCACCAAAAATTGTGACTCTATCTCCCATAGGATCGCCACAACCGTGTTGAGTCAGTGAATCAGTGAATCAGTCAGTGAATCAGTCAGTTTACTCTTTTATATATATAGATTAAGCAAAAGTTATAAAATTAAGCTACAATATAATTCACATAAAAATTTGGCTATTTGTTAATTACCTTTTTATTTTTACTTTATTTTTTATTTTTTTTAACTCTCTTATACGAAGAATAAAATCTAAATATATTTTTTTACGAGTTATTGAAGATAATTATTTGCAATGTGTTTAATAATGCATTCATCAACATAATAAACAAAGATTGAATTAAACAGTTATAACTAATAATATTTGCATTTATACCCATAAATAAATTCTAAATATTTATTTATTTGTAGTCTTTCTTTTTTTCTTTTGCCAAAACGTCAGTGGAGGCCCTTTATTGAGACTCAAAACGGTTTTGGGTTCCGTCTGTGTGTTTGTTTGTTTACTTGTCTGCTGCGCGATAACGGCCGTAAAAATCCCGCTATTGACTAGAAAATTGATACACATGTTCATGAGCCCCACGTAATCAGCTATATAGTTTTGGGTGTGTATTCCATTTGTAGTTCGTGTACAGGGACATACCAAAGTTTTTCTTATCAATACGGCCTATGGGAAGAATTTGCATGTACCGCGATAGCGGCCGTAAAAATGACGCTATTGACTTGCAATTTGGTACACATATTCATGAGCCCAACGGAATTTAGCTGTATAGTTTTGGGTGTATATTCCATTTGTAGTTCGTGTACGGGGACACACCAAATTTTTTCTTATCATTACGGATTATGGGCAGAATTTGTATGTACCACAATAGCGGCCGCAAAAAATCCTCTGATTGACTTGCAAATTGGCACACACATTCAGACCATGCATAGAAACAGCTATATAATTTTTTATATCTATATTTTTTACGGACTGTGTACAGGAACACGTCAATAGCGTGATTGCAAGTCAATTTGTACATCAATAGCGTGATTTTTGCGACCGCAATCGCTCGACATACAAATGCTTTCCGTAGGCCGTAGTGATAAGAAAAACTTTGGCTTGTCTCTGTACACGAATTAGAAAAGGAATACACTTCCAAAACTATACAATTGATTCTGTGGGGCTCATGAAGATGTGTACCAAATTTCAAGTCAATAGCATGATATTTGCGGCCGTTATCGCGCGACAGACAAACAAAGAAACAAACACATAGACAGAACCCAAACCCGTTTTGAGTCTCAACAGACGGCCTCCACTGACGTTTCGGCAATACTATACACATTAATCGTATATTGTATACCGTAGTATATGGATATACCCCCTCCAACTTTATTCAAGAACATTGCAGGTTAATTTCAGTTGCAGCGGACATAACATCAGACAGCTTCTTTGTCCAATTTTAAGCACTAAATATTAATATATCTTGATGAATTTTGGTGTGCCGATATATCTGCGTGTCTTGCTTATAAATAATTCAAAACTCTTAATGTATAAAAAAGAAACACTTAATAACGTAAAAAAAAAAAAAAAAAAAAAAAAAAAATCTGGTGTGACTCCACTCGACTTTCCGAACATTGCGTAATTAACAGTTTTGTAGGTAAAGTAAAGAAAGAGGAGTTGTTGAATAAACAAAAGTGAGAATACCATAATAGAGTGTTTGACTATTTTTCTCCATATATTACACGATGTTTTGTTTAACGCTAATGAACTTTGAGCCCATAGATCATAATGATAAAGTATTTTTCGTTGTGTCCCTGTAAAAACCTATAAATGCTAGATTCACCAAAATGCTTATATTTAGTGAAACAGTGATTTATAATCTATATTAATAAAATCAGAGTTTTGTCTGTAAATTTGTCGGAATCGAAAAATTTTGCGATATCTTTACGTTTCACACCCCATGAAAGCCGAAAAGGACTTCAGAAAATTTTGCCTGTGTGTGTGTGTGTGTGTGTCATCGTGTCCGAATGTCGCTTTTTTTGTCCGGGCATCACTTGAGAATGGCTGGACGGAATTCAACGACGCTTGGCAGGAATTTAGGTCTTCACCCAACTTAAAATTATATCTATCAACTTTTCAGAAATCCCCCCCTAGGGGGTAAAAGACTAAAACACGTTTGTCCGGGCATCACTCGAGAACGGCTGGACGGAATTCAACGGCGCTTGGCAGAAACTTAGGTCTTCACCCAACTTGAAATTATATCTATAGAAATTTTCAAAATTATGATTAGTGTTTAAATTGTGTGTAAAAAAACGCCTGCGCATGCGCCATAAATATTTTTTCACTAAAACGCTTTGAATGGAAAAATAAAATGCAAAAATAAATTTTTAAGATAAAGACTTTTGTATTCGCGTGATTCGCACTATAAATTATGAAAAGATTGAAATGAAGTGTTGCCATCTAAGTTTCACACTTTAGTTAATTTTAAAAAACCTAATTGTCGTATCGAAAAACTGTTTACACCCCAGGATGCAGAAAAATCACCCCTTTCATTTGGTACTAAATTTGTAACGATAGGTCTGATATTTCTAATTTATTTTTCCCTTTTTCCGTTGCCACTTAAATTTCATACTTTAGTTATTTTATAAAAATCTAATTGTCGCATCGAAAAACTGTTTGCACCCCTGGATTCAGCAAAATTGCCCCTTTCATTCGGTATCAAATTTATAAATATAGGTCTGATATTTCTAATTTATTTTACCCTTTTTCCGTTTTCAACCCAGATTCGATATGGAGCAGCTTTAGTATTGGATCCCTTTGGCAAAATTTGAAATTCGGTACCGAAGTAGCTCGGACGTTTCTCGCCAAGATCTTTAATTACACAATTGAGATAGCCAATTCAGTTCATCGCAAAAATGGCTTAAAATATTTAAAGTCACCAAAGGGTTCCCATACTAAAGCTGTGCTTTTTGTATTTATTTATTTATAATATTTTATATTAAAGACTTCTGTGGTCACGAAATTTGGTGCGTAAATTGTTTGTATGCATCCGGCACTTATTGTAACTGGATTTCACGAAATTCGAAATCCCCCCCCCCCCCAACCTTCTCGGAGTCGGAGGGCAATAAACATGCGTAAAAACATGTTTTTCAGTTTGAATTCGCTTTGAATTATCTTATAATGGCGAATTTTCGTGTGTGGATATTGATTAAGTGTACGCATTATGCACATTAGTGGGATTTTGCAAAACTTCGAGCTCACCCGCTGAGGGTGGGGAAGTAAGTTGTGCCGAAGACAGTGGGGACCCAGACTCCTCACGTTGCGATCGATTAAACCTCTACCAATCACAACGAGAACTTAGGTTATTAATAAAAATATCGGATTTTGACAACTCATTTAAGTTTAATGTCCAGCGAAGCGGGCAAAGCCTGCTAGTATTCATATAAATTTTCAGCTCAATTGAATAAGGCGTTTAGATGCTATCGCACTTTTAAAAATTTGGTCCCATAGGCCATGATTATAAAGAATTTTTCTTTGTGTCCCTGTAAAAAAACTGTAAGTGCTAAATTCACCAAAATCTATACAGTTGGTGCAACTGTGACCTATAACATGTGTACAAATTGTTTGCTCAGATTAATAAAGCGTTTAGACGCTATCGCACTTTTAAAAATTTTGCCCCATAGGCCATAATGATAAAGAATTTTTCCTGGTGTCCCTGTAAAAAAACTGTAAGTGGTAGATTCACCAAAATCTATAGGGTTCGTACTATGATGACTTACAATATACGTACCAACTTTCAGCTTATTCGAACAAAGCGTTTAGACGCTAGCGTGTTCACTCACAGACATACACACACACACACACACACACATACATCATCGTAAAAATAGTGGAAACGGACTCAGGGGACCTCGAAACGTGTAGAAACATCAAAATCTCAAATTCGGATTTTTGACATGATTACAATACTTTTCTCACTATAGTGTTCGGAAAGTAAAAATGTGTGAAAAATCTCGACAAAAATAGACATAATTTTCATTGACTTATCTTCATAGTTCAAGACACATTTGAATTTCGGAAATTTTAATTTACACAAAGAGGACAAATCTAATATGTAATATAAAAAAATCCTAATTTAAATAAAAAATTCTGCTTACATTCTTTGTAACAGAAATAAATTTAGTACGTCAGGACTTATTTTAATCTATTCTTCCATATAAAGGCATGCAGTAAAACTGTGTCATTCCCTAGCATCGGTTACTATAATCATTTCTTAAAATTACTTTGGTATAGATTTAGCATAAGAGCCCTTTGATGGTTTTTATATTTCTGTTTTCATTTTAGCGATGAATTAAAATAGGTATCGCAATTGTGTAAGTAAACATCTTGACTAGAAACGACCCAGCTACTTCGGTGGCAAATTTCAAAATCCAAATATTTGTTGTTTATATCTAGAAGATATAGCCAACAAATATTCAGAAGTCATCATTAATACATATTCAGAAGATATCACCAACAAATATAAAGAAATCAACATCAATAAATATTCAGAAGATATCGCCAACAAATATTCGAAGCCATCATCAATACTTATTCAGAAGATATTGCCAACAAATATTCCGACGCTAATCCAATTTTTGAATGGACATGGTGTTGTTTTCCTAATCATTTTCAATAAATAAAGCAGGCTGGTGTCTTAAAAACGATCATTAAGAGTGAAATAATAATTTCAATATTTTTAATCTAACTGCACATACTTCACAAAAAATAAATATTACGATCAACAGATATTACTGAACAACCTATAGGATTATTTACAGAGGGTCCAAAAATTAAAATAAATTCGAAAATAACTCTTATACTCGCAAAGCACCGACATGTTTATCAATCAGAGCCTCCTTCTCAACTGCCCTGCGAGTAGCGCTAGCAGACTAGCGTCTGTGGATGCAATGTGGTACTATGGAGCCGAACCAATCAAAATCTTTCTTGCATTTCTTCTCTATATTCTTTTATAACAGCATCTTTGATTGGTTAAGACAAATGATTACCATCATGTTAGCGAAAATGGGCTTCTTGGCGCACCTTGGCGTTGGCGATATATTTCTTCTATGTTTATGTTTATGACATGCCTTTTGTTTTTTAGTAGTATCATTATCATTTTCTCTATTGTAATCTGTGCCTTTTTTTTTTTTTTTTTTGTAAGATAGTTCGATCCAATATTAAGCTATCTATTGTATATTTATATATTAATGTTTGGTAAACAGTAAAAAAAGGAATAATTTTTATTTGAACGTTATAACATTAGTAAATATGCTATCTCCTGATAAATTAAATTTTATGTTTAATTTTTACTTTTGAGTAAGAAAAAGGTAAATTTAAAACATACTAGATATTGTAAAACGTTTAATAATAATAATATGTTGCTTGTTACTTGTACATGTTTAATTCTAAATATTTAAATGTTTAATTTTGTATATATCCTTTGTTAATTAAAAAAAAAGAAAGATTAGTTTTATAATTGATTTTATTAAGGCTTTTTTTATTTTGAAAAATGCAAAAACAATAATAATGTAACAATTTTGTCAAATGTCTTTAACAATCTTCTTGTAAATATTAATTTTACATATCTGCGTAGCATAGTTGAAGCTGGATGCTGTTAAATTAATAAATAATAATAAAAAAAAAAACCTAGGTTTAGATTATGAATTCTCATTGTTATATTAAAATACAGTGTATGAACAAATAAAAGTAAGCTTAATGACAAATTTATCATCTACCACTTGTATTTTATTTATTTAATTTTTAATGCAATATCTATAAATGTTAATTTGCAGCAAATTATGCATTAAAAAGTTAAAGTACTGTGCAAAGTCCTGTTAATAATATAATTTATAATATGTATTGAATTAGTTAAAGGCTAATGGTAGACTATTTTGTGCCACACATGCTTTAAAAAGTTATATATTTGTAAAATCAACTTTTTTTTTTTTTTAATTTTTTAACCAATCAGCTTCAGATTTCAATTAAACATTTGATAATCATTCTTTCTTTTGAAATAAATGATAAAATACTCTTAAAAATGTTTTATTTCATTTGATTTTTTGAAAAATCAGAATTTTTTAAAGCTTAAATAAACACATTCTTATGTTTTATGAGATAAAAAAGTTTCTGACCCTCATTTTAAAGAGAATTTCATGAGATTTTATTTGATTTTATTAGGCAAAAACATATTTTTATTTATTTATAAAGATAGATTTTTGTAAACTTTTTTTTTTTAAAGTTTTTTGTAATACTATCAGCTATTATAACTTAAACCTTTTAATAAGGATTTATGACAAGTTACTGTACATGTAAGAATATCATTATCATATATTTTGTTTACATGATAAAAGACCTCATTTTTAAAGTCAATAATCTATAAAAGATGAATAACCTATCCATTTTATTATGGTCGAAGAATTCATAGCCTAGTGTAGGGAAGGGGCCGGCACCTGGGAAAACAACTAAACCCCTACACAATAAAGCTATGAATGAGACTCCAGGTGTCAGGTTGAAAATCAACCGTCAAAGGCCTAATTATGTTCTTTATAATCTTTTATTGATATTGTTGAGTGTAAAACAAACAATAACTGTTAAGCTTATGTTTTAATTATGCTCTGACTGAAAGTTAATAATACCTAATGTAACCCAATCTTTACGAAATCTTAAATTTGGCATTGGTTCGGTGTTAGTATGACAAAGACTGCACTGTTGGAAGGGGTGGTCTGACCCACCCCCCCTGATGCCTTGTGTCGAAAGGTTATGGTTCGAAATTTTAAATTTCGGGTGGGTTGGGTGTTAGTATGACAAAGAATACATACTGTTAAAAGGAGGAAGAGCCGTACCTCCCCATGGTGCCTGATCTAAAAAAAAATATGGTCAGAATTTAAAAAATTTTTAAATTTGGGGTTGGTTGGGATGATAAACACTGCACTGTTAAAAGGAGGGAGAGTCTCTCCCCCCCCCCCCACACACACAAACACGTACGCACACGGTGTCTTATCTCGAAAACTTATGGTCCAAACTTAACGAAATTTTAATTTGGGGATGTTTACAGTGGCGGATTTAAAGAAGGGGGGGAGGGGCAAAAGTACTAACATTTACAACTGACTATTACAATTGTAAACTTTTCTTTGATCTGGAATAACACTTTGAAAAATCTTAGCCCCCCCCCCCCCCCCAAAAAAAAAAAAAATAAATAAATAAATAAATAAATAAATAAATAAATAAATAAATAAAGTTAAGTTCTAGATCCGCCACTGTGGTTAGGTATTGGTACGACAAAGAAAGCACTGTTGGAAGGGTGAGGGTCCTCCCCCCCCCCCCCCCATGGTGTCTATCACGAAAAGTTACAGTCCTATATTTACGAATTTTTAAATTTGGCATTGGTTGGGTGTTAGTATGACAAAGACTGCATTTTTGGAAGGGGTGGTCTAACCCCCCCCCCCCTCGATGCCTTATGTTGAAAAGTTATGGTTTGAAATTTACAAAATTTTAATAAATAATCAAAGAATTTCTTTCTTATCTGTACAGAATATAAAATGTATACAAAGAAAAAAATATATAAATTTGTTTTGAATTATTACTTTCTTCTATATTAAATAGGACATAATGGATGTGTAAAACATTTTTACTTGCAATTTTCAGTGTATTTACACATTTTGAGGGGATTAGAACACAATTTGACCATTTTTAGAAAATGTCTGACTGGTAAAAATTTTATGTAGCAGCTCTAGTTCAAGAACTAATGTACAGAATTTCATATAAATTTATACACAGGGAAAAAAAAGTGCACATCAGTTTTTGATGCAAGTCACTCAACAGGTGGCACTGCTATACTGTGATTTCTCTCATTTAATTGAAGACTATCTCAGCTTCTATTGTGTGTAATAAAAAAAAAAAAAAACTAAGTATGCCATAGGGCTATCATGAAACATGTTTAATTTCTGTGCACATCGGCCAATAGGTGATGCTGCTATACTTCAATTTTTCCTGTGAATAGGGAAGTTCATTGAGATTTATTTGTGTATAATTACACAAAAATTTGTATGTGAGAGGGCCATTTTTATAAAACATCATGTTGATTCAATTTTGGTGCATATTGTGTGATAGATGACAATATTATGCTGCAATTTACTCTGTCTATAGGAAGACTAAATCTCAATATCTATAACATTTAACTGCACTTAACTTGATATGCAAGATAAATAATATGAGAATGAAAGCTGGCTTAATTTGGGTGTATATTGACCTACAGGTGGCGCTTTTCCTCACCTTCTGTGATTCTCCGCATGGCTACATCTCAACCTTTTGATTAAAATTGCACTAAACTCCATATCTAAACTCTGTATTGAGAGAAGCTATGATTAAATTTCTTCCGTGCATGTTAAACAGCATGTAGCAGTTATATATAGTGATATAGAAGAAAGTTTTGTGATGGCCATAACACACTAGTTTGAAGCTTTGTTTTCTTTTTCTTCTTTCTTTTTTGTTTTCTTATGAATGTCTCAAAAGAGAGTATTGGATTTATTAAAATTTTCAACTTCTGGTTTTCGATGCATTTACACATTTTAAGAGGTCCAGAACCTGTCTTGATCACTTTTTAAAAATGTCTGTTTGTGTGTGTGAGAGAAAAATTCTGTTTAACTATATCTCCACAACTACGCAGTAGTTCTGGAATTAAAATAAAAAATTAAATTACACATAAATTTATATGTAATTTCACCAACAGGTTCTGGCGCACTGCGATTTCTGCAACCTATAAGAAGGCTATATCTCAGGAACTACTGCACAGAATTTCATGTAAATCTATATGTACATGCACCTTGGCATATATTAGTGTCTATCAAGTTTTGGTGCCAACTCAACAGGTGGTGTTGTTATACAGTACTTTCTGCAATTTTAGGGAAGGCTATAACTTGTGCTCTAATGTGCATAATTACACGAAACTTTATGTTGGAAGGGTATTATGAGAAGTTATGCTGATTCAATTTTGGTGCATGTTGGCCGATAGGTAGCGCTGCTATACTTAAATTTCCCCCAATACGTGAAAGCTGTACCTCATATCATATTGTATCATGTATAATTGCACAAAACTTGGTATGTGAGAGAGTCGGCCATTATGAAGCACTATCGTGATTTTATTTTGAGTGTATATCAGCTAACAGGTAGCATTACAGCACTGCAGTTTACCCGATGATTTTTCATAAGCCTATATCTCAGCATCTGTTGATTAAAATTGCACCAAACTCCATACGTAAAATATTTATTGTGAGAAGCTATGGACAAATTTTTGTACAATTTAAACTGTAAGTGATGCTGTTATCTATATATATAAAAGGTAAACTCGCTGATTCACTCACTGACTCAACACGGCTGTGGCGATCCTATGGGAGACAGAGTCACAATTTTTGGTGAGCAGGTTGATTTTAGGACCGTGGCGCTCACTAAGACGGGATTTTGCGAAATACCCCCCGGGGGGCAGAAGGCAAAAACCACCTTTATAAGCATAACTCGGCTCCAAATTACTTCACGGTGAAGAAATTGCAGATGAGGAGACTAGACTTGGATACAAAAAAATTATTTTCTGCGATTTTGGATTTTTAAGGGGGGGGTAAGGGGTAAAAGGGAGATTTTCGGGGGGGGGCAGAAAGTAAAAAACACCTTTGTAAGCATAATTCGGCTCCAAATTACTTCATTGTGAAAAAATTGCAGATGGGGAGACTAGACTTAAGTACAAAAGAATCATTTTCTGCGATTTTGGATTTTAAGGGGGGAGAGGGGGTAAAAAGAATTTTCGGAGGCAAAATTAGCAATGCATGGATTTTCGAGTAAAATTCTAGCAATAATAGCTCAGATTAAAAAAAAAAAAAAAAAAAAAAAAAAAAAAGCCAAGCGTCTTCTTGAAGGTATTTGCAAAAATTCATTTTTGATTTTTTTCGATTTTGGGGGGGAGTTACGAGGGGGCAAATTCGGTCCCTCCGTTTAGCACTAAATTTATCCGTGGAAATCTAAGAGCTGAGGTCACAAATTTTAGTGTGTGGCTTATTTATGTGTGTCCAACACCCATTGTAACGGGATTTTGTGAAAGACCCCCCCCCTTTTACCCCTTTGGGGGTTGGGTGTGGAATAAAAGAGTAAAATCACTGATTCACTGACTCAACACAGCCGTGGCGATTCTATGGGAGATAGACTTGCAAATTTTGGTGAGCATGTTGGTTTTAAGACATTGATGTCCATTATGGCGGGATTTTGCGAAATATCCCCGCTGCCCCCTGGGGGGGGGCAGAAGGCAAAAAACCCCTTATAAGCATAATTTGGCTCCAAATTGCTTCACGGTGAAGAAATTGCAGAGAGAGAGAGACTAGACTTGAGTGCAAAAAAAAGAAATAGCAAAATACGGGTTTTTGAGGAAAACTGTACCAATAACAGCACAAAGATATAGAAAATCGCCAAGAGTCTTCTTCAGAATATTTCCAAAACCTCATGTTTGGTATTTTGCGATTTTTTTTTTTTTTTTTTTTTTTTTTTGGGGGGGGGGGGGGTTACACCTATTGCAATGGGGTTTTGCGAAAGTTCCTCCTTTTCCCTTTAAGGGTGGGGTGGGGGGCAATATAAACCCGTTTCCAAGTACAACTTTGCTTCAAATTATCTCAGCAAGATTAATTTGTATATGTGAGTTGTTTATGCTTTCCTGACACGCACAGTAAAGGGATTTCACAAAATTTCACCCCCCGTCCTTTAAGGGCGGAGGAAGGCAAAAACACGCTTATAGGAGTAACTGTGGTCCAAATTATCTCAGGATAGCGATTTTTTGATATGTCAATTGGTTATGCGTACTCAAGACACATACTAAAAATAGATTTTGTAAAATTCCATCCTATTCCCCTCTTAGGGGTGTGGTGTTGCAAAAAGCGTTTCCAAGCATAACTTTTCTTCAAATTATCTCAGTAAGCTTATATTTTACATATGAGTTGTTTATGCATTCCCAACACACATTATAAAGGGATCTTACAAAAATTTCCCCTCCCCTCCTTCAAAGGCGGGGAGGGGGGCAAAAAACGCTTTTAAGAGTAACTCTGCTCCAAATTATCTCAGAATAGCGATTTCTTGATATGTTGATTGGTTATGCGTACTCAAGACACACACTACTAAGGGATTTTGTAAAATTCCACCTTATCCCCCTTGGGGGTGGGGCAAAATCATGTTTTCATGCGTAACTCTGCTCCAAACTATCTTAGACGATTTTTTACTTGCAGGCTGGTTATGCACTCCCAACACGCACTATCAGTCGATTTTGTGAAATTTTCCTTTTCCCCCTTTAAAGGCGGGGGGGGGGGGCAAAAACACATTTTAAAGAGTAACTCTGCTCCAAATTATCTCAGAAAAGCGATTTTTTTATAGGTTGATTGGTTATGTGTACTCAACACAAACAAACTACAAAGGGATTATTTGGAATTCCGTGCTATCACCCCCTTGAGGGTTAGAGGGGGATTAAAAACATGTTTCCATGCGTAACTCTGTTCCAAACTATCTAAGAATGGCAATTTTTGATGCGTGGACTGCTTATGCGTATTCAACACACACTACAAAGTGATTTTGTGAAACTCCACCCCACCTCCCCTTAAGGGGTGGGGGGAGGGGACATGTATTCATGTGTAACTCTGCAGTAAATTACCCTATGAAGGAGAGATTTTCCATGTGTGGGTATGTTATATGTATCTAACTCATAATATAAGGATATTTTGCAAAATCTCCCCCTCCTTTCCTCTAAGAGAGGGCAGGGGGGGGGGGGCTAAAAAACACGTTTTAAAACATAACTTTGCTTCAAATAATCTTAGAATCCCGATTTTTTAATATGTGGGTTAGGTATGTGTATGCAACATGCATTATAAAGGGATTTTGTTAAGTGTGGCGAGTGGGAAAACCGCTATCGAAGGTATCGAGAATTTTAACTTAGATTTTGACTGATTTCAATGATTTTATTATTATTATCATCATCAATGATATGGTATTTTGAGACTTCATTTCAATATAATGACCAGCGAAGCGGGCAAAGCCTGCTAGTACAGAATAATATAGAAAAAAGATTTATGATGGCCACAATATATTAGTTTTCCTATGAAAATAACCCTGTAACTATGATTTCATTAGTAAAATACAGTACCCGCCACTTATTAAAATCACATTCGTTCTGAGCAAAAGTGATTTTATTAAGCGGCTGATTTTTATATCCGGCTAACGTTCCTGTACACAATAAAAAGGTGTTACTTCCCTGAATTTGAAAAGAAATTTTAAAATATACCAAATAATGAAATTAATAAACAATGCTAATTAATTTTTAACAGATAATTATTGAAGTGTTTCTTCAAAAGAAAAGAATTAAACACATCCCAAGCTACGATGCGCTTTCCTTTGAGGAAAATCATCATTACTTTGCTAAAAGTTCACGCCTTTCTTTAAAATTTAAAATATTTTCGTTTAAACATCTTACTTCTTAGTTATTTCAGAATAAGAATTAGAAATTGTCTTTAAATAATTAAAAATAAAATAATCACTGGCGAATTAAATCAAATTTGTAACTTATTACAAATTAACTTATTACACCTTGAAGAATATATTCCTTGAAATTGTTCCTAAGTCAATGTGATGGGGCGTGTTTTAATTGCTATAAATGTAAAATTTAATGTTGTAAATTTTCGACAAAGAGAGATAACAGAGGGATTTCTGTATTTAATTTATTTTTTATTTAAAAAATAAAAAATCGGAGTGTAAATAAGAATTTACTCAGCATGCATAAATGGTATTTTGCTTCTGATGAGAATTTTTCAGTTTATTAACCGGCAATACTGATTTTATTGAGAGGCAGTTCCAAAGATGGTTTGCATTGATTTTATTCCGATCCTGGCAATTTGATCAGATTAAGCGGCTGATTTTGTTAACCAGTGATTTTTTTTAAGCGGCGGTTACTGTATTTTGTTTCATTTTTTTAAATATTAATATTGCAAAAAATATGTAAATAATAAATTTTATTTTTATAATTCTGAACAAAACCTATTTCTTTGTGACAATGCTTTTCACCACAAATTGCAAGTGTAGGAATAAGTATGTTACGCTTAAAGTTTTATTCTTCATGGCAATATTGCACAAATAAATAAAATATTAAATAAATATATTTAAATAAATTATATTTAAAATGTTTTTAAAAGGTGGGTTATATTTTATTGTTTTAAAATAATGAAAAAGAAAAGAAACATACAAAAAACAAAACTAATGCCGGATATCTGTATCCGACAGGCAAAAGAGCTCCGGATATCTGATATCCGGCAAAATTTCTATCCGTTTCATCCCTAAAA
This sequence comes from Salticus scenicus, assembly GCA_963930645.1. Classification (NCBI taxonomy): domain Eukaryota; kingdom Metazoa; phylum Arthropoda; class Arachnida; order Araneae; family Salticidae; genus Salticus; species Salticus scenicus. The sequence continues at coordinate 111,934,722 of OZ005661.1, read as the reverse complement.
ATAAGACATGCCATAGTATAATAATACTTTAAGTACTTAATTTCTTACCATGTACTGTTTAAGTTTAAAAACACATGACAAAATGATATATGTAGGTATTTACCATGATCTTGTGTTCATTAACAGAAAGCAAAAAAGAAAATATAAAATCTTAGAAAGAATAAGTAAATATTTAAAGCTTACTTTTAAAATATTTTTCTGAATTTTACAATTTATATGCAATGTTAAATGTTTTTATATGGTCATTTACAAAATAATTCTAAGTGCATACATTCTACTTTTAGACTAGATAAAATCTAAGTTATTTTCACAATGGCTACATAAAAAACTTTGTAAACATTTTTCCGCAGGTTTTAAGGATTTTTAACAAAGGGAAATATTTATCGCCACAAATGTGCTTTTGTCTTTTAAAATCGAACTGAGAATTCTAACTAAAAATGTTAAAAAGTTAAAAACTATGAGTCAAAGTAACATTTTACAATTTATTGAGTAGCCTACTGTAATGTGCAGATTATATTTTTTTTCTTCGCTCAATAATTTTAAATATTAAGTACTTTCATTTTCATCATCAAAAAGAAGTTAAAAAAAAAAATTGCGTTAAGATAATAATAATAACTTTAACATCTTTAGAGACAGCCTTGTTAAAGGACTAAATAAAGTTACATATTTAAACACAAAAGTTTAAAAGCACTCAATTCAATCATGAAAGAACAACAATCTAAAATCACATTAGTATTTTATATTAAATGCGAATGTAATTGATTAGTATTCAACACATTTTAATGATAAAAATATGATTATTATTTAAAATATGCAAAACTATATTTTCTAAGTTAGTCTAAAATGATACCAAAATATTGCAAGAAAAGTAAATAATTATACTTCTAATAAAGATAAATTAATTCAACTTTTTTTTTTTTCTTATTTATTTATTTATTTATTTTTTTTGCAAAGTGCGCAAAAGAGATGTCAGGAGGAATGTGAATATTCCACGATGTAAACTGTAAACAAATCGCTGGCGAGATGCACAGAATTAATGTCAAAAAGATTTTGCAAAAGCAAGCTACTCATTTTATCGCCAATTCGCTAACAGGTTGCTATAAGAACTGATAACCAATCAACAATGGTGTTATAAACTTTCAGTGTAAGTTGAATTCTGATTGGTTCGGCTCCATAGTACCACATTGCATCCACAAACGCTAGTCGCTAGCAGTGTTGCCAGACTGAATTTTGCTTTTTACCATCCGACACCTATAAAATTACCCGCAAGACAAGAATGGATTGATAGCGCCATCTAGTGAAGAAAATATGTACTTGTTTACAAGTAGAAGGGTACGAACTGTTGCTCGTTCGCGAAAAACGTTATTAAATACGTATTACCGGTATTACCACTACAAAATTATAAATTAAATTTTTATTAATCTTTAGCAACATAAATTTATTGCATTTTACATATGTTTTATAACTTTAATTACTTACACATACATATATTCTTTATTTATGTATTTATATCATATTTGATATAAGTATATCATATCATATCATATCATCAATATCATATATGATATTTCATACACCATAGAATCTTTGATATAGCTTTCCCAAAAATACGGAAAAGCTTAGCATTAGCATAGCAGCAACATCTATCGGGCGATGAGCGCCATTGTATGTCCAGATGCAATTAAATATGAATTCTTATGAAATTATGTGCGCTAGTTCGTGATATCGGGATCTGTAACTGACACAAAATTTAGATCACATACAGACGTACATTTTCTAAAAATAGGGAAATCGTTTTCGAACTATCTCAAAACATAAATCAATTGAAAACTTTAAATCCAAATTATTTGAATCCCAATACTATTTCTATGAGTATTGGAAAAGAAAGGGTATTTTAGAAATTCAAAGAAGTGTTTAAGTAAAGCGAGAAACAGGATGGCTTATTTTGTCATATTTTAAAAATTAAAACAAGTATGATGTGGTCATCAGAAAATTTTCTTTTATATTTTTGTTTTCAAAAATATTACCCAGTGCAATTAATTTATTCTATGATGAACGCAGAGAATTTTCGTAAAAGAAAAAGTTTATCACTAAATATCCAAAGAAAGTGAATTTTACACTCGACAAATACATCATACAGGCTTCTTTTTATTTGTTAGAGACGAATATATATATATTATAGGATATATACATCGATAACTTTATTTAAATTACCACAGGTCGATGGTTCAACCAATTGTTTTAAATGTATTGACGTTGCATTCTTTTGAAAGGTATTCATATTGAAAATTGGTCTTCCTCGAGAGAAGGTTGGGTGGGGGGGGGATGCGATGCTTCTACACGCAGGCCCTGACTAACGGCAGGGCATACGGGGCAAATGCCCTGGGCCCCCCTTCTGGAAGGGGCCGCCCTACATGCGTATGCAGAAATTCTGCAACCTAAAAAGCTCGTATGCCACTCAAGGGGGCCCCCCTGAATAGGCTTGCCCTGGGGCTCCAGGTAGTCTAAGTCGGGCCCTGTCTACACGTACCTTTTTTTTTCTAATTGGCTTACTATTGTAAATAAATATTTTAAATTCTATAATGATTGTTTAAAATAATTCGCATTTTGCCCATTTATACGAAATTTCGTCCTATACTTTCATGTTAAAAATTTGGAAAAAAAAAAAAAAAAAAACTAGGAGGTAACGCCACTTGTTGGGCGATTTATATTGGAAGCTGACAGACAATATTCATGTCTGAGTGCAACTATATATCAATTTGTATGAAAATCTGTGCATTAATTCCTGAGATACAACCGTTGTTCGAAAAATTTCTCACAAACACAGACATTTAAAAAAATGGTCAAATCGTGCTCAAGAACTCTCAAAACGTGTAAATCGATCAAAAACCGAAAATTTTTAAGAAACAGATACTTTCTTATAATGAATGTAAAAGAAAGTAAAAATGGTTTTAAGTTTTTGATTAAAAATCAAATTAAAATACTAAGTTTATAAATCACTTTTCCTACATGCATGTGTGTGTGTGTAGTGTATGCCAGATTAAGAGCGAGCATATGTGTATGCCCATGCCAATTATTTTAGCATTAAAAATTTATTTAAGTTAATATTTAACATTAGTATATTTGCAGATAACAGGATTGAGGAACATTGTATCAACATGCACATAATAAAATCGAAAACAGATTTTCTACTTGGAAATTTTCGAAAAAAGAAATCTTGAATAAATTGATCTTTATTCTTTGTAATCTTGTTTTTAAAGGTAGAAAAATCTTTAGGGTTTTCCAAAGGACGACTAGAACAAGGCGGAGCTTCCACTGTTTGTGGGGAGAAATTGCGCTATGATTTGATATATTCCATTATTTGTGGGCTAAATTAAGAATCCAACAGGTTAAATGAAAGAAAATTGTCCTTATTGCATCGAGTGGCGTCAGAAAGTCGCGTCGTCAAAACAGTGTTCGGGTCTCGGGTGATAATTAAGAAATTAAGAACTGCAGATTCCCGTTCGTTCGTCATTAATCAATGGCATTTTTAAGAAAAAAATACGGTACACGAAACCTTCCAATTTCCAAAGCAGAACTCGGAGGAAGGATGCCGTTTCTCTTTCCTAGAATTCTTCCTCCCCCCCTTCCCTTATCCTCTGAGCCATTAAACGTAAATCAATCCCTTTCCTTTCTCATATATTTTCTTACATCTCCATCTAATATTGTTCTTGTTATCACTTACTTACATTTACATTCAGGGTCCGACTAACAAGTTTTTGTGCCCAGGGCACTTTAAAAAATTCGTGTATTCTTAAAGCAAGTGAATTTGTAAAAACTATCAAGAACACAGCGAATAGAAGGCCAAGGGGGCAGGCTGCCCCCCCCCCCCCCTCTTTCAACCCAAAGTTAAAGAAAAGATTTTGTTTGGTCTGCAAAAATATAAATAAAGTATATACAATCATTTTTTTAGTCGGATTTTATTTTGATACAAATTTCAGCAGCAAACGTACTGGAAGAAAAAAGTATTTGGTGTAAGATAAATCTTTCTGTATTTTTGGTCTCAAACAGTGGCGCCAACTTTTGAAAAAGATTGGGTGGGCTCGAATATTTTTGGGTAAAAGGAACAATGATATAAATAAAGATTTTTACTTTTCGAGCATATTATGTAAGGAAGTATTGTAATTATGACAAAAATTTGAATTTTAGATTTTGGTGTAGCTTCACGTTTTGAGGTCCTCTGAGTTCAGTTTTGTACACGAGCAGTGGCTAGTCAATTAATTACACTTAAGCAGGGGTGTTTGTGACCCCGGAATTTGCTACCAGAATTTTTTTAACAGTTATATTACTGATAGTTTTCTAGCGAAGTTTAGTAATCGACTATAACCAAAATTATAATTTGTAATTTCTGGTGGAAAATAAAATAAAAAACCCGGAACGCAAACACCCCTGCTTAAGGAAATGCTCAGACAAGTGCGAAATGGGCGATCGCACAGGGCCGCAAAAATCTACGTTTATTTATTTATTTTTGAAATATTAGCCTTACAATTTTTTTTTTTTTTTTTAAATAAAAGAAACCAAAATTCCTATAAAAAGGTTAAATTAAAAATCGCTATTTAAAAATGTGATATAAAAATATGCATTACTAGCAGGCTTTGCCCGCTTTGCTGGTAACTATATTTAAATAAACTCTTTTCTGTATCGTTTTATAAACAAAAAATAAAATGAAAATCCATTGAAATTTATCAAAAGCTCGCTTCGGGTCTCCGCTTCCTCCTGCAGCGTCTTGCTCATCCGCAGAATCCTCGATGTGTGTCCCTATAGCGTTCAACAATACTTGACCAGTGGACTTCCATTTGGGTGCTTATCCAATGACAGTTTCGAAACGTACAGTACCGAAAAAAATTTAAGAGCTTCTAGTCCCCAGTCTCCCCATGTGTAATTTCCTCACCGGGAAGCAATTTGGAGCCGAGTTGTGCTTTCAAATGTGTTTTTACCGTCCACCCCCCCCCATAGGAGGAGAGGGGAGAATTTTGAAAAATCAAGTTTTAGTGTATGTCAGAGCTCTAGACCTAGAACTAACCTTCACACCAAAATTCGAGACCTAATCCCACACGGAATCGCCACAGCAGTGTTGACTCAGTGATAGATATACTCTTTTATATGTCTAGATGAAGGGTTATGTGAAATCACATTTCGCTACCTCCCCCCTTGGGGACGAATTTCTAAAATTCCAGAAATCGGTCATGCGAATATCCGTTTCCTTCTTTGAGATATGAAGGATTGTGTGAAATCCCTTTTTGGCCCATGTGAAAACATGTTTTGCCCCTTCTAACACTCCCCCCCCCCCTCCCTTGGGAGCTGAGTACCCAAAATTCCAAAAATTGGTTTTTAGGTATTTTTGTTTCTTATATTTTAAAATAAAAATCAAACGGACATATGATTTTTTTTTGTTGTTGTTGTTATCGTTGTTTCTGTTGTCGTTATTTGAGACACAAAGGGTTGTGTGAAATCATGTGTTGTGCATGTGAAATCACGTTTTACCACCCACTTTCCCTTGAAGATAAAATTTCTGAAATCGGTTTTTAAGTATTTGTGTTAGCTATATTTTAAAGCAAAAATCTCACGTATATCTTTTTTTTTTTTTTTTTTTTTTTTTTTTTTTGAGATATAAAGGATTATGTGAAACAACAATTTGTGCATATGCTATCACGTTTAGCTCCCTCCCTCAGGGGACGAATTTCTAAAATTCCAGCAGTTGGTTATAAGATATTTGTGTTAGCTATATTTTAAAGTAGAAATTTTACGGATATCTAATTTTTTCTTTGAGGTATAAAGGTTTTTGTGAAATCGCGTTTTGCCCCCGTTCCCCCCTATGGAGGGCGAAATTTTAAAAATTGCTTCTTAGTGGGCGTCTACATCACATAATATATGTTTTTACCAAGTTCCATGCTTCTAGATGTAGTAGTTTGAGTTGGACGGTGAAAAATCACTCAGTGAAAAAAACGGCACAAACTTCTAAATCCACTCACACCAGGAGAAACATGTTCAAAATCTTTTAATACATTGACTTCTTAAAAATAAAGTCAATTTGGTAGTTATCCATATTAGTCAAGCAAACGCTGAATTCCAGCGTAAAAAAAAAAAAAAAAATGTGGCTACTGTATCTCAGGAAATGGAGTAATAATTCTCCATAGAACGAGAACGATTTCATAAAATTTGATATGTAGTTGCACTTTGACATAAATTAGTACCTATCAACTTCTGGTGAAAATCGTCAAATAAGTGGCGTTGCCATCTCTCTTTTTCTAAAATTTTAACATGGAGTTATAGAAAATTTTTTTATATAAATGTACATAAAAATAATTATTTTTTAATAATCATTATGAAATTAAAAAGAATTATTTATAATAATGATAATCAATTGGATTTTTTTTTTTTTTTTTTTTTTTTTTTTTGTATATGTCGCTTTTGTATACATCGTTTTGTTTTGCATACATCGCTTCTTCAGAAAATTTCCATTATGGGTGTCTTTCAAAAGAGCTCGTCAATGCCTTTGAAACGAATGGCTGAACCGTCTATCTGCGATAATTTAACATAAAGTTATCAATTTTTTTCATTTTTAACCACGATTTGACCATTTTCAGAAAATGCCCGTTTGTCAGTCTGCGTGTGTGTGACAAAACTTTGTCGCATATGTATTTCAGGAACTACTGCATAGAATAATTTTCATAAAATTTATATGTAGATGCACTTTGACGTAAATTAGTGCCTTCCAACTTCTGCTGAAAATCGTCCTACAGGTGTCGTTACCATCCCGCTTTTTCTAAATTTTTAACATGACGGTATAGGACAAAACTTTGTATAAATGTACATAAAAAGAATTATTTTTTAATAATAATTATGAAATTAAAAAGAATTATTTATAATAATAATAGTCAACTGGATATATTTTTTTCCTTTTGTATATGAAAGAGCATTGCTTCCCCATCAAATTTTCAGTATGGGTATCTTTCAAAAGAACTCGTCAATTAATTTAAAATGGATGGTTGAACCATCAACCTGCGGTAATTTAATATACAGTTATCGATTTTTTTTTTTTTAACAAATAATAATAATAAGGCGATTTATTTATTTTATTTTCTTCTTCTTCTTATTTTTTTTAAAGATGTCATATAGAGAATAAAATTGACCTTTTGTGGATATTTGGTGTTATACTACTTCTCTAGAATGGAAATCGTCTGCATTCATAGATAATTTTAATAAATTATTTTTACTGAGCGAATTTGTATTGGAAAATATAGAAGAAAATCATGTGGTGGCCACAGCATACTAGTTTTTAGATGCATTCGTACTCACACAACAAATAGAAGATTGAAAAATGTTGTTTATCCTTAAAGGAGGTATTTGTTGCTTATTATGAAGCACATAAAACAAATTGGAATTTAAAAAATATTTTTCATCTAAATGAATCCATATAATTGTAATAGTTACTGAAATTGTAAGCAAAAATAAATATAAATTAACTGAAATAAATAAATAAATAAAGAGATATATAATGCTTTGTCGTATATTTTTTGACATCTTACACGGACGTATATCTAAAGAACAAACTTTCATTAAATTATTTATTTTAATTTATAATTGTTGCCAAGAAAATTAAACTTTAAATTTTACATCTACTTTTTAAGATAGCACGCGATCGTGTTTTATATAAAAATCAAATCATTAAATTCATATTTTTATTTATTTTTATTTCAAATTATTGCACGTGCACTATTTATTTCCTAATTCAAAATTATTAAAAAAACTTTTTCGATATCGTTTGTAACGATACTGTATAAATTTTCTTTTCTTTTTCTTAAAAAAAAAAAAAAGATTTTGATGAAATTCTGGCAAAAGCAGAATTTACTTTAGGACGGAGGGCTATTAGTTTTTTTTTCTTCCCAATTATAACATCGCTTTCAAATTATTCAATTATATTTTCGATAAATTTTAGATTTCGATAAATGTCCAACTATCGAAAATGATTTCGACAAATGTCCAACTATCGAAAACGACAACGCAAAAATCGCTGTCTGAGACTAATAGGCCCTCAGTCCTAAAAAAACTGAATATTTGGTCTTAAGTTAAGGTACGCCCTATTATCTGCTCGATTTTCCTTAATACATTTCTTAAATGTCTTTAATTATATTACGCTTTTTGTTTCAATGCACCCAACAATAAATCTGCGATATTTTTATTTGCTGGTAAAGCAGCAGCGGCACTAAGCCTACATCGGCAATCGGAGCGAAAAGTTCTTCGCGAAAATAACGGACGAGTTAAGCCTAGGGTGCCTATATTATCTTATCGAGGCACCCTAGTTAAGCCTACTTGGGGAAATAGCGGCCGCGCTTTATTTATTTATTTATTTTTTTTTTTTAACCATTGCGGTGGATCTAAATTTTATATTTAAGATTAAGACTTAAATTTCTAATTTATTTTTAGCCGTAAATGCTAAAAACTAATTTTACCTAATTAAACACTAATTGTTATGTTATCAATCTTCAAAGTATTATTATCTTTTTCTTTTTAAGTAGTATGTTCAAAATATTAATAAAATCTATGAAAAGTATTCCTTTTATCTGTATAATCCATGTGATAATAATTTTACTATTTCAGATATATTCATTTTTCAGACAATTTAATCGAAAAACTGGGGGTGAATTTGCTTATTCCCCTTAAAATAATTTTTAAATGTACCTCTCAAAAGTGGAAAAAATTACGCCTAATGATATATTTTATTAAAAACTCCATACAAGTAAAAAACAGCTGAATTTAAAAAAAAAAGAAGAAGGAAAAAAAAACCCAATAAAATAAAATGACTGAAAATTTTTTAACAATCTGTAAAATTTTGTGCCCCTTAGAAGCTTCGTGCTCACGGCACGAGCCCTGGGTGCCCGTGTGATAGTCAGGCCCTGTATTACATTCATATTTCGTAAGTCATGAGACCGGGAAAACTGTGGTTACTCCTTGACAATTCCTGAGAAAAATTACACAAACTGTAAATTGACTTTTCATTTAACTTAAAAAATACCCGAAGTACCCTCATGTCAAAATTACCCTTAAAAATACCCGCGATTCTTCAAAATACCCGTTTTTCGGGTAATTACCCGCAAATTGGCAACACTGAGCGCTAGCTAGCGGTAAACAGAAGCATTCCGCTTTACCCGCTTCAATTGGAGCCGAGTTTAGTTGTTCTGCAGTTGCAGTTATTGCTGACCTTGGGGTAGGAAAGGTTCCAGCTGCTCTATTTTTTCCAACACATGGTCTCGGATATTGAAATTGACAATTGTTTTTTTACATACAATCAAAGACGAATTTCTCACTTATCAGTAGGTTTTGAAATTTGCAAAAAATTTAATAGATTTGACATAATATTTTAAGATAGTTTAGGAAATTCAATGGTAAAATTGGATATTAGCAGGCATCTTGGCATATATAAGGTGGAACACTACAAATGGCGACAATGCATAATCATAGATAGGAAGAAATAGCCTTGTCGTACCAATAAATACATAAAAATGTACTTGATTACGTGACAGACATGACATGTATAAAAATTTAGAATTACCTTTGCTTACTTTTTAAATTTTCTTTTTTAATTAACAATTAAAAAATGGTCTATGTCAACTTTCGCATGAAATTAACGCTTATTGAATTTCAAATTTTATGTCTTTTGGAACTCATTTAGTTATGCAAGTCATTTTCCATGATTAAAAAAGTTAATGATCTCTATGTGGAAATTTTGTGAGCAACCATTTTTATATGTGTATAAAATGACGTTGTCTTTTTTTAAAAAAGAGCTGTTATTAACCCATCTATCTATTTAGATTTCATGTGCTTAATTACAATTCCTATTAATGTAATACAAACATGTATTATTCTAAAAAAAAAAAAAAAATTCCTATTTCTTTCAAAATGTCTCCGTATAATAATTACAAATAAATAATTCCAACAATTTGATCATGTAGTCTAAGGTATTCACGGAATGTACACTAAAATTATGACTATAAAATTTTCATTCAACTGGAATAACATCGTGAAAATTCTTAATCCCGCCCAAAAATTGAGTTCTAGATCCATCACGGGTTTACAAAACAAACAAAGTTATTTAGATACGAGCAAACCAATGCGAAATTTTCTCAGTTATTTCTTTTCTTATCTACCTAAAAAAATTTGAAATTCATAAATATTATACCAATTTTCCCACCCAATTAAAACTTTAATTTACCAGAAGCCAAATTATTATTAAAACCAAATTGTTATTGTGCAATAGTGAAAGCAAAATTATTCAAAGACAGGTTCAAAATAAACTTTATGGTTGATGACCCAGTTTTTAGACTTCCTCTTTTAGTATAGGACCCCCCCCCCCCCCTCTTTCCCCATGACGCCTTTTAAATTTTTGTCACTCTGTTGGCGATAACTTCTCATTTATTTTAGCACAATTTTTTGTTTTAAAAAACTAATTCCTATTTTGATTATACTTTTTATGATAGCGTTTTTTAGTCAATTTACAATAATATTTCATATTTTTTAAAGTATTGCATATCTATCTTTAAAATATTGCTATGTTTAAAATGAAGCTTAGAGAGATTCTGAAGAAGCAATTGTTAAAAATACATTTTTCCACAAAATAATCTCATTATAGAAATGCCGTCACTTTATCTTATTAGATCATTGAGCTTAGTCCACGTGCTTAAATGTTGTCCGTTTATAAACATTATTTTTTACCCTCACGTATTTTATTAATTACATCATTATCGTACCGTTTCGACAAAATGTAATCGTAACTAATCCACGTTAGAGAAATATATGTGGATATTTTTTGACGTATTACAGTTTTAGTTTAGTTCAGCATTTTTTTTTCTTTTTAATTATTATTATATTATACTAAGTTTAGATATATATATTATGGTGCATATGCAATTTATAAACAATATAAGAGAATATAGGAAAGCAATGTAGATCTAGGGTTAACAAAGTGAAGCTAAAGCCCATTCGTGTATAACATTTTCTAAAAATCAAATGTATAAATGACTCTTCCTAGTTTCGTCTGCTCAGTCATGTGATAGAGGAAAACGAATAATCGAATTTTGAGAATCGAATTCAATTAAATATTGTTCTTAAGAACAAAAATGTTAATATTTAATATAAAATAAAATAAAAGTAATATTCTGCATTTGTAAACAGTAGAATAATTGTATTTGTAAATTTAATAATTTTTAAAAAACACTTTATGTGATTATTTATTTTCAACTGCAAGAATCGATTTTTGTATGTTGAAGTGTAACTGTTACATTAACTGATTTAGAAATAAATAATAGCTTGTTCTTGTGGAATGTTTACGGATTATAATTTGAAATTTTAAAATGTTTTCATCTAATTTAGTTGCATAAAGGTGTTACAACAAGTTAATTAACTTAGTTACTGGTCTAAATGGATTTACGCAGTACGATATTGCACGGTCACTGATTTAAGTACCAAAAATCAGAGTATTTAACATGTTCTTCATGAACATCGATAACAAATATAAACTAAATGATGATTGTAAATGTATACAGCAAACAAAAGATGATGAATAATGATATAAAATGGATTAAAAATGATGATGTAAAAAAAAAAAAAACAGATTAAATACGATTGATGAAAAATAAGAATAGAAAATACGTTATTTCAGCAATTGCTATAGATAAACAAAACTTCGTCTGCTATTTGTTTTTCCTCTATCATGTGACCTCTGACATCAGGTGGGAAGAGCCCGTTATCAATAAGCTCAAATCATAGCATAAATATACAGAAAAACATGACAAAACTCTAAAAGTTATTTTAACCACATTTTTCTAAAGTATGATTGAAATGTTACAAAAGAACTTCAAATCACTAACAAAATTTTCATTCCTTTGATGGAAAATTTTGGAATCGGATAGACTAAAATTTAATTGTAGAACTGAAATATTGAATTCTACGATATTCAAATAATATAGTTGATTTATGAACTAAAATAAATTTATGCATAGTTTCTGCGAAAATGAAACAACGAAGTTATCAAAGATGGTAACCAATTTATAAATTATTCCATTCGTTAATTTAAGTTAATATTTTCTGGAAACGATTCCATCTTTGCTCAGAAGTAACTAATTATAAATATTTTAAATAATGCGGATTATACTGGAAGGAAACTTAGGGTAAATTTATGCATTTAATTTTCAGAGCGAGTGATTCCAACAAGCTGCATAACGAATCTTTTCTACCTAAAGAATGTGAGTAATGCGGTATTTGTTTCAAAATGGCAGCCAATAAATTAATCAACATTATAGTGAAATTTAGTCTGAAACTTCGGAAAATTCATTAAATGTTGATTGGCAAGCGAACATTCTTCGTTCATCTACATTCATCATATAGTTGTTTATATGCTGTTTAAATGGAAAATCTTCCTGCAAACGAAGACGCTTGGATTTTATTGATCTGGCATTGTAATTTGAACAATGGTGTTATTAACCGAATAAGTGAAAATGACGTAAATAAGAATAGTTCATATATATATATATATATTTCTGTATTTTATTAATGCTTTTCAAAAAGTTTTAAAATATTTAAAATTATTTCGATTTGACTGACAGTCCATCGCAGTCTCCCTGCTATACTGTTAGATTGCCTGTTAGACCCCAAATTGATATATAATATACAATTGCATTATGATGGCATGTTCCCTATTGAAAATGGTATAAATGGAACCACTGCACTGAAAAAAAATAAAGTAGCAAAAATACTCAAAAAAGAGTAAAATTGGGTCAAATTAGATTGTGTAACCTAGTCAAAATAACTTTGAAGCAAGTATACTCAAATTTAAAAACCCCATATACTCATTATTGAGCATATTAACATGCTCAAAAATTGACATCGAACATCGTGAATCCCGATATCCCAAACATAATTTCTCTTTGATGTACTCTTCCGCAAACCATTATTATGAAACTGTTACAAAATATAGTTCTAGAGATTTGAGGGAATAAATTTTTTGTTTGAACTCTTTCTGTTTAAATTTGTAGAAATTCTATTAACATATTTGCCAACTTACTAATTAATATTCCGGCAGATTGTCAATACTCGCCCCTTTTTTTCACACCATTATTATTATTATTATTATTATTATTATTTTTTTTAGAGTATTTTTCTTCTTATTCAATCGTAATTACATTTGAAGAAAATTTCTCTAAAAATAAAGTAGTGCGGAAGAAGAGGCGGATTCTAATACACTTAATGAATATTAATTAGTAAGTTGGCAGGGATGTATTAAATAACTTGTTTTAGTTCAGCATATTTATAATAAATCATGAAGTGAACAGATATTTATTTGAAAAAATGCGATATTTCATAAATGATACACGCATGCTTTTTCTTTTTCAATCATTTCGAAATGAGTATGTCCGTATACACTCATTTTTGAGTACTTCATTTTCACAGCGTGATATGTGTACTGTTGATTTTACAATCATTTTTCAATAAATAAATCAGGCTGGAGTCTTGAAATAGAACATAGAACGATAAAATAATTTCAATTTTTCTTTTAATCAAACTGCACACACTTCACAATCAGCAGATATTGTTGAACACAAACATTTCTATTTACAACCTATTATATACAAATTATATACAGAGGGCCCAGAAATTAAAGTAAATTCGAATAATACTCGCACAGTAGCGACATAACGATCAGAAGAGAACTTTCTTCTACCTTCACCGGTAGCAGTAAACAGAGGCATTTCGGTATCACCCGCTTCAACTGGAGAGGAGTTTAGTTGCTCTGCTGCTATTGCTGGCCTTGTGGGAGGAACTATTACAACTGCTCCAGCTTTGCAACATGTACAGACATATCCGAAAAATTCCAAAGCATTATATTCTATTAGAGATACTTCTATAAGGCATATTTTTATGGAAGTCTACTGCAAAAAACAATGAAATCCTCATATGTTAGTCATATGTAAAAAATCATGTTCTCTGGTGAATATGGTATAAGATGCACGTTCGTGGGAATTAAAAAGGTATATATATATATATATATATATATACAGGGTGCATAGGAAAGTCCCTTTAACCTGAAAATACTTGCGAACGGAGAGGGCTACAGCCACGCAAGTGAGGTAACGGTATAGTAAAGCGACTATGCCCGACCTAATGCAAACGACAGCAGCGCCCCTAGTGGCGAAATTTGGAAGTTAGCCATTGCAAATCGAAAACGAAAAGAGATAAAGCAAAATTTCCAATTAGAAAGTTTTAGAGCATCAATTAATTAGTACGAAACGATATTTGGTTTACACGGATAAGATAAATTGGCACATGTATACCCAAAAAATATCCAAAATCGATGCACTCCATTTTTGTGTAAATATTTGAAAGGAATAGTCAGAGGAAAGAAGAAATATGCACAATTTAATGAATAAATACTATGTACTTACATCAATACATTTTGATAACATCACACACAAAAACAAAATAGATAAACTAAACTCTAAGTCTCATAGTGATAAAAAGTTAATGTTGAGAATGTTCTAAAAGTTCGCCATTGCTCACAATACACGTTTGTATTCGTGTGAGTAATTCTGCATGCACATTTCTCAGCATGGAAGGTGTTACACTATTGAAAGCATCTGTAATACGATGACGTAGATCCAGCAGACTTGTATGTGGAGTTGCATAAACCTGATCTTTTATGTAAGCCCACAGGAAGAAATCCATCGGAGTCAGGTCCGGCGATCGTGGAGGCCATTCAATACTACTACCATACCCAATAATTTGTTGTCCAAAGCAATCTTTTAGAAAGCTTCGCGCTCCAGCTGGCTGGTGTGCAGGAGCACCGTCATCTTGGAACCACATGTCCGGTAATGCGGACAGGGGAATATCATCCAAAAAGTCGGGTATGATATCCTGTAATAGTTGGAGGTACCTCTGTCCGTTTAATGTGCCTTCGTAGAACACAGGTCCCAGTAAGCAATCCTTCCAGATACCGCCCCACACATTAATGGACCAGCGCACTTGGTGTTTTGTGGATAGTCCCCACGAGGGATTTTCCAGCGCCCAGTAGTGGGTATTATGTCGGTTTAGTACTCCGGTACGCTGAAACAGTGCCTCGTCCGACCAAACAATGTTGGACAAAAAATATGATTTATCTTCAGCATTATTTAATGCCCAGTTGCACCAATCAAATCGACGCTCATTATCCCGTGGCAACAGTTCTTGCTGCAGAGTGACATGATAGGGATGTGCATGTTGACTATGCAGTATTTGCCATACTCGGGCCCGTGTTAAGCCACAAGCCATGCTGATTTCTCTTGTACTGCTGTGTGGATGGGCTAGTGCATATGCCAAAATACTCTCTGGCGGTATACGCATACCTGCACTCACTGGTCTGCCAGAACGCGGACGACTTTTAGTGCTTCCTGTCTCCATGAGCAGTCGTACTACATTTGCGATGGTAACTGCACTTGGATGTGGCCCACCTGGAAAACGAACGGCATACTCCTGGAAAACGAACGGCGTAAAAAAGCACCATCTCGCAATATTGAAAGTTAGTGAAGCTTGACATTCTCACACAGCTCCAAAATTCTAAATCCAAACGTTTATTTTTAAGAAATGTATCTTTTGTAGGATTTCATTCATTTAGGATCATTCAAATTTCCATTTGTTTTGTCACTTTCAAAAAAGAACACATATTTTCTACCCGTCGCTAGGCAACGATTGAAATTGCCACAACACAGAAAATAAAATTTTTAAAATGAAAGCGCTCGCACATTAGGAATAATATTATCGTCTGCCATCAATAATTTTATGCTATGAGATTATGTTGTTTGTATCAAGCGAGCGCCAACACCTTTTAAACTAAAATTTTAAATGAATTGGAAATTAAAGTTTTCAGACATTACAGTACAGTACAAAGTCACAAACTGCATTTTCACACTGCTACATTTCCGAAATGTGAATATGTAGAGTAGAACAGTTGCGCATAGATTACGGACATTTTTGGGTATACAGGCGCCAATTTATCTTATCCGTGTGAACCAAATATCGTTTCGTACTAATTAATTGATGCTCTAAAATTTTCTAATTGGAAATTTTGCTCTATCTCTTTTCGTTTTCGATTTGCAATGGCTAACTTCCAAATTTTCCCACTAGGGGCGCTGCTGTCGTTTGCATTAGGTCGGGCATAGTCACTTTACTATACCGTTACCTCACTTGCGTGGCTGTAGCACTCTCCGTTCGCAAGTATTTTCAGGTTAAAGGGACTTTCCTATGCACCCTGTATATATATTCAGATACATTAAAAGATGAAACTGGACATTTTTTTGAAGCATATCTTCAATTGTGTAAGGCATTTTTAATAATTTCCAGCAAAGTTTAAAAGTGATTACACTGTTAAAAAAAATCCCGTAAGATTACGGGGAAAGCCCGGCAGCAGAGATTCCAGACAAGGTCCGTAGAAAAAAAAAGTTTAAAAAAAATAATAACAATATCTGCGATTATTTTTAATTAAATAATTATAATAATAGGTAAACCTTTTAAACCTAAATTTGGCTCTAAGCCTATGTAGCAGGCTTTATGTGATGTCATACTTCCAATAAGGGAAAAAGATCATTCTTCTGGCATTTTACTCAGCATAGTTAGTCGGCAGCAAAATTATTATCCACACATTTCATATATATATATATTAGTTTGATCACTAATTTTTATCCTGAACTTACTTTTTTATAAACAGGATAAGACTAAGATCATGACTCGTTAAATATGACTTGACAAAACAGTATTAGGTGCCCACCTTTTAAGTAGGAATTATTGCTAGTGCTTCAATAATTTTGCCGCCGACTGTAAGTATAGCCAGTTACTTAGCATAGTTAAAGTAAGTTCCCTTTATATTTACCTTGTTAAATGGCTTATAAAGAGTAAGCATGTAGATATAAATTTTAGATTTAAAAAAAAAAAAAAAATCTTTTGTTTTTAATTAATTTGTGATTTGAAAATATTAATTTTACACAATAACAGTTTTAAAAACTTAAAAACATTACACACGCACTACTTACTTACAGTCGGTAAAAAAAGTGTCCGAACACTAGCAAAAATTCCTATGTAAAAATAGTAGAGTTAATACTGTTTTGTTAAATAAATCCTTGTCGAATCATGTTCTTAGACTGAGTAAGAACATAATTCGACAAGGATTTATTTAAGAAAACAGTATTAACTCTAATTTTTTAATATAGGAATTTTTGCTAGTGTTCGGATACTTTTGTTACTGACTGTACTTCAAAGCTTACTTATGTGCCTTTCGTTCATAGAAATAAATGTATCTCCGTTTCATCTCTTAATATTGTGTGTAATTATTAAATAAATCATATGTAATTTAAAGTAAGTACATAAACTGCTTTTGAAGACATTTTCTATATCTTGCATTGAGCATATTCTCACTAAACGGAATATGGGGACTTAAGGTTATTATGCAAAACTATTGAATTATGGAGAATTTAAACCCTAATGGAAAAATAAACAAAGTCATATTGCAAGGACGTTCTTTCAACTGAATCGTCTTTCTTTACACGATTGATGCTATCAAATATGACATAAACTACAAATGGATTTTGATGTATGACAATATCAAAGATCAGGGAAAGCAGAAAATATTTCTCTCACGAAAGAATTCAATAAAACTTTTCACTCATTCGGTTTTCATTCGATTTTCCAATTATGCTTTCGCTTTGTTAATGCGGGGAAAATGAAAATCAGAACTTAAATCATTAATTGCTGTAACATTAATGCGTTTCTCTTGAAGCAGACATACAACAACTCAACTCTGAAATTTTCGGGAGATATTTAATCGGTGGTGGTAAAATGTTTCCTGATAATGAATTGTACCGGTTACGGATTTTTATTTTTATTATATTTCTGAAACGTTACGTGCAATTAATAATGCTTTGGGCATTACTTGATCATGAGATGAAAAATATTCATAACAAAGCTCCACATTTATGCTTAATAAGGGAATTAGTTATTATTACTAACATTTTGAAAAATGATACTATTCTTCGCTAATGCACTTCATTATTACCAGTGCATCTACAAAAATAGGAACCGCAATGCGCCATTTGCATTACTAGAAGTAGATTTAAAAAATAAATTTTTACTTATTCTATATGCTCTATCTTGTCACATCCAAGGTTGTCTCATTCAACCCATTATTAAGCAAACCTTCTAAACCTTTTTTTTTTTTTTTTTTAATTATTGAAAGTTTTAAGTTTCAGTAAATGATATTAAAGGAACAAAACAATTTTACCCAATTAAATATATTACTTAAAACCATTTGGGGGACAACGGCGTAATATATTGCCTAAAATATTACAAAAATCAATTAAAAGTATAACGCTTTCCTCACCACCCACCCCTCTCCGAATAAAAGACAATGACAGGTAATGAGTTAATGAGATATATCTCCTATGCGACGAGGCTCTAATTGATGTTAAATATTTCCTTTATTTACCGAATACAGGAATAACACTACTGAAAATACCTATCTAGTAATTCCATACGCAAAACATACAATATTAAAATGCTTTTGCGTAGCCCTGTAAACAAATTATTAATTGTATGCAATAATTCTATTATTTTTTATAGGAAATATATTTTTAGATTAATGTATGTTAATTTCATTATGTTAAATTCCTGCTTGCCCTGCTGTTATTGCTTATACTGGCAATATCCTATATCTTGCCTATATCTTGTGAAAATGCTAAAAAGATGTAATTAATTGATGAATTTATATTTTCTACACGGTAGACTGTGTAAGATATTAATGTCCCGGTCACTAATGACAGCGCATAACCACTACAGATTTCTTAATTGGAATTTTGGCTTTTTTATGATAACAGATGATAACAGTTTTATGATAACATACAGACAAAGCAATAATATTTATAGCTGTATGGATTGCCAGTACTACATCCATTGTTGCAGTTTATATGGCTATCAGCAAAAGGGGAATACCGACAATAGTACATTCAAGGACAAATAAGGATGCAGAAGTGTTATCGTGTTGTCTTTTCAGACTTTGCATTTCGATAAATTTGTATACAAAATGACCATATAAGTATGAGAAATCCCTAGTATACGTTTATTGAAAGCTACATTCGTTGTCGTCACGTAGATCCAACATCTAGTCTAATGGTATTCAATGCCATTGGTAGATATCTTGATCAAATCTAAATCACTTTGCAAGTAATTTAAACAATATCTATCACATTTCCGACGCCTTGAAGAAGGAAGTTGAATTCTATATTCGACAGGGTGAACAGCCGTCCTCATTTTCAGAGGACAGTCCTCATTTTTCAAATATTGCCCTCAGTTGCTTTCAAAAGTTCTCATGTCCTCATTTGTCCTCACTTTTGGACGTTTGTTCTGATTTGTCCCCATTTGTCAGTAATTTCTTTCTTTACTTAAAATTTCAACATTAGAGATACTGCTCACCTTATTAGTTTTGAATACTGATTCTTCAACTCAACACAACGTAAAAAAGTCACGATTCCTTGATTCATTCCATTCGCTTTTAAACCATCTCCAATACTATTACACACGCACACACAAAAAAAAAAAAAAAAAAAAAGAAAAAAGAAAAAAAAGTCTATTGGGAGATTTTAGTTTTTGCAACATTATACTTTAAGATATAAAGATTTAAAAAAAAAGACTGAATTTGCATAAAAGTAAACAAACAAACAAACAACAACAACAAAAAAAAGTGTGTGTGTGTGTGTGTGTGTGGTATTTAAAAAAACAATAACATGAAGCTAGAAGTTATTTTATTACTAACTAGATTTTATAACTAACTAAATTTAAATAGCATTTTAAATGGTAAAGCATTTTTAGTAAGATTGAAAACTGTCTAAGTCAAGGATAGGAGCTGAATGCAGATTACCTTGTTGACATCTCACGATTTTTTGCTCTCAATAGTTCTACTGGAAGATACAACATAATAGCTCAGTTTGTAGAACATTAATGCTTTATGCCATCAGACTACTAGAGTTCAATTCTTATTCCTAGCCTAGTCAGTTTTCGTTCAGATTCTCTTTTAATTTTAAAATGCTATTTATCGGATCACTTCCATTTGAGGTAGTTATGAATTATGATTTCGTTTCCGCTAAAACTTGGCCTATACAACAATAACAATTGTATTAAAACATTTTATTAAGATATAAACAGAAATGGATATAAAATAGTTTAGTACTTCCGTATAAACCGCATATCAGAAATTAATACTTTAATATTAACAGCATGCCATATATTATACGAAGAGAAGAAGTATAATGTGTACAAGTTTATGATAATGTTTATTGTAAATTTAAAAAGGCTTATATAAATATTTTTTTATAATGTTTATCGTATAAGTTCACAAGTAGTATAAATTTATTATAGTGGCGATTAATGGCTGCCCATACAGCACAGAATGTTCCAGTTATGTTGCAAAATGCTTACAATCTTTCAAAAACGTAACACATTTTAGTATGCTCTCTGATACCTTTCTGAAACATTCGCCCTTTTTGATTTTATATCTGTTAAGTGATTGTAACGTTTCTGTTACGTATCTGATTTTCTATTGCGATCGTGGACATTTCTACGTTTTTGAAACTAATCGGAAAGCAATCTGAACGTTTTTAAACGTTTCGGAAATGTTTATAATGTTTCAATGTTATATTATTGTTACGTTTCTGAAACATTTTGTGCTGTTAGGGTGCAAATGGGGTTAATATAAGCTAATATTTTGTGAAATTTTATGTCCTCAGAAATGTCCCCATTTCTCTAATAGAAATGCATAATTTGTCCTCATTTTGCATAACAAAAATCTGGTCACCCTAATATTCGAGATCTCTGCTATTCCATGTTTTAACATAACAGTGCTTGACCATGTATCACCATATACTCTGTTATCCTTTGATGGTTTTTAATTTAAAAAGTGTTTAATTGGGGCTTCTCACATTTTCAAATTCCTCTTACCCTTAGAAAGTTATATAAATTGTTACCAACAAACTGATGCTTTATCAACATCCATTCAACATGTTTAAATTGAATATGCCTTATAATGAAGCAAGATTATTACATTACATGTAGTTTTCAGTCAAACTCTGTTCTAGTCGATTCGCAGCCACACTGTTAAAAATTTCTGTAAATTTAATGTAAATATTTATCCAGAGTCTCTGTAAATTTACAGTAATTCTTAGTTAAAAGGGAATAATCGAGATTCTCAAACTTTATTCTGTATTTTTAACTAATTTTATTATATAATTTTTTAATTAAAATTAAAAATTACTATTTCTACTTTAGAAAAAGCATTCTAAGTTCGAAATATATTTTCACCAATAATTAATTAAATTAATATTAGTTATTAAAGTGAATATAATAAATAAGTTTTTTAACATTTCCGTTTATTTTTCTCTGTAATTTTACGTAAGACTTAAGAGAATACATTGTTCTGATATTTAATCTCAGAACATTCTTTTATTGACTTTCGTTTTTCTTGTTCCGGACTTTCTTTTTTTGTTTTTTGCTTCCCGCCAACTGATTGTTTTGGTGCACCTGCCGCATCACGTGACGATGTGTCGCGACTCTCTACGAGTACACTGTAATACTTTTTTCAATCATGTAACTTTCGTTATTCGGAACTGACGTTCCATTTTCTTATTCTATTTAATCATAATATTTTTCTTTTGTCTAAGATGAATAAATAAAAAGGCAAAACATCTAGGCATTCTTTCATTACGCAGCAACATGTGAATTATCCTAAATAATAATTGATCTACATATTATGTAAGAATTTCTCAGTCTAATCAACATTAATTATAGGAAAAGAAGTTGCTACGCTTTAATACAGAAGTCATATAAATATATATCCATGTATTTTCTCATCTAATTCAAGTGTACGATCTGATGATAAATTAAGAGGTTTTTTCTTCACCAATGGAATATACGATTACCTGTGACAACCCAGGTAAGTCAAAACTTTATTTAATTATATGACTGTTGTTTTTTACAAAGAATTATTAGTAAGAATTATTTGTTATAAAATATATTTAAAATAACTAATTTGAGGAAACTGCGAACTCATGCATTCATTTATATAGTATTCTTCCAACAGATTATGAGACTGAAATTTTGAATCGAAAATTTAGATTTATTCTTGACAAAAGTTTTTCATTGCACATTGGAAGAAATTGCTACATTTAAAATAATAAAATAAAAAATGAAAATGTAAGCGAAAATATTTGTTTTTGTTTCTTCAAAACTGAAGTGACACTAAATCGAAAGTATTGAAAAGTACTTATTTTTATGAAAACTATTTAATTTTATTTTCTTCTTCAAGTACTATTTATCCAAACTGTGTTGATCTAAAATATTAAATGAATATTTACGAATTGAACAAATATTAACAAAACTATTACAAAAATTTTGTTTAAGTATGTCAGCAACAAAAGATATACAAATTGAACCGCTGAACTCCACAAATTATAATGTGTGGAAGTTTCGTATCGAAATGTACTTGCAAAAAGAGGATCTTTTTACAGTCATTACTGACGATCCTCCCAACCCAATAACCGATCAGTGGCGTTCAAAAAATAGAAAAGCCAGAGCTATTATAAATTTACTTATTGATAATGAACAGATAGTGTACGTTATGAATCTAGATACAGCACGAGAGTGCTGGAATGCTCTGCGCCAAGTCCACGAAAGATCATCGCTTTCCAGTAAGCTTTTCTTACTTAGGAAACTTTATTCCATAAAATTAATTGAAGGTGGTGATGTTAACCAACATATAGCTGATATATATAAAACACGCGACAGACTCACCGCCATAGGTGAAGTCATAGATGAATCGCACCTAGCTGCATTAATGCTATGCTCACTCCCTCCTTCGTATGACGTTCTCATAACAAGTCTCGAATCGAGAGACGAAGCCCAATTGACACCTGAATACATACGAAACAAATTAGCTGATGAATATGCCAAAAGGCTTGAAAACAAAACTATTCAAAATTCAGCGTTAAAAGTCCAATACCATAACAAATCGGAGAAATTCTGCAAATACTGTAAGAAAAGTAACCACAATATTGAAGAATGTTATAAGTTAAAAAATAAAAATAATTCTGCTGTTAAAAGTCACAGTAAAAATTTCAACAAAAAACCCAACTTCAGATCCAACATATGCTCTCAGAACAATGAGAAGCCAGATAACGCTCAAATTGCAGAGGGGACCAATAAACCAAAAGCTGATAAATTGTATTCTTTTTATGTTGGAGATAAAACTGTAAATTGGGTGGTAGATTCAGGGTCGTCTTCACATATCTGCAATGATAAACTAAAATTTCGCGAACTTAAAAATAACGTTTCTAACGTCACTATCGCGAACGGCACGCAGCTAAAATCTTTGGGTTCCGGTACTGTGGATTTGTATACCGTAAATTCGGAAAACACACAGAACAAAATAACACTTAAAAATGTTCTTTATGTCCCTGAAATAGAAACTAATTTAATTTCTATAAAAAGAGCAACAGAGAATGGCTGTATCGCTATATTTGATGATAAAACCTGTAAAATCGTAAATCAGGGTAATACATGCATTGAGGGATATGTGAAAAATAACTTATATGAATGTCAATTAAATTATTCTGAAAACAAACACACAGCGAACATTGTAATACAAACTTGTGATAACGAAAATTGCATAAACAAGTGGCATGTGAAACTTGGCCACAGAAACACTAACCACATTAAAGATTTAGTTAACAAGGACATGGCTGTGGGTATAAAATTAAATGATTGCAAACATAATACTGAATGTAAAACATGCATAATGTCAAAATTAACTGATTCACCTTACCCCAAAGCTGCACAATTTAGAGCCTCCGTACCACTCGAACTGGTCCACACAGACTTATGTGGCCCTATGAAAACCCCCACTGTAGGTGGAAAATATTACTTTCTTACATTTATAGACGACTACAGTCGTTATACTATTATATATTTGCTAAGAAATAAGTTTGAGGTATTTTCTAAGTTAAAGGAATATGTGGCTATGACCGCAAACAAATTTGGCCGAAAAGTGCAAGCAATTCGCTCCGATAACGGGGGTGAATACACTAGTATGGAAGTAAATGAATTTTTGAATAAAGAAGGAATTGAGCACCAGTTTACCGTTCCTTACTCTAGTGCTCAGAACGGCGTGGCAGAACGTAAAAATCGTACGCTGACCGAAATGGCTCGCTGTCTGCTTAAAGACAGTAATTTACCGAATTCCTTTTGGGGGGAAGCTGTAAATACTGCAGATTACATACAAAATAGGCTCCCGACCTCCTCATGCGACTCAACTCCTTACGAAAAATGGACCGGCCGTAAACCCGATTTATCAAATATAAAAACATTCGGATGTCGCGCATACGCATATGTACATAAAATACATAGGGGAAAACTGGATAGCACCGCTCAAGAAGGAATTTTTGTGGGATATGATAATCGTAGCAAAGGCTACAGAATTTGCACAAATAATAAAAATGTAATAATTAGCAGAACTGTAAAATTCTTGGAGGATGAAAATAGAGAATCCCACAATAATGAAACATCACAAATCAAGAATGAAAATTCAAATGATGAAATTCCGGTGTCCAAATTACCAATATTAGATACTGATATAAATATAGATATAGCGGGCGATAACGATAGTCCGGATGACATGCAAACTCTGCCGCGACGATCACAACGATTAAATAAAGGTGTTCCGCCCGACAGATTTGCATTTGCAGTAAATGACAAAAGAATTGATGAGCCTAAGTGTTTTGATGATATACTAAAAATTCAAAACCCAGCTGAAAAAGAAAATTGGCTGAATGCCACACTCGACGAAATGAATTCACTCAGACAAAATAATACTTGGGAACTTGTTGACGCTCAACCAGGGACCAAAGTAGTAGGGTGTAAGTGGGCGTTCAAGGCCAAATACAATAGCCAAGGATAAGTCGAGAAATATAAAGCCAGGCTTGTTGCCAAGGGGTTTTCTCAAAAATACGGGGTGGACTATGACGAAACTTTTGCACCAGTTGCATCGCATACCACTCTAAGAAGTTTCTTGACCATGTCACTATATAAAAATTTGAATCTAAGGCATGTAGATATCAAAACTGCTTTCCTACATGGAAATTTGCAAGAAGATGTATACATGCATCAACCCGAGGGTTATGTTGTCCAGGGCGAAGAAAATAAAATATGTAAGTTAAAGAAAGCGATATATGGCTTGAAACAAGCCGCTAGAGCGTGGAATTTGAAAATTAATGAAACATTGTGTAAATTAGGATTTAAACAAAGTCAACATGACAAGTGTTTATATATCCGTAACAAAGATAACACAGAAACTTACATTCTTGTGTATGTTGATGACCTGCTTATAGCTGGTAAAAATCACAATATTGACATACTAATTAATCAACTTAGGGAAGAATATCCATTAACCGACCTTGGGGAAGCCAAATATTACCTCGGCATAAATATAGAAAGACCTTGTAAAGGGGTAATTACGCTTGATCAAAATAATAAAATACGAGACATTGTAACCAAATTTGGGCTAGATAACGCACGGCCCTCTGACACACCGATGGAACCAGGGTATATAAAATTAACTGATAATGACAATCTCTTACCAAACAACACAATGTACAGACAGGCTATAGGCGCGTTACTTTACATTTCTACAGTATCGCGACCTGATATAAGTGTTGCCGTTGGCATCTTAAGCCGTAGAAACGAAAATCCTAGAGCGAAAGACTGGGAGGCAGTTAAAAGGGTTATTAGATATTTGAAAAATACCCAAGATATTAAATTAAAACTTTGTAACTCTGGTGAACCTGTTCTTAGGGCATATTCGGATTCGGATTGGGCCAATGACCCAAGTGATAGATAGTCTATCTCAGGAAATTTATTTATATTGGATAAAAATCCAATATTTTGGACTTCGAAGAAACAGTCCTGTGTGTCCATGTCTTCAGCAGAGGCTGAGTATGTCGCAGCTGCGAGTGCTGCACTTGAAATACAGTGGCTCAACAAACTACTGGATGATTTAAATTTGCCGCAACAATGTCCTATAGTGTTGTACCAGGACAACCAATCTACCATCAAGATTGCTGAAAATGAAAAATTCCAGTCCAAAACAAAACACTTACAGCTGAGATATCATCTTCTGCGAAACCTAATACAAGAAGGCCTAATCAAGCTTCAATACAAACCTACCAAAGAAATGACCGCCGATACACTAACAAAAGCTCTGCCAAAAACTGATTTTAATAGACATAGAAATGCATTAATGAACAATTGAAAAATTTCTGAGCTTAAGAGGGGGTGTTGTGATATTTAATCTCAGAACATTCTTTTATTGACTTTCGTTTTTCTTGTTCCGGACTTTCTTTTTTTGTTTTTTGCTTCCCGCCAACTGATTGTTTTGGTGCACCTGCCGCATCACGTGACGATGTGTCGCGACTCTCTACGAGTACACTGTAATACTTTTTTCAATCATGTAACTTTCGTTATTCGGAACTGACGTTCCATTTTCTTATTCTATTTAATCAAAATATTTTTCTTTTGTCTAAGATGAATAAATAAAAAGGCAAAACATCTAGGCATTCTTTCATTACGCAGCAACATGTGAATTATCCTAAATAATAATTGATCTACATATTATGTAAGAATTTCTCAGTCTAATCAACATTAATTATAGGAAAAGAAGTTGCTACGCTTTAATACAGAAGTCATATAAATATATATCCATGTATTTTCTCATCTAATTCAAGTGTACGATCTGATGATAAATTAAGAGGTTTTTTCTTCACCAATGGAATATACGATTACCTGTGAGAACCCAGCTAAGTCAAAACTTTATTTAATTATATGACTGTTGTTTTTTACAAAGAATTATTAGTAAGAATTATTTGTTATAAAATATATTTAAAATAACTAATTTGAGGAAACTGCGAACTCATGCATTCATTTATATAGTATTCTTCCAACATACATTACACGGAGTTTTCTGTTGAAATTTTTAACAGTGCACTGTTTAGTAATTATTTTTGTCAGAAATTATTGTTTTGTTACAAATTTTTCTACATTATAATTTCCACATTTATGTATAAATTTAATATTTTCTTCCATTATACTCTTTTATGTAGATTAAATATAATTCTTTCCGTTTTGATATAATATTTTATATGACCAACACTTCTCCCTTTGTTATGATTCAATAATTACACGTGAAATAATGGAATTGGATCTACTATTTTATTTTCATGATTCATGATTAGACGCAGAAATAAATTTACGTTTCAGATTTGAAAAAAGGACAAGAATACACATGACAGAATATTGAATTTTATAAAATAAATTGAACGATTTGTACTCTGAACCAATCATTTAATGCAAGCCCTGACTAACGGCAGGGCATACGGGACAAATGCCCTGGGCCCCCCTTCTCGAAGAGGCCCCCCTACAGGCGTATGCAGAAATTCTGCAACCTAAAGAGCTCTTATGCCACTGCAAGGGGGGCCCCCAGAATAGGCTTGCCCCGGGGCTTCAGGTAGTCTAAGTCGGGCCCTGATTTAATGAAATTAATTAGAAATAGGAAGGAAAAGATTTCCTTTTTATTTTCTTCTATTTTTACAAGAAGGTTTGAATTCGTGAAAATTTCAGACTGCTGAATTTTGACGGATTTACTCATTTTGAGATATCCTGAATACGTTTAGACCATTTTTAGAAAATGTCTATCTATCTATGTGCATTGTTAAAAATTTCAACAGAAAACAACTAGTAATCAATTATCTTATGTAAAATTACAGAGAAAAATAAACGGAGATGTTAAAAAATGCATTTTATATATGCATTTTAATGACTAATATTAATTTAATTAATTATTGGCGAGAATACATTTGTGACTTAGAATGCTTTTTCTAAAGTTGAAACATTCATTTGAAATTTCTATTGAAAAACTAAAACTAAAAATTGCTAAAAATACAGAAATAGGATTGAGGATCTAGATTACTTATTTTTAACTAAGAATTGGTGTAAATTATTAGAGACTCTAGATAAACATTTCAGTAGTAAATTTACAGAAATTTTTTACAGTGTGTACGTGTACAAAATTTTGTGGGCGTTGTACCTCATGAAGCAATGAATGGAATGTTACAAAATTTTATAATTGGTTTGATATTAATATGAACTGATGATGATAAAGTTTTTATATATACTACCCAGCAGGTGGTGCTGCTATGCTGCAATTTTTTCTCATTTTGGGAAAAACTATATCTCAGCTTCTATAGTGTTTAAGTGCACGAAACTTCATGTGTAAGAAGCTACTATGAAAAACTATGCTGATTCAATCTTGCTGCATATCAGCCAACGTGTGGCGTTGCTATGTGGCAATTTCCCCTTTTTATGTAAATGTGTAGCTCAGTTTCTATAGCGTTTAATTGTACCAAACTTGATATATGAGGTGGTCGTTAGGAAAAGCTTTTATACCTCCTATAAATTCCGTTTATGGGTAAGGTATGTATCAAATTCTATAGCATAACAGTGCAACCAAACATCATATGTGAGATGGCTATTATAAAGCTATTCTGATTTAATACACAGATGCCAACATTTAAATTTATTCCGAAGTATTTTTAGCCTCGATTTTGTTCGATACCACATTTTCTTTTCTTTTTTTAGGTATTTTTTTCTTATATTATCGAAGCTATATATTGAAGAAATTTTTTCTATAAATAAAGTGGTGCGAAATAAAGGCGGGGCTAAAAATACTATACTCCGGAATAAATTAAAATATTGGCAACTATGTTAATATGGGCCAAGAGGTAGTGCTGCTTTTACTCATTTTCTTTGATTTTTTATATGGATCGAACTCAGCATCCATTGTATAAAAATGTACCAAACTGTCTATGTAAAATTGTTATTGTGAGAAACCATGTTGATTAAAATTTTGTGCATATTAACTTATAAGTGAAGCTGATTTAGAATGGTATAGAAAAAAAAAAATATTGTGATTGCCACAGCATGATAGTTTTTTTTTTCTTTTTTTTTTGAATAAGTTTACATAGTAAACATTTATGAGAGCACACAGCGTCGTTATGTAACATCCATTTAATATTTTTATTGGTATGCAGACTTTTATTATTTTACATGTTATTTTTGCATCGAAATCAGCAACTCAAAATATCTTATGCATAATTTATTACATAAACTTACATTTATTACTGAAAATGCATTGGATTATTTGTTAATATTCAATATTATGTTAACATAAAATTCAAGACACAATTCCAAGTGCACTGTTATCTAGTTTTATTTTCTTTAAGTTTCCATTTCACAATAGATATAATTACATTTAAATGGAGATAAAAATTAGTTTCAAAATTTAAAATGTCAGAGAAACCTGAAAATATTTCATTTAGATAAAGTTTTCCTTTTTAATGTAACTTCCGTGCACATATTCAAACAATTAAATTTTCACTTTACCTACATTTTGTTGAAATGGAGAAAATTAAAGCATGTCACGAATGGAAAGTCAGAAATTAAATCATTAATTGCTCTCGAAATAAAAATTTTCTGTTCGTTCAGATACATTGTGAATCGTTTATTTGAATGCTTTGAAAATCTGAGCAAAATGTTCAATTAACTTGAAAATTTACGGTGGGCATAAATGATTTGCTATTTCTTGAAGCATTTTTTGAATATAAAGCTACTGCGTAGTAAAGTACGTTTAATAATGAATACTTTGTAATCCACTAATTGATTATAAAGAGAAAAATTTATATGCGAAACTTCTGATTTTTAAATTATTTCTATCCGCGATTGTAATGAAATGTTCGCCCTCTGGTGGGCTAAGGTGAAATTAACAATACACGGATAGCTTTCGTCGAGACGCCATTGCTTGCTGTATATTCGATGTTTAGTTTCACATATATTTATTAAAATAAAAATGAATAAATCCTGTAAAAAAGATAACACATACTGCTGTGTGCCACAGTGTAACTCCAAAGGATCAAGAAATCCGGAATTAAATTTCTATTTATTTCCAAATGACTAATTTAAAATTTCAGTTGCTTCGGCTAATGGAAGTAAAGAATATTTGAAACTAATATTTGTTCAGCTTCAGTTAAACATCTACTTCCGATCGAACTTTGAATAAACTGAAATATTTTTTCCAAAGGCAACCGATTTTCCATGATGTAATGGCGGAGAAATTATAGCACGGATATTAATTAGTAACACAAATACAACAATAATAAATACACATGGCTATCATATTTACCAACAATAAAAGTTGGAAAAGCGCCATTTATCGATCATTACAAACGCGGATAGTATTTATTAACAACTAGCAAACCCGTGCGAAATTTTCGCGCTTTATTTATTTATTTTCTTTTTATTTACATTTAAAAATTGAAACTCATAAACCTTATACCAATTTCCCCACCCAATTTGAATTGTAATTCACCATAAGTCAAATTATTATTAGAACCAAATTAATATTGTGCGATAGTGAAAACAAAACCATTCAGAGAAAGGTTCCAAAATAAAATTCATGTTTAGTGACCCAATTTTCATACTTGCGCAGGCAGTATAGTTTTAGTATAAGGCCCCTCATTGCGACTTTTTTTTAGTATAGGGCCCCCGTAGCGATTTTTGTTGCCATGTTGGTGATGCTTTTTTACTTATTTATTTAATTTGATATAATTTTTTGTTAAAAAAACTGGTACCTATTTTGATTAAACTTTTTATTATTGCGTTTTTCCGCCAATGTTTGACAATAATTCATATTCTGTTTATCTAGTTAAAGTATTGCTAGCTTTAAAATAACGCGTGCAAAAATTGTAAAGATGAAACTTTTAAAATACATTTTCCTATAAAAAGATCTTATCAGACAAATGTCGTCATTTTTCTAATTAAATCATGGAACTATGTCCGCGTGCTTAAATATTACCGATAAATATTGTTTTTTATCCTCGTGTATTTTATTGAATACGTCACTAACGTATCGCTTCAACAAAATTTAATCGTAATTGGACCACGTTAGAGAAATATTATAGATATTTCGAAATAAAATTGCATTTTAATCTTCTGACCGCATTTATCGGATACTCCATGTATAATGAAACAGAGGACAAGTTTTAAGTAATAAAAACGTTTATCTTACAGAAACATTTTTACCTATTCACAAGAAAATAAAATGATGTAGTTCATATATATATTATAAATACTTTCCAAGTTTACTTACGCGTTACATCATTTGACATTCAATTTCCCTTTCGTGATGACATGTTAAAATAAATTTTATTTTTAAGCAAAAAGGATGTGAATGTTAAAAAAAAATTATTTACGTATTTTCATTTACTTAAAAAAATTATAGAATATATATATATATATATATATATATATATATCTGTAGCCCTATATACGCAATCTAAATTTTACATGCGCATCATATAATAGAAAAATTCTCATAAAACTGAAAATTTAAATTGATTAAATTTCTTTTATACTTCATAATGTATTTAAACAAAAACCAGTCGATTATACTAATTATGCACTATTATAAAGCAAAAATGGTTTTGTCTACCTTAATAATGTAAATTAAATTTGTTAGGTTGTATGCAGTAGTGTATTAAAAAGGCTTTAAAGAATAACTCTAATCATTCGTAATGCACCCGAAATCTTTTGTGAGTCCCTGTACACAAACAACTTTCGCTATTTAAGCCATTTTCAATAGTGAACATTTTATAGCGAACCTGACTATAATACATATGTTACAATGCAGTTGATAAATGTTAACGAAACATAGAGCGTGCAAATACGGACAAACAAACTGACATATAGACACAAATCGAAGTCATATAAACCTTAACACGCCGAGTGCCAGGTCAGCCATTGGTGGCTGACACTGAACTTTCGGTTTAGGCCACGTCAATCACCGGTGGCTGACAATGTAAAATGTGATACATAACTAAAGCATTTACATCGTTTTAAGTAATTACTGAATATTGATCTAAAATTTATATATTTTTTATTTATTACTAATGGATTTACACGGTAAACATAACGCACTTCTATAAGTAGCGCACGAGGTGGCGTTCAACGTGTTGAACGTAGCGTGTTCAAAGTGTATAGCACAATTAAAAATGAGCTTCCAGAAATTTCTATTATACTTGTTCTATTATTATCTAATTTCTATTATATTGTTTACTTCCGCTCCGTCTGCCATCGTGCTCGGTTGCTATTATTGATGCTCCTTACTTTGATCTATTTTATTTGAAAATGTCCGACTATTTGGATAAAAAAAGGTCCTTTTCAGGACCAATTTCTCTTGACAATGTCTCTGAAGAGATTTTATTTGATAATTTGGTTGCATTTGAAGAAAATATTTCTTCTGATGCATGTAGCAACTCTGCTACTGGGATTTTAACTGATAATTCGGTTGGAATTGGAGAAAATTCTTCAGCTTCATGTAGCAACTCTGCTACTGTAATAAATATTAATCAGTGTAATTTCATTTGCCAGAATGTAAGAAAACATTTACTAAAAAACAAAATTTAAAACGTCATCTTAGTAAGTTTCATCCAAATCATTCCTCCTCTTCTAATGTTAAGCATTGTTTGAATTTTAAAGGCGATGTATGTGGGTGTCAGTTTAGCCACCGTAAAAATTTAACATATCATAAACGTAAACAACATGCTGCAGACCCTGTTGAGAAACACAATGTTATATGCCCACTGTGTCGTGAAAGTATAGATAAATCTAAAATTATTTCCCATGTATTTGATGCCCATGATATCCCGGTTGAAAGTAATGAATTAAATTTTTCTGATTGGATGGCTGAAATTGAAAAAGAAACAAAATCTAAGTTTATCAGGTACGGCAGCAAACGGAATACTTATTATTTTAACTGTCATAGATCTGGCCATTTTCACTCTAGAAGCAAGGGCATGAGAGAATTAAAAATGTCTGGAAGTAAAAAGATTGATGCATATTGCCCTGCATCAACAAAAGTAACCCAAACAGAGGAGGGAAAATGTATAGTTAATTTTATAAGCACACATGTTGGTCATGAAAATGAGTTAGGGCATCTTTTTCTAACTAATGAAGAGCGTACTTCTTTGGCCACTAAAATTGCTGCAAAAGTACCATTTGAAAACATTTTAGATGAAATAAGGGATTCTATAACTAATTCAAATCTTGAAAGATTGCATCTCCTGACTAATAAAGACCTCCATAATATTACAATTTTTTTTAATCTCTCAAATGATACAATAAAACATAGTAATGATTGTCTAAGTGTTGATATGTGGGTTCGAGAAATGCAGGATTCTGAAAACCCATGCATTTTATTTTATAAAACACAGGGTTGTGAGTATACCGAATACCCATATCTTAAAAATGATGATTTTGTTTTAATGATTATGACAGATGCCCAAGCAGAATTATTAAAAAAATATGGCTCTGACATCAGAGCAACCTGCCCAGCAAAATCATTTATGATATTTGAATGATAAGTCCACTGTCAAACTTTGGTTCGAATTGAGTATTTCAAAAATTATCATGATAATAAATTTTCAAGTGGCTGCTACTTGGAAATAAAAGGGCAAAGTGAGATGCTTAGCAAACTTAGCTAAGATATTTGAATGATAAGTCCACTCCACAAATTTTATTTGAATTGGTTCAGTATTACAAAAGTTATTGTAAAGTCAAATTTCCAAAAGGTTGCCACTTGGTAACAAAACAGCAGAGCAAG